>CM053786.1:722992994-724227994 GCA_028749045.1 Cupressus sempervirens | reverse complement strand
TAATTGTAAGGTTACATTAGTTATACCCTTTATTTAATACTTCAACATGCCAAAAAGGATAGATAGGGTTACTTTGGAAAGCAGTCTCTATTTTAACACTTGATTGACAATTTAGGCCTCCTAGATGATGGATTTGCAAAGCAACCATGAGTGAAACTTACCCACAAACTTCAAGATTCTCTACAATCTCATAAAATGAGTTGAATTAAAGGAATTTGTAATCAATTTCAGTTTATAGACCCTACAAGTGCAAAAGCCCCAATTTGTGTTTCAAAACCCTTAAAAACTAGGGCTTCCTTGATTTGTACTTTCCCAACACTTTCTTCAAAAATTGATGGATGGAACATCTTGTCCTTACCATATATAGATACAATCCAAAATAAAATTAGCCACCCCTTAAAGCCAATGTGCTATTGTTGTAGCATACCCAACAACTTCAATGTAAAATTCCTTGAATTAGTTATGGTGATCACCAAAATACTTCATTCCCTCCTTCACAAATGCATGTATAATGGTTAGTTACTATAATACATATTGGAAACAAGCCATTCCATGAGAATTAGGAACTTACATTCATGCAATGACTATTTCATGATTGAGTCATTAAAACTACCTAGAAACTAGAGAGTATTATGATAGTCAACAAAATGTGAATGGAAACACTTCTGGAAACCTTTAATCAAAGCATGAAAGTGGAATATTAGATCATAGCTTAATGTCCTTGTTTCATTCAAGATCAACTTGCCTTCAAAGATAACCAAAACAATGAACAAAACTCATAAATCTTGAAAAAATTAGAGGTTTTCTTATTAAATTTGTGTGCAGTCCATATTTGATCTCTGCAATGTAATTACAGTCTATTAGCATATCCTATTCAACAAAAAAAAGTTATTGCATCCATCAATCTTGAAAAAATAAACTTTCTAAAAACACCAAAACAACTGATTATCACTCTGCAAATAGATTTAAGAAAGATATAATCTGATTGTGCATGATTTTTCCACCAAAAAGATTGCTATTTCATTCTAAATCCATACATTACTATTCCAACCTGAGACTAGGTTGTAGATAATAAATTTATAGGTCACAACTCTTGACCTTACAACGTCATCCTTCCATGTTCGATAAAAATAATGATTTGACTGTTACACTTCCAAATTACAAGAAAAATTGCAAAAAGTTGCATGACAACTTTTATTGCAATTTTTGCAATTTTTACAACTTTCATGCAAACTTCAAATAAAAGACACCACATGCCTTCAAAACTATACCATAATATGTAAAAAGCTTATAAAACATAAAAAATGGAGATTTTTGGTCAACTCACAATATTTGACCAATCATTGGCCAACCTTTGACTTGCCTATAACCTTATTACAAAATGTAAACATTGCCTAAATTATCTTGTGTCAACTTGGATGCTTATTGATTTTCTATACTATCCTACCTAGTGTTTGACCACCTTATTTAGGACCTAGGGCCCCTGCACCAAGATCTAGGATTTCATTGTCGTGCCCTTTTGATTGATGTATATGTATGTATGTATGTATGTATATAAACAATAAAACTCACTCAATAGGTAGCATGGCCACAAGCTTTTAAACATAACTATATAAAGAATGAGTTAGAATGTATATAGATCAATTGGTCTAGTTGTTGATTAGCTGGGTTGACTATAAATTCCTGTAGAACTATCATCAAATTAGGTACAATAAAATGAACAATCAGTTGTTCCCAATGTTACACTTGTATTTTTCTTCATTCTTAAAGTCAGGTATTTAAGTCTTAGGAGTGCTTAAGTCGAATGTGAACATGAACCTTCAGGTCAGTTCAACTTCAACTTCAACTTCTGTCACTAGTGCAAAATGTTAAAAATAGATCAATCATTCTCCTAGTTATTAGCCTTCCCATTTTCATATGGGAAAGTTGAACTTGAACTTGAATCTTTGGGTTAGTTCAAGTTCAACTTCAAAGTTCAAAGTTCAAGTTTGAACTTCAAAGTTCACTAGTTCCGAAGTGCTAGTGCAGCTCAATTTTAAAAATTCAAAGACTCAACTGGTATAGCAATTCACCCATGTTTTCTAGAGTTTAGGTCAGCAATTTTATCACCTTGAACTTGAATCTTGAACCACAAAGTTCAACTTCAACTTCAAGTTCAAACTTCAAAATTGGGCCAACAAGTTCAAAGTCAAAGTTCTAGGTTTTGGCATGCAAGATAAAATTCAAATCTTCAAGGTTCAAGCTCTGTCACTAGCAAGAAATGTTAAAAGTGAATGGTCAGCCTCTAGTCATTTGATCTATCTATTCGCATATGCCAGAGTTGAACTTGAACCTTGAATCACAAAGTTCAAGTTCGAGTTCAGAGTTCAAAAGGTCACTTTGTTATGCATAAAATCCAAAGTAGATATGATGTTATAAGTTGCTCAAGAGTCCAAGTTCTGAGGCCAGAAGGTGGTGGTGAATAATGGGTCATGTTCTTTAATGCAAAAGTTCAAAGCAAGAAGTAAAATAATGTCATTACAAGATGGGTTAAGATAATACCAAGCATACCGAAGTTGGCAAAACTCTTCCATATAGTATGCATTATACTAAACTCATATTTGCACCAGCCTCAGGATATCCATTTCATTCTATTGTGGAAGGTAGAGAGTGTTGCAAGGAACTGTTGAACTTGAACCTGAACAATATCATTCAAGTTCAAGTTCAAGTTCAAAAGCACAAGCTTGTTAGTTCAAAAGCACAACTTGTTTCAGTTGAATCTTCAAGATTTTAGACCTTAATGACTCCAAATATCATGATTATGGATCATTTGATCATGCTTGATAATATGTTCACCATCTATTGATTTATAAAGATGGAGCAATGGAAACCAATTTTGTTGAGTAAAAGTTAATCATAGAATTTCTACAATCAGAAAAAATCAGTCCCATTGTGAGGACCATAACTTTTTATCCTACTATTGGATTTTGCTCAATTTTGGATATGTTGTTATGGGACTAGTTTTACAGAATCTCACTAGAGAAATTAGCAAAATTCATTGTCGTTCAGAAGTTATAGCTGACTATGTAGACATATGTCCAAGAGGCCAGCAACCTCTTATTCTGACAGCTACAACATGGATTTAATATATTGCAGGAGAAAAGGCATTCTTTGACATGAGAAAGTGGAATATTATAATAATGTTAATCCAAAATTATTATTATAATTATTTTGAGATCATTTAGACAACTTTCTTCGCTTTATGCAACTTTCTAAAAATAAATTAAAAACCTTGAAGTAAAGGATGATCATTCTAAAGATTCAGTTATATAACTGAATAACGATCCAGGGAGAGTATTTATTAATAGATTTTTACAAAGAAGGGGCTCTTTTTTCATTTTTTGGAGTTTTGCAGCTACAAGAAGGAGAGCATACATTTTTATGGGTAGTGATTGTAATAGGGAGGAGGAATAGAAGTTTTTTTTTTTGTTTTCCTACAACTTGACTGTAATGATAGAGATAAAATGATATTGTTATTATTTGTTATGCATCTGAAATAAAAGAGAGTTTCATATATCAAATTCTAAAGTCTGAATACGATTTTCTTGGATTGAAAATGGCTATATGGTCATTTCTTTCATGTTCTAGGTGTAGTTTTTCATTATCATTCATAGTCAACAGAATAAAATAGTATTTCTTTGCACTTCCCTTGTGATGTGAAAGACTGGATAGATGATCTTGTGGTTGTTTGTTCATTTTTCTTTCCTCATTGTCTAGTTTACAAAATACTTTAACTGTGCACAAAATACTTTGTAACTATATAACCTAATTAATGTAATACATTTAATGTCAATGTAATAAATTATACTAACAACTACTGAGTGTGGTCAAAGCTTCAAGTGTGCAAGTTATGTAAGGACCATTCCCTAGCTAGCATATGTAATGTCCTACTTGGGAACCCAAGACAAATAAACCTAACATATTATAATATTTAGTAAACAATTTTTAAAAAAAAATTAAACATCAAAGTAACAATGTGGAAGAAATATACACAAATACAATATTTACACAAATACAATATTTACACAAATACAATATTTACACAAATGCAATTACAATACATATTTCATTCCTAAAGGGTTCCTTCATGTTGAGTCACATTTTATTTTTTTTATAATAATTAGTTTAAGTATCAAGTACAATGTCTCATGATCATAAACAAATAATAGATACATCATCTCATAAGAAAATGTGTAAGAGTAACTGATACAATGAAATACATCTAATAAATAACAACCACTGCACATGTCACAGGGTATGCTAGATACAATCACATCAGAATATATGATACATGATAAAGTGCATAGATCAACTGAATAGAAAACTCCAAGATATGAATAAGAATGATAAAGGTACATCTCCTACAACAAACATCCAACAACTGGCAATGTGAGGGGGACCCAAATGGTAAAAAGACATTACCTCCCGACCGCGTGGTTACCTAGTCAAGCTTCCACTCCCACTATGCAGGGAAGATAATGAATGATCCACAAATGACTAATCAATCACAAAACATTCCTAGGAAAGTGTAATGTCCCCATCTTTTTAGAATTTCAGTGGAGTTCTTAGCCTTTACATTCTCCAAAGGCTAAGTGGAGAAATAAGGAGAAATTGATTAAATTAATTTCTTATAAAGTCATTAAATAAATTAAAATTCAAAGGTGACTTTATATTTAATTTAATTTTTTTTTAGAAGCACAATTAATTATTGTATTACAAGGGAGAAGCTTCTAGAGAGTGCATTTTCTAGAAATACAACAAATTGTTGTATTGGAAAGGGGAAAGCTTCTAGAGAATGCAAGTAAATAATATTTTATTTCCTTCTAGAAGGGTGAAGGAAAAGAATAAATAGTTGTGAGAGATTCATTGTTAATCATCAGATTATTGTGGATTGTATTTGATAAGAACCTGGGAGAAAAAACTAAGGTTTCTAATTTTAGTCAGTCATTGGAGAATGTCAACTCTTCAGTGTTGCAACCATTTGAGGTGGTGAAATATCCACTGAATTTGGTATTCAGGAGAGCTTCAATTTAGGAGTTCTATTTGTGCTAAAATTGGAGAATACATTTATTGTTGGCTACTACAGTATGCAAGAATGATGACGTGCTACAATACTTATGCTCTATTCATCTCCATCCTTAGGCATCACTATTATTAGGTTCCTCTTGCAACTATTAGTAGTTAACATTGTAATTTTTTACGGCATATGATTTTTTTATGAAAAATCATAATTAGATTTTGGCATTACTATAGTCATTATTGTAAACCATTTGTCTTGACAAACTCATAACAATAGTGTACATGAGAAGGATTTCAATAAAGGAGATACATGTTGCATACCAGTTGTTTGATGAAATTTACATCTAATAGCATATATGATCAACATAATAGTTGTATGTCAATTGTTTGTCAAAATGTCAGTTGGCTATAGGTATTCATTCCATATCTAGTTTCCATCTATATGCATTAAAAATATCAAAAGAATTGCACTTGCATATTAGTTCATTGCAAGAGGCATTGTAATATCATTTGTGAAAATTCTAAATTTCTTAGCATTGAAAGGTAGCAATAGAAGTGTTTGACAATATTCCTTGAGCTAAAATCAGTTAATTTGGGTAAGGGATATTACAGAAAGGAATCCTAATAGCCAAAACTACCTCAAAGGTAACACAAACTACTCAAGAAGAAGAGATAATCAAAATTGAAAGAACACTCATTCAAAACCAACATCACATACCAAGTCAACATCTAAATACCAAATACAATATAGTATTAAATCAAGATAAATTTAATAAAAGGTATCCACCTTAAGTCAAAAGTCACATGTCCAAGAATAATAATCAACAGATAACAACTGTCATTAATAAAAGTAAATCACCAACAATAAGAACATCCAACAATAAGTACAACACTAATAAATAGTTGACACTCATCAATAAAAGTCAACTGTCAACGATAGATGGCATCCAATCAATGAATAACAACTCACAAGATAAATAGACCATCAAAAGTAATATCCAAAAAGTACATCAAAAGAGGAAAGTATTTTTAGAAAAACCATGAAGGAGACTCAAGCTACACATTAAGGAGTTTCATCACATGGTCAAATTACTTGAGTTACCTTGGACTGGTCTCTCACTAGTCCCCGAAGCCTCAAGAGTTGAGTTACTCTATTCTAGTCACTTTGGACCCTAGACCCTCAACATGACACATGTAGAACTAGAATACCCTCTCATGAGGATAAGGAAAACCAATCATACCTCTCACTAGGTATCATCACATTCCCATCCTTAGCCTATACAAGCACTCAAGGCATGGAGGAGGCAAATATTTCTGACTTATCTTATTAGTGTACGTTAATAATGTACATTATTTCCTAAAATTTGATTTGGATGTATTCTCAAATGTATTTTAAATCATCATATATATAATAATTTAATTGTGTAATGCCCGGCCAAGGGATCCAAAGAATTACACTAAGTTTGCCAAACAATTTTTTTTTAAAACATGAAATATAAACCATTCACAACATTCACATGATAGCGGAAGCAATAGTAACATCCAACTAATAGTAAACATAACATATATACATAACAGGCTACATTCTTTAAAGATCCCTTAACGTTGAATCACATCTAATCATAACTTATTCATCTAACATCACATCCTTATGAAATAACAATGATACATCCAATGTTCATAAACAATATACAAGTGTCCTTTGAAATTTACATTTTAGTTTAGCTCAATCATCCACTGTACATGTTACAAGGTATGAAAAGCTTGAAAGAATAAACATCCATGTAAATAAAGTACATCATCATCCAATATTAATCCATGATGCAATAACACAAATGAAACCACGTGTCATACATGATACAACATCATCATAAAGATATAAACATCCATCATAGAAGATAACCATGAATCACAAACATAAATAACTAAGTGCAAAGTTCCTCCCAATCGTAAATAGCATCATTAGACCATCGTGGATCCTAGCCATCCCTCCGTGCATAACATTCCAAAGCATCGAAGAGATCATCGGTATTAACATAGTAAAAATGTCACTCCTAAAACATCCTACTAACATGCAAAGTAAATCATAAGATAACATCATCTAACATATACAAATCATCAATATAAGAAACATACCAGTAAATACATCCATCATAGGGTATATCATCTATCATAATTCTCCAAGAACAAAATGAAAATAAATACCAACCAAGAATGCTCTAGCCACGGTGTCTTGATGGATCTCAAATGATAAGAGTGACAAAAAACTACCACCTGACCGCGTGGAACCTAAGTGGTCCACTCCCACCGTGTTGAGAAGATAATCTCAAGTCCTAAACAGGCTATCCAAAAACACAAAGCATAAATCTCTAAAAGTCTAAGAATCCTCAAAGTATACTAACTCAAAGGTTCCATCACACAAAACTGACATCTAATTCCTAGAGGCACACAATGACATGTAGGAAACCTACTATGCAAGCGGGAAAGTGTCATCGCAATTATCACATACAAGTTACCCTAGCAGTTAGCTAAACTCCATGGGTCCATACTGATCTCATGTGGCCACTAGTATCCTCTCATATTGACGAGGCATACTACGAAATGCAAGGTCGCAACCATGCGTTCTCTCTACTCCCATCCTAGTCTATACAAGCACTCGAGGCATGGGCGAGAACCAAAAAAATTATCTTTTAAGGTTCATTTAATCTCCATTTAGTGTGTAAATATTATCACTTATTAACCAAACTTACAATGAGTTACCTTGGCAGCCACTTAGGGCCCCGACCCCCATTGCAAGCCACTTCCCAACACTACAAGTAGATTACCTACCCTAAGCTCATGGAATCATAAAATCACCACAGTCCTATACAAGCGATTGTTAAAATACCAAAAGATAATCCATAAAAAGAATCATCAAATAACCATGATAAAAATATCAAATATCCACAATAAGAATCATCAAATCTCCAAGATAAGAATCATCAAATCTCCATGAGCATCTAAAAAGCATCCATAGAAAATCATGACCACAACAGTTCTCTATTGGTAACTGAAGGCATCACTGACAATCATAAGTATCCATTGGTTCTCAATAACCAAAATATATCTCAAAATAAATCACAATATCCATTGGTTCTCAACAAGCAACCAAGAATATCTCAAAATCATACTGATCGAAGACTCCAAAATGGTTGAGTCAAAACATGTCACAACATGACTTCATCAAGAAATAAATTCACATTTCAGTCTCATCATGGCGACTAGAAAATAATCCAAGGATAACTGATCGATGACTAAAAAATGATTAGCTCAAGTGTCTCAAATACATATACATCAGCTTCACACATGAAGACTGATGAACAATAACAATCAGTAAATACAAACATTTCATAGAGCATATGATCACATTACCATGGTTGGGCTTATAAAGATCGAGACCAAATAAGATCAACATGCCATCACATCTCATAACCCCCGAGCCTCTGGTAACAACCTAGGAGTGGTCAACACTAGTCAACCCAAAACCCAAAACAAGAAGCATAGAGAATACACAATGCAAACACATGTTTTGGTTTACTAATATCACATGGATGAGTTAAGTGTAAAGGTTTTCAATTTTCTATTTGCAAGTATACCTCAAGTGTCTTAAGTTTCATCATTTGACCTACAAGTCAACCCATTTGTTCCCCGATATCATTATCCTAAGAATAACTTAAGGATAAATATTCACTAAAATTGATCATCATTGACCTTTAATTAAATTGTTCTTATGATCCATCTTCTAATTTATTAACCTTTCAACTTTTCTAGGATCATTTTTTGTTATATTATAAGAGGACCAATTATCATTCTTCGAATAAGAGATCATAACTTTATTAGAATGATCAATTAATATCGGTTCACAATCCTTGACCTTTTATCATTCTAATAATTCTCAATTATATATTACTAAGTCTTCACCTTTAAAATATCTAAAGTTGTTATTCAAGTCATAAGAATAAGACCTATCAACTTGATATCAATATTTCTACAATCTCATTAAAAGAATTATATCAATTAAATCTCTATTACATAACATAATTATTAATTAAATCCTCTAGTTAATTGATCTAATTAATAATTGCATAACCATACCATCAACCCAATGTTTATCAGTTGACTAACATTAGTTTGTACATAAAAAGTCAACTTCAATCCAAATATTAATATTTCAATAAAACTAATAATAACAAGTTATTTTGGAAATCTTATCCATAATGACCACATTCGTCATACTAATATTTTCTTAACAATTCATATTAATGATAATCATTTCAAGTTAAAATGCTATCACATAATATAATTCAATGAATATCAATTGATTAAAAACCAATTATACTCCAAATCCAAAATTAATATCTTTAAATCATAAAACAATCTCCCCTAGATTAACTTTAATCGAATTAACCATTTATACTATTATTTATTAATAGTTTGTTAGACCCAACAAGCATTAATAAATAATAAACTCATCAAAACTATTATTAATTGATCTTAAAGAAACCTTACAAACTTCATTGGTTAATATCTAACTAATTCTTAGCACAATTAAGATGTACCATTAATCTATTTAATAATACAAATGTATTAATAGTTCAAACCGTTGCTATATTATAACAATGTTATAATGTAACTATGACTCCTCGTCAATATAATAATTAAATCTAAATCCAATATCATTAAAATTTGAGTCTCTTAATAATCATTATTTTAAAGGAAAATCCAGATTCCACTAAATATTAACTAAACTTAATTAAATAACATTTAATTAAGTTGATTAATAAAGTATATATAATTTCACTTCTAAATAGCTCCAAGAATATTCATTGATTAATGACTAACAATAATTTGTAAAGAATTAACTATATTCTAATCCATTATTAGTAAGTTGATGATAATTTGTTATTAAACAAGTTATATTAAAATTCTCATTAACAAACATTAATATCTCTTTTAATAATAATCAAAAAGTTCATATTTAACAATATTAATACATAGATTTAATATTTTTGACAATATATATATATATATATATATATATATATATATATATATATATATATATATATATATATATATATATATATATATATATATATATATATATATATATATATATATATATATATATATATATATATATATATATATATATATATATATATATATATACATCAATGACATTTACCAAATCTATTAATAAAATAAATCTTATATAACATTTATTATTATACAATTATTAATAAACAATAACAATTAATCATAAATCGAAATGTTCAAAATCGATTTACACAAATCACATATATATATAAACTCAAAACAAATATAAAACTTACCTAAAAACGAGCACGAGCTTCTTTTAAGCCACTAACACAGCATAGTAAAGAAATCATGCGACAGTAAAGGTCTGTCATGGGTACCCTGCGACCGCCGTCGCCTATGAAGACAGAGGGGAGTACGAGGCACGGGTCTGTCCTCCCCTACCAAATTCAATACAATATATATTTATTTTAAATTCGTTCTTTCAAAACGAATTTTGATTGCATATTTTTTTTAATAATAATATTTAAACTACGAATTAACAACATATATATATATATATATATATATATATATATATATATATATATATATATATATATATATTGTTTGTAGAGTATAATAAATTTCACAGCTATATATATTTATATATAGATACATCTATATATATAATTTTTAAAACAAGAAGGGCCTTTCATTACGAGGATGGTAATTGTTTTCTAAATTAATTCTTCTAATAGTTTTGACTATAGATTTAGAAACTCTTTCCAAATCTATTTATCAATTTGATTCTAAATCGAACCCAAACCCGAATTAGATCTAATCTCTTCCTTAATTAGATCTAAGGTTTTCTAATGTTTTCTTCTCAACCAAATAGCATAACTATATTCCAATTTCAAATTGTAGATTCAATCACAAAGAGTATTCAGACACATATAACAAAAACAATGAAGACAAAAAGAGAAATAGTGCAAAGAGAATATGTGAATATCACGAGTGCACCTGGACACTGATGCTAATCTGCCATGCCTCAAAAGTCCATAGAAAATCCCTTCCTTCTCCATCATTCGCAATTCCTACAAGATCCAAGCCAACTGAATCCTCCAAGTGACTAGAAGTGCTAGAAGAAGCATGGAAGCATATGAGAATATAAAAATATATGAGCATGTAGAAACATATGAGCATGAAGGAGCATATGAGCATGAAGAAGAATATGAGCATGTAAGCTTGAAGCTTGTAGCTTCCATTAAGCTTGTCCAAACACACTAGGAGAGCCTCTATTTAAAGGCCTCGAAGATGCATCTAGAGTGTGTCTAGAAACAACTTGAAGATAAGCATGACAACCAAGCATGAGTCTTCTCCAACCTTTTAGATAAGTCTTAAGGTTGTAGACATCATGTGCTCAAATGAAATGCTAACTCCTAAGTGTAGACAACTTATGCATTCTTAGAGTGCGAACCCCTGTGTTGTCTACATGACAACTCTCGAGAATTTTCCAACTCCTATGTGATCAAACATTAAAATAATGCACAATAATTAATTTAATATTTACTTTACTCTTCTCAATTTTATTTATTTATTTATTAGATCTTATGCACTAACTTTAATAATTCCACTTTTCAATCTTAATATATGTATATTTTAATCACATGAAATCTAAAATCTTTTAATAAATTTAGATATATTTTCCACTTTTAAATTTCATTTTCTAAAACTTAATTGCTAAAATATTTATTAGCTTGAATAATAATATTATTTAGTCATTTATTTAAAAAAGAACTCCAAATATATTATTATTAAAATAAATATTGTCACATTCCAAATTTAAAATTTTAACTTTTTATTTTCAAATTTAATTATTTTATTTAATTAATTTCCCAATTAATTAAATAAAATAAATATTATAATACCATATTAATTTTCTATTAAATTAAACCATTAATTAAATCTTTTAATTAGGC
Organism: Cupressus sempervirens; assembly: GCA_028749045.1. Taxonomy (NCBI): domain Eukaryota; kingdom Viridiplantae; phylum Streptophyta; class Pinopsida; order Cupressales; family Cupressaceae; genus Cupressus; species Cupressus sempervirens. The sequence continues at coordinate 724,215,896 of CM053786.1, read as the reverse complement.
TTAATTAATAGAAAATACTCCAACGACTCACAAGGTAAAAATATGAAAAACCCATCATAGCCAAAATACATACAAAATCAAACCAAGGGTTAATATCACGAATTACGTCATCTGACGCATTCAGAAGGTACTCAACTCGGATACTTGTCCTAATTTTTCAATTAGAACAAATGGCTTAAAGGGTTGGGATTTGGACTTGAGAATTTATCTCCCCTCTCTTATCATTGAGATAGTGTGATAGGGTACGCTCATCCTAGCAATTTAGTGAAGTCGATATCCGGTACCTGCAACTTGCATAAAAACCATGCATGTACAAGCACAATATATACTAAGCTAAACAGGCAATGGCAGGAAATGGTGCATCGTGTAGATCCTGACTAGTAGGTGACTACGACTCCCTTCCTTAACCACATCAGACACACTATACAAAAGCAAACACGCAAAGCAAACACGCACACCATACACATGCAAGTATGGGGTAAGTATCCATAAAAAAAACATATGATAATAAATCATCTTACTAATCATCATTAATAACTGCAAACACTGAAAATAACCATCATCAATAATTGCGAACACTAAAAATAATCATCATGCATACATGAAATGCAAAAACCATGCATGTACAAGCACAATATATACTAAGCTAAACAGGCAATGGCAGGAAGTGGTGCATCGTGTAGATCCTGACTAGCAGGTGACCACGACTCCCTTCCTTAACCACATCAGACACACTATACAAAAGCAAACATGCAAAGCAAACACGCACACCATACACATGCAAGTATGGGGTAAGTATCCATAAAAAACACATATGATAATAAATCATCTTACTAATCATCATTAATAACTGCAAACACTGAAAATAATCATCATCAATAATTGCGAACACTAAAAATAATCATCATGCATACATGAAATGCAAAATCTAAGTAATCTCATCACATAATAAACTGAATCCATTGCACAATATTTGATAATCTCAAAAGAATGCTGCTAACCAACAACATAAAACTAGCTCTAAAAGAGTTCAGCAACGATAACAAAATGTGAACCAGGGGCAGGCACTACAAATTGTAGAAGTTAGGATTTATTTTTTCCAAATGTATGTATTCAATGGCCAACTTTATAGTATACTTTGCCTTATTGTACTTTTAATTTTTTTGATTACTCAAATTTCTAAAATGTATTATATTGGAAAGTTTTATAATATTATCTTAAGTAAAAAATTTGTAAAGTAATTTTATTTAATTAGTAATCAAGTTCTATAATATAATGTATGCATCAAATAATGAGTCTTGTAATTGAAAAATATTTCAATTGTTAAAAAGTCATATAGTTTAATTTTTCTTTCCAATTCTTTTAAATATCTGATTGCTTAAATTTTAAAAATCAGCATTAATTATTATAAATATTGAAAAATTTTATTACATAATGTATGCAACAAATGACATTTCATATAATTTAATTTAATTTTATATTGGTAGCAGTACTAGTAGATATTTTTGTTGCTCAAATTTTTAAAATGAACATTAATTATTATTATTGAAAAGTTTTATAATATAATGTATGTAGCAAATTGTCAACCATATAGTTCATTTTCCTTAGTGAAACTTTAAAAAAATTTGATTGCTCAAATTTCTAAAATGAACATTAATTATACTTATTGAAAAGAGAAAGAATTAACAATTATCATGACCTAAGATGACAAGATGTATGTATTTATTTATTCTCAAATCATGTTAAAATTATGTTGAATTGATAAGAGTTGGTACAACAATAATAATATTATCTCTCTTTGTACTTTTTCTTTAAAAAATTACATAATATGAAACTATTAAATGTCAAACATGTGCTAAATATTTTAGTTTTTAACCTTATATTTCTAAATGACTAGGAGTTGTTCACATTTTAGTATAGCAATGGCTCAAGATAGATCATTTTCAAAAGTAAAAAATTGTTCAATTAATAGAAAAAAAATATATACTTATTGAAAAGAGAAAGAATTAACAATTATCATGATCTAAGATAAGATAACAAGATATATATATTTATTTATCTTCAAATCATAATAAAATTATGTTAAAATTATGTTCAATTGATAAATAAGAGTTGGTATAACAATAATACTATTATCTATCTTTGTACCATAATGTCAAACTATGAAATGTCAAACATGTGTTAAATATTTTAGTTTTTAACCATATATTCCTAGATAGGAGCTGTTCACATTTTAGCATGAGAGATCCTTTTCAAAAATAAAAAATTGTTCAATTGATAGAAAAAAGGTTTGGCAGATACCTAACGTACTCACTATTACATTATCTCTTTGAACCGACCACACTCCCATTGAAAACTTACTTGTGTATTACGCCTTGAGTCTCTTTCCACAAGCTTAGTGATGGACCAAAGTGGGTATGTTTGCAGAGGAATGAACAAAAGGCTGTATGAAGCAGCCAAATCAGGGAACATAAGAGCTGTTCAAGAAATTGAGGGGCCACAAGGCATTGAGAATGAGGTGACTCCAGGAGGTAACACTGTCCTTCACATTGCTACCTTCCATGGCAAAAACTGATTGGTGTCTCAAATGTCAACGCAGCGCAGAGTGTGCAGCCATTTTTAAGAGCTAAAAATAAGGAGGGAAACACAGCTTTGCATGAAGCGGCATTGGGAGGACATGAAGAAGTCGTAAACGCTTTACTTCAGTCCTGCTCTTATTTGGTGAATGAGATCAATTTAAAAGGTGAAACTGCTCTGTTCAAAGCTTGTGAGGGAGGTCATGCCCAGATCGTTAAAATGTTGTGTCCTCTCACTTCGAGTGTGTACAATAAGAGATTGGATGGTCAAACACCTTTACATATTGCAGTCTCTACACTAAGAAAAGGTATGCTATTCTTTAGTTTTCTTGGTTAGTCGAAGTTTTCAAAAGAATATCAAGCAATGGATCATCTGAGGTTTTCTTGAAAATAGAAATAGAATTTTCTGTATATTTATGTAGATGCATCAACAGTAGAAGTGTTTCTAAACATTTTAGGAATGCTTAATTCATAAAGTTGTTTTAGTAGCTATATCATTGAGGGTTTCAATTTGTGAAGTTTGTTTATTGTGATAGATTAAGTTAAGTTAAAAAGTATTAGGGAATGTTGAATCAGGGTTTTATGAGACTCCATGAGTAGTGCCAGCAGTCTGGGTTCTTTGGGGAGCATTTGTGACTCTATTCAGCTTACGGAAAATGATATATAATTTCATATATATGATTATACTTCTGTACAATTATAGAAGTATAATTGTAACTGAATTACTAATAGTGTTGATCTTTCTTGAGTTCATATTAAGTGAGTCTAGAAACTTTGTGTTTATGAACAAATCTTTTCAAAAATAGAGTAGCTTAAACATTATACAGTGTTTTAAATATTTAAAATTGATTTAATTTTCTAAGCTTATGATGGGGACACAACCCAACAATAGAATACACACAATAGAAAGGGGGAATTATATTAACTGAGAAAATATGCTAGTACAAACAGTGCAGAGGAAATAACTTCGAAACATGCCCTACGGGCTTACAATAGCATAAATCTGGAGAATATTTCTCCGTTTAGCACCTCCTCTCAAGCTCCAATCCGAACTGCCTTTTACAATGCCAGAAATCTCCTTAAATAGACCCCGGAGGGTTAAGGACTAGGAGTACATTCTAGAAAGTGCTAGTAGGCATCCACCGACAAAATAGAAGGTTCCGGAAGCTGCGTTAGAAGTCGGTGCAATTCTAGAAGAATCCAGAAACGGTAGCCGAACTTCCGAGAGGCATAACTTTTGAACCGTAACTCCGATTGACGAACCGTTTACATTTTCGGAAAGCTCTCGAAGCGCTCTATAGCCCTATGGACAAGCTTTGCTCGTCCCCCATTTTTCGACCCTTTTCAAGGTCATTTAATGCCCCAAACCTGACTTTGAAGCATTCTTAGGAGGTCTCCAAAATCCGAAAAACTGCAATAACTTTCAAACCGTGGGGCCTTTTGACCTGATTCTTTTTCTGGAATGCTCTAAATCTCAATTACATTCATCTGGCCAAATCGCACCTTCTAGGTCACCAAAATGATGGTCAAATTGCATGTTCCTATTTTTTCGAGATTTTCAAATGCACTGATAGTTGAACTATGAGAGTTGGAACCTTTATTTGAGCCAAATGGGTATCCAAAAATGTAAAGACATAAAACAGAAACTAAGTCTAAGTACATTTTTTTGGGTGACACAAGATTGCCCTTATACCTCTGGATGCTCCTGCATCAGCTTAATTTCTTCCTTAATAGAATTCAAAGACTTCTTGACAATTTTTTTTAAATTTTTTTTGAACTAATTGATCTCCCATTTCGAAATTGCCACTATTGAATCACAAATATATATATTGACAACAGGATAGCCTCTATTTTGATTCGGGCATCGTATTTTTCTTTAGCAGACTTGAACGATTTCCGTGTAACATTTGAAATTTTTTGGTATATAAACTGGGTCTTTGTGAAACCCTCGTTTCTTAAGTTTCTTCATATAAAGTCAATACCCTTGCGTTATTGCTGAGGTCAGACATTTTTATATAGAAACCAGTTACGGTATTGTTGCTGACATCTTTGTCTTTAAAATAGTTGTAGCAGTTTAGTCGTGGGGAAAATGAAGAAAAAAAGGGTGGATATATAAAGTCTTCAATGCTTTTCAATCTCAAAAAAAAATGTTAAATTGTAACAGTAATTTAGCTTTATATTGAAGGTTTGATTTATTTGAGCTCTTTTTAAAAATTAATATTATTTATAAGACAATGTAATAGAAGAAGAGTTTAGTCAGATACTACACTTCATTCCCAAGAACATGTCATGCCTGGAACCGACAAGGCAATTAAGACAAGCACAACAATTTTTTTTTTAAAATTTATTTTATATTAATATTATTATGAGGGTTAATCTTTACTAACTTAACTTTAAATCTAACACATGACATCAATCAAACTAGTTCTAACTTTCTTTGACATCAAAAACATCCTCAATTAAATAACACATTCTTATACTTTAATTCACGACATTGCTAACACTGAGTCATCCTTTAGAATTCACGACATTGCTAACACTGAGTCATCCTTTAGAAAGACATGGAGCTTTTATATTACTCACTCAATAAATTCCACTACCCTGTTATCAGTTTCTCATCTCACTACATCTTAGACATATAAGTGTTATAATGTTTATCATTCTACCTTGTTCTCTAACATTGGCTAAGCTTAATTGCAACCTAAATTTGGTGGATGTCGTTTGTTAGTAACAACACTACACTTGAACCTTAAATTTTAAAAATTGATTTATAACATTGAATAATATATATATTTGGACATCGATCGTAACCAAGCCTTATGAATATCAATTGACACTAACATTCTATGTAACTTTTATTTTAAAATTCATTTCAACTCAATCCCTAAAATCAAATGTACATTCCTATTTCTTTCTCCAATAAATCTATAAGGAAATTTAAAAATTTTGATTAATAACTCTTTAATATCCCAAAAAAAATCTTGCATTAACTAATCATATTAATCTCCTTAACTTCTTTTAATATTCTAAACAAACCAAGATATTGCCCATTAAACTATATCCCTAATTATACAAATCCTTATTTCCAAATTTAAATGACATAACTAAACACAAATTTTATTCCTTAATATATATATTGTTATTATTTATCCAAAATATAATAATCTAATATATAGATATTTAGTTCAACTAAATTTCCTATCCCACAACTTATGACACATAACCATAATAATATTAATAATATCACCCTAGACTTCTTATGCCCTAATACCACATCTTAGTACATAATCATTACAACCTAAACATCCTATACTAAACTCTAATCTAAACCCTAGGCATGAGTGGAAGAATCTTCTAAGGAAGTTTCCATATTCCAAGCACAAAATTGGGGTTATGTTTGGCCAAGTATTTTTTTAAAAACTCCTTCCATCCTTATTAAAGATGTGGCGCCCAAGATGGGATAGGGTCTGACATGGCTCAGAGCACATCATTTCTTGTAAATAGAGGTAGTCAAGGAGAGTTGGCGCCTTGTGGGACCATGTTCCCTTTTTAGATTTATATTAATTATTTAGTTGACTTGGTTCAATTTCTACTTGAGGTGAGCAACATGTATAGAGTTAATTATTTTATTTTTATTTGTTTTAGATGTTAAGATTTATTTTGGTATTTATTTTATCTTATTTTACATGTGTACCAAACCTTGCTTGATTAAGCCTATATGTCACTTCCAACGTATTGAATAATGAGATTAGGGTAAACTTAGAGAACCCACTGTTAACTAATTCATATTCTAACTCCTAAAACACTTAGGTTCCTAGCTAGGATGCCAAGCATATTCTCCTATTAATATTTTATTGATCTATAATCTAGGGAAAAAGGTTATTCCCTTTCCCATACATTTCCTAGAAAGTTGGATGAGCACCTTCAGCAAGTTTATTATTATACACTAATGCTTTTATGCCAACCATTTGATTTTTTATCCTTAACTCCAAGGTAACTTTTATATGTTATTGCCATGATCTTGGGAGTGATTATACATATTATGTATGGCCTAAAAGAATTCTTTTAACTTTTGATCATTCACTCATTACAATATGAATGCATTTTACAAGAGAACATGCATATACAACTATTGTGTAGTAAGATTGAAATAATAATAGCATTCCATGAACTTCATCTTTCAGTATTACTATCCTTTCATGATGATTCAATCCATTCCTACTATCTCCATAGAAATGCAGGAGTACAATAACTTAAGAAACAAGATAGTTTATCCTCATACACAAAATAGAGGCTTCCTCCAATAATTCCTAGGATACACAAAAGGTGGTGAAATCACTATAATAGGATTACACAAATGGAAGACCTTGCTACCATACCCAAATGTTTTTTCAATTCCTCTATTGTCAATTGGATATAAACAACACCATACTCTTTAATCACAAATAGAAACACATATCAAGTTGGAGATTGCACCTCCATTATCGAACCAATTACAACAGTATTCCTTTCTCTTATGCAATGAAATCCTCTTGACCTCCAAGCATCCAAGACATCAAATAACCTGTAAATGAAAATAAAATAAAGAACCATGGAGGCTCATCTCCCAACCTAGGCCTCAAGGAGACCACCCCCGCGCTAGGGGAAACAAGGCTCAACCAAGATACACTCAAACATCATCATAGTAACAAAAACCAACATGAATATCTCAGTTTAACATCACATTTACAATCCCCAACCAAGGCTTGCACAATGATTCACAGATGGAATCATAAACATTGGGTGAAGGTGGGTTTTCATTTAGGAGACTTGCTATAACATACCCAAGCTATAACAACAATTTTCATGCCCTTTCAGGGCTTTCACAAACATCCTCCAATCATACTACCATCAACCAAAGCATCCCTGGGTTTCCATACTTCATCAACCTTCTTACCACACCATCATTCTCCTTATTGTTCATAACAAGTTATGAAAGAATATGGCATACAATGGAGCCCATACTCCAAGGTTTTCAACTATATTTCAAGCCCAACTAACCCCTTCACCCAAGGATTGCTCTTCCCTCCCAAGGGTGAGTGAAGCCTTCACACCCATGAACAACTTTCAACATTCAATCCAAACGAGAAAATCTAAAAGAAACTCCAAGAAATTTTATGAACAATACACACACTCACAATACAACACAACACAAGGATTCCAAGAACAATACATGACACCATATCACTCACACAAACCTACAAAAGGCACTCTTACAATTCCAATTTCAACTACATGATATAAAGAAAGCATGGCATGAAGCACTAACCTACTTACAAGCTATGGCAATGGAATGAAGATCTCTTCCTGCTTGGCTTCCAAACTTCTCCTTTCCAATCCTGGTATGTCTCTAAAATTAGAGAGTGGGTGAATGATCACCAAGGTTGGCACAAGCTCCCTATAAAGACCTCCACTTTTCATCCTCACCTACCCCTTACTTTCTTGTATCTTCCCACCAATAAGAACTTAACCAAGTGGTGTAATGAGGGAAGAAGCCATGTGACAATATGATTTTCGAATTGGCTTGGAAGTGACTATTTTTTAGGGTCCCCTAGGTCCCCTAGACCCACTTATGATTATATTTAAACCCCTAACCCATACTATTACCATGTGGGTAACTTATTTTCACAAAATTAACACTTGGAAATCACTTTAGGCTCTCTAAAGTTCCTATCAAATTATAACTTAAATTTCCAACATGAAGATGACTCTTCCCAACACTCTCCAAGGTGGGTTAGTTGATTTCATAATGAGGATTGGGCTTAGGTTAAGTGACTTCATGCCAAAGAATCATATTTGACATGTCATTTACACATAAACAATACAAGTGTCAAATGACACACCCACACATTAAAACACTTTACACATCACAATGACATGTCCCTAATTAATCATGCTCTCTAACTATAACACTCATGCACATTCACATTACGAAATAAACACAATACAACGAGGTTTTGAATCTTCCAAAGATTCACCTTGGCTTTACCGTGTTCACATAAGATTGAACCTTGCTTCCCCCAATTATCTCCATGGTTCGAATTTCCTGCACACTCAACTTAAACATTAGTAGCCTGATAAAATACTATGCAAATACATATAGATAAGTGTAGAATAAATCCAATGTCTCATAATTCACGTTAACATATACTTTTAACTTCATCTAATCATTTCCATTCTAAATACTATAAAAAGAAGCATTGCAATGTTATATTCATTTAACTTTCATCTCAGTACATATATAATTAACTTTCATTTGATTCATATTCAAAACATTGAAATATCAACATACGAGTATCAACATTTATCTTCCTTATCATAATGAAATTACCATTCTAAACTCTATTACCATACTTATAATCAGGAAACACTAAAGTCATATCTACTAAATCATTAAAACATATAAAATGGACCACAGTATATATGTCCTAAGTGAAAATCACTAATATGCAGACTTGTTAACTGGTATCCTTTTAATCAGGCTAAACATGTCGACAGTCCTAGCAATATCCCTTTATCACATTATGAGGGGTTTGTGAGTAAGTTTCTAGGGTTAAGTCTTCAAACTGTTAGAATGTTTCCATAATTGTGTCATCATACTTTAAACCCAAGTTTCAAACATAATCATATGTATTGTTGGCATTTGAATCTACATTAATTGTTATCTCATAGAAGAGAAAATGTTAATTCATCTTCCCTAATTTGGCTAGTGAACTGTTCTGTAAATCCTTTGATCAAGTCCCTAGATTGAACATATAGAGTTTCATTTTCCAGGTGGTCTTAGTTATTCCATCTAAAGTTATTTACTGGTTATTACACTTATCATAACCAAAGTCTACTTAGTCTCTAATAGGATCCCATAAATAATCATTAGTAACAAAAATGTCCATCATACTCTAATGAACCCCTAATCGCATTCATATTATGAACTCTAAAATAGGGTATGAGTGTGGGGCTTACAGAACATGTCAATTAAAAATCTATTAAAATAACATTAAAAAAAATTAATTAGAGCATAAAGTAGGAGTGTAAGCTATTTGTAAAGGTGAATAAATTGTATAATCAAAATTCAATATACCATTAAAAAATTAAGATATACAAAAATAACCATAATAATTATGATAGTCTTCTCATACAAAATACTGTTAAACAAGTACAAACTTTGCTCCTAATTTCATTTTTACATTTTTCTATTGCACAGATGTAATTGAGGAGCTTTTAAACCACAAACCTGAACTTTCCACAAAAGTAGATATCTATAACCAAACTCTATTGCATATGTGTAATGGACACCGAAGAATGCCCAAAAGCTGAACCAAGGCTAAAATTATATTAACGCTGAGAATGCTGCAATCAATTACAAAGAGATTTATTCCAAAGGCCAGACCCTAAGGGAATGACATCTAGAATGTTACAACAGAGAATGAACGTCCTCTATTGCCCAAAAAAGAGTGGGATTCACACATCCAAGCTGTTATCAAATGCAAGTCATAATCATCCGATGATCAACAATGAGACTTTTAGCCCTATTTATCCTTTTCTTCATCCTTCTAGAAGGAACTAAAACATTAATTAATTGCAAGAGCTAAAAGCTTTCTGCTTCCAATAATTAATGCATTCTCTAGAAATTCCTCCCTAGCAATAATTAATTAAATCACGAGAGGCTTTCGTCCTTCAAATAATTAATACATAACCTAGAAGCTAATCCCTTGTAATCAATAATTTAATTAATTAAATACAAAGTCACCTTTTAATCTTTAATTGAATGACTTTATAAGAAATTAATTTAATTTCTTCTTATCCTCCACTTAGACTTTGGAGAACGTGAAGGCCAAAAGATGGGATCATTACAAATCCGCCCTCCTTGAAATTGCTTGTCCTCAAGCAATTAAGTAACATAATGAACTCCAACCTCCACCTGGATCCCAATATGTGATATCCATATGGAAGTTAAACCAACTGCAAACCCGCTTCATCAGGACCGACCCCTGTAGCCTAGCATTCAAAACTTGTGCTGATGAAGTTAGAATGTCACCATAAGGCAACTCCATAGAAGATTTATGAAATGTCTTCTTCCCTGTATCCATCCACATAATATAAATTGGACTGGAATGCATATTATCACCATCATGCATTGAAAAAGATGTAGTTGTAGGTGAACCATATGTACTCATGCTAACTATATCATATACGGACATAGGAACAACATTAACTGCTGCAACAAAAAATTGAACCGAATTTGTAGTTGATGAAAACTCATAATCATCAACATGTGTGGCTTCATTAGAAAATACATCAACCACTGCATTTATACCATTAAACTCCTCATTGGATGGTTCAACTAACACAAAAGTGGCTGCTGATATGATAGTATCCTTGCATTCTTCTAATCCCACATCGATGGACTCCATATCACTAGCATCATAGCTAGGTGGCTCTATATGTGTGTCTATCCCACCTGAGGAAACAACTTCTTTCTGCACTGGAGCAACATACAAATTGTCAATGTTGATGCCCATCTGTCTAGCCATAAGGTGCAACATCATATCCATTTGCCTATTTTGCTCCTGTTGCATACGTTGCCCCTTCTCTAATGTACCCAATAACTGTCTGAACATCACATCTTGATCTGGACTAATATACATTTTTTCAAACCCTTTTCCCTTTATCCGGCTATCTGTATGATCTCCAAAGGATGGTAGGACTTACAGCTCTGATACCACTATAATGGACACCCAGGAATGCCCAAAAGCTGAACCAAGGCTAAAATTATATTAACGCTGAGAATGTTGCAATCAATTATAAAGAGATTTATTCCAAAGGCCAAACACTAAGGGAATGACATCTAGAATGTTACAACAGAGAATGAACATCCTCTATTGCCCAAAAAAGAGTGTGATTCACACATCCAAGCTGTTATCAAATGCAAGTCATAATCATCGGATGATCAACAATGAGACTTTTAGCCCTATTTGTCCTTTTCTTCATCCTTCTAGAAGGAACTAAAACATTAATTAATTGCAAGAGCTAAAAGCTTTCTGCTTCCAATAATTAATGCATTCTCTAGAAATTCCTCCCTGGCAATAATTAATTAAATCACGAGAGGCTTTTGTCCTTCCAATAATTAATACATAAACTAGAAGCTAATCCCTTGTAATCAATAATTTAATTAATTAAATACAAAGTCACCTTTTAATCTTTAATTGAATGACTTTATAAGAAATTAATTTAATTTCTTCTTATCCTCCACTTAGACTTTGGAGAACGTGAAGGCCAAAAGATGGGATCATTACAATATGGCTACATTGATTCAATTTCCAGTTGGGGTAATTCCATTTTCTCCAAGGAATTAGACGGAAATCCACTTGATTGGAGAGATGCTTATAAAAAATGATAATGGAGTTTCATGTTACAAAGTGGACCAGAACAAACAAAGTGCACTTCATGTTGCAGTGAAAGAAGGGAATGTAGCTTTAGTTGGAGTCATACTAAATTATAGCACCGACTGTCTAGAAATGGTAGACAAGGATGGTAGAAGTGCTTTGCATTTGGCTGTCGACAATGTTGTTAATATATTTGTGAGAGTTGGAGGAAAAGCTCTGAAAGTTATAATATCTTCGGTAATTTCAGAAAGGTTGCTCAATTGCATTGATAGCAATGGGCAAACAACATTTGATATAGCTCTAGAGAAGGGGAATGAAGATCCACAACTTTATAGGAGTGTAAGTGATTTGAATTAAAATAAGTTTTAAAAAAATTAGTAGGTTAAATTATAATATTGTTATTAAGATTTCATTGTGTTCTTTTGTCAAACATATTGATTTATGTTTCATGAGTAGTGATTCACAATCTACATTTTATGAGATGGTAATTTTGGAATTTTATTATTATATACATTTGAGTTGGAATAGCGTTAAAATGGGTGAACTCTGAGAAAGACCAAATACTTACCTATGTGAACATCAGCACTTCTATGCAATGAATGCTAAATGTATAGTTCTTGTGAATCACTACTTGTGAAATACAGATTAATAAATCACTATCAAACCCTGATAGCAATATCATGATTATCAATCTGATTAATAATTAAAATGACACATTTATCATTTATTTATTTGTTACTAAAATATAGAATATCTGATCTTATTGCAGATTATAAGATATTTGCATAAACATGATGCTATGAAGAAGATTATTGGTGAGGATTCAAGATCTATCCCATCAACGAAGGCGAAAGGTTGGAAATCAGATCTAATATCTGTAAGTGCAGTCCTAATTGCAATTGTTGCCTTCGCAGCTGTTTTCACTCTACCAGGAGGCATTGGTATCCAAGGAAATGGCCTACCAGCCACCATATTGATTAACACTAATGTCTTCAAGATATTTGTGATATTTGACACAATGGCCTTCTGTTATGCTATTGCTTCTACAATCCTCCTCAACTTCGCATGTTTTGCTAGCCAAGTAGAGGATCCAGTGATAACTAAGATGAGTTTGTTCATGCATTATGGATAGCACTGGTATCGTTATCAACAACATTTGGTGTAGCAATTCATTTGGTTGTGGCATCTGAGTGTTTGTGGCTGGCTGTAATGGTGTGGATTATGGTGTGCCTTCTTCCTATCTGCATAAGGGCTATGTCACTACTGGGAAAAGGACATGTATTTCCAGGCGACCGTTATATCTTACTTGAGGGTTTCAGTCTTGTATTCTCTATGCTTATTTCCACCATTTGGGTGGCCCGGGCTGTAGTGTTCTCTGGTGTAATCCGCCCTTCGTTGGGTTGGGTTCGAAAGAAGATCTTTCGAAAGCTTTGAGCTAGTAGAAGGCTCACAGACTAAGAACTATTTCAAGTGCCTTGTTGGAAGAACACCTATGTGTATTGAATTTTTTTTTTTATCTGTAGTATTCCATTCATTAGGTCTTTTAGTATTCGTATGATCTGAGATGTCCTTGATATAGAGGTGAATGTATTCAAACTATGGTAATGTTTGTTTAATATATTGTGACTGCTAAACTCTTATTGTCAATTTAATACTCTTCTCTTTTTTCTTGTGTTAGAGCTAGTATGATGAGGAGGAAAGGTTGATGGGATTTGTTCAAGCTTATAGAAAGCATGTGATATATATGCTAGATAGAGTTGTCTTATTATAATATGCTTTAATTGGAATCATTTTAATGTCTCTTCAAATTATCTAGTTTTTAAAGTGAGAGTTGCAGGGTGGCATAGTTCTTGGCAAGTGTTGGAAGGGAGTTTCGAAACATGGAAATAAAAGAACAAGCAACTTGCCAAGCCAATGTCTAGGTGTGTGCACCAAGATGATGTATAAAAAAGTGAACACCATAAAAAAATTACAAAAATGTCAATAACCCAACTAGATTATGAATAACCCCATCCAGTCATTTAAAACTTCAAAAAACAACTACACACAATAAAATATATAGAAAACAACACCTGATTGGGTTTTAGATTTTCAAATAAGCCAACTGTGTTATGAAAATAAAAAAGTACACTCAAAATTTGATCGGCTTTTGAAGAAGTAAAAATGGACTCTAATTTGGAGGCCATAACTTTCACATCCAGACTTTGATTGACTCCATTCAAAATGTGTTGGGTATTGAAGTTCTATAACATAATGGAATAGAAATAATTCTAGGACATCAAGAATTATTTTTCCATCTATTTGAATCAAACATTGTCTAAAATAGGTAGTCATTATTTCCCAAACATGGAGCAAATTGGCATATGAGAGTGCTATCATATTTTCCCCCCATCTCTCTCTCTCTCTCTCACACACACACACACACACACACACACACACACACACACACACACACACACACAAAATCTTAAGATGTCTCTCATACTAACTCTTAAACTCTCTCTTTCATACATCCACATACTCGTTCAATTCCAATATTTGTCTCACACTATCTCTCAGTAATTATTAACCTCTTTAACCCCATTACTAATTCCTAACCCTCTCTTTATCTCTCTCTTATTTAGAGAGAGAATAATTAAGTGTTGTGTGTGTGTGTGTGTGTGAGAGAGAGAGAGAGAGAGAGAGAGAGAGAGAGATATTATTAGATATGAGAGAATGTGAGAGATTAGTTGTTACTAAGAGATAGAGCATAGGATTTTATGAGTGTGAGTATGAGAGTGAAAGAGAGGGTTCATAGGGAGGGGGGTTAGGGGCTGGTGTGTAAGAGGGGGGAGTTAGGAGCTAGTTGGAGGGAGATGCTATTATTTAGTTTGACAATGAGAAGGTGTGTGTGTGTTGTAATGCCCTGCCAGGGAACCCAAAAGAACTAACCTAAAGTTTCACTAAGTTCGACAAATATATATTTTTAAGTTAAAGATAATAACTTAACAACAATAGTTATAACATAGCAAAAGCAATTAACATTCACATAAACACATACCGTGAAATAGATTACAATTCTATTTAAATAATATACATTTGTTCCAAATTCCTCTTGGCAATAAAATTCAAAATCCACAATCATCCACTATACATGTCATAGGGTATGAAAGGCTGAAAGAATATACATTTATAAAAATAGATTACATCATCTCTTTTAGATCCATGAAGCAAAGTACAATACAATAAGTGAAATCATCCATCATAAAGATATAATCATCGATCATAAAGATATAATCATCCATCATAATATACCAAGAATAGATAAAAAGGAAAATCTTCACAAACACATCCAACAATAGCATCTAAAGGTTAGATCTCAATGGTATAAGAAAAAGCACTACCACTCGACCTCATGGTAACCCAAAAAGGTCCACTCCCATCATGCTAAGGAGATAGTCTCAAGTCCCAAATAGGATATCAATCCCAAAACCAAAAGTAATCTCTAAGTCAAGGAAACCCTAAAAGTAATCTAACTCAAAGGTTCCAAAATAAATCGACATCTAGACCCAGAGGCAAACACAAACGCATAGGGAATCTCCTATGCAAGTGGGCAAGTTTCATCACACGAATCAACGTTAGAGTTACTCTAAAAATCTAACTTGACCCTAGCCCCTAGTGACTTTATGTGGCACTAGTATCCTTTTGTACTAATAAGGCATACTAATGATGCATGGTCACAACCAAGCATTCTCTCTACTCCCATCCTAGTCTATACTAGCACTCGAGGAATGGGCAAAACATATAAAGACTCTTATTAGATTCATTTTATTCCTATTTAGTGTAGTGTTTTCACTTATTAAACAACTTATAATGGGTTACCCTAGCAACCACTTTGGGCCCCGACCTCCATTGCAAGCCACTTCCTGACATTGCATATAGATAACCTACCCTAAGCTTAGTAAAATCAAAATATCACAAAAGACCACATACCATACATCAATTCTTAAACACGCAACTAATGAGTATTGAAAATCACTAATCACAATCATAGATTCCACCAATATGATCATCCTAATAGGACTGATCCCAAAATCAAGTATACATAAACCAATCCATGTCATAACATGACATCACCAAGAACAAATCATACAAACACCTCAGTCTATAAAAGTGACTACAAAGAAATCCAAAAATAACTAATTAAGACTCAAAGGTTATATCAGATTGGTCACACCATTCACCTCAGTTTCACACAAGAAAACTAGAGAGCAATAACAATCAATAAATCAAAACATCTTATAGAGCATACCAAACACATTACTGTGGTTGAGAATAATTGATCAAGATCAAAACATCATCATGACATCACAAAATAGAACTCCCAAGCCTCTAGTAAACATCTCAATTGGTCAAAGCTAAGTCAATTCCAAAAACCCCAAAGTTCACTATTTACTAAAAGTTTTTAGATTAAATCACAGAAAATTCTATAATGGAAATCAATTTTCTCAAACAAGAGTTTCAACCTGGAGAACTTTTGAAAATAGAAATACAATAGACATGAAGAAGACAAGAATTGTAAGAATGAGCAACTACTATACAAACCCACAAGATCCTATTTGATCTTATGCTAAAACAATGAACGCACAAACATGCAAGAATCTTCATTTTCCTTCGAAAACCCTCTTTTTAGAAATTGGCTCCTCCAAACCTATGTATGTAGAAATGAGTTCTAATTTCCTCAATAAAGAGTTGTTCCTCCAAATCAAGGCTTTGATCATGTAATCATGCGAAAACCTTTTGTTTGTAATTACTATATTTTAATTTTCATGCACAAACTTTGTACAATTTAATTAAAATAAACTTTATTAAATTAAAACTTTCTCTCCCATATTAAATCATGCAATGTTTTTAATATAATATTTATTAATTTAACTAATAGTATTATTTAGAGTTTACTAAAAGTAAAACTCTTAAAATAAATTATCATTAAATTAAATAAATATAAACACTCTTAAATTAGAACTTTAATCAAATCTTTTAAATTTAATTCTTTCATTCACATTTTAAAAACTTTTTAATTAAAATATTCTTTTATATTTTATTTTCCTCGACTTTATTAATTAGTATAAGAACTATTTAAAGCATAGTTTATTATTTAAATTAATAAGAATAATTAAAGCTCCTTATATAAATGCAACTCTAATTTAATAATTATCATTTAAATAATCATAATAAAACAATATTAAATCTTTAATCTTTTAATCTTTTATTTCTATTTTTATCTAACTTCTTAAATTAGACTTTTAAAATAAATATTTTAAACAGAAGTACATATTTAATTAATTTATATTTAATTAAATAACATCATATTCTAATCTTTTTTTAACCAATTTTCTAAATTTAGACCTCTAATTTAGACTTGTAAAAATTTAGACTTTTTATATAAATTTAATTAGTTTTTAATTAATCAAACATTCACATATTTTAATATTTTCTTTTTAATCAAATAATATTTATTACTCAACTAATAATATTATTTAGAGTTTATTATTAAAATAAAACTTTTAAATAATTATCATTAAATTAAATAAATATAAATATGCTAAAATTAGAAGTTTAATTAAATCTTTTAAATTTAATTCTTTTATTTAATTAATTAAATATAATTAAATATTAAATTTTCTATATACTTTTTTTTTTTTCGATAAACAGCTGAAGCCTTGATTTTATTAATTAAAATATATAACATACAACATAATGTCTCTATTCAAATGGGCACTGGTAGGAAAGAATGGAGAAGAAAACCTCTAGTCTTGCTCGGGACCATGGTCCTTTATTATTACAATATGAAAGGGGCATACCAAAGTAGAAATATTACATAACTGTTATTGTTACAACAGGATGGATAATATCCATGATATCACTATATCTATTTTCTCTTATGTCATATAACATATTGTTGCCTATGGACCATACCAACCCATACTGTATGCTCCATTCATGGCTGAGTGCTATAGACGCAGATTCCTTATAGTTGATCAATCAGATTGGTTAGTAGTAACTTATTCAATAGCTTCCTAATTAGATAAACAATCAAATAGCTTCAGATGGATCAAATATATTGTTTCTTCTTTATCCACCCAAATCTACTCATAATCATCCCCCTCATTCATTTTAAGAAGCTTTATCATTTCCTACTTACTTAATTTATAAAGCATATTGTCAATATAAAACAACATTGACATAGATGGAAAATTCAAACCTTGTATGACTAGTCAATACATTAAACCATTATTAAATTCAAAACTAACAAAATCCTTTCAAAGAAAACTAAGATGTTCTAATATACCTCTTAATACATATAACTCTACTGCCAATCAAAAATAAAGTTAAACAAACAAATCTATACTTATAGAGAACCATATGCTTCTATCATCCTCCATTGAAACTAAAAAGCTTACAGTCAAATTCTGTAGACAATAATTTTGTATGGCTGGTCCGAGCATGCTGAAAATTAGATTAGAAGCAGTATAACATACTAGCTTGAATGGAAAATCTATAGGATAGTACAGTTACCATATCAATCAGATTATTACCCTTACATGCTTTAGAGAGTAGCCAGACTTGATACTCTAAAACTTATGAAAATCAATCACTTTGCAAAAACTAAAATGGGACTGCATAACTGATTCATATGTGAACAAAGTTCATTACTGCGCCACCCATGGATGTTAAGATAATAGGTCAAATAATTTAACTAACCTACTATAAAACCAATACAAATCCATTCATAAATTTCTAAGTGTCTTCCCATACTACATTCAAAGAGAACCAAACCGCATAAAGACCATAAAATTAACTAAAAAATGCGAAAACCTTGTCATGTATCAAAATTTGAAGATGCCACAATTACTAATAATATCCACTTTATATATTAGGATTAGAGTTATTTACATAACTTTAAAGTCTTCTATATAGAAAATTCCACTACTCTGTCCCCCCTCTTTTTACAATGTGGAGAAAATGTGATAACCTACTACTATTGAATCAAAATCCCTATCGGGTAGGTAGAAATCCAATGGAAACTATGAGCTACTAACCATACTAAAAGCTACACCTAGTATAATAACAAGATATCATCAAAATTCTATTTTGAAGAAATATCATAATGCCCGCATATAGTGCATAACTGATAAATTCACTCACCCGAAAACCATAGCTATCTTACTATAAACTAGACACACCTTATTTCTTCCTAAACACCATAATGACTTCTACAACATCATTAGGGTTTTCTAACTTGAAACATGGGGTAATTCAAAGGTGGACTTCTCCCTGTTGGATTTCTTGATATTGGGAGTACAAAAATCCAATGCCTCCAGGTTACCAAATCCAACCCCCAGGTGAACACATGCATTAAAAAAACTAAGATATTTGCTGAGCCAATCAATTCCATTATCCATCTAGATTTTTCTCCATGTAAGAAGGAATTGAAAACAAGATTCCATTTTTGGCCATACCTCATTGAAGGCTACCTAGTCCCTTACTACCAATGCAAGCTGCCTTGGTATATTAGCCACAATAAGGCTTCTTAGTGGGTGGTTCATGTACATTTCAGGCAGGGGCACTCTTAGCATCTCATCCAAGCTCACAACTACTTCTATCAAGCCATAGGTGGGATCAAAGATATTTGAACAAAGCCTCACTATTTCCCATTTTCTTATTCTGGCTCTTTCCATACACTGAATGAAGATACTAATGATGTCACTATTCGTCCTCCATGTAAAATTGTATTTGAAGAAACCCTCTCCAATTGCCCTGTTGACTGCAATACGTGTAATCCCATCCACCGGCCTTAGCACCCTATTCCATCTTTCTAGTTTAATAATTCCTCGAAAGGCCATGGTGCGAACTTCTCAGGTATGGAAGACACAAATGAATGTATCCATCTTATGACAACAACATGCATAGTGAAAAAGACCAAGCAAAGCTGAAACAAAAGAACAAAACAAAATCCCCTTGAATCCTGTAGAAACACCTTCATGCTTCCTCCAATGTCTTTGTGACTTAACATCACTCAAATGCAATCATACCACAAACCGTCCATCAAAAGGGGTCATAACACCTAGAGTAATAAGAAACCAATCTTATATTATTAATGATGAAGAGTCGATCTGAGAGTTAATCATAACAAGCACTATATAACTAGGACTGAATTAAGAGATCTCATTGTATACATGGTAAGGGAATATATCTAAGGGCTTCACAACTTAACTTATAACTACTAGCCTAGAAAAATACCATTGATGGTGGCTATATATGCTCACTATATTATGCTATACTTCCCTTTGCTACATATATTATTGGATTGACTCATTACTACTAACTATCTATTCTGAAAAATCCATTATTTTAAAAGGGTCAAACCTAAATAAAGGAAACTAAAAATAAAAATAAAAGCTATAATTTGAGATGTTTATACCATATCTTTGAAAACCAAGGAGTTAACACCATTGGTTCCCTCATTTGCTAAATCATCTACCTTCTAATTGCCTTCTCGATAGATTTGACATATCTGGGTCTCTACAAACCAATCTACAAGCCCAAGAACTTCTTCTAGCTTAGAGTTAAGGACCCAGTTGGGGGTTGCTCATTTCCTTATTGCATTTAAGACTATTTATGAGTCACCTTCAATGACTCTATTTGATAATCCTAACTTTTGACAAAGCTACAAACCTTTTTCTAATGCTTCGAGTTCTGCCAAATTGTTGGAGGTAGGATGAATAGACATGGCTTTTTTGGCAATCCATTTACCTATATCATCATTAATAATGCAACCAATACCTATTATTCCTGGGTTGCCTCTAGCTGCTCCATCAAAATTGTGTTTCACCCATCCCTTCGGAGGGGGGGGGGGGGGGGGGGCATTTACATGTTTCCTTTTCTTCCTTGCTTTCCTTTAAATAGACAAGTGGAGGGTTAATTATATTTGACAAATTCTTCTTCATGTGACCAGCCCAAATAGAAAAAAAACCTTCTTCTTTTTTAGATTTTCTAAGATGGGAGTTAGTTGTTTCAACTATGCTAGCTTCTAGTTTTAGTATTAACTCTTCTAGCTTTAATTATGAATCATAGAAAATTCTTCTATTCCTTTCTTTCCAAATTCCCCATATCAAAATAGAGGGACTAATATTCCAAAGTTTATTGTAAATGCCTTTACACAAATTGGTAGGCCAACCCTTGAGAAGATCAATAAATGATTTAGGCAATGGCGTAGACCAGTCTAACATATGTCTAAGTCATTCCTAGCAAGATTGGGAAAATGGACGGCTATATAATAGATGATAAGAATCCTCACTGTTTAGCTTACATAAAGCACACCTAGAAGGGCTTTCATAGCCTAATTTATGGAATCTATCTACCATCAGAATCCTATTTTGGATTGCTAGCCATAAAAAAAATCTCGCCTTTGGCAAACAAGTAGGTTCCAAGAAAAGTTTAAGTGGAATTTCCACTTTGTCCCATCTTTGTGTGTGTATCATTTCTTTGTATCCATCTTTCATGCTATACTAGCCATTATTCAAAACCGCCCAAATAAGCTTATCATTTCTCTCAAGTTGTTTAACTTTCCTAACTTGAGTAATCTCTTTGTAAGCCTTAACTCCAGCCCGGTCCAATTCTATGTCCTCCAGAGGTTTCCATATCCATCTTGAAGATCCTTCCTTTGTGATCTTTGTCTTATAATTACTAAGTTTGTTGCCCCACAAATTGACTAATTTTTCTTTTAGTTCCATGGGGGATGAGATTATTGTCTAACAAAGGGTGCCCATCCCAAGAGTCCTCCCAAAATAGGGCCTCATTGCCCTTACCGACATCCCAAGTTAGATATTTTCTGATGAGATGTTGACACTTAATCATAAAGTTCCAGCTCTCTGACCCTCTAAGAAGGGTCTTCATTCTAAAAATTGATAGGGGATCATCAACAAATTAAGATACTTGTTATACATAATCTTTTCCCACTCACGTTCTCTCTCATCATAGAGGTGACAAATTAATTTAGCCCCCTTATGCTTCATTTTTCCATTGTAGATTCTTAATCCCTAATCCTCCCATCTCTTTAGGTTTGCAAATATTATCCCATCTAATAAGAGCCAATTTTTTGTGTTCCTTGCAATCACTCCAAAGAAAATTTTTGAGTTTAGCCTCAAATTTATGAAAAAGAGACGAGGATAAAGGTAGATAGGAAAGAGGGTAAGTAGGGATGGCTGACAAAATAGTGCTTATCTTAATGCTCTTACTAGCTTTTGAGAGCCATTTGTCTTTCCAACTACCAATCCTAGCATCCAATTTTTCCAAAGTACTCTCCCATACCTTACTAGATTTTACATCTTTCTCTAACTTGATGCCCAAGTACTTACATGGGAACAAACCTTTTTTGTACCCCATGATGTTGCAAATGTGCGTGTGTGTGTGTGTGTGTGTGTGTGAGAGAGAGAGAGAGAGAGAGAGAGAGAGAGAGAGAGGTGTTTTAGTGTGAGAGGGGGTTATAGGTAGGTTAGAGAGAGGAAAAAGGTTAAGATTTATGAGTTAGAGAAATGTTATTACATAGTGAGAGAATTAGAGAGAGAGAGAGAGAGAGAGAGAGAGAGAGAGAGAGAGAGAGAGAGAGAGAGGTATATGAAGAGGGAAGTGGGATTGTATGGAGAGTGATAGAAAGATGGAGAGAAAGACAAGGGAGAGAGAGAGAGAGAGAGAGAGAGAGAGAGAGAGAGAGAGAGAGAGAGAGAGAGAGGATTTTCAACAAGTAGATTTTTACTTCAAAACTCGATTAGGTTTCATAACTCGATTTAGTTTTGAATGCACTTCTTATTTTCATAACCCAATAAGGTTATTTGAACCGTAGAAAATTGATGGGGTTATGGCTTAGTAATGGCTTAGGGAAATGACTCAAAGGCTTGGGAGACTATTTTCCCTCTATATTTTTTCTCCTTTAGACATTTTTTCACCTTCTTAGATGAAGATTAGTCTTTTCCTTCATCAGGTTTTCTAATGGTGAAGTAAGTATCTCTAAAATCACCACCATAATCTCACACATCTATTTTTGAACAATATTATCATTTTAAACTTGAATTAGTTTTACTAATGCCTTAACAGTCCTAACAGACTTATGTATACCTTTTTTTAATAACCTAATAGTGTTCCTTCTTTCACAAGTCTTCCTCTAAGCATAAGAAGAGGAATGCTATAGAAAATGATAAAATCCAACTTTATACAAAGAAATCATTAATTTGATTGATAAAACGTTATGTTGACTACTAAAGAAAGAAGATTGCCATTAAAAATCACTATGGGGATAACATGCATATAAAACTGCCAATTATTGAACTCTTTCGGTTTATTGTTTGATGATTTATAATTAGTTTCACATTCACTACATTGGAATTCTCTTTAAAGTCTTAAGAGGTCATCAAAAAAATAAAACTCAGCCAAGTATTTCTTTTCTCACAAGAAAAAGTATTTTATTAGATGATGTGGTCAAGATTTCATCAACCGCGATAAATTTGGTGTGACCTGATGTAGGAATTAAATGAGGGTTTGGTAGAAATGAAGTCATTTAGAGAATATATTATTCTTAAAATCTTATACCATCAAGAATAGGAAGTCTATGAGAATATGGATTTATTTCAAAACAATCATTCGATATCATTAAACCCTTTGATCCAATAGCTCATTTCTTAATTTATATCGATGCTGAATTTAATTTTCTGAGATTCTTTAGAGTCAAAGTTTTTGGAGCCATCATCAAAATAGTTAAAGAGAATTGTTTGATCTATTTTCTTTTATCTCTATCAATTCTTATTTCACTCTGTCAATGTGATTTGTGAAAAGTTTCTCACAAAGACACCCTTTCTTTGAGGAATTTGTTGAGGGCATCCTCCTAGGTAAGACGCCTAGAAATAAACTTCATTTCTTTTGTTTTTGGGTATCCTCCAAGATAAGTCATTTTCCTTGAGCAATGTCCCTCTTTGGAACTTTTTTTTTGGGGTTTCTCCATGGTGGTCTCCCACTTTTAGTTTCTAATCCAACATCCACCTTCCCCACTCCATGAGTCTTTCTCTTAACTTCTTTCCACTCCCTAGTTTTACTTCCTCAAGGAGCTGATATTTCTGAGAGGAAATAAACCATAGACATGCCAGGGGTATACACTTCCTTAATGATCTATAAAGAGACCATTATGCAACCTCTAAGAGAATCACATCCCCATTGCTTCCAGCCAACCTCCCAATCACTGGGAAGAATTAATGTGTGCTCTATTTCTTCTTGAGAAGCATCTTTTGTATTCTTGGGGTCTGTAACCATAGAACCCATACAACCATTACCTTATTCCTTTTCTTCCCTAGTAGGAGCAATCACCATAGCCTCCTCCTACCCCATACAATCAGACAAAAAGGGTGACGACATTAGTGAGACCACTAGATTCATCCCCAAGCTCAACTCTCCAATACTAGGAATTTCTCCTTCTTCTAGGTCTCCTTGAATCTCCCTATTTACTATTTTCTCTGGGGAAGAAAATAGGTTCACAATACTTTTCGTAAAAGGATAGTCTTCTAATTAAAAAAACTCCTTAGGAGAACATTGGTTCCTTTTGTTGGGGAAGGATTTTGAAGTCTCCCTAGGGTCAATAATCTCTGCCATCATCAACTTCTCTTTACTCTTCCTTTGAATCTTCTCTTTCTCTTGGTGTGATTTTATGCAATCTAAGATGATATGTCCATAATTTAAACACTACTAATAGTAAAGAGTTATGTTTTCATAGGAAATGGATTGAGTCCAAGTTATCCATTTGTAATTCAACACCACCACACTAGGGAGAGTCTTATTGATAGCAACATTAACATAGAGTCTAGTGAAGACCATCCTAGATTTTTTAAAGGTAATGTTATCCATTCAAATGAATTAGCCAAAAGAGTTTCAATCTAAGATAAAGATCTTTTCATCCTAGAGTTTTGGTAGGAGATAATGAATTCTCATCCTCATGATCGCTATCTGATTCAAGTCTGTAGCTGAATTAAACCTTAGCTTCCATTTAGCCAAAGATAAAGCATGCTTCCCTAGACTCCAAGAGCTTACTAAAATGACATTCCTATCTTCTTCAAAAATGAAATGAAAAAGAAAATAGCTACCCAACATCATACAGATGTTAAGAAAACCCTTGAGCCTGCACTTCAAGGTCCACCACTTCCTAACTATCTCATTAATGGATGGTTGATAGGATAATAAGTGACCCACCAAAGATTGATCAAGACTAAGATATATATTCTCTACCATAGAGTCTGGCAAGTAGATCTCAAGGCCATCTTTTCCTTGGGAGACCCTAGGTGCCTCTCTAGGAATAACAACATCCTTGTGACCAAGCAACAGAGTTCTTGCTCTTTGACCCATACCATATCAGGGTATCTGGCTCCATAGAGCCAATGACAATGCTTTTATTCAAAATTTCTTTTAGCACAATTTGTTCCAATGCATACATATCCAGGAGTGCAGAATCTTTCCACTTCAACATCCTACCTAGTACTATAGATGCAAGGTCCTTGAAACATCACCCACCTTATCTCCCCATTCACTCT
Organism: Cupressus sempervirens; assembly: GCA_028749045.1. Taxonomy (NCBI): domain Eukaryota; kingdom Viridiplantae; phylum Streptophyta; class Pinopsida; order Cupressales; family Cupressaceae; genus Cupressus; species Cupressus sempervirens. The sequence goes on along the minus strand of CM053786.1, from coordinate 724,190,288 downwards.
TTTAAGCATCAATTATTATTTGTGATACTCCTTCATCTGCTAAGATTTCATGGTCATCCCATTAATCATGCCAAAAGTATGCTTTTTGATCATTGCCCACTTACCAAGATACATGATTTGTTCCAAAATTCTATAAATGGCGAGGAAATTCCATTTAAGATTGATCCCCTCAGGGGTTATCAAGTGTCATAATCCTTTCATCATCTAGGCTATCCAAATAGTTATTCCTTAGCACTTTAACCCATCTCTTCTTAGGTATAACATACATTTCCAAATCAATTTGGAACCTATGGTTGTATTTAGAAGTTTCTAGTCCTACAAACCCACTCCACCCCTCTTTGGGATGACATATTTTTTCATAGGCCATGAAAGAGAACTTTTTCCTAATCAATGTGATCCATTTTGAAGAAATTTGTGCTTCCTCTATTAAATCATCCCAATTACCTTGTAGAGATTCCTAAAGCATGACATTGAGAATATAGGTATAGGTGAAATTACTGTCTTCAACATGAGAAACCACCCTGCCAATGTTAACCATTTTCTCTTCCAACTTGTTAATCATGAACTATAGCCCTCAATTAGATATTTACATTATTTATCTTTTCCTATACCTTTAAACAATGACATACCCAAGAATTTTCTAGGCACTCTACCATTACATACATTGAAGAACCTTTCTATTGGTCATTGTGACCCTACTTATGTGTTGAATAAATATACATTTGATTTATTCCAATTTAAAAACTACTCAGAGGCCTTATTGTAGGTTTACAAGAAATGCTTCATTATTTTAGCTTCAACCATTGATCTGACACCAATGAAGCATGCGTCATCCATGAACTATGAATGTGATGTGGCTTTAGTTCCCCTCACAATATGTATTCCTTTCCACTGACCTATGACCCTTTTCCTTGAGATGGTTTTGCCTAAAATTTCTACCAACAAAATGAATAAAAGGGAATTATTGGGCCCCCTTGAAGAATCCCCTAGGATGTGTAAAAAGAACTTTGGGTGTTGTCATTAACAACAATCAAAGCATTGTATCTTGAGATTATTCTTCCTATCCACTTAATCCAATCTGCAAAAACTAAATTGTTCAAACACTTTGATTAGAAAGCCCTAATCTACCTTGTTATATTCTTTTTGGATGTCCAATTTGAGCATCATATATCTTTGGTTGATGGCCCTCATTGAGTGAATCACTTATGTGCAACTATAATACCATCAATAATGTTCCTATTAGGGGTGAATTCACTTTGTTCTAGGGAGACCAATTTACTAAGGATGGTCTTCAATATGTTACCTTCCACCTTAGATATGATTTTGTAGATCATATTGCACAATGAAACTAGTAAAAAATCATCAAAGGAATCCAACTTATCTTTCTTCACGATCAGAGCCACTAAGGTGTTATCAAAATCCTTAAAAATGAGTTTGTACTTCCTTGATTCTTGAACCACCCCAAGGAGCTTAGATTTCAAAAAATTACAAAATTCTAATAGAAAAGACCCTAAGGTTTTTAGGCCCAAGAGCCTTGTCTCCATCTAGACTGAAAATAGTTGTCCATAGTTCTTCAAAAGTAGTTGGTTCCATTAACATCTAATTATCTTCTGCAGAAACCAAACTTGGGATCACCTCTAGAATCTCCCCTTCTGCTCTATCCCTACCAAAATATTATCCACTCTATAGCCTTGAGAAGAATTCAAACACTTTCCTATTAATAGCTTCAATATCTTTTATAACTAACCCATCCCGAAGGGAAATCAATAAATTTTATTGATGCTTCTTTAGAATTTGATTGAACAATGGAAGAATTTAGGATTGTGGTCCCCTTACTTCAACCAAGACTCATGATACTTGTGCTTCCAATAAACTTCTTCTTTCTATAATATTTCTCCATTATAGGATAGAGAATCCTTCTACATTTTAAAGTCTACTAAATCCATCCCCTCAACCAACAACTTATTGTTTAAAGCCTCCAAATCCCTCTCCAATGTTTATTTTCAACAACAAAGAATTCCCAAAATGGACTTTGTTCCAAGTTTTGAGATTTAATTATATAAATTTTAATTTCTTGAAAAACTAAAAGGTCAAAGTACCTTTCTCATTGGGAATAGACTGTCACCAACCAAAGACCATCTCCATGAATCCTTTCTCTTTGGACCACATCAACTTGACCTTGAACAAGCATCTCGCGGGAACACCATCCTTCTAAACTAGTAAGGTCACATGAAAGTGGTTTGACCTTGAAATCCCCTTGATGTTTTCATCAAAAGCAAAGGGTGGCACATTCCAATTACTAACCAACAAAAAATGATCTAGCATTTTAGCAAAGTTTGAAAAGCCATCTCTCTTGCTCATCTAAGTGAAAGATACCCCTTCTTTGATAACCTCCAAGAAACCATTTGAGGTTACAAATTCCTTACAAATATGAATGCACCCTATTAGGGACACTAGTTCTCCTCCCCTCTTCTCTATAGGGGATAATGTTGCATTGAAATCACCTACCACACTAACACTTTGTTGAAGAAGCCAATTCACAATTCAAGATATTTAATCCAAAAATTACTTCTTTTAGTCAGTTTTGGCAAACACCTTCACATTTACCAAATGGCCAAAAAAATTGATGGTCAAAATTGAATTTTACCAATTTCCAGTACCATAATTTTGACACAAGTTCAAATTGTCCATCCTTGGATTTCATTGTATATCCAATCCACCAGATGCACAATAGCCTCAACAAATAAACCCAACAACTATTGCCATACTCCAAATTATCTTGCTGCTTTTTTCACATCCATTTTAGTTCCTTGGATACAAACCACATTTTCTTTAGCCTGATAAAAACCTTTTTTGATCAGGTGCCTCTTGTCAAGGGCATTGCAGTCCTTGATATTCCAATTAAGGAACCTCATGGTTGTCTAAGAGAGATATGATCTATCCTGAATATGAGCTTTGTTTGCCCCTTCATATTCCTAGTGTCTTCTAATAGTTGTTGAATATAATGCCTATCTTGGGACTGCTGGCTCACAAGATTGACTTTAGCTGATTTAGCCTCAATTCGTTTGATTGAAGGAAAGTCCTCAATCCCTACTTCCTTAAAAATCTTGAATAGATATTTTCCCCTATATCGAAGGTCTTATCTTCAAACCCTAAATTCTTGGTTCTGCACCCCTGCCAACTTGGCCTCTACATCCCATCTTTTTGTCTTTATATCCCTGAGACATTTACTTAATGCTTTTCAACATATTTAAAATACATTTTATTTTTTTTCTCTTATTTTATGTTGTTATTTTTTTCTATGTTATTTTTCTATTAATTTGTTAAATTAATTTTTATTTAAATTAGTTTTTTAATTTTATTTAATTTTATTTAAAATTTAATTTATTCACATTGAATTATATTTTAAAAGTGATTTTTTTATTAGACATCTATTGAGCTCATAGTTGTAAACTCAAAAAATGTGCAATAGATTATTTTATGACACAAAAAAACTTTTAGTTTAATTGTATATTAGTATTAATTTAAAATATTTTTTTTTTCTATGCTTCTAATTGATTAAAGCTAAGGTTTGAGCTTCTAAAAATAATAGTGCATTACATAGGAGCATCAAAAAGTACTCTGGGGCATTGCACTAATAATTATTCATTCAATCATCATGATTCAAAAATGTAAGTGCTACATAGGCATTGCATTAATTATTAGTCATTCAATCACCATGATTCACAAAATGTAGAATAGTGCTAAAATGAGTAGTGTGCAAATGAGTCAATCATAAATTAACAACAAATCAACTATTGATATATAAATGACTCACTAGTAATATATTCAATGAATCACTATTGAACATCTTTTTCAAAAATGTCTTGATTACTACTACTTGAGATTTACTTATCCATGAGGGAAGGGGGTTTATAGTTCATAACCATGGGGTTACGAAGCATAGGGGCACTCCTCGTCTTTGTGAGAAAAATAGATTCCTTTGTAGAAAAACCCATGGCACTCCCTTTTTGTGTCAAAAACTTAAATTCCTTTGTTGAAAAAACCAGGGCACTCCTTGTCTCCCTTTCCTCATGAGAATGAAATAACTAGGTCTCCCTTTGCTAAAAGAACTAGATTTAGGCCTAGAATTTGATGGTTGTATTGGTTGTTTTCCCACTTTTGAGCCATATATGACTGGCTAAAAAATTGTGGGACCGTATTGATTGACATGTTAATTTTTAATAAAACTGTAAATATGATACTTAAGTTTATAAATAAACCGTCAAAATTCATAATAGATAATATTTTTATAATATACTATAAAAATTTGCTTTACTAATTTGAAATAATAGTATTCAAAATATAAACTTAGAAACTTTCTTAAATTGTATATATTGTTAATTTTTAATTACTTTCTAGAATTTTATATTAATTTTGAAAATGTATGAATTTAGAAACTTTCAAATATGAGATTTTTTTTAATATTACTAATTTATATCTTTATCATATTTTTTGACAATCAATATTTATCTCAAAACTAAACTGAAAGGCATTAATATGATCAAACCGTCATTAAAAAGCAAAATGTCACGCAGGAGTGATCATCAAATTCCAAGCCTGACTGAAGTTGCTTAGAGCGAAAAAACAGGAGATTCCTCTGCTGAGGAAAAACCTAGAGTTCTCCATGCGTTCGTTAAAAAATTAGATTTCTTTCCTAAAGAAACTATGTTCTCGTGGTAAGGATCTAACTTTTCTGGATTTAGGAAAAAAAACAATACATTGTTATAATATATATCACTCATAAAATTTAATGTCTATAATAATATTGGAAGACTAAATAAAAATCAGCGTACAGATTTCAATGTAAGCTCTGATATTCATATTGCTATAGATATGATATAAAATTACGTATATACTATTTGTATAAAGCTCAAGTAATACATTTTGGAATTTTTTTTTAAGGCATTAGTATTAATTATATAGTTGCTTTTGGGGTCATGTATACAGCTGAAATAATATATTTTAGGAGACTTCATTTTAAGGCATTAGAATTAATTATATAGTTGTTTTTAGGGCTATCGTTAAACATCACTCATGAAGGAAAATATTAAACTCAGAAAGAAGTAAGTCAATTTTGACTATTTAACATTTTTTGATCTAAAATGAGATATTTAAGTCGTGAGTGTTTTTTACCTGCGCCTATATCAATATTGAACTTCTGATTGATCTTTTCAATAGAATTTATAAAAATGAGATTGTAAAACAGGATTTCAATCAACTAAAATTGTGAAATAAAAAGAGGAGACAAGTCTCATCATCATGCAAGGCGATTGATATGTCTGTTACCTTTATTTGGTTTGCTCGACAACTTGAACTTGACTTGTGATTTAATTCGAAGAGAACTTTTTCCCCGGGACAATCTGGTTTTTCTGACCTTGGATTCTAATTTTTCTCAATTGAGAGAAGCTATGTTAGCTTGTGATAGTTACTGTATAGTTCTATTTAAGATCGCAATAATTTCAATCGTTGAAATCATAAGAAGTGTAATGATCGAACTGTTAGTATTCAAAATAGAAATGACTATATGGTATTCACTTACGACATTCAGAGGCTAAGATTGCCCTATAATCTGCCATGGCTTGTCTGGTAAAAATACCAGACTCCATTTGACATGATCCTTGAGCTATTAGTGAGCAGCATTGAGAATGTGGTGATCTCTGGAAGTTATGATTCAACGGCTTCTAGGGGCCAGCCAATCCCCAGCCAAGGCGTCCAATTGCACTCGATGATCAACGTCATCTAAGACGACAAGGACACAGATTCCTCTTAAATGATCGTTCATCACCTTCTTCACCAGCGGAGCTTCGAAGCTGTTAGGGGAGAGGACCCAGTATTTGAACGCGTTCCAATAGTTGTGATAAAAGTTGTTCACTTAATACCTATACTTATTGACTTAATGTCCAATTCTTTTTGACAACATTGTACCAATACTTGTGATGCTAACTACCCAAAATTGAATAAAATGTACCTTGAGTTATAAAAAATAACCAATGATGTGATCCCACATCAGCGGTTCAACTATGGGTACCTTTTATGCACGACCATTGGTCTCACTTTTTTTTTGAGCTGTTTTAGACAACTTGGCAAAAAGTATGCTGATGTGGCATCATAATGGGTGACGCGGACTTGAAACTTTAGTTATAAGTAGATGACTTGCCAAGTAACCTGTTATAAAAAATTGGAAGCGATTTAAAAATTTTACGCAGGGTTTTGATAAGCGCGAAGTTAGGATGTTCAAGTATTGGGTCCTCTCCCCTATATGTAATTATTCACTTTAGTGTTTGTTGTTGTTGACTCTATTGGTTAACCCTCCCATTAACCCACCCCGTGTTTGAACTTTGAAATTTCCAATAGCTAGTTTTGTATTTAATGTGGTGGGTAAATGTTTTACATTTCCCACCTAGTTTTGAGTTTCAAAAGTCTACACCCTTTGAATACTTTATTTTATCTCTTGTAAATGTATAATGATAGGAGGATTAATGAGAAGCAATATAGATAATATTTCTATCTGTGAGTCCATGCCTTATATGGTATCAGAGGTGATGGTTGAATGTTGATGGTTGAAAGCTAATGGATGAAAAGCAATGGTTGAGAGATAATAGTTAGAAGCTGGAGAAGATCAAGAGTTTGTTGTAGTGAAGTTTGAAAGTTTTGAGTGAACTAGTTATGTTCTTACCCTACAAAGACAAAAGTTAAATCAGTCGTGTTTAACCTATAGAGATAGAAGCATCTACAACAAAAATGTCCAAAGGTATACAATCTCTCTTAGAAGAAGAGGAGATCAAGGTAATGGTGTGTCTAACTATTTGTTGGAAAAGAAATCTTGTTATTTAGCTCAAGAGAAAGGGAAAAATAGATTGAAGTAGTTATGGCTTCCACAAGTAATTCTAGCACACAAGGACCAATATTGAATGACAAAAAGTATTCTATATGGGTCATCAAAATGAAGAGTTACTTGAAGAATCTAGACCACTGAGAGGTTGTAGAAACTAAGTATGAAAAGCGCAGTGCACAAGAACTAGCTCAAATGACAAATGCACAAAGGAATGCTAATGTAGAGAACAAAAGGAAAGATTCAAGAGCTTTGTGGAACATACTTAATGGAGTTGAAAAATCTATCTTTACCAAAATTTCAGTAGCAACTAATGCATATCAAGCATGGGAAATACTTGCAACAACATATCAAGAAGTAGAAAGGTGAAGAATGCTAAGCTACAATTTTTGACAAAAAGATTTGAAAGCTTGCACATGAAGCATACTGAAACTATAGATCAGTTCATGTCTCAAGCTATGGATGTAGTAAATTAGCTAAGAGCTTATGGTGAAGATGTCACAGATAGAAAAGTTATGGAGAAAATCCTTAGAAGTCTTCCATAGCCATATGACACTTTGGTAACTACAATTGAAGAATGTAAAGATCTTTCTACATATTCCATTGGAGTGTTGACCGGTTCAATGTTGAACCATGAGTCTAAAATTCAAAAGAGAAATGAATCTTTGGAGATTTCCCTACAAACACAAGCCATGATTGGCAGAGGAAGAGGTAGAGGAAAAAGAGGAAGAAGTTCATTTTAATTTGATAGCAGCCATGTTGTTGAAAAGCAAGTAGAACAACCTCTATTATAGTCACAAAACCAAAGAGGAAGAGGAAGAGATGGATTTGATAAATCAAGTATACAATGTTATTATTGCAAAAAATATGGACATTTTGAGAGTGAATGTAGGAAGAAACAAGCAAACTAGAATAGAGGAAGAGCTAATGTTTCCAACGTGGAAGAGGGAACTTAAAGATAACAACAAAGAATCTACACATGGTTGTTGGACAATGCTTGCAACAATCACATGATAGGTAGAAAAAATCTCTTTACTAGCTTTGATGAAACCGTGAAAACCAAGATAAAATTAGGAGATGATCACTTGGTTCTTGTTCTAGGAAAAGGTACTGTCATAGTTGTAAATAAGAAAAATGAAAATAAAGATATCCATAATGTTTATTATGTTGAGAATTTGAAGCAGTGTAGGCCAAATGAGTGAGAATGGGTTTGAAGTTAGTTTCAAAGGACCTACTTGAATTATCCTAGACAAACCTCCAAGTAAAATGGTCATAGCTAGAGTTCAAATGACAAGAAATAGATTATATCCTCTAAATTTGAGAAGTTTCAAACAATCAATTGGTTATGCACAATATGTCACAAATTTTGATGAAACTTGGTTATGGCACCTTAGATATGGCCACTTCACATTTAACAATCTAGATATGCTGCAAAAAAGGTCAATGGTTATAGGTCTACCAACAATAGATGTACACCACAATCCTTGTGAGAGTTGCATAATTGCCAAGCATAAGAAGAGTACCGTTCCAAATGCTGCAACTTATAGAGCCCAAGATCTTTTAGAGTTGGTGCATACCGATTTTTGTGGCCCCATGTAAATAGAGTCTATAGGAGGGAGCTATTATTTCTTAACTTTTATTTATGATTGTAGTTGGATGACATAGGTATATTTCATCAAGAATAAATTAGATACATTTGACGGATTCAAACAATTTAAGAAAATGACAAAAAATTAGAGTGGTAGGCACATTAAAGTCTTAAGACCTGATGGAGGAGTTGAATATGATTCCAAAGGCTTTGCTGCATATTGTAGAGAATAAGAAATTTATAGACAAATTAGTGCCTAGTATACTCCGCAGCAAAATGGGGTAGTAGAGAAGAAAAACCAAACAATCATGAACATGGCAAGAAGCATGTTGAAAGCTAAAAACTTACTAAATGAATATTGGGTTGAGGCAGTAACATATTCAATCTACATCTTGAATATATCACCTACAAAAAGTGTGAAGGATAAAACACCTCTAGAAGCATGGAGTGGAGTTAAAACCAAATGTAACAAATTTGAGAGTTTTTGGAAGTGTAGTGTATACACGTGCTCAAGGAGCTAAGGAAAAAGCATGATGGCAGAAGTGAGAAATGTATATTTGTAGGATATAGTGATGCATCAAAAGCATACAAATTGTATAACCCAATCACTAAGAAGACAATAGCATCTAGAGATGTCAAATTTCTTGAAGATAAGTCATAGTATGAACAAAATAATGGAACAACTCATAGTCAGCCCACTCCACATAGTTTCGAACCAGTAGATGTTGATCAGCCAAGAGAAAGATTGCCTAGATTAGAGGTTCCAATAGTAGCAAGAGAAAACCAAGGACAAGAAATGCATAGTCCTTCTCTCTAGTAGTGATTTAGACCCTACACCAGCACAATTAAGGAACCAAAAAACTAGAACAATCAGTGAAATTTATGAACAATAGGACAACAATGAACAAGTATTATTTTCTTTGATGTCTAGTCATCTTGTCTTCTTTGAAGAAGTAATTGAGAAGAAAGAGTGGGTAGAAGCAATGAACAATGAAATTGCAACCATAGAGAATAATGACACATGGGAGTTAGTAGACTAGCCAGAAGACAAAACAAGAATATGAGTTAAGTGGATTTATAAGACAAAGCTTAATGAAAAAGGTGAAATTGAGAAGCACAAGGCAAAGTTAGTAGCCAAAGGTTATGTGCAACAACCCGACGTCGACTATGAAGAAACATTTGCATTGGTAGCAAGATTAGACACAATTAGAACTGTATTAGTAGTAGCAGCAAAAAACCAATGGTTAGTTTATCAATTAGATGTGAAATCAACATTTTTAAATATAATTTTAAATGAAGAAGTATATGTTGATCAACTACGGGGGTTCGAGATCAAACGACAAGAGAAAAAGGTTTATAAACTGAAAAAGGCTTTATACGAATTGAAACAAGCACCAAGGGCTTGGTATAGCAAAATATATTCTTATTTACCCAACAAAGGGTTCAAGCACAGCAACAATGACCCAATAGTGTACACCAAAATAAATTCACAAGGTGAAATCTTAATTGTATGCATTTATGTGGATGATTTACTATATACTAGTAATTTGCATTTTGATTAATTCGGACTTGATATGGAAAGAGAATTTGAAATGGCCAATCTTGGTCACATGAAATACTTTCTTGGTTTAGAGATTGAACAATTGGAACAGAACATTTTCATCAGTCAAAAGAAGTATGCATAAGATGTGTTGACAAAATTCAGAATGAATAATTGCAAGCCAATCAAAACACCTATTGTTCTAGATACAAAATTGAGCAAAAATGATAATGGTGCAGCAGTGAATTCCACTTTATACAAGCAATTGGTAGGCAACCTAATGTACTTGATAGCAACAAGGCCAGACATTATGTTTGCAGTCAACCTTCTCTCTCGGTTAATGGAATCACCAAAAACATCACATTAGAAGGTAGGCAAAACAATACTAAGGTATATTGCAGGAACAATGCAACATGATATTTTGTATGCAGGTAATGAAGACAATCAACTAATTAGATTTGTAGATAGTGACTTTGCTGAAAGTGTAGATGACAAAAGGAGCACGTCAAGTTATGCATTTTGTTTGGGTAAAGGTATAATTTCATGGGCATCCAAGAAGTAGCCAATCGTCACCCTTTCATCGGCGAAGGCAAAGTACGTAGCAGCCACATCAGTAGCTTGCCAAGCAATATGGATGAAGAGATTGATAAGTGATCTTGAACCAACATTAAAGAAGGAACCAATCACCATTTTTTGTGACAACAAATCAACAATTGCGCTTTCCAAAAATCTAGTCTTTCATCAGAAGAGCAAGCACATTGACACTCGACATCATTCCATCATAGAGCTGGTTAGCAATGGTGAAATCAACCTACAACATTGCAAATCAAAGAATCAATTGGCAAACATAATCACGAAGCTGTTAGCAAGAGCAAATTTTGAATTTCAAAAGCAACAATTAGGAATTGCTAGTGTTGAAAATGTATTAATGTAGATAGAGTCAAAATTAAGGGGTTGTGTTAAATGTAATTATTGACTTTAGCGTTTGTTGTTGTTGATTCCATCGGTTAACCCTCATGCTGACAGTCAATTTTGTATTTAATGTGGTAGGTAAACGTCTTACATTCCCGCCCAATTTTGAGTTCCAAATCTGGCCCCCTTTGAATACTTTATTTTATATCTTGTAAATGTATAATAATAGGAGGATTAATGAAAACCAATATAGATAATATTTCCGCCCTGTGAGTTCATGCCTTGCTCTGTTTTCCTCTATTTTGAAAATATCTTATAGAAGCTGCATACATTGCGAGGTTAGTGACAGCTTAAAAAATGGAGAAAGGAACGAACCTATTTTCTATTATTTACAATTGTCAATGCAAGTGCAATTGCGAAGAATATCTAATTTGGATACATTCTAGTCATTAAACAGAATATAAGCATTTGCCCGTTTTAGAAAGAGCACTAAATAACCATGGCAGAACTATGTATATAAGGAAATCTGTTTATACTAAAAGCTTGCCAGTTTTTGTTCTGCCAATGAATTATCCTCTCTTATTCTTCAAGAGGGAATATTTTTAATGTTTTCTGTAATTTTTAATCGTGTAAAATATATGAAAATGAGTAAGGTCACATAGCTGTCTCTGAACCGTAGAATTTTTTTGAACTCCGAGGAAAATGTAAAACATACAAAGAGCCTCTAAATAGTGAATAAATTTTTATTATTAATCATTGATGCTTTTACAAGAAACATATCAAACATGCTTTATATAAATTAAACTACCGTGAAATCGGTGATCACAATTCAAACTGATAGTAAAAGCATGATTGAAACAAAATACTCTGTCATATCCGCAGTTGCAGTTAGAATTAACGAAAACCAACATGAAGACCTTTATAAGGCCACAAAACTGTCTCTGAAATCAATATGCTTATGGAGGAAAACTTAAGTCCAGAATTCCTCATACTCATCTGTATCATCTCTCTTTCATAACTAAACTTTTTCTAAAAGATCATCCTTTCTAATATTGTAATTTCAAACTTCCGTGTTCTCTCTAACACTTTTCCCGGCCCAATACATAAAAACCTTTATATGATTGTATTCATTTTCAACTACTTAACTATAATAAAAAAATTAAAAATAAAAATACTTGGAAAAGATGTTAGCCATTGTTGTTAGCTACTGCCAATACATAAAAGAGTGCTCCTGTTCAACGAAAATGGCCAGCAGAGATAAGCGAAAACCAAAAGAATTCATTAAAGCTAAATTTGCATTTAGAAATGCACCGTATGAAGATCAAAACAAAGAGATTTCAATCAAAATTTCATTCATTTCTTTCTTATTTTATAATTAAAGCTCACCCGTATAAAGAGCTGAAGGTTTCAAAGATGTGAAGATTTGGGCTCTGAGCTATTAATTGGACTTGGAAATATAACAAGGAGAAAGTGAAGAAATCTAGTGACCAGCCTGATCGAGAACATATCTGCTCAATGGCGTGCTTCCACCCATCGATCTCTTCTCTTGAATATCGATCTGGATGGTTGTAATGTAATGATACTCACAGGAAGGAGAATGTGATGCTACTCACAGACGGAACCGCAATGGACATCAGATCTTTAACCTATACTCCATATATCATTAGACTTTCTCGCAACTTCTTAATAGCCATTCTATACGCTCTTTCCTCATATTACTACATACAGTTGGTATACTGTAGTGGGTAGCTCTCTGCAAGTATATTGTTTAATCTCTTTTGTGATGTTATGTTAAACTATTTTGAAAGTCAATGTCAGACATATTTTGTAATGTTATGATAATTAATGTCAATAGGCATTCTATAATGGCAATGAGAGAGTGGGATGGTACGAGCTTAACTTTTATTTTCCTAGATTAAATTTGACAACCATCTACATGTCAAAAGTTTAAATCTTATTATAAATAGAATATACTTTTAAAAATAATTTAATAAATATCACATAAAATATTTTATTTAAATTATAATATTTGGATATATAAACCATCCATTTTTTAAGAAATTAAAATAAAAAGCTTAAGTTAGTAGAAAACTAAATGAATAGAGATAAAGGAAATATAAATAAATTTAAATGTAGTAAATTAAATTATAATTATTTTGTAGTGGCTATCTATCGACATTTCTTTAGATATATTTATTTAAGATATCTATACTAGTCTATTTTGAAAGTTGGTAACAAACACATGTTAAATGGGACTAAATTTTTCAAGAGAGGAGTTTGACCTTTTTTGTGAAGAAACATCCAACTAATTTTGTGGGCGTTTACTCCTTAGAAAACCCATTTGTCTTCCACACAAAGCATCTATGTATAATTATGAGAGTGGGCATGTTGGATTTTGATGACCATTCTTCACGTTTGGGCAGTATATGATAATTTTTAAATGTGTTTGCATTTTAGTTGGAATGTTACAAGGATGGAAGCAAAAAGTCAAGGACCTAATTTCTAGACTTTTAATACATTAAATCAATTTATCTTGTCATTTCATATTTCTAATGTATTAAATAGATATATTAAATGAATTGTCATTTTGTATCAAGTGACATGACACATATCAAATTTTTTTTTTTTTTAATAAATTTGACTAAAACCAACTACCTAATTTTCATACTTTCAATACATTACATCAATTTATTAGATGAATTGTTATTTCCAAATGCATTAAGCCAATTAATTAAATGAATTATCAATTTACAAAAGTAAGTATTCTCATCAAAATATATTATTTATAAATTTAACTAAAGCCTTAGGTAATAAAAAGTGTTTACTTACATTTAAAATTCATGATTAAGACATTCATGCAATTCAACAAAGATTATTAGGAAGATTATTATGTTGCAAAAGTATGTGAGAAAGGAGATTTTAAAAAATATCTAATATGCACATTGTACATATTGCATATATTAAATGTGTTAAAAATCAGTGGAGGGAATGATAAAAGAATAATTCATTTGAGGGGCTTATGATTAGTTTAAATAATAAAAATTCGTAAGAAAATGTAAGGATAGTTCGAATGAAATATAAAAATTAGTAATTTAAATGAAATGTTGTATTAATAATCTTGAAAGTTTCAATAAATTAGTAATATAAATATTTTGACAAGATTTCTGCAAAATATGTACATTAAGTATTTTTCTTAAAATTGCAAATTGCAAAAAAAGTGCCCTTATCGGTGCAAAATTTTCAACCAATAAAACAAATATTTCTGAAACATAAAATGTATCTGATTTCTAATTGATGGTAATAGAAATGTTTAATCACTAGTTAAGTTTATGTCATTGCCTATAATTCTAACCTACCGCAAGAACTAATAATCAATTACAATTTTTGTGACTCATCAAAAAGCTCACTCAACAACTAAATCAAATCTGATAGCTTTTGAATATTACAATAAAAGATTACTATTGAAACAATATATACTTCTTCACTACATTCAAAACAATGTATACTCACTATAAAACCGATTTTCTATAAGAAAAAATATCATTATAAAGGTTGCCAAATTCGTACTAACTTTGGTATCATCGAATAATGCAAAAATAATAAAAGCTTAAGATTTGGGGAATCAAGTTTAAATTATATATAAAAGCAAGACTAAAATTTGAGATGTGTTAATATTATTTTTTAATTTTTAACAAAAAATTATATTTAATTTGGTAACCGGAACATAAAATAATTATATAACAATTTTTTAGTATAATTATTTAAAAATAACATATTTAATAAAAAAATATTTAATAGAAAAAAATTGTAATTTTTAAAGGAAACATCATTATTATAGTTTTGATTATTATCGTTATTAATATATCTTTTAAAACATATAATATATTGGTTGAGCATTTTAATTTTCTTTCTTAAATTTAAACTAACTCTCAACCTATTACAACACATTATTTGTCAAGTCTCTTTTTATGGGTGACCTCCCAAGTCGCTCAGAGTATCATCACACCTAGATCCAACGAGTGCTAAGCAGGCCTAGAATTTGATGGACACCCCTGCCTGTCATATGATTTTTCAATGATGGCTAATTTTTTTTCCCCCTTTCATTTCAAGTTTTAAGGAAAAAATTGATTGTCAATCTTCTTTAGTTTTAAGATAATTTAAACTATCATTTTCAATTTAAATATTTTATAAATGGGAATAATAAATATTAGTTAACAATGTGTCCAAAATTTTTAATGAATAACTTAAAATTAGTAATTAGTAATATATTGAAAATCTCAAATAAAAGAAGTTTCTAAATTAGTAATATAAAAATAATAAAAATAAATTTTAAAAATTCATTATATTCTTATTTGAAAAAGATTTTGAATTAATATAAAAAAAAAAAAAAAAAATAGAAACATATGTAAAATAAAATAATACATATTTATCATGCATATATATTATACATATTATAAAATCACATTTTGGTATATTATTAAATAAAATACTAAGTTGCCTCTAACAAGTATTGATGGTTTACAAATAAATTTATTTATCATTTGACGGTTCTCTAAAATTTGAGCCTATCAATTCATATGGCCATACAATTTTTCAGCCTGTCATATACCGTTAAAAAGTGTAAAAACGGCCAATACGGCCATCAAATTTCAGGCCTATGCTAAGTGTCCCATTTATTTTCATGGGATATAGATTCATTTGAAACATTATTTATGAAAAATGAGTCAATGAGTTTGACTTAAGAACTAGAAAAACTTGACTTTCTATGAAATAATATCTCCTAGACATCAATGTTTTATTGTGTCTTATATGCATCACACAATTTGTTGATTTTAAAATTAAAGATACATTTTATTCAATTATAAATTATTGTGATAATTATATTTTTCTCAATGGACTTATTAATTTTAAATTTATATTTTCTATATTGATTCATGTTGTCTACTTAAAATACCTTTTTTAATTAAGTTCTAAGATTGTTTGATTTTATTTTGAACATAGAAAAAAATGAAAAAGATTTTATTCAAGATGATTTTCTTTTACTATTACCAAGGAGAAAATAGTATATGTTTATTAAGAAAGAGACTCTAAATCAAATATTTCATCAAAGGGATGGTTGGGTTTGATATATTTAAGGTTGATATTCTCAATGTCTTCCCATAGTCCAACATGGTCCTCCTTCATGAACTTATCTATCCAATCTTATCTAGGGGATATCTAATCCATGCAGAAAATACTTTAGAAAGTCCATATTTCTTCTAACTATAGGTTTCCATTTATTTAACCTCCTATGATCTTCAGTAAAAATGATGGGAAAGAGAGGAACATTATATCTTCCCATAATGTTGATATCATAATTATTATGTAGCCTAGGAAT
This sequence comes from Cupressus sempervirens, assembly GCA_028749045.1. Taxonomy (NCBI): domain Eukaryota; kingdom Viridiplantae; phylum Streptophyta; class Pinopsida; order Cupressales; family Cupressaceae; genus Cupressus; species Cupressus sempervirens. Next base: position 724,173,997 of record CM053786.1, on the reverse strand, counting down.
CGTATGATCTTAGTTTATATGTTGATCAAAACCTTTTCCACATCGCCTAAATACATGTTTTTAAATAGCCTTCTACATTGAAGATCTATACCAAACTTTTCTACTTCTATTTAATGAAACATAAGATTAAATATGAACTCTTTATCTAATATAAAATAAAATGGCATTATGATAAGAAAATGGGTTGATAATAACATATCCTTGACAATAGTGTCTATTAAAAGCACATCAAAAGTAGTTTGATTTGGAGGCTTGTGTAGCTTGTGTTAGCATGAATGTTGATGGTACTCCTTTGGGGGAGTATCCTAAGCCTTGGAGAGATGGTTAGCATGATTGACATGATGTAATCATGATTGTGTTTTTCATTGATGTCAACATGGTATTTTTTCTATAAAGACTGGTAGAGTAGCAGATAGAGAATGAGGTCCTCTGGACTATGTATTGATTATTAGGTCAAGGATAGTCGAAGATATGTTGTACATTGTGTCCCGATGATGTGGATAAGTGTTCATATAGAGAGTTGAAGACATGTAGAAGTTATTCTTAAATTATAGAAGATAGTAAGCAGAAAAAATACCTAATAAGTGGTTTATGATGTTTGTATTGTATCTCTTAACAGGGAAAGAATCATGATGAGTGCAGTTAGGTAGAAATAGTAGAGAACCTAATGGTGATGTTAGTAAGTCCGCAATGCTAGAGGTCACACATGTGAGATTTTTTAAAGATTGTGAGTCGACAATGTTGTGTAATTGTAAAATAATTGTAATATCTTAATGATATCCTATTATAATTAACTGGGAAAGCCTCAAGGCTAACTCAAGGAATTATTTTGAGGATATTGTATAAAAAAAGGTTATTTTCCTTGTAATGAAGTGTGTATTCAATTGTATTGAGAAAATGATATATGAAGTTAGTAAATATGTGTAAGCGATCCAAGGGATTATTTGGATGTGAAGTTAGTGATTTGGTATAGAGATCATAAGAGGTTTGGTCCAGTTAAGAGGACAAAGAAGGAGCTAAGGTTATTTCATTTCTATTATTATGCAAGGAATAATACAGAGGTGAGTTGGACAATGAGTTTATTGGTCTTTCCCTAGAAGTTATTTGGATAGTGGGTCGATCTACCTTCTACAACTCCTAATAGGTACTAGTAAATTTGGACCTATTTTTCAACACAGGGTAGTCGAATGTTTGACACTTGAATGTCAAAAATCAAGGTCAGTAAAATTATGTCAAAATTTTGATGCAATCCATAGCTCTTGATTTATCGATGGACCACTCTATTGAAAAATCATCCCCATCTATGACACATGGTAGCGTTAGACAAATAGTTTGAAAGGTCAAAATATTAACGCCAACTAGAGATGATTTGACGAGTTTGTCATACCATCGACGTCAGGCCGCGTCAAAATATCAACAAAAACTAGAGATGATTCAACAAGTTCGTCATACCATCGATGGCAATTGTCCTTGAAATATTGCTGCCACCTAGCAAAGATGATTCGATGAGCTTGTCATAACATCAATGATAGGTCGCATCAAAATATTGATGACAACTAAAGTTTAAAAAATAAATCAAATATTCTCATTGTATATTAGGCTAATAACAATCATATATAGTGAAGAACCCTTACTACATCAACAAGTTTGCAGACTTGTTATCATTTTATTGTAAAAATAAATGCTAGCATATTCCTATTGCCCAAACCAAAGGCTTCACAAATGGTTATGAAAGAGAAGGTAGGAATATTAAAACCAAAGTGGTGAAGCTACTGTTTATACCAAACAACTTACCAATTGCTGCATTTTATTTTTGCAATAAGTGTGTATTAGGGATACCAATAGTGATTAATCATTTTTCCATTCAACCAATCAAAGCGTCATAATTTTCTTGCATGACTCTATCTTTCAAACCATGTTATGTATAACTTGCGTATTTCTTATATGAAATATTAATAGAATTATTTTGGCTAGGTAAATGCACAAATGTGTGTCACCCTTTTATAAATGAAAAGGCTAACAAAAGTATAAGTGTTCATCTTCAATGACATAAAATTGGTATTATTATTTAGAATTTGAAAATGAAGTAGACTAATGAAATGTGTTGAAATGGATGAAGTTTAGGATTATAATTTTTAATAATGATTTAAAATAAGAATTGATATATTTTCCTAATTTTTAAAGACAACTTTTTAGTTGTTGAAAAATGTTGAAAATTAGGGGTGTAGTTCCCACCACAAAACTATATAGAAATAAACCCATTTACCTTTGATCTTAGCTTATGTTATAGATAACATATATATAGTAATGTGAAAATTCATCTCTATGTTTTTAGTAAAAATTGGTGGTTGGGTGAAGCCACTTGATGTTATATCTATGGCCAATCAAATAAAACATTGGCGGAGAATCTCATGTTGTCTTCTCCTCAGTAGGTTTTCAACCCATGAAAGCAAATTTCCATAGGAGCTCAATTGAAGATGTATCTAGCCCGAAGATATATGAAAGTCACAAATTCCTAGGTATATTAGTGGTTGAATCTAAGATCAAACTTCCAAGCACAATTTAGATTCACTGGTATTCAAGTACGAAGTCTTGGCAGGAAACCTCCGTTTGTCTTCTCCTTAGTGGGTTCTCAACCCATGAAGACGATTTTCAACAAAACAAATATAAGAAAAATTTAAGATGCTAAATGATACCTGAATGGGCCCACATACCTTAACTAAAGATCTTTAACAACTAAAAATGTATTTATCAAATATTCAACCAATAAGGAAGTGTTGATGGAAAAATGGAAAATGCCTTCTCCTTAGTGGGTTCCCAACCCATGAAGGAAATTTTCTGAACTATGCAAAGAAATTGGGTTAGCAGGTAAAATTTAGCTCCCATGGAGAATTTAGTATATGCTAGGATGATATTGGAATGAAACAAAATGTTGCAGAAAGAAGCTATGGATAGGATCTCACTTGATAGATTTTCATCAATGAAATACTCCAAAGGCAACTTCCCAAAATTCAAATGAAAATGGAAAAGTAAATAACAAGTTAATATAAAGTTATCATTACAACCAATGGAACAATGAAAAGACTTTTAAATATCCATTGAACCATTGCTTTTACTTTTAATGGGTATTTCCTTAAATGATCACTTGTGTGGCATGAGTTGTGAACTTTAATAGATGGATCAAAGTCCTTATATAAGAACATACAAACAATTGCATAAGCTACTTTGTTTCCTTAATCCCTTAATTTTTATCAAAGCACATAAATTTTAAAAGCCAGTGATTGAAGAAGTTTATTTTCTTATTTGCCTTTCATTTTAAAATTCTATTTATAAGCAATGACAACTAAGTTTATGGGTTTTGACAGTTTGACTGGGATCAAGTCTCAACTGCAAGAATTCACAAATACATCCCTTTGTTTCTATGATATGGCAGACTTCCAAAAAAGGATAAAATTTGAACACATCCATCCTATCATTGAGAAACTTTGAGGATGTGGTTTGGTGGAAGCCACTGGTTTCCTAGTCGTGGTTCAAGCTCTAGAGCTCATTTATGAATGTATTCACCATTACAATCTGGAGACTGAGTAGATAGTGTTGAAGAAGGAGATTGTTGAGAACAGATTGATACAAGCATGATAAATATGTTTCAATCTTTGTTTTTTCAGTAATGTCAAACCAAATATTTGCTGGTAAGACAATTGCTTATATGATTTAAGTACTATCACTTATTTGATTGATGAAGAGGATTTGATCAAAAGATGTAACAATAGCACCTAGAGGAAAGGTTGAGTTATGTTATGTAAAGGAGTGCAAGAATCAATTAAGATAGTGATATCATAGTGCATTGATAATATACTTAAGGTTGCAAATATTGGTTACACTAAGAAAGTTCAGAAGAACAAGTTAAACAAAGTTTGTCTACAAAGCTTGAATGAGTGGATAGTAGGAGCTGAGCAAAGTCAGTGCAAGCCAAGCATAAAATTAGTTGGATCTGAGTAAAAGTCTATTCTAGTGTATGCCAAGCAAAATAGTGGATATCGAGTAAAGTTTAGTTGATGTCAAATACCAGTAAATTTTAGTTTGTGCCGAGTATTTTTTAGTGGATGCCAAGCAATGCAGTATGTGTCGAGCATCATAAACAAGTTAATGCCGAGTGGCTACATTATTAAAAAAATCATGAATTTGATGGATCTGAGCTGACATGTTTTTTTTCTTGGATTATGTGAACCAGGTGGAAGATAAGATTGATGAGCTGGTGGCACATAATTCATGGTAAGCCATTTTGAGGCAAATTCAAAGAGGATTTAAGGAGAAGTTTCTAGAAGTGATATGGAACGAGGAATAGATTCATTGAATCTTACCTAATTTGTCCTAATCCTAAATTGGGTGATGGAGAATGAATAATAAAATATCTTAATTTCCTATTTATAAGGATAGCTGGTCAGAAGTAAGGGTTATCATGCGTGAGAACCTAAGGGAGACAAGGAGTCAAGGGTTTTGCTTCATCAAGTGACCTAAGAGAAGAGTTTGCATTGGCATGTTAATAAAGAAGGCTTAAGGATGTGAATGCTTAAAGAGTGAACAAGCTATCAGAGCTGAAATGTGTGAAAGCCAAGTAGAATGGAGGACTGAAATAGTGATCTATAATCTACAAATGGAGTTGTAAGTTTTTATCTGATCGAGCCTTACTGTTATTGTTTAATAATTGTATCAGTCTAGGGTAAATCCTTTGGATTAAGGTTGATCTAACAGTCATTTGTAAATCCTTTAACCAGGTGACATTCCAAGTGAATGGTCTAAAGTCTTCTAACAAGGCTCACTCCTAACAGGGTCACATTTAACAATGTGTATTGTAACCTTTAACAAGGTTGGCCTTTCATAGGGCATCACTTCAGAAGAGTAAAAAAGAGTAGCATGTTACTGGTGGTTTTTACCAAATTGGATTTACATGTAAATCATTATATCAAGTGTGTTGTTGAACCTATTATGTTTCATGTTTACATTTCTACAAATTGATTTGATAGTAACTTACAAGTTTTTTTTAAGTGATTACATAATCTTATGGATGCATGCATGATGATAAATATTTTATGGGTTCACTAAGTTGTGAAATTTATTTTTTAACTAGGCAATGTTGGAGATTGCCTCTGCCTTAAGCTATGCCAAATTTGATGATATCCAAAGTCTTGAGAGTGCAAAGAAAATCTGGGATGCCTTAACCACAATCTATAGAGGAGACACTAATGTTCTAAGAGACAAAGTTGAAAGTCTCAGAGGTAAGTTTGATGATATGATAATGCAAGAAGGTGAAAATATTGCTTAATATGCCATAAGGATAAAAGATGGTTTTAATGTGATAAGAGGATCTACTAGCACAATAGATGATGATACTGTACTAAGAAAAGTTTTAAGAACACTATTTCTTATATATGCTATTAGAGTTTCTACAATTCAAGAACTAAGATGTATACTAGGGAATAATCTATCTCTTGAAGGTATGGTAGGTAGGCTCACTACTTTTGAGCTATCTAACTTTGATAATTACAAACCTAAGAATATTGAATCAGCTTTCAAAGGTAAACTATCATTGAAAGAACCTTATGAGAAGAAGAAGAAGAAAAAGATAAAGTATGTGTCCAATGATAGTGATACTGATGAGGAGGATGTAGATCAACTTGATGCACTACTAGCAAGAAGATTCCACATAGGTAAAGGCAAGTTCAAAGGTAAATTACCTATCATTTGTTTCAATTTCAATGAGGTTGGTCATGTTGTTTCTAGATGTTCAGAGAAGAAAAATCACAGAGGTGGTGATAAGTACAAAAGAAGAAGAGATGAAGACAACAAGGATTACAAAGACAAAGGCAAGAAGTCTTGCTACATTGCTAAAGAGGAAACAAAGGATGAATCTGATGAACATGATGATGAAGTGGTGTATGTTGCAATGACAGATGAATCTGATGAAGATGGGGTACCTGGACTTGTGATTTGTGTGAACAAGAATGACAGATGAATCATTGATAGTGGGTGTTCACATCACATGACTAGAGATAAAAGTAAGTTCATTACCTTGAATTGTTATGATGGAAATAGTGTAAGATTTGGTAATGATGCACCATATTTGATAAAAAGAAAAGGTCCTATCAAACTCACAAAAAAGATTTTGTGTGACAATGCATACTATGTTGAAGGACTTAATTATAATCTATTGAGTGTGTCACAACTAAATATTTTAGGATGTAAGGTTGAGTTTGAAAACAAAATTTTTGAGATATATGATACTGATGGAAAACTAATTAGAAAGGGTGATCAAACTAGGAGTAATCTATTCTATCTTGATATAGAGGATGCTACTTGTCTAATTGTAAAGTTTTATGATGTGTGGCTATGACACAAAAGGTTATTAAAGAAACCTAATAATATAATGTCCAAACAATGTCAATTAGGAAAAATGATAGAGTCAATTTTTAAGAGTAAAATTCATACCTCTAAAGGAATACTAGAGATTGTTCATATTGAATTGTGTGGACCAATTGAAGTGCAAAGCTACAAAGGAGATAAGTACATTATGCTTCTTCTTGATAATTATTCTAGAATGATGATAGTCATGTTTCTGAAATAGAAATCTAATGCTTTCCAAATGTTTAAGTGGTACTTAGCAGAGTTTAGAAGGAAATAGGTAAAAGTCTAAAATTCTTGAGATTTGACAAAGGAGGAGAATTTACATCCAATGAGCTTGAGATGTTCTATAATGATAGAGGTATCAAAAGACATACATCTAATCCTAGAACCCCTCCACAAAATGGAATTGTTGAAAGGAGGAACATGTCTATAATGGACTGTGCTAGGACACTCATGATGGAAGAGAATGTTGCTTTTAAATACTGGAGAGAAGCTGTAAGTACAACTGTCTATACTTTGAAATTCATTCAACACCTTTTGAACTATGGTATGGATACTCACCCAATGTAAAGTATTTTAAGGTATTTGGAAGAAAATTTTATATTCTCAAAGACTTTAGGAATGGTAAACTAGATGCAAAAAGTGAAGAAGGTATATTCATAGGATATTCCACAAGAAGTAAAGCTTATAAGTGTTTAAATACTAACACTAACAAAGTTGTGAAAAGTGCAAATGTGAAATTTGATGAATATATAGAAGTATATGAGGATAAACCTATGAAAGAAATAGAAGAATACAAATCATTTGTATACTTTTATGAAGGAATGCCTACTAAAGAATATGCTACAAATCATGCTATAAATCAACAACAAGTTTCAGTGATTTCTGAGTCACATACTATGAATGCTGAGTTGCATTCAGAAACTAAGCTACATTTAGATGTCGAGTTACAAAATGAAGTTGAAGCACATTTTGATTTTGAAATTAGTGTACATGAGCGAGATGCTAAGCTACCTGAAAGAGATGTACATAGTGAATCTGAAGTAGATAGACCAAATGAAGAAACCAAAGCTAAACCAAGATTGTCCAGATATGTCAAGAGATATCATCCTGCTGCAGATATTATTGGAGATAGAGGTACTAGACTATTGGTGTAAATACATATTTACTATTTACACTTTACTTAAGTTTACTTAGGTTAATGTATTATTATTTATATTGCATTATTTTATTATTTCTTAGGTGAGACACTTAGGAGTTTGCATACTCTTATGAGTTGTCATGTCAACAACACAAAAGTAAGAAACTCTAATGTAGTACATGGTGTCTACAACACTAGAGTTTGCATAATTAATTGAGTTGTCATGTAGATAAAATAGTTATTCACACTCCTATTTTAGCACATGGTGTCTACAACATATTTTTACATGCTACACCTTTGTAGGCTTATCCTCTCATTATCACACTTACTCCTATGCTTAATGGAGGATAATCCACTCCTGGTGGACATGTGTTTGGTTGTAAGACTTATCAATATGCTGATTTCTAAGCATTCTAGAGCCCTTTATATAAAGACACTCCTAGTGTACTTTCACATTAAATCGAATACATATTATTATTTTGATCATACTGTTTCTGGTCTACTGTTATGCTTGTGCTTGAGTTCTTTGATCTTGGGTGAATTTTTCCCTAAGGAAAATTCTTACATAGACCAACAACAAGAAATATATTGAGAAATGATATATGTTTACTAAGCATGAAAGAACCTAAATCGGTAAGAGAAGCCTTAGAAGATGTAGACTAGAGTAAAGCCATGGAGGAATAGATTGAACAAATTGAGAAAAACAAAACATGGACTCTAGTTCCTAGACTAGAGGTCAAAAAAGTTATTGGCACCAAGTGATTCTTTAGATATAAGCTATAACAAGGAATAAGGCAAGATTAGTTTGTGAAGGATATGCAAAAGAAGAAGGAATTGACTATGGAGAAAAATTTGCTCCTATTGCTAGATTTTAAGGAGTAAGAACTCTACTTTCTTATTATGCATATAAAGGTTTCAAAGTTTATCAAAAGGATGTTAAATCCATATTAGAGAAAGAAGTTTGCATAGAAAAATATAAGGATTTGTTGATGTTAACAATAAAAACATGGTATGTAGATCTTACAAAGCTCTATATGGTTTGAAACAAGCACCAAGAGCATGGTATGAGAGACTTCATAATTATATTGTGAAGATTGAATTTGAAAGGACTAACGATAACAACAATATGTACATGAAGACAGAGAAAGGCAAAGGTATTTTGTTATCCAAAATTTTTGTCGATGATATCATATTTGGAGGTCAAGATCTTCTTTATGTAAGGCTTTTGCAAATGAAATGAAGCAAGAATTTGAGATGTCTATGTTTGGAGAGATCAAGTTCTTTGTGGGTTTACAAGTACATCAGATGAAATATGGTATATACATCACTTAGTCAAAGTATGTTAAGGAAATACTGAAAACTTTTGGATTAGAGGATTCCAAACTAGTAAGTACACCCATGGTGACAAAACATACATTGTCAAAGAATGATGATTTAGCTAAGGTGAATCAAACATTATATAGGTCTATGATTGGCAAATTACAATATGTAGTACATAACAAACCTGATATTGCATTATCTGTAGGGATAGTTTCAAGATTCTTTGCTAATCCCTAGGAGAATCATTTGATGGCTAGAAAAAGAATAATGAGATATTTGAAAGGAATAGAGGAGTATGGTCTATACTATAAGAAAAATGAGAAATTTAAATTAAGAGCCTATACTTATATTGATTGGGCTGAAAACATTAATGATAGATAGAGCACCAGTGGAGGAGCATTTTTCTTAGGCAAGAGGCTAGTTACATGGACTAGCAAGAAACAAAACTACACTTCACAATCTACTACTGAAGCTAAATATGTTGTTGCTACTGTAAATTATACAAACATTTTATGGATCAAACAACTACTCAAAGGTATGAAGGAAGAGAACATAGAACTAGTGATACTTTATTGTGATAATACAAGTGCTATAAATATATTAAAGAATCATGTGATGCACACAAAGACTAAGCACATTGCAATCAACTATCATTACTTGAGAGAATTTATTCAAGACAAAGAGGTGAAGATGGAATATGTTAACACAAAAGAGAAAATTGCTGATATCTTCACAAAGGTATTACCTAAGGATGCTCATGAGTATCTAAGAGGTAAACTAGGGGTGATACCCCTATCAAAAGTTATGTAAGTAACAAAAGGAGTGCCCTACATGAAAGAAGTTGATTGATTTATGTTACAAATTGATGTAGTGGATCTTACTTTAGGAGCTACCTAAAGTAATCAAAGAGTTGGAACTACAAATTAGTCACAAGCAATGCGACACAAAAGAAATTAAATAAGTTCATATCTGCATGTTAAGATAACAATTCTTTTACATTTTTGTCAAAGAGGGAGATAGTTACTAATTAAGGGAAATACAAGAAAGAGGGAGATAGTTATTTATCAGGAAAAATACAAGAGATTGGAGATTGAACAAAGAGGGAGAAATACTAACATCTACATAGTAGAAAGGAGATATAAGAAGTCATTTAGAGGGAGTCATAAGGATGACACAATAGAGTTTTGTAGCCTATTGAGAAGATAGAGGGAGAGATTTCAATACAAGGAGTTATTTTCTTTTTGGTATGTTGTTGGTCTTACTATTTTAACCTAATCAATTTGGTTGATCGATTTGGTTTGCCATCAATTTCAAAAAGGGAGATTGTTGAAGAAGGAGATTGTTGAGAACAAATTGATACAAGCATGATAAATATGTTTCAATCATTTTTTTGTCACTAATGTCAAACCAAATATTTGCTGGTAAGACAATTGCTTATATGATTTAAGTACTATCACTTATTTGATTGATGAAGAGGATTTGATCAAAAGATGTAGCAATAGCACCTATAGGGAAGGTTGAGTTATGTTATGTAAAGGATTACAAGAATTAGTTAAGACAGTGATATCATAGTACATTGATAATCTACTTATGGTTGCAAAGGTTGGTTACACTAAGCAAGTTCAAAAGAATAAGTTAAAAAAAGTTTGTCTACAAAGCTTCATCAAGTGGATAGTAGGAGCTGAGAAAAGTCAATGCAGGCTGAGCAAAAAATTAGTTGGAGCCAAATAAAAGTCTATTCTAGTGTATGCCAAGAAAAATAGTGGATGCTGAGTAAAGTTTAGTTGATGTCAAGCACTAGTAAATTTTAGTTTGTGCTAAGTGATTTTTTAGTGGATACGGAGCAATGCAATATGTGCCAAGAATCAAAAGAAAGTTAATACCGAGTGGTTGCATTATTAGAAAGATCATGAATTTGATGGATCTAAGCCAACAAGCTTGTTTTTTTGGATTATATGAACTAGGTGGAAGATAAGATTGTTGAGCTAGTGGCACAAAATTCATGGTAAATTGTTTTGAGGTGAATTCAAAGAGGATTGAAGGAGAAGTTTCTAGAAGTGATATGGAATGAGGGGTAGATTCATTGAATCTTAGCTAATCTGTCCTAACCCTAAATTGGATGATGGAGAATAAACGACAAAAGATCTTAATTTCCTATTTATAGGGATAACTGGTCAGAAGCAAGGGTTGTCATGTGCAAGAACCTAAGGGAGACAAGGAGTCAAGAGTTTTGCTTCATCAAGTGACCTAAGAGAAGATTCTACATTGGCATGTTAAGGAAGAAGGCTTAAGGGTATGAATGCTTGAAGGATGAACAAGTTATTAGAGCTAAAATGTGTGAAAGCCAAGCAGAATGGAAGACTAAAATAATGATCTGCAATCTACAAATGGAGCTATAAGTTGTTATAAGATCAAGCCTTACTGTTACTCTCTAATAATTGTATCAATATAGGGTAAATCCTTTGGATTAAGGTTGGCCCAACAATCATTTGTGGGTATGTGCAGGATCATGCTCAACCAAACTATGCTCTTAAGTGGCAATAAAAAATCAAAAAATTAGGGTTATGTCAACTTGACGTGCAATTTTCTACTTGTTATTAACTTTATATCAAAAAGTTGAGAGAAAAAAATATCTAGAAAATTGATTCTAGTTTTTAAACTACTAGGACTTATCTCAAAAAAATAAAAATTGATTGGCCAAAGTTTTGAATTTTAATGCAATATTACAAAAATTTTAAAACAAAAATAAGAAGTAGACGTATGTCTAACCACCTTAATTAAAATCAAATGATAATATTTTTTAATAATATTCTAGATATAAGTAGTAGACTCATGCCTGGATGTGACACATATTTTTGGGTATTTTTATTCTTAAAAAAAAAATTAAGAATTAATTTTTGACTCTAGTATTTTTGGAATAAAAAAATTTCGTGTCTGACCACCCTAACTAATTCAAAACTTTGCAAAATTCAATTTTTTATTTTTTCCATATAGTAGAAGAAACATAGAATGTGATGCATCTTTTGGATTTAAAAAATGTTGTACCGTTTGAAATAGTTGTTTTTCAAGTAGTGTGTTAGTCAACACTTTATACGTAACTCCATTAGAAAATAAGTAATAATTATTTACTAAACTCATAATTTGACAAACCTTACATTTATGAAAAGATAAGAACATTCTTGAGAAACCCTTTTTATTTCATTAAATTTTAGTAAAAAAAAGTTGTCAGCTACATGTTTGAAGTAAAAATCACATAAAAATAGGCCAAAAGCACATTTTAAGGATGTTTTTAAAGTTGACCATATAGGTTTGGTATCAAAAGATATAGTAGACCTTATAAAGATATTATTTGTTTTCATTTAGTATTAGGGTGGGTGGGAAAAAAGTTGGAATAGATTTTGAAATGGTTTGAGATATTTTAGAACTATCGATTTTTCAGATCGCCACTTTTTGGCACACCATGGTCCTGCACAAACCCTTGTAAATCCTTTAACTAGGTGACATTCCAAGTGAATGGTCTAAAGTCCTCTAACAAGGCTCACTCCTAATAGGGTGACTAAAATCTTTTAATAGGGTCACATTTAACAATGTGTATTATAACCTTTAATAGGGTTGGCCTTTCATAGGGCATCACATCAAAAGAGTGAAAAAGAGTAGCATGTTATTGGTGGTTTTTACCATATTGGGTTTTCACATAAATCATTGTGTCAAGTGTGCTGTTGAATCTATTGTTTTTCATGTTCACATTTCTGCAAATTGATTTGATAGTAACCTACAAGGTTTTTTAAGTGATTGCATAATCTTATGGATGCATGCATGATGATAAATGTTTTATGGGTTCACTAAGTTGTAAAAAGTATTATAATTTATGCATCTGGACCTTGGATAACTTACTCACCCCTCCCCCACCAATTATTGTAAAGAATTCTAATAGATAGTTCTACCTAATGATATCGTGTTTATTTCAATCGATAAACAAACGGTGTTGAATTGCCTTCGTGTCCCAAATGGGAGGAGCTTTCTAACTTAATTTTTATTGGGGTAATTTTAGAATTCTTGGTGAAGAAGATGATCTAGAGGAAGTAAATCATGCAGACATGGTTCTAGAAGCCACAAAGTGACAAAAGAAAAGTCCCCAAAATATTGTTCAGAACCAACCTCAAACTAGAGATAATCGACATTCTAGTTCTTCTGCACAGATTAAGAGGTGAAACTAAAGCCTTGAATTTTGTTGAACAATACTTCTTTTTGGTTCAAGTTATATGTTTAGATACATAGTAAATTGATTGGGTGCAAGAGGTAAGAGAGATTCTGTCTAATGCCCTCCAAGCAACTAAGTTTTACAATTTATTCTATATGTCTTCTTTCCTAATATACATGCTAGCTTCTTTGTAATGATGGCCTAGCCTCCCATGTCTGGAGGATTTCCCAGATGATGTTAAGTCATATGAATTTTATCCATGCCTTCAACTACAAAATATCTATGCAGAATATGTAAAAATGAACAATGTGTTTACTATGAGAATTTGGAGGGAATTGCAAGGGTGTGCAAAAAGGAGATTCTCCCATGAAACCATGACCACCATCAATCAAATCAGCTATTATTTCATCCAATTCTCATCTTTTTCTTACCTACATCTTGTAGCCTTTGATGAATTTCCTTTGAAGCTACCAAGATATCCAAATGACATGATAGTGTTGGTCAAGATCATTCGACAAGCTCTGTATGTGAATGTATTGAGTGAGAGTCTAAAGAAGAAAGGGTGTGAGTTCCCTATGAAGGTTGGGGCATTCAGTTGTGACACTCGGTCTAATGCTAAGAATTTGATGAAGGTCTTTGAGAAGAAGTATAAATTGGATATGTATGAGGTCTTAAGACCTATGTTTAGGGCATATGCACCAAGTACATGCTATAGTGTGTGCGCACTATTAGCAAAATCAAAAAAGTATATATGATGGGCTGCACACCCGCAGCCCATCATTTTCATCAGCATTTTTTGCTATTCCAATAGAGAGCAACACGTACGCGAGTTAAAAATCCAACATTTTCACCATCCTTTGCCAAAATGCCTCCTCGTCAACGAAATTCAAGACCACAAGTGCACCCAGGACGACGCCGTAAGTGATATAAACTTAACTTTGCATTGTTTGATATGTTTTTCATATTGTTTTGTAAGTTTTTTATATTGTTTTGTACGGTTTTTACAAATTTTATTTAGATTTGTTTATTTATTTGGATTTCAATTGATTTTTTATCAAGAAATGTCCATAATCAACTAGAAAATCCACAAGAACCTCAAAACCCTCAAGAACCTCAAAACCAAAACACTCCTCAAGAAGAACAACAAATTTCACAACCCAAACCAATTGCAAGACCTCTGCCAGGCACACAAGAAAATATAATAAATGAAATAGAGAGAGGGAAAATTGAATTAGGAAGACTCATTGCTCGGTTGGAAGAATCTAGATAAACCAATCCAATGAGGGCTCAATTGGCATCATCCCTTGAATCCATTAACACCCAAATAGCCTCAGTTAGTGGTCAATTAGATATTTGGTGGGTTAAGAGGGATGAACAAATAAATTGTCATATGAAGATGTTAAAAAAAAAGAAATACCAAAAGGTAGTATATGTGCATTATTTAGAAAACTCGGTGAGCAAAATACTGTTAGAGAGGGTGCTAAATGATTCTCCATCCATTGGTGCATACAAAATGCTATTATAAATAATTTTTGGGATATATGGTGGATGGTTTTTGATGCCCCTCCTTGCAACAATCACGTTTTGAAGAAATTATATTGTGAGTTTGTCCTTGGGGAGATTCCTAATTATTTTGATATATTAGACTCCCAAGGTAGAGGTTGGGGGTCATCATTTGAGAGGTTGGGAGCATGTCATGACCCTAATGTAGTTAGGACACTTGTGGTCAAGCCACAGTGCGAGCATGTGACTATTCCTTCAGTTGTGAAGGAACATGTAGAGGCCAGCGCTCTAGGGACCATTAATGCTTTGACTCAAACCCTCATCCATTCCACAAGTCCATTATTTGAGGGAGATCCTTCTGTGCATCATGGTCACATGTGCACTTCATGCGGATTCCTATGCACATTTGGCACTCATGTTGGAGATGGTGTGAATGAGTGGCTTAGACCATGGATCAGTTCTTAAATGACACATTTGGCATTGACACATAGGTAAATTACAATTATAATTTACTAATTTGATCACATTTCATATGTATAGTGAATGATTAATTAATTAGCATCTATTGATAATGTTCAAAATTTAGGGTCAGAGTGTTGCTGGGCCTAGCAGCGATCCTCCAAGCCTATTTTTTGTCCCTTCCATGAGTCCAGAGGTATGTATCAATTTAATAATTTTAATTAATACATATATTTATTACATAATCATATTAAGGATTGACAAAAATAATTATGCATGTGCATCAGTTCTCCACAGGACCCTCAACCTTTACTATGGACTCAGAGCATAGACATCATACGAGCTTCATACAGGTATAGTTGTTTCATGTTAATTTAATTCATTTGGTTATATTTATTTCATGTTTCATGTTAGATGTAATGTGTATTTTATGACATGAATCTCATGATGTCAGACACACCTCCTCATCTGCGACAGTTCGTTGATAGTGGAGTGGCCGCAGCCGTGGCTAGCTCATAGCCATTGACAGAGGTATGATTTTTTTTTTTCATTTTAGTTGTTGTTTATAATATGTAGTCTCAAAATTTCTAATGTTATTTATAAGTGATTATATTTATTGAATTGTTGTAGGGTCTCATCATGCCTGATCATCCACGAGCATTTGAGGTGGACTTACAGAGTGACTATTTGATGGCGGTAACAAAATAATTGATTTTGTGTGTACATATATTTGATTTCAACATATAATAAATGTTGATTCATATCTACTTTTTTGTATCTATTGGAGTTGGAGAAGAGTCTCAACAAGAGGTCGAGTGAGTGTGTTAGGAGGACCCCATCATCTCTATCGTCTCCCTCCACATGACGACAGAGGACACCGAGAGACTTGTTTCCTTCCCCTCGTGGGAAGGAAAAGATATAGTTGATCTAGACATATATATATATATATGTATGTATGTATGTATGTATGTATGTATGGGCATCAATGGACATATTTGATACACATTTGATGTATATGACATTCTATATTTGATGTATGACATTATTCAACTTATGACATTATTGGTTAATATATGATATGTTTGTTCATATACGACATTATTGGTTATCATAATATATTATGTGTTTGTTAATGTATATGACATTATTGGTTATCATTTTATATTATATGTTTGTTCATGTATGACATTAAATTAGAATATGTTCATGTATGACATTAAATTAGATATGTTCATGTATGACATTAAATTAGATATGTTTATGTATGACATTAAATTCAATACCTAATCTATTCAAAACTTTAATAGAATATATTGATTAACAATAAACATTATCATTGTTTAAGCATAAGTTAATCATTTGCAATATGTCATCGTCATATGATTTATGATCTTGTTCATGTTTAAAGTTTTCCTTCTCTATCATTTGTTCATCAAGTTTAATTCATTACCAAATTAGTTTAAATTTTTGATATAATATTGATTGGCAATAAAATTTATCAATCAAGATTGATTAGGACCTCCTGGCAATAAAATTTATTAGGTAATATTCGTGTACCTCCTAGAAATTGGTCACCTAAATGAGAACCTTGAGATTTATTAGGAACTCCATGAAAGAAATTAGTAGTTTGAAATTACTCTCTCTAACAAAATTAGATCAAAAGTTCTCTAAACATTTATGTTTAAAATAAGATAAAAATTTTATCACAAGTGGTCACAAAGTTTGTGTAGAAGAAAAAATCATTGTTACAAAAAGAATATAGAGAAGAAGAAAAAAAAAAATTAGGTTGTTGAGCTTCAATACATAACCACCATTCTTTAGCATCAATTAAAAAATGTCAGAGATAGTAGAGAAAAGATGGATTATTTGCAAAAAAAAGTCATTTGAAAAATCATAAATGTAACATAATCACTGATAGTTTTATGTGTTCTCATACATTAATGATTGTAACATACTCAAAAGTTGATTGGAATGTGTTATTATTCTATAGTAACTAGATTAAGGTAAAAATAAAATTTTAATAAATAGTTGTGATGCATAAGAAAGAGAGATATCTCACGTGAGAGGGGGACGAATCTAAGATGACACATAAGATACTTGTAAGAGGGAGCTATACTTGTTAAAGAATTTACAATGCATGTTATGGAAAATCATAGAGCATCTTTAAAAGGAAATAAAAGGGTATGACAAGTGGAAGTAACATGTTTTGTAGACTCGTATTCAAATTTGGGTGTTGATTTTCTAATGAAGGATTCAAGCACTGCAATTTGGTAGTTTTGGCTCATGTTATCCTTGTATCTCACTCTCTCTTAACCCCCCCCCCCCCTTTATATTTCTATTTTTTCTATATCTATGTAGCCATCTATCCTCTTCATCTCCCCCTCACTAATGCAGAGATGTTGAGCAAGAAGTGAGGTTTAAGAACTTTCTTCTTCCTAACTAAACTAGTGGCCTTCCTAATATCTTACTCCTTTAGGATATCATTTTTGTGGCCTATCCAAAGTGATAGGGTCATTTGTGAACTCCTTCAAGGTGAGTACTTCTCCAATCAAGATCTTGCACCTTTTTGTTTTAGGGATACTAGCCCTATTCCAAGCCAATAACTGTAACTCTTCACCAATGGCTTCACCAACCCCAAGTTTCTATTGGGACACCTTCCTTATGTTGAACTGATTAAGAATCAACTCTTGGTTTAACCCTCCAATTGTCATATAGTACAAAATGTTGACTATAATAGAATTCCTTATAGGTCTCCTACTCTAATTTTTTGGACTTAAATTCCTCTTAGGTTTAAATCTAACTATTCTATGGGTAGAGTCAGACACCCTTTTGAAATTTATTTAAGACTCCAAAGCCTAGATTCCCAATTCCATTCCTGTAGCACCTAACCCATGTAAAGTACATAGACCTAATAAGGTCACACTAGGTTTGGTACTTGAACAAAGAACACTAATAAATATTGAGGATGTGAATTGATAATACCATTTCGTAGATGATTTTGGCATCTCACCCTTTATCACTTGTGCGTCAACTTTATTAGCCCTCTTGTTTGGTGACCTGCAAATGAAGAATTAGCATAATAAAAAATCTAAGATAAGAATTAGCCCTCTTCTCTCTCTCTCTCTCTCTCTCTCTCTCCCCCCCCCCCCCCCCCCTATTCAATCTAATGATCTAACTAGATCTGCTCGACATTTTAATGTCTCAAGTATTGCCTCATGGCTTGACTTGCGATCTTTTCAAAAAATCTTATTATGTGATTTTCCACCATATTTTATCAAGTGGACATTTGATGCAACAACAAGGTTTTAATAATGAAGAATCTTCCTCTCTGTTTTCCAATCCTCAAATAACCACAAGCTAGGGTTCTTCATAGAATATCATCTAAGCCATGTGCTTGTTACAACCACCGCACTGACATGGTACTCTAAACCTTCACCATCTATAACCAAGTGATCCAATTTTTTTTGACTTTAGCACAATGACACAAATAATAATCTGTCCCTTCTTCATTGTCTTCAAGTGCAATAACAACAAAAACATGGCATGTAGTGACAAATGTACAAAATGTGGTCATTAATTTAGAAAACACTTGGGTAAAAGTTATAAAGTTACATATTGAAATTACAAAGATATATAAATATATATATTACCAGGTTGCAGTAGATCTGACAAGCGATCAAAGTCAATAGATGAATCCATCTCTACCATTTCCAGTGCTTGTGGGGGATGATAGGTGTCAATTGGGTCCAAAACCTATATATCCCATTTGTCCACCCATTTAGTCGACTTACAGTCATCCCAATTTTATTCTGCACATGATGGACAATAGCATGCCATTTTTCGTGTGTGGATACTCCATGAACCTGCATTAGAGCTTCTAAAAGAGTGTAACTCACTAGATCCTGCTAGTGTGCAACAATCTTGATATGGTACAATGTTAGTATTATCTATCAACCAAAAAGAACTATGAACTGTAGACTCACCTTCCATACCTGGACCCATTGTAGCGTTACACCATTGGATGATGGATTTTGCATCTGTCAATATTGCTCCATCTTTGTACTTTAGTTCTTTTAATGCATGCACTTGCACCATCATGCTCTCCCTTACCATGACCAACCTCTATGAAATTCCACATATATTGAATTCTACACAACCTATGCATCCTACTCAACCAATAGAACATACATGCATTCTTGAATTGAGATGCACAATTGTTTGACCAAATAATGTGTTGACAATATGTTATGCCCCTGTTAGCCAAATCTCCATAAAATAGTTGAAAACAACCATGTACAAACTCCGTAGAATGTGATCGACCATCGTTGATGTAAAAATGGTACTCCCTCAAAATCTTCCTGTCATCCTCTGTACTTGTAGGTGAATGCATGAATGTTATGTGAACAAATATGGAAACCTGTTGAGAAGTATAATACTTTGCCTGCACCTCATTTTGTGGTTGTAGTGTGTAGTTCTCTACAAAATCTACAACCAAAACAATGGTATCCAACGGTAATGTATCCTTCCACAACTTGAATTGCAAATCTAGCCATCAAGCTCTATGGGTATGCCTTGCATACTCATAAATAATCTTTTCACGAAAAATCTTGATGAACTCATACACTAGAATCTTTTCAATGACTAAATCACATCTTTTACCTTGTTTCTTATCTTTTAGAGCATATGTCACTATCTTAAATTTTCTGTAATCTACTATTTCATTTCCAATTGCATGTGTACTATCTATATGTTGACAAGTTGATAAAAGTTGCAAAGAATCACAAAATAAGCACGTACCATCCAAGCATGATGTCTTATAAAATTTTTGGCCATCCTCTATTTCACATAAAATGTTGGATATGAATTCCCTTGAAGATTTTGGTGGCTCATTTATGTCACAATCCTGCAAAACAAACTGAGAATGCAAAACTACACATATATGCCTATAAACATCAAAATGGTTAGAAAATTCAATATGTGTCCTACAACAACAAGTTGTGCATGTGTGATTTATCTTTACATAAAAAGGTTTACCCATCTCAAAAAATCTTTGACTTATTCAAATTTTAGGATACATAGCAATAAATTTTGCAAGAAATTGTGTCTGAGTTGATTCCAAAAAATGTTTCGAATGTGGCTTGCGATTTTGGCTACCAATCCTCCTTCTTACAACATCTCTTTGATTAAGGAAAACACGTGTGTTATTTTTCCAAAATCTTCGATCAATGATTTCAAGGCTTCACTAATTTCTTTATCTTTTCATGGTAGTCTACCACTAAATGTCCATAACTCATTTTTTGTTGGATCTTCCAATCTCTCATGCCTTAGCATGGCTCTCCTTAGAGTACCTCTACCAATTTTTAATGTTTTGCTTGTCTTTCTCATGATTTGAGCTTTCTTCATTTGGCTACTTACTATTGTTGATGTAAGTACTCATCTTGTGATATTATTATCTTTGGTGAGTGATTTAGAACCCACTTTGTCATAAGCACTCATTAGATTCTTTATAATATTTTTTTCATTTGAATCATCCATCATTCTTAGCCCAAGAATCTTCATGATAGGCCTTAATTTCAAATTTCTCATCATTTCAACAAATAATTGGCATTGACCTATAATATTTAATTCTTCAAAAAATAATCTTCACATATGATTAACTTTTTTTCGACAAGTATGCTTGCTAATCTTGTCAGGCATTGATTTAAAAATGTTAGTATCAATATCAATCAAATATTTTGGTCTTCTAAAATGAATTCTAGAAGGTGTTATAATATTTTTCATTCTTTTAATATTTTGAACATCAACATAAGGTCGAGTGTATTGCATACCTTGAATCGAAGATGATGTGCCTTGACAATAAGATGCAAAAGATGGAATATCACCTACTTGATGTGTTGATGTTGTGCCTTCAACATGACATGATGGAGTGTATATATCATCAGATCTACAAATCAGTGTCTCTTCAACATGAGAGGACGATATGACTTGAACATTGAAAGATGGTGTAGTGGATGATATGACTCCAACATTGGAAGATGGTGTAGCTTTACAATTCAATTGTCTTTTTGAGCGTAATAGTCTCATTCATTCTCTTTGTCTTTCCAATTATTCCTCTTTGTTTCTTTGTACCGGTGGTTCTTGATTCTCTTCGAAAGTCAATTCTTGATGATTGCTTTGCAATTTTCTTTGCTCACATAGTAATTTCATTTTATCTCTTTTAATTGCCAAATCTCTCTCCCTATCTTCATTTGTTTATGTTTTTGGTTTCTTCCTTGGCATGATGATGATTTCTACATGTCAAATTATTCAAACATATGAATTACTTAAAATGTGTAAATTACAAATTATTCAAATACATATAAAAATTACAATTATTTGAATGAATACACAACATATATCAAATGACTTCGCAAATTTCTAACCATTTCGAAATAACATTTCATTCAAGCATACAAATTTCAATGAATTCACTATATATTAAACAACATGTCAAATTATAATCAAATTTGTATCTATATATCAATAAACAATATTTAAAATAGATTGCACTAACCTTTTCTATACAAGGAATATTCAAAAAGTTTTCAAATCACGTATCCAATGATTGAATTTTTTGTTTGCTATGTTGAAACCTTTGATTTTTGTTATAATAATAGAGTGCATAATAGATCAAAAAAAGAAAATAGACGAAATGGGCCCCAAAGTTGCTTTTTGACCATTTTTAGGTGATTTCACATAGTGCATATGCACAATAGCATGTACGCCCTATAAAGCGCGTATGCACTATGTGAAAACACATCACTCCCCTTCCTCCTTGCTCTCTCCCATCCCCTACCCTCTCTCTCTTCCTACTCTCTCTCTCCCTCTCCCTCTCCCACTCCCTCTCCTACTGTCTACTATCTCTCTCTCAAGTTCTCTCTCTCCCTCTCTACTCTCTCTCTCTCTCTCTCTCTCTCTCCCATCCTATACGAGCTCTTTCTACCACCACCTACTCACTCTCACACTCTCTCCCAGAACCCTACTTTGTCTCTCTTACACACACACTCCCATCCCCCCTCTTTCTCTCCCTCTCCCACCACCTACTTTCTCTCCCCCATCCCCTACTCTCTCTCTCTCTCCCCTCTCCCATTCCCTACTCTATCTCTCTTACACATACACACTCCCATCCCCCCTCTCTCTTACCCTCTCCCACCACCTACTTTCTCTCCCCCATCATCATACTCTCTCTTTGCCACCCCCTACTCTCACACTCTCACACTCTCTCCTACCGCCTACTATCTCTCTCTCTCTCCCTCTCTACTATCGCTCTCTCTCTCTCTCCCATCCCTTACTCTCACTTTCTCTCTCTCCCATCCCCTACTCTCTCTCACACTCTCCCATCCCCTAATCTCACACTTTCTCTCCCATCCCTGTACAAGCTCTCTCTGCCACCACCTACTCACTCTCACACTCTCTCCCATCCCCTAATCTGTCTCTCTTAAACACACACTCCCATCCCCCCTCTCTCTCTCCCTCTCCCACTACCTCTCCCACCACCTACTTTCTCTCCCCCATACCCTACTCTCTCTCTCCTCTCCCATCCCCTACTCTCTCCCATCCCATACTTTGTCTCTCTTACATACATTCCCATTCCCCCTCTCTCTCCCTCTCCCACTACCTACTTTCTCTCCCCCATCACCGTACTCTCTCTTTTCCACCCCCTACTCTCTCTCACACTCTCACACTCTCTCCCCTCCCCTACTCTCTACATCTGTCACACACACTCCCATCCCCCTATCTCTCTCCCTCTCCTACTGCCTACTATCTCTCTCTCTCTCAAGTTCTCTCTCTCCCTCTCTACTCTCTCTCTCTCTACCATCCTGTATGAGCTCTGTCTACCACCACCTACTCACTCTCACACTCTCTCCCATCCCCTACTCTATCTCTCTTACACACACACTCCCATCCCCCCCTCTCTCTCCCTCTCCCACTCCCTCTCCCACTGCCTACTTTCTCTCCCTCGTCCCCTACTCTCTCTCCTCTCCCATCCCCTACTCTCTCACACTCTCTCTCATCGCCTACTCTATCTCTCTTACACACACTCCCATCCCACCCCTCTCTCTCCCTCTCCCACTACCTACTTTCTCTCCCCCATCCCCTACTCTCTCTCTCCTCTCCCATCCCCTACTCTCTCTCTCCTCTCCCATCCCCTACTCTCTCACACTCTCACACTCTCTCCCATCCCCTACTCTGTCTCTCTTACACACACACTCCCATCCCCCCTCTCTCTTTCCCTCTTCCACCTACTTTCTCTCCTCCATCGTCGTACTCTCTCTCTGCCACCCCCTACTCTTACACTCTCTCCCATCCCCTACTCTCTCTCTTTCATAGACACACACACTGTTGTCCTCACACTCTTATTCTCTCCCATCCCTTACTCTCTACATCTATCGCACACACTCCCATCCCCCTTATCTCTCTCCCTCTCCTTCTCTCTCTCTCTCTCTCTCTCTCTCTCTCTCTCTCTCTCTCTCTCCCCCTCTCCCACTCCCTCTCCTACCACCTACTATCTCTCTCTCAAGTTATCTCTTCCTCTCTACTCTCTCTCTCTCTCCCATCCCTTACTCTCACTGTCTCTCTCCCATCCCCTACTCTCTCTCACGCTCTTCCATCTCATAATCTCACTCTCTCTCTCCCCCATCCCATATGAGCTCTCTCTGCCACCACCTACTCTCTGTCACAATCTCACACTCTCCCATCCCCTACTCTATCTCTCTCTCACCCCCATCCCGTATGAGCTCTCTCTGCCACCTCCTACTCTCTCTCAAACTCTCACACTCTCTCCCATCCCCTACTCTATCTCTCTTATAAATAAATATACATTCCCATTCCCCCTCTCTCTCTCTTGCAGTCCCTCTCCCACTGCCTACTCTCTCCCATCCCCTACTCTATCTCTCTTACACACTTCCATTCCACCTCTCTCTCTCTCTCCCACTCCCTCTCCCATCGCCTACTATCTCTCTCTCTCTCTCTCTCTCACTCTTTCCCTCTTTCTCCAATCCCTCTTCCATTGCCTACTCTCTCTATCTCTCTCTCCCCTCTCTCATTCCCTACTCTCTCTCTCTTTCAAACACACACAAACCCATCCCCCCTCTCTCCTCTCCCATCCCCTACTTTTTCTCTCACTCACTCTCCCTCTCCCACTCCCTCTCCCACCACCTACTCACTCTCACTAGATCTCTCTCCCCCTCTCTACTCTCTCTCTCTGCTACCCCCTACTCTCTCTTACATTTTCACACTCTCTCCTACCCCCCTACTCTCTCCCTCTCTCTCTCTCTCACACACACACACACATTTCTATCCCCCCTCTCTCTCACTCTCCCACTCCCTCTCCCATCACCTACTCTCTCTTCCATCCCCTACTCTATCTTGAGCTACTCTATCTTCCCCCTCTCCCATTCCATACTCTCTCTCTTTCACACACATGCACTCCCATTCCCCTCTCTCTTTCTCTTCCTCTCCCACTCGGTCTCCCACTGCCTAATCTCTCTCTCCCCCATCCCCTACTCTTAATCTCTCTCTCTCCCAACCTGTACTCTCTCTCACACTTCCTCTCTCTCCCATCCCCTACTATCAATCTCTCTCCCCCATCCTGCACTCTCTCTTTTCCACCCCTACTCTCTCTCACACTTACTCTCTTGCATCTTGTACTCTCTCTACCACCCTTACTCTCTCACACTTCCTCTCTCTCCCATCCCCTATTATCATTCTCTCTCCCCTATCCTACACTCTCTCTTTTCCACCCCTACTCTCTCTTGCATCCTGTATACTCTCAGCCACCCCTACTCTCTCTTGCATCCTATACTCTCTCTACCACCCCTACTCTCTCTTGCATCCTGTACACTCTTTGCCACCCCTACTCTCTCACACTTCCTCTCTCTCCCATCCTATACTCTCTTTGCCAGCTTTACTCTTTCTCACTTTCTCTCTCCCATCTTGTACTCTCTCCCCTCTCCCATCCCCTACTTTCTCTCTATCTTTCTCTCACACACACACATAGCTATTCCCCTGCCCCCCCCCCCCCCCCCCCCCCCACCTAGCTCTATTTTGTAATTTAGGTGTTGATAGTGTGTGCGCCCTATAATGTGTATGCACTGTAGTGCACATGTGCTACTTAACACAAACTTAAATAGTGTGCATGTGCTATAGGGCGCACGCATTATAGGGTGCATGCGTTATCGAAAGCTTTGCATTAAACCCAAGCCTAAGGCTTGGTTTTTTCTTGGAGATCCAACCCACATCTTTGGAGTTTATAAATAGGTCTGAGACATGTTTTCCAGCAAACTTACCAAAAATGATTGCTTTTACTTGTGTGCTAGCCATCAAGATTCCTCGTGGTTGGGTATTGATAAGATCAAGTTACATAGCATTATAGGTCTTTGTGTAAGCTATCTAACCATATGATTTATTTTTAATTTGAACTATTTCAAAGCTTTCATCTATAATTTTTTTTGAATGTATGTTCATTTTTTGTCAAAAACCACCATGTACTAATTGGGCTATAGATTTTAACTCATTCATCGAATTTTGCAACAACTTAGTTTTTTAGAAACTAGACTCCATTCTGCACACTTTGAAATTTTTTTTTTGATTTTAGGTTAGTTTTCAATTATTTCTAGGGGGAGCACATAGATATTTCGTATTTTTGGGATGTGTCTGTAGACTCCTAAAATTCTTTAGAAAATAAAGTATTTTTATTTTCTGAAAAAGTTCCTGATGACATCATCATTTATTAATTAATTTATTTATTTTTATGCCATTAAATCCCTTTATCTTAATTAAAAATATTTAATTAAGTAATCCCTCCTAAAAATGTTTGAATCTTATTTAAACATTATTTTCTTATTTATTAATTATTTAATTAATAAATTGACCACAAATCCCAAAATAAATAAATAATTTATTTTTTGCCCAAAACTTGGCCAATTTCCTTAAGACCACTAACCTCTTCCAAAATCTTCTAATCCTTCTTTAATTTCAATTAAAGGCTAATCCCATCATTTCCTACCCCTAATCCCAACTCAAAATATTTAACTAAGATTAAATATTAATCCTCATATTTATTAAAAATATTTTAATAAATATCTCCTCAACCCAAACCCTTGAAATAAATAAAACTTTATTTATTTTCTAAAATACTTTTTTATCCTCATCCTAAGAAGTTCTAGACTCTTCTAGAAAGTCTTCATCCTCATCCAAAGCCTAGACTCTTCTAGAAGATGTCAATCCTTATCTTTAATCCTAATCCTAATCCCCCCCTAACCTTGTCACATTCCCTAAACATGGGTTAAGACTTACTAACCCAAGCCAAAGTTAACAAATATCTCCTCCTTCACCCACCCTCATTTATGGCCATCCATTTGCCTATCCCTAAGCTAATCCTAAACCATCCTAATCCATCCTCTAATCATTTGCACAATCCTAAGCAAGCTTAAAACCTTCCTAATCCAACCCAAGTAAAAATTCCTCACTCTCCAACATAAATGACCCTCAAATATCTCTTACACTCTCCTTCAATGCTCTTACAAAGCACTTATGAAGGGTCTTTATGAAGATATTATCCCTTGAGCCTCCTTTGTTGACTCATCCTTACTCTTTCTTCCATCCTCTCACCCTGTGACATGTGCCACTCCCTGATTAGCTATAAGGATGCACAATCCATGTGCTCTCCTCTCATTCAATTTGAGCCCTCCATAAGCTTTCTCCTTTCCTTCCATCTTAGCCCTCCATCCCTCAAGCCTCTTGCCTATAAATTGGATCCTTTCCCTTTGCAAAAAAAACATAATTTAGAAAGTAAAGCCATAATGCCATTTTGAGAAGCCATTTTTTACATCAAATCCATTCACCAAAATCTATCAAAAATCCTCCATTGAAGCCCATTTGAGCATTTGAGCATACATACATAATAAGGCCATCTTAGCTATTAGACACACCTCTACATCAAGTGATCATCCTCATTGAGAGAGCCTATCCATGGCTCATATTCTCATTTGAGGACTTCATTTTGTCTCTCATGAAGTTATGTTAAATTAGTATGCAAATTCTTTTTGATTGTTTTAATTTAGTGTTTCTAACATACTAAAGTAGCATATACATTTTGGCACGCCCGGTGGGACCCCGCATGGGTCATCTTCATTAGCTTTTTTTAGTCAAGTTTTGTATGTCATTTGCTAATTTTGGCTAATTTTGCTTATTTTTGTGATTGGTAGGATTGTATAAATTGGTTTTGCAGGTCCACATGAGCATGAAGAAGACAAAGGAACTCATAGTCTATCTCATAGTGTTTGCAAATTTTTCAAGCTTATAGGTGGACAGAGCACTTGGAATTCTTCTTCCTCTTCTTTTCTATATTATTCTTCTATTTCGTCTACTTCTTCTTCTTCTTCTTGAGGGATCTTGGCCTTTTTTTTTAAAAGAAGCAAAATCATACACACTTTTTTTTAAGTGCTTAAAATGAACCCCCAAATCATACTTAAATCCATTAAAAACTAAAAATTTGCAAAAAAAAATAAAAATCTTTTAATAAGTGAAACTAAACCAATCCAATCATTTGCATCCTTGCAACATCAAGGTTTTAGATGCATTCATGCAAGGTTAGGAACACTTCATTTTTGAAAATTTAAAAAGAACTTCAAGTTTCCATTTGAAAAGGTTCAAAATCAACACTAAGTGCACACTAAAATCTAAATCAAACTCAAAGCATCAATCAAGGATAAAATGAACCTCATTTGCAAATATTTTAAAGTTCTTTTAAAAATCTCATAAAAACTAAGAGTCCTAAATGGTTGCCAAAATTTTCCTAAAAGCTTTGTTATTTGTTCCAAACAAATGTCTTGTTGCAAAATCTTGAATGTTTCCTAGGTTTTTTTTATGAATCAAAACAATCTAGGAATATCATTTTTTTAGGCTTAAAACATGCAAACTAGAACACAAAATCTTGAATGAAAACCAAAGTCAAAAGATTCATTTTCACTTTTGAGTCCAAAACAATCTTGAATGATCTAAGGTTAAAACAAAGCACTTCAAAGTTCTTAAAACAACACGCAAAATCTCAATCTTGAATGCTCAAAGGAAAAAACTTGAATTTTTAATCACTTGTCTTTGAATGCATGTTGCTAAAATCAATCTTGAGTGACATGGATTAAAATCAATTTTTTTTTTTTTTTTGAATGCATGATTAAAACAAAAAATTCAATCTTGAATGCCATAGATCAAATAATCATCTTTTGGGGCATAAAAAGAATCCACATTTTAGAAACTTTCTAAGTTATAAAAACAAATAAATACACTTTGAGTGAATTTGTTGTTGGACTCACCCTCTTTAATCACCCATCATTCTAACCATTGGTTGCAATATTAGTGCCATATATGGGGATGGGTCTACCTAAGAAGGTGTTAAGTGCTCCACAAAAATCAAATTCCACTCACTTGAGTTTTTATTGGTTTTTCTAAGATAGAAAATTTCTTGAATGCACATTAGTCTCGCTAACATTTTAATTGGGCATAAAAATTGAACAAATCTTGACGTGGAGGGCCTCCAAGAATGCACTTAAAATCGAGCTTTAGACACATCTTTTTTTTTTGGCTTAAAACAAACTCAAACTCAATCTTGAATGCCTTAAAGAAAATCAATCGATACTTGATGTGGAGGGCCTCTGGGCACACAAGTTTACTTTTTGTTGACCCTAAATCTTCTTGGTATATTCATTCTTTGATCACTTCTCTTTTGTTGGCGCATTTCAAATTGGAATTGAACCTTTTCATCTTAAATCACATGTGTTTTCAAAAGGTCTAGATCAAAAAACTTAAAGCATCAATTGGAAAAGAACTCTGTCTTTTAGCTCAAGATCATCCAACTCTTCTCTCCCCTTGTCGTCTTTCGAGGCCATCTTGGCTGCATAAGATTAGGATCCAAAATCTTGTCTTAGCTTTTAGGAGGCCTTCTTGGGGATTTCATCACCCCTTGGGACAACCTCAACTCTAGCATTTTGATGGAGTATAAAGATCGAGAGGTGAATCCAAAGACACCTCTCTTGGGATCAAAATTCTATCACTCAGGCTAAGCCTCAAGGAACTTTATACTCTTGAGAAGTGAAAGAGGAGAAGTGGGTTACCATTCCTCTCAGCTGTGTAACATTGTTTTGATTTCATCTATGGATTTGGGCCTCACATACCTTGGGTATATCAAGGACTCCCTAACTAAACCAACTATTAGCCTTGTAGACAACCATCTAGGATGTTAATGTGTTTGAAGTGACTGATCAAAATATTTGTAGAACACACACACTCCACAACGCAGTTACTATCTTCTGAGAATCAAAACTTCTATCTGGTTGTTCCTATCTATTTCTTGATCTTTTACTTGTTGAATGAATGTTTGGAAAACTCGATCAATCCTAGCTTAGGGCACACTTAGCGCAGTCACTGCCTATTTCAAAAGTTGAACAAATTTGAAGCAAAACAACCACGATCTGTCAAAGCCAAAAAAAATTTAGGAATTTATGTCAGAACAACCCAAACCCAAATAGAAGTTTCACAAAGCCAAACTCAAGCCATCTTAGGTATACCAAGAAATTTCAGCCAAGAGAAAGGAAGTAACACCAAGCCCTTGAATTACCAAACTCCACAAGGTAGAAGACAAAGCTGCCAACGAAGCCCTTCAAGATGCCTGGTTAGATCTCACTATCAGATTTAGCAAACATCTAGGAGTTAACCTTGCTTATGTCTTACCAACTAGGCATGATTTCTATGATTAGGCCCCCTTGTTTCTCCACATCTTCTTGCATAAGTTTCACTTTAGATTCATCTTTGTAGGAAAGCTAGCCATTCTAGGTTATCCCTTTAAGCATTTTAGCTCATCCATCTCATCTAGTTCCTTGCCTTAGAACCAAACTATCTAGCCAGCAATCAAAGAGTTCACATCCAAGCCTTCAAAATTATTGTCACATTGCTAGAACTTTCTCTCCCTATCATCTTGAAAATCCACTAGTCTCACCAAGGTTATCCCTTTGACAAAGATTTGTCTAGGGTAATCTAGCCTTGTCACTTGTCATCCCTCATCGCCTTGAGCTAAAGGTTGGGATCCACAAGTGGTCAATCTCATTTTTTCCCTAAGGGATCATTAGTCTATGCTTAAGTTGACATAATCACCACCAAGCTTGCAAATAGGAAAGCAAACCTTTCATGCTTTGGCAACATATCTTTGAAGTTAGAATCCCCA
This sequence comes from Cupressus sempervirens, assembly GCA_028749045.1. Classification (NCBI taxonomy): domain Eukaryota; kingdom Viridiplantae; phylum Streptophyta; class Pinopsida; order Cupressales; family Cupressaceae; genus Cupressus; species Cupressus sempervirens. Next base: position 724,143,712 of record CM053786.1, on the reverse strand, counting down.
ACCCAGTCTTCCTTAGGTTTTTCATATAGCTTTGCCTCAACCTAGGAAATCATTTGCATGGAATAGGCTCCCCCCTTTGCATCCATAAACATTGTTGCACCTCATCCCTAGGAACATTTTCATGCCACCCGTCACTCACTTAGCCAAGAAGAAGAAGAAGGAAACAATGGAGCCCTATCATTTGGATCAGATAGCATCGCTCCCCTTGAGCACTCAACCATCCTTTAGCCCAGAGAATGCTATACCATCACCTACTGACATTGAAGCTTTCAAGAACCAACCAAGAAATGTAGTATTAGTGAATACCATTATAGACAAGAACAAAGAAATAATCATGGAAAACTTTCAGAGGGACAATGTAGGAGCCTTCAATTTTGGAAGACCTCCCTTATTAGATCTTTCTCACCCTCTATTTGGGTAGCTACCACCACCCATAGGCTCTTATGATCCAAATCATCCTTTGTATATACCAAAAGAAGAGCCTCAACCCACCTCATATGATCCAATAGACCCAAACATACCAACCTCTACTCAAGTTGAAATTTCCATTCCGCAAGCCAATCTAGCTACCACCACTCCACCATTAGTCCATGCCACTCCATCCCAAACCTCCTTCGCCCAAAACACCTCATTATTCACTCCCTTCACTTTTGTTGTTGTTTCTCTCCAACCTAGTTTTCCAAATCCACCCATCTCCCAAATTAGTGGTAGCATCTTTGGCCAACCTCAGCAATATACAATCGGGATGCCACCCATGGGGCCAAGTAATCAACCTTTCATCACCCCTAGCTTGTTTACCTCAGCTTAGAGCACAATTCCATCATTTCCACCAGGTCCTTGGAGCTCAGTGCCATCAGCCACAAATCCACAAGCTACTGCCCTCATTCCAAAAAGCTATCAAACCCCACAAGCTACTACCAATGTTTTGCCAAGCTCTCAAGTGACCCAAGCTCCTACCACCACTCTACCAAGCTTTCAAATCTAGCCACCAAGCTATCAAACCCCATCAGATCCATTTCCAAGCTTTCAATTCCCACCACTTCCACCACCAACTAATCCATTACCTCCTATTACTAACTATTTTTCTATGCCACTTCTAGGAAGAAATCCACCACCACGAACCACCAATTACTTGGCCTCTTTTTCCATGCAGATACCTTCCCAAATGGGGGCACAACCCACATATATTTGTCAAACTCTTCAAATCCAAAGTCAAGTTCCACAAACTCCCCGATCCTTTCCCCAAGCTTCACAACCATCTTATACCTTACCTCCACAAAGCAATCCATTTATCCCATAGCCAGCTTATGTTCCTCAATCCCAACCTCAAATCCAATATCAACAACAAGCTTCACAACACATACAACAATAAGTGCCACCTCCACCTCAAAAACCCATCATCCACCATTCAGTTGCCCAAGACATGTACAATCCCTACCAACCCATACCTGAAAGCCATCCATATTCAATTGTACCATTTAGCACATATCTCCCTTAGAGTGCTCCTATAGTAGAGGCACCACAGCCATCACCCATTAATTTAGAATGGGAAGCCATGAAGACAGCTTTGAAGAACATCCAAGAGGGAAATGAACCAAAAACCTTCAAGTTTGAGAATGTGTGTCCTTACCCATTTGACAGAGCCATTACCATGACACCATTTCCCAAACACTTTGAGATACCCAAGTTTGACAAATTTAGAGGAAAAGGAGACCCTGTCACACATATCAAAGAATTTTACATGCACTGCCAAGAAGTGGCATACAGTGACGTCTTCCTTTTGCGCCTCTTCCCCAAAATTTTGGCCAAACCAACTCTTGAATGGTTTTATAGAATCCCATATGGCATAATCAAAAACTTTGCTAAATTGTTTGAGGTATTTGTAGCCCAATATGCCCATCTTGTTGAGACAGAATTATTAGTAGTTGATCTTGCCCACACCATGCAAAAAGGTGGAGAAAGTCTTAGTGAATATCTACAAAGATGGAAAACCCTTACCACCCACATATCTTGCACCCTGCCAGAGCACCATTTGGTGAAAATGTTTATTGATAATACCCATCCTAGCTTAGCTCACCACATGACCATGAACTGTTTGCAGACCTACAAAGATATCAAAGAAAAAGGAATGATCCTTGAGCAAGGACTCATTAAAGATGGTGTGGTCAAGATCTACAAGGAAGCCAACCAAAATCAAACACATTCAAATGACAAGTCTAGGTATTGGAACAAAAACAAACACGTTGCAACAGATGGGGTCACTGACACCAGACATGTGAATATTGTTGCTCCTTCCCAAAATTAGTCCAACCCACCTTATCAACCAAACAATCAAAAAGTTATCAACAACCAATAGAAGAATCAGCAAAGCTTTCAAAGCCACAATCCAAAGCCCAACTTTCAAGAGTCTAACAATCAAGCTAATGCCATCAATGTAGTTGTAGGACCAAAGCCCAAGTTCTAACCTGCACCTCAAAACTATACACCCCTTGGTGAGCCATTGGATGTCATTTTTGAGAAATTAGTCAAGGAAAACCTCATCAAATTTCCTGCTACCCAACAAATCAACCCAAGCCAATCCAAAGTTGCATGGTATAGAGACAATGAGTATTGCAAGTTTCATAGGGTGAAAGGGCACACCACTCTTAGATGCATGAAGCTGAAAGATTATGTGTAGGACCTCATTCATCAAAAATAAATCATAGTTGGAGTACAAACCTCTCCCAATGCAGGCTTGTAGATCTATCAAAATGCTTTTCCTCCTTACAACAACCAAAATCCTAGAAAAGCACCCATCCAAACCAACAATAACAAAACCAACAACTGCCAACCAAACCAACAGCATGGGAAGAACAATGACCACACTTCATCTTACATAGACTATGGTAGCCTCATAGGTTGTATATCTAAGAAAGAGCCTTCTATCAATGTTATCAATATCCAAGGCCCAAACAATGAGTGTGCAGTCGCCACTCGAAGAGCACAATTGAACATCGCAGCCCCATTAGTCCCATCAACAATATCAACCCTAGCAACATCATCAGCTCCATCAAAAAGCCAGTACAATATCTTGGAACACCTTGGGAACATGTCAGCCCAAATCTCCATTTTAGACCTTCTTTGTACTAATCCTGTGTACAAAGACATCCTTGATAGTACTCTCATAGAATCTCGTATCCCTTTGGATATCAATGTGACTAATTTTCATAATCTTGTTGGGCACCTTTCATCCTCATGTGCCTTATCATTCAAGCCCACTGACATACCCATGGTCGAGCCAGATCACACCCTTCCACTTTGCATAGCCATTATGGTATCCAATTTCGTCATAAAAAGAGTAATGATAGATAATGGATCAGCCTTGAATATTTGCACCCTAAAATTCATAAAACAAGCTAGGTATACTGAGGCAGATATCATCAATGAGGTTATCACCATTAAAGCTTATGATAATCTGGAGAGAACCACAAAGGGAATAATTTTGCTACCCATCAAGGTTGGGCCGGTCATCCAGGAAACAATTTTCCATGTTGTTGATCTAAACCTACCATTTAACATCCTACTTGGTCGCCCATGGATTCATGCCATGAAGGTCGTTCCATCCACATATCATCAGTGCCTCAAATTTTTGCATCAGGGCACTAAAGTGACCATCCATGCCGATCTAGAACCCTTTTCTTATTGCAATGAGGTTGAAGCCTCATATACAAACCATTGCACTAGCATTAAAATTGGCCAATCCATCACCAGTTCATCCAACACCTGTAATGACCCAGAAACCATCCTCACTTCCACCCTATCTACCATAAAGATCAACAACAAAGGTTGTGAAGAATATAGCCTATCTGATGCATTTGTAGTTGGTGCATTGCCACTTGATCCACACACCCATGGATGGCCCACATATCATAATGCCAAGGAGACTCCACCTCCTCGATACACACAGCTTGGCCCAACAACCTTTGTATCCCCAAGAATCCCTCTTCATGAGGAGCTCACTCTAGATATCAACAATTGGTTACATAAGGACACACCTCCAAGAAATCAAGCATGCCTTGATCACTTCAGCCAAAAGTATCCCCAATCACATAAGCTCATCATTGAAAAATGGAACTATCAAGGTGGTGATCTAGGACCAGTGGAAAGAGGCATGTAGTGCTTTTTTGAACATCCACCATGACCTTGTAGAAATTGAAGACATTCTGGAGGAAGTTGAAAAGAGAGCCTACGATGATATCCCAGACCAAATCTCCTTGGGAGACTCTGTTCTCCAAGAACTATCCATCCATTTCATCGACCTGCCACTCGCTCACCCTAAACTCATAGATTGGGACCAACCAAGCATCATACACATTGATGAGTTCACATCAAAGGAAGTGCTTCTAAGATTCATGGGAGCTGAAACTCCTCACAAAAAAACAAAGCCAGATTCTACCTATATCTATAAGCTAGATCCCAAGGGGTATTTTGGAGAAAATCCTCAACCTAGTTTCAATACACCCAAAACTAGAACTAAGGCAAATATGAGACTAGCTAATGCAGCAAAGAGAGCCCCTCAGCAAGAAAATCTAGAGTCACAAGTAGAACATGAGGATTTAGCATTACCTCCTCAAGATAATCAACCAGAGTTTTCTTCTATTCTAATTGAGGATACTAGAGAAGTCAACATTGGTTCTTTAGAGATCCCCAGACTTGTTCACATTGTTGCATCCCTATCGCAAGACCAAGCTGACCTCCTCTTTGAGGTCTTAAGAGAGAACATTGGTCAATTTGCATGGTCATATCAAGACATGCCAGGACTTGATCCAAAGCTTGTAGTTCATCATCTTGTAGTTGATCCAAAGATCAGGCCCGTTAGACAAAAGCTTAGAAAAATGCACCCCAAGGTGGCATTACTGGTCAGAGCTGAATTAGAGAGAATGTTAGCTACTAAGGTTATCTGACCTATCGACTACTTAGAGTGGATCTCCAACATGGTCCTCGTCACTAAGCCTTCTAGTGACATCAGAATCTACACTAATTTCAGAGATCTTAACAAAGCTTGTCCAAAAGATGATTTTCCCTTACCCAACATAGATATGATTGTAGACCTTATAGTTGGACATGAAATTTTGTCCCTCATGAATGGATTTTCTAGGTATAATCAAATCAAGATTGCAAAAGAGGATCAGCATAAGATAGCATTCACTACCCCTTGGGGAACTTTTTGTTACAACATGATGCCTTTTGGCCTAAAGAATGCTGGGGCTACCTATCAAAGAGCTATGACAACCATTTTCCATGATCTTATCCATAGCATTTTGGAGGATTATGTGGATGATATCTTGGTTAAATCTCACACCTTCATGGATCATCTTTCTGACTTGGGGAAAGTCTTTGATAGGTTAGCCAAATATCATCTCATGCTAAATCCCAAGAAATGTGTCTTTGGGGTCACATCTAGCAAGCTTCTAGGCTTTATAGTTTCTAAACAAGGTATAGAGATCGACCCCAAGAAGGTCAAGGCTATCTTAGACATGCCTCCTCCCCAGACATTACGACAGCTTTGTACTCTTCAAGGAAAGCTTCAATTTCTCTGGTGCTTCATCTCCCAACTTGCAAATAAGTGTGCGCCATTTGCACATCTACTAAAGAAAGATGAGACTTCAAGTGGGATTCTTTATGTCAATGTAGCTTCGATCAGCTCAAGTAGTATCTCGCTAATCCCCCTATCTTGGTTCCACCAGTTCTTGGTTGTCCCTTCATCTTGTACATATCAACAATGCCTACTGCTCTAGGGGCACTTCTAGCATAGCACGATGACTATGGCAGAGAATGAGCCATCTACTATAGTAGTAGAACCCTAGTTGGTTATGAACTCAATTACACTCTTATATAAAAAGCTTGTCTAGTAGTTGTCTTCTCAACTCAAAAGCTTTGCCACTACATGCTGAGTCATACCATCCAACTAGTCTCCAAGATTGACCCTCTCAAGTATATGCTCTTAAGAATAGAACTCACAGGTTGCTTAGTGAAATGGGTCATGCTACTAAGTGAGTTTGACATTCAGTATGTTGATAAAAAGGAAATCAAAGGACAAGCTATAACAGATCACCTAGCTAATGCACCCCTAGTAGATGCATATCCTTTGATCACATAATTTCCAGATGAGCATATCTGTCTAATTGAAGAACAAACCCCATGGAAACTTTATTTTGATCGCTCATACACATCTCATGGATCAGGGGTAGGAATATTGTTGGTCACAGCTCAAGGAGATTACATTCCAAAAGCTTTTAAGCTACAATTCTCTAGTACCAAAAATATAGCTAAACATGAGGCTCTCATAGCAAGATTAAAGATTGCTGTAGAATGGAACATTACTAAGTTACAAATCTTTGGCAATTCTCAGCTCATCATCAAGCAAGTCCTCAATGAATATCAAACCAAAGATGAAAAGCTATTACCCTACAAAGAGCTAGTTGATAAGCTAACCCAACATTTTACAAAGCTTCAGTTTACACAAGTGCCTCGAATGCAGAACAAAGCAGTGGAGCTCACTCTTGGAAATTCCCCAAGTGGCTACGCAATATGAGTTTTTAGTCGAGCAGCTCGTCACACCCGCCTATGCGAATGAGGATTCAAATCGTGTTTGCATCTTGGTTGGTCCTCAATCCCCTTGGTACCATGAAATCCATGCTTACCTTAAAGATGGTATCATATCCCCTCACCTCACATGAACCCAAGGATAAAACCTCATCCAAAAACCATCCCGCTATGTCATCATAGCCAATACCCTATATCGTCGAGATTATCACGATACTCTCTCTAGGTGTTTAGACCAAAATGAGATCACGATGGTGCTAAAAGAAGTACACTCTAGACTTTGTGGTGCCCACATGAGTGGTATTGTCCTAGCACGACAAATCCTCAGAGCAGGCTACTATTGGCCTACCATCGAAAAAGACTCCTGTGACTTTGTCAAAAAATGTCTCCCATGTCAGCAACATGCCAATATTGTGCACGCTCCAGCACAAGATCTACAACCTATTGCACCACCTTGGCCCTTTGCATGTTGGGGTCTTGATCTAGTTGGAACTGTCACACCTCTCTCATCTGATGGACATAAATGGATAATAACAGCTACAGACTATTTCACTAAATGGGTGGAAGTAGTCCCCCTAGTCTCAGCTATAGGAGTTCAGGTCTCCAAGTTCATCTTGTACTACATTATTTGCCACTTCGGCATCCCATCCACCATCTTTACTGACCACAGAGGTAAATTTGAAAATCTTAACATGGAAGAACTATGCACTTCCCTCCACATCCATCACCACTTTTCTAGCCCATATTTCACACAAGGTAATGGCCAAGCAGAGGCAACTAACAAAACCCTCCTCAAAATCCTAAAGAAAGTTGTCAATGATTTCAACCGTGATTTGCACCTACAAATAAATCTAGCCCTATGGGCCTATCAAACCTCCTTTCATACATCCACAGGCACAACTCCATACTCCCTAGTTTATGGTGCCGAAGTGGTACTACCTATAGAGGTTGAACTTCCCTCCTTGCACATATCTTTGCAAGGGAAAATATCAGATAAAGAATACAGAGTAGCTCAGCTCACCCAGCTAGATCTCCTAGACGAGAAGCGGGAACACACCTATGATCACCTCATAGTCTATCAAACTCATCTCAAAAGGAACTTCAGTAAGAAGGTGCTTCCACAACACTTTCAGTTGGGTGACATGGTCCTCAAAGAAAACATGAAAGTCCAAGAAGATCAAGAAAAGAAAGGTAAGTTTGAACCTACATTGCTTGGCCCTTATGTTGTCACTGCTTCCTTCGACTCTGGAGCCTATCACCTATCTACACCAGAAGGAGAACTCTTGAATGATCCTACTAACATCATTCATCTCAAGAAGTTCTATCCTTGAAGATCCTTGGTATACCCAGCTTTTGAAAAATATAAAAAAAAATAGTAAAGAGAAATAAGCGTCCAATGGTGAAAACTTGGCAATTCAAGCACCTTGGATAGGTACCTTGGTGAAAACTTGGTAATTCAGGTGCCTTGTGTACTAAGACTAATCCATTATCTATCACTATCCTATCCCTCATCCATCCACTCACCATCCCATAAAACACCTGCTTCTTCCCTTGGTGTTCCAACCAAATATCCAACATCTAATGAGGCTTGTAAATACCTCTTGTATAGCTTGTAAATCTTGTACCTCAGCTTGTATCATACCTTGTAAATCTTGTATTATCCCTTGTATCATAGCTTGTATATCTAAATCTTGTCCAAAACTTGTACCATATTCCAGCTTATAAATAATCTTGTATCCTAGTTTGTATCCTATCACATGCACAAAAAGAATCCCATTTTCCTTAAGCTTTTCACAAAACCATCAAATTATCCAACTATCCATCCAACACACTCTAAAACACTTCCATCTCACAAAACCCAAACATGAACAACCTTGTACATTTGTAACATATCTTGGTCTGTCAGCTTGTACATCCTCTTTAGCTTAGTACTATTGTATCTATCTAGCTTTCGTGTTAGTTCATCCTTGATCAGCATCTTGCACACATCGTATAACCCTTGGTTAGCTATTCCAATGCATCCTTTAGCTAGATCTCCTATCACAAAAGTGTTATCCTTCTTAGTTCAGCTTGCTAGACACGTCACTCATCTAGATCCATCAGCTTAGGTGCTCTCCAATAGATCCTTGTAGGATATAGCTATCCTCATGTCTGATCCTGGTCTATTAGTACCTTGTCCTGCCTATCTCATTGGCAAACGGTTCTCTTTTAGATTTGGAATCTTCCCTTTGGGTCTTGAAGTATCTTTTCCAAGAAATCTTTTTGTTCCCTCCTTAAGGTTGCCACGATCTTCCATATCATGGTATACTACGAATGGGGCAATCTGAGCGTAAAGTTTTGATCAGGTCTTTTGTTTGTTTCTCTTTTCTGCTTGTGGGTTACCTAGTGTCAGTTCCATGCTGCTTCCTCTAGGATTCATGTGTGCTACTGGGGCAATCCTTGTGTTTATTTTGAGTCAAGTCTGTCAGTCCTCTGGAAAGTTGGTGAAAAGGCTTTGATGTTCTTGGTAACCTCAGCAATTAACCAACAATCCTATAGCAAATCTAGTGCTCAACTACATGGTGGTACTTCTCTTTGAAGTATCCCCCCACTCAAAAAGCTTCAATGGAATCCCTTCATGTATATTATTCCCCATCCATATCCAACATTTGTCTCTCCTACCCTAGCTTATGCATCAGTATCTCTTTGAATCAATCATCACTCTTAGCTTTAGGGATCCACAATCCTAGTCTTAGGATCCACCAATCAAATCAATCCACTAAGCCTCATCTTTCAAGATCCACAATCCTAGTCCTAGGGATCTTAGAAACCCATCTTTCACCAATCTGACTCTTTGAAATCCTATTGAATTAGCTTTATAATCCCCTCATCCTTCTCCCTATCCTGGATTCCTTTTTATAGTGCTCCACTCCTTCATCATCCACCTTCCCTAAAGTCTTAAGCTTGCTTCCTCTTGTGCATCCGATTCTCCTTTATCATTCTCCCATAGTGAGAGTTTGAGCTAATTTAGCCCCTTCTCTTTTCTAATCCGAGTCTCCTTGCTCATCCCAGATTCTTGTATTTTTCAAGAAACTGTCGAGCCTCATTTTCTCTCCCTGCCGCCTTCTTGAGGGGGCATGGTGCAGTCCATTCTCTCTCTTCTACCCGAGACTAGGGCAACTATGTTACTCCATAAAGTCATCTCTATGTCATTTATATCGGAACTTCTTTGAAATAGTGTTGTTTCAACAATATGTCAAAGAGGGGCAAAATGTAGACACCTAAAATCTTTTAGAAAATAAAGTATTTTTATTTTCTGAAAAAGTTCTTGATGACATCATCATTAATTAATTAATTAATTAATTAATTTTTATGCCATTAAATCCCTTTATCTTAATTAAAAGTATTTAATTAAGGAATCCCTCCCAAAAATATTTAAATATTATTTAAACATTATTTCCTTATTTATTAATTATTTAATTAATAAATTGACCACAAATCCCAAAATAAATAAATAATTTATTTTTTGCCCAAAACTTGGCCAATTTTCTTAAGACCACTAACCTCTTCCAAAATCTTCTAATCCTTCTTTAATTTCGATTAAAGGCTAATCCCATCATTTCCTACCCCTAATCCCAACTCAAAATATTTAATTAAGATTAAATATTAATCCTCATGTTTATTAAAAATATTTTAATAAATATCTCCTCAACCCAAACCCTTGAAATAAATAAAACTTTATTTATTTTCTAAAAAACCTTTTTTATCCTCATCCTAAGAAGTTCTAGACTCTTCTAGAAAGTCTTCATCCTCATCCAAAGCCTAGACTCTTCTAGAAGATGTCAATCCTTATCTTTAATCCTAATCCTAATCCCCCCCCCAACCTTGTCACATTCCCTAAACATGGGTTAAGACTTGCTAACCCAAGCCAAAGTTAACAAATATCTCCTCCTTCACCCACCCTCATTTATTGCCATCCATTTCCCTATCCCTAAGCTAATCCTAAACCATCCTAATCCATCCTCTAATCATTTGCACAATCCTAAGCAAGCTTAAAACTTTCCTAATCCAACCCAAGTCAAAATTTCTCACCCTCCAACATAAATGACCTTCAAATATCTCTTACACTCTCCTTCAATGCTCTTACAAAGCACTTATGAAGGGTCTTTATGAAGATATTATCCCTTGAGCCTCCTTTTTTGACTCATCCTTGCCCTTTCCTCCATCCTCTCACCCTATGACATGTGTCACTCCTTGATTGGTTGTAAGGAAGCACAATCCAATGTGCTCTCCTCTCATCCAATCTGAGCCCTCCATAAGCTTTCTCCTTTCCTTCCATCTTAGCCCTCCATCCCTCAAGTCTCTTGCCTATAAATTGGATCCTTCCCCTTTGCAAAAACAATACAATCTAGAAAGTAAAGCCATAATGCCATTTTGAGAAGCCATTTTTTACACCAAATCCATTCACCAAAATCTATCAAAAATCCTCCATTGAAGCCCATTTGAGCATTTGAGCATACATACATAATCAAGCCATCATAGCTATTAGACACACCTCTACATCAAGTGATCATCCTCATTGAGAGAGCCTATCCATGGCTCATATTATCATTTGAGGACTTCACTTTGTCTCTCATGAAGTTATGTTAAATTAGTATGCGAATGCTTTTTGATTGTTTTAATTTATTGTTTCTAACATACTAAAGTAGCATATACATTTTAGCATATACAGTGTCTAGTTAAAAAATTCATTAAAAAAAAATACACATTATAAAATTACCTGAAAATTTTGGGATAAACTACATAGTGTTGAGTAACTTTTGACCAGAGCAATTAAAGAATTTCAAAGAAAAAATCAAAATTTTAGGGGGGCCACACTTTGTACTGTGTTATGTTTTTTTTGAATAAACAGTACCACTTTTTGTGGCCCCCTTTTTTGAGGGCCTAAAACTAAACCATTTTGAAAAAAAATTAGTAGTTTAAAAACTAGATTCAAAGGACTAAGCCTTTTGTTTTTTTCATATCTTAAAATTTTGAGCGTAACTATCTTCAAATTCTTATTGAAGTTCAAAATTTGTAGATTTTAGGAAAAAGGTGTCCACTTATACCCCCCCTTTTGGCACCACAACTTGGTAGCTATTAGACACACCTCTACATCAAGTGATCATCCTCATTGAGAGAGCCTATCCATGGCTCATATTCTCATTTGAGGACTTCACTTTGTCTCTCATGAAGTTATGTTAAATTAGTATGTGAATGCTTTTTAATTTTTTTAATTTAGTGTTTCTAACATACTAAAGTAGCATATACATTTTAGCATATACAGTGTCTAGTTAAAAAATTCATTAAAAAAAAATACACATTATAAAATTACCTGAAAAATTTGGGATAAACTACATAGTGTTGAGTAACTTTTGACCAGAGCAATTAAAGAATTTCAAAGAAAAAATCAAAATTTTAGGGGGGCCACACTTTGTACTATGTTATGTTTTTTTTGAATAAACAGTACCACTTTTTGTGGCCCCCTTTTTTGAGGGCCTAAAACTAAACCATTTTGGAAAAAAATTAGTAGTTTAGAAACTAGATTCAAAGGACTAAGCCTTTTGTTTTTTTCATATCTTAAAATTTTGAGCGTAACTATCTTCAAATTCTTGTTGAAGTTCAAAATTTGCAGATTTTAGGAAAAAGGTGTCCACTTATACCCCCCCCCTTTTGGCACCACAACTTGGTGCACTTACCCTTTAATCCCAATGTATATGCTAAAGATGTTTTGCAGATTGGGAGTATAATAAAGAACATCAACACAATTGAAGACTATTGGGCTTACTACAAAGATGAATTTGAAAGATGTGATTGTGCTTTTGTGAGGTTGATAGTAGATCAAATAAAGCTATACAAAGTGAATATAGATGTGGAAGGGGTTGAAGATGATGGTCAAAATATGTACAACACGAATTACTTGACCAAATTAAGGAACACTCCTATATCCTATGAACTAGTTGGAGAGATCATAGAGGACCTAGATGTGATGATGACAACAATCTATAAGAGGACTAGGAGGTGGGTCAACTGGACCATAGCAAGGAAGAAAAGAACTAAAGAAACATCTACCCAATCCACCCCAAATGTAGCTACATCATCATCTTCACCTGGTGGTACTTCAAGCACAACTCCATCACTCGCTCAAGACCCAACTCAAATAGTGGGTGGAGGTGATAAACCTCCTAACAAAAACATTCCTTTAGAGAAGACTTGTTAGGATGGTTCAGTACCTGTGATCACAATAGGGGTAGAAGCCAAAAAGAAGAAGGCAACAAAATTCAAAGAGAAGAAGGAAACAAAACTAAAAGTCAATACAATTCTAGTGTCTCTACAATCTCCAAGTAGCCCAATCCCATATGTAAGTGTGACACTACTCTTACCAAGTAGTCCTCAAATCCAAGTAGTTGAACTTGGAGATGGAGTGTAGTGAAAGTGAATCTACAAAGTTAGATGAAGAGGCAAAGAAGAAATCAAAAGTGGAAAATATTCCTGAAGCTCTGAAGTTCATTTCCCCTACTCCCAAAAATCCTTTCTCATCAACTTTGAAGGTCTTGACTCCCATTACGAGAAAAATGTTTAGTGTGGGTACACTAGGGACTACATCCAAATTATTTGGCATAGATTCATGGCTCAAGAATACTTTGGACAAGAAGAGGAAGAGGAAAGAAGATGGAACTTTGAACAAAGAAGCTCTATCTCTAGCCATCTAGTATTGGTTGGCATTAAGCATTTAGTGAAGAATTCGAAGACCCTATCTATTCTTGGCTGAGATCTAGACACATGACACCTAACTATGAAGGTTTCCAAGCCCACCAAAGAAGGAAGGATCAAGGACCTAATTACATATGACTTCAAAGTGTAGTCTTTGAATCTAGGAGAGGTTAGGCATGGCACTAAAGTGGGCTTATGGAGAGCAACCAATGAAGTGATAGAAGAAGAACTTGAAGACCTCAAAATTTTTAATGTTAATTTGAAGGTGGAGATCCATGAGCTCAATAGCTTCATCAAACAATTTGTATCCCCACTAGCAAGCATATTAGGAATACCACCTACTAGTGATCCCGTAGTTATAGACATTTAGGGCATCATCTCATAGCTATAAAAGGACAAATATTTTGGGAAAATTGGTAGGGATTGGGTTGGAAAAATCAAGCCTAAAGGGCTTGTAGTTATAGAACAAATAGGCAATGTAGTGCTAAGGCTTGAGACAAAGAAAGATAACATTATATCAAATTGAACAACTCTATCTATAGAAAAGGCCAAATGTGAAGATTGCATCTCCCTTTTACACATGATCATCCAAATGAAGGTCAAAGCAGTAGTTGAAGCCAAGATTTTATAGAAAGGAGATGAGCCTTTGTTCGAATGGTAAGAGAGCTTGCAATTCAAAGAGGATATCATCTCTTCCATAGAAGAAGTACTGCAGAAGATACAAACAAAAGTTAAAAAAGAGTAAGAAAAAGATTATGAGGTCTTGTAGGGACTTCATACTAAGTCTCAAACAAGTGGACAAGGAAAAGGAGTATTATGAATCATCGTTATACAAAAGGATTTCTCCAATTACTTGGACAAGTTAATAGAAAGATCTTCCAACCATCAAGATAGAGTGTCAGATCTCCAATGACTCAATGAATGTATCCATGTGGTAGTAGAGGAAATGCAAAATTGGTTGGATGCAATCAAAGACATGGAAAGAGAACACTCCAAGTGACTTATTAGATACACCAACATCCACATCCCCATACATGAGGAGCTCATTCTAATTATTGTTGTTGCCAAGGCCTATAAAGTAGAATTGGAAAAGGAAAGAAAGTGAAATGGTATTATTACCATTCTTTCATATTCTGATATGAAATTATAACTAATAATTGGCTTCCTTCTATTTGTCATTTTTGAGAAGAAGATGAACTGATTTAGTCCCTTTTTGTAATGGTTCATCTGATAATCCTATATGTACTCAATTGAAAATTAATAAAAGGGTTGGCTAAATTTTGGTATGAAATGCTTCAGATTGCAAAGACAACTTGAATGTGTTTTGTATCAATTATTTATTGTTCCATTGCATGTATTAGTTAGAAATGTCTCTTTGTGTTGATTTAAACTAATGGACAAACAAAGCTTTGTTCCCCTATTTTAATAAAACAAACTAAATATAATCATAGTATTGTCAGAAGTAAAAAGAGGCCTTTTTAGTATTGTTACCTAAGTTAGTTTCTTTCATTTTATAGTTAAAATCTTTCTATTAAGCATATTATTCATTCAAATAGAATTCATTGTTGCATTTCCCAAGTTTGTGGGTTCATTAGATGTGTAAATTCATAGATTTGATTAGTATAATGACCTAGATTCCAACCTGAGTTAGTTCTCATCTAGGCCTAACTTGGTTTTCCTCTCCTATTTTCTAGTCAAGAAAAAATCCAATCTTAGAATTAGAAATGAACAAATTCATTGTAAATTAAAAACTCAAGTGAGTTGTACCTATAAATTCAGAGTGAAATTAGTCATTTAGTTACAGTTTCCCAACTATTGTAATTAGTCATTATTCACAAATTTTGGGCATTTGAAGAGTTAATTAAAAAGGAACAATTTTTTTACCAACATGAACTAGTGCACCATAATCTTTTGCATCTCTTTGGCCATTGGAATCTATGGTGGTAGGAAACTACTACTTTATAGCCTTGCTTGAAGCCAATTTGTTTGTCCTCTTCTATGGGTGCTAGATTATATTCAATGAGCTACATTTTTTGCATAATATCATCAATATTAAATGCATTTCTTATTTTTAATTTTATATTAAAAATTTGATATGAAATTTGATTTACTGCTACTTACAAGGAGTGAGTGAATTTTAATATATCCACTAGAGCCAAGATGGTGTTTACCAACCTTCTCTTTCCTAGCTTGTGTAGCCTTTGATGTGTCATGTATCCTATATATGTAAATTTTGAGATATGTTAGAAATGTTTTAGATTATATAAATCCACAATCACACTTCTATAAATATCTACCAAAATCCACAATTCAAATTTAAACACACCATTGTTTCCATACTATGTTGATTTTAGGGTGGTAAAAATATGGTGCAAATTGCATCTTATAGTTTGATGATTGATAGCATTATAGAACTTTCCAAGCATGCAATCTACCATAAGTTTTAGTGTTTGAACAAATGATGTACTTCCAAACAATTTTGTTAACATCTTGTGGTTGCCATCATATTTTAATCAATTCAATTTATGAAATATTTTTTGTATTCCAAATGAATAATATTATTATTTTTATTTTACAATCATGTGAGCAATCATTTGTGTTATTGAGTAGCGTCGATCAGAGACTGCATATTGTATATGTATGAGTGTGTATGTTTTACATACACTCACATACATATACAAATCAATCTGATAATATATCTTAAATCTAATCAAGCACTTCATATCAAACTAAGATGAAAATCTATACATGTAAATACATTCAATACCAAAACATGATGGTCTTATAGATTGATCCAATATGCCTCTTTATATGAATAACATATTGATCACACTTAGTTAGTACTAACTAACTAATCTAATCCTGTAGAAGATCAAATTTAGAAGAGTCAAGGCTTCATAGACACTCCAAGATAGTCTATTACATTTTTTTAGAATGTCTATATATTGATTTATTTTAAGAAACTACAACAATTATTGTAATCAAGTCAAGCATTTTAATGAATAACTAGAGACCACTAATTTGTGCATAATTATATTAATACTACGACATACCTATTTTTGTTGTGTGGTGGAGTCTCATCTCTTTTTCATCATCAATGATTTCATTCCACTCTAGCTATGGAACCGTAGGAGGACACTCATACTTTGGGTTGAGCTTTAGAGTCCTATATTGGTCTCTCATAGTCTTTAGATGTTTGCAAGCTTTTTAAAAAAAATTTGGACTCTGTTCAAAATATTTTGACCAAAGAGCTTCTCCATAGTTTTTATGAGTTGATCTTTTAATTTAGGACCTTACTCATTCCACCTTTTAACAAAAAATAAAATTGTTAGGCAAAAAAAAAATTTCAATCTATGTACCTTGAATATATTACAACAAATGGATGAATGGAAAAATGTAACAACCAATTATATCAAGCTATGTACTTTTTAAATAAGGTAGGCCCAAATATCTTCAATGTTAATTCATAAATAGTTTCATAAAAAAGATCGTTTCTTGCAAAATCATCACAAGGTAATTAATCAAAAATGAGTTATGAATAAGTAAATGACAATTACACTCTTAATATTTACAATTTTGAAGTACTTGAAAGATTAGGCAATTTTAAAGAAATCATATCTTTCTTGGCCATCAACAATGATGCCTCCAATGATCTAGTAGAAGTAACATAGGCTGCTCCAGGAAAGGCTGGTAAATTATCACCAGTATTGGTATCAATTCTATTATCATGAGAAGGTGTACTTATCCCTACACAAAGTTAATCAATGTCATACTATACACAAATGAACAAGAAAGTACAAGTCAAATCATATTTAACACAACAAAATGTAGCTATAGATGTGGATGTTTGTAAGCTCCTTGTTACCGATCCTGCATTCGACAATCTTGAAGTGTTGGTCGGCCTCATGGAAGTAGGCATATGGAAATCATTAGCACCTAAAAAAAATCATATATATATACATATATATAGATATATATATACATATATATATATATATACATATATATATACATATATATATACATATATATATATAGATATATATATATACATACATATATACATATACATACATATATATATATATATACATACATATATACATATATATATACATAAATATATACATACATATATACATACATATATATATATATATATATACATATATATATATATATATGTATGTATATATATATCTATATATATATATATAGATTGCAAAAACATGACAAAAATAATTTAAAACTATCAATAATAATCATGAAGAAAATAATGTCCCTTATAATGATTGAGAATTGAAATCACATACTTGTAGGACCTACACTAGTACCCTCATTAGGTGGAACAACTTGGTGTGGTCTCAAAAATTCATGTAACAAAACATACATATTATGGTTCATGATCCATAAATTAGTATAAAACATAAAGCTTTATTGAACTATCATCCTAGCAAAAGACTCATTGTTGCTTACTTCCAGATAGTGTGCTCTACGACATAATTCATTTCTTGTGGTCTATTTCTCTTTTGTTGTATTTGGATCCATTACAAGCCCAAGAATTTAGAGATTGATGGTCTTTAGGGTCATTTTACACATGGTTATAGGGTCGCTGCTATATGCCATGTCATCATCACATAATATTGTGGCCACCATATCAACAAGTATTTTCTCTTGTGTACTATGTTCTTTTCCCTTTCCCTAAGAATCAAATTGTGACAAAAACATCAGTAAAATAATCAAAACAAGTCCAAAACATTAACAAAAGTAACATAATAATATGACATTTTGTAAAATTATATTTGCATAAATTTTTATGCAGAAGGTTTACCTATGTTTGAGAAGGGGTGGAAGCAACATCCCTACCTCTGTCATCTGATGGATCAGCCATGTCACCCTATGACAAAGAATATATATAAAAACATCATCATAATGAAAGGAATAGTTGACTTAGAAAAAAAACTTATTATTAAAATGGTATGTTGTATATTGGAGTTCTAATTGGAAGTAATTAGTTTAAATATTACATATATAGTACTTACAACTCTCATGATAGTAACTTTCTTTGTATCTATGTGATTCAAATTTTAATCTATTAGCAACTCTTCCACTAAACTTGTTGATTGTATTGCACATACAAATACATGTTTTCCCTCACATGCCTCAAAAATGCAATTGGGTCACTTATTAGTTGATCCAAGATGTGTACTATTTATAAAACCTATAATGTTCCCTATTGCTTTTGGCCTTCCATCAATGTACACAACAAGTCTTTTACTTTGATCATTTTCTTTCCATTGTAGATAATTTTCTAATAGTGCATACCTATGCACACATTTTTTGTATTGAACTATACACATCTAGTTATTGTAATTGTAACAAGGTCCTACATACTCCATCAATTCAAAATCTTTGTTATAACTGGCCTTTACACCATCCATGGAAAATTGGCCCAAACCATGTAATGATGATGGAGCTATACAATATATCCTCTCGTTAACACAAAAATCAGTGTTAATTGGAGGCAATTCCTTGGGTACCCATTCTTTCTAAAGATGTGTGTACCTCAAAGGAACCTTGATGTCGCCCTTTGCCTCATCATCATAAGAACATTATCTCCCTTAAGAAAGGAAAAATTTGCATGTGTTTATTGAATTTTATTCTAATCTTTTGACCTCTAGTTTGTCTCTCTTTTGTAGAGCTAATACATGTTTCACTATTCTCTTCTATTCTTGCAATTCCCTCGCTCAAGGAAAACAAATCCAACAGATACCTATTTGGTGGTACCTATAGCCTATCAAACGAGAGATGTAGTTATTTTTCTATAAAATGAGGCTAATATTGATGAAGTTTTCATGAAATTAATGTTGAAGGTAAAGAGAACGCAAGCATGTAACAAACTTATACCTCCCAATCCATGTCACTTTGTGTGATCCTCATTAAAGGGGTATAGTTTCCTACATATGTAAATCATTTTTCTTAAGTTAGTTACAAATTACATGATACTATAAACTAAATAGAACATAACATGAAAAATATACATGCATTGCACAAAAATAACATTTTATATTTTCTAATTGGTTACCTCTACAAAAAACATATTATAAGTAATTAGCACCAAGAATTGAGCATCATAATAAATATTTCAACCTAATCAATGCCTAATAAATTTCCATTGATCATATAATTGATCATCTTCTTCATCCATCTCACCATCATTGTTGCCATCATCATCCAAATCATCAGAATGACCATTTTCAACATCATGATTATCACTATGATCATCATCGACGTTGTCATTGTCATCATCATCATCACCATCACCATCACCAACATCATCATCTTCACCACAACCACCACCACCACCACCATCGTCATCTTTAGTTCCATCACTATCATCATGAACATCTTTGGCATCATCATCATCATCATCTCCTTCTTCATCTTCACCATCATCATCATCTACTTTTTCTTCCACTTCTTCAGTATCTTCTTCTTCAATCACATTATACTTTATCAGTCTTCCTCTTGGATTGTGTCTAACAAAAAATGACCAACCTGGTTTATATGGAATGCCAAACTAAAACACTTGCTCACATTGGCTTGGAAGAACATAGGGCTCATTTCCAACTATCTCAAATAAAATTTTATTAATCACTATAAATCCATTATCATGCTCAATAATAGTTCTATTAGGATCATTTTTATTTAGTCATAGCTTGTACCATTTGATAGTGAATAGAACTAGTTTGAAGGAATTAAAGTCACACTCAATTATATTGTCCAAAACACCATAATATATATTTTGAGATTATGAAGGATGCATGTCATTTCTAGATGAAATATTGGTGACCTCAAAGACTACAGTTATCCTAGAATCACAAGTTCTCTTAGTCTTGTCTACCTTTTTTGTGCAAAATTTATGACCATTGCAGTACATAGCTTTGTGGTGCTTGATCTATTATTTTTCAACCATATTAAAATTATGCATTCATCCATGACTTGATACTAAAAAAATGGATCATGATAGATTAACTTATGCATACCTTTCCACCTCTTAAATCATTTGCTAGATCAATTACCTTTGGCTTAACATTGGGATCTCCATTACGATGAGCTTCTTTAACCAATGAAGCAACACCTTCCCATGTTAATGAGTAACCATTTTTTTGAGATTGTTAAATCCATACTACCATCCAATCAAAATTTTTTGCAATATACAAATGATGTGCATCCCACTCATGAGCAACTGTATAAAATAAATAAACTAGTTAGAAACAACTTATATTGATGATGGATAAGAATTAATTAACTACAATAACATCTTATCATTACCTCTCACTTTCCTCAATCTACCTTTTCCCATCAAGTAATCCCTTTTGAATTTTTTAATGGAATTGGGATCCCAAATGTGATCTACATGGATCTTTGACGCAAAATTGAGAAGAAATTCACTAATGTACACCATGGTTTGGTAGACCATATATTATTTAACCATAGATCCCTCAATATGTGCTCTATATCAAACCAAGCCCTTCAAAAATTTCAAGTTCCTCTCAATAATCCACATTGACCTAGTTGGTATTGGTCCACACAATTCAATCCCCTCAACTAGATGTATGAGGTAGTGTTCTTGTGCATTGAAAAAAGTTGAAGGTAGATACTTTTGCATCTCACACAAAAGTTGAGAAATTTTTCTCTTCCATTGCTTTCTATCTTTGTTATCAACTTTTTTAGATGACAACAACATAGAAGATATTCATCATGGAAAAACATATTAATGAGACTAATAATACTTCTATATAATAAATCTAACAAATGACCCTTCTAACCTCATGTATTTTCCAAGATTATATATAACGTGTTTGACACTCATGTTGTCAAAGTTGTGTGGGAGAGATAGATGTAGAACATACTATAGCAATAATAAAATTATCTTTTCAATATATTATAAAATAAAACAATCCAAAGTACATGATTTTTTACAAATTTATTGTAAATAGAGAAGAACATGACTTACCTTGACAAAGATATCAACATCCTCACTCAATTTTTGATGAAAATTGGTCAAATCTTTTCATATTGGTCAACATTTTGACCAAATGCTTTGCCACTATTTTTGTCATCAAAAGTTTGACCAAGTCTTTTAGGTGTCAAAATAGTAACGATTTTGTTGGTAAAAAATGGTACCCCTTGTTAATAAGACGATTTGTCAAAATTTTAACCAAGTTTGGTCAAAATGTCAACCAAAGCATCAACTAGGATTCCAAACCCATGACAACATCCTAGTTGATGCTTTGGATGAAATTTCCACCAAAGATTGGTCAAAATTTTGACCAATGCTAGCCCTTGATCGACCAAGATGCCAAACCCACGACGACAATTTTAACAAATCTTTGGTGGAAAATTTAACTGACATATTTTATTTTAAAAAAAAATTAATGGAAGATAAATATCCAAAGTAATCACCAATGTCAGCCTGGTTAGTGATTAGTTTGGATATTTATCTTTAGGTCTTTGGTGGGTCTACCATCACCTTGAGATGAGATTTTATAGACCTATATTGATGGCACTACAAGTGGCTACATATGGATGAGGTTCCCATCTATCAAGGTGTCTCTTTCCCTACATCTAGACCATGGAGAGGGAGATAATATATATTATTGCTTAATTAAATGAATCTAACTACTGGAGAATTGCATTTCCTCAAGTAGTCATTGCTTGAGGAAATGTAACCTCATACTCATTAGTAACCTTAACACATCATCAAGTCATTCACTTTATTCCTCTAAAATAGTACATAGTAGATAGTTGTAGTAACAACTTAGTGAATCAAAAATAAAGTCAAAATTTAAGTATATCACATGTGCATTGGTTGATCCACCAACTATTGGAAAAATTGGACTATATACACAGTTTGAGAGAGTGGGCTTAGTTACATCTTAAATTTTTTTGGGGAGAAAGGTCACACCTCCCTAACATTGAGGGTGACTTATTCATTTATGAAACTAAAAGACCTCAACTAACTAATAGGTGTCTCAATCATGTTTGAATTCTTAATCAGTAGACAAGAATATAGGAACATGAAAGAATCACTACACAAGTTAACGAAATATGATATTATCATCCTACAAACTCCTCTAGATCCTCTAGGTGTTAATTCATTTCAAGATAAAGTTAGAAAAGTTTTCTAGCAATTTGATTTGGTCTATGTCCTCTAACTTCTTCCACACAAGTTGCAAGGGCCCTCTTAACAAACAAGCATCCATTCACATTATACCATTAATAACAATATGATAGTATAATAACCATGTACAATCAAATACCATGTAACATATATATCATAATTAAGTGAAAACATTGTCCACACATTAAAGTTTGATGGAAGTAATGAATAAGATAAAGAAGCTAAAATAGTACCAATTGCAGGACTCGTAACTTCCCCCATTATACTTTTAGTTTTCCTCACACAAACAAGGGCCTACGATTGGAATATACCACATCACATGTATAACCTATGAATTTTTACTTAGTATCTTTTTTATTGAATTGAATTTACTATTGTTTTGGTCTAAGTAGAATTTTTTAAAGAGTTTTAATGTTTTCCATCTCATCATCAACATCTTTTGCCTCCTCCCCTGCATCATCATTCTCATGGTCCTACCAATACACAAGTTAACTAAGAAAATTTGAAACTTCATATCAAGAACTACTATTATCTCAAACTTACATGGAAAAAATGAAAATCAATCATTATCTTGTGTCAATGTCTAGAAAATAAGTAGGCATTTAGTATTTACTAGTTTATCTAAAATAAAACTTATAAAAGTTGAACTAGACTTACACTAAGTGGCATATCATTTTCATACAAGTCATATTCTAGATAAATATCCTGAAGTCCTCTTCCTATCACCTACATCTCCTACCCATTCAATGCCCATAATTCCCTATAACATCAATTTATCATTCCCTAAATATCTCATACCAAAATGTATTGTGCCCTTCAATTGCAATAACTCATTGTATCTACCTTGACTATTTCAAAGACCATTTCTAACATGACTAATATATGTGTATTGTATGTTAAAATACAAAACAGTATGACATGTTCTCTATAATAAAACATATTGTGGTTGTTCGGGGGAAGAAATCATTAAAATGAGTCCTCTTCTTTGTAGAAATCACTCATTTGGAAGTTATCAATTTAGGAACGAGCATGGTAATGGGTTTTGAAAGACCATCTAGCTATAATTAATTCCCTTTCTTTGGCAATAGAGATGTAAGTTAACTTGTATTGGCACCTCCAACCTTTACCTTAGAGATTTGACTACTTTTAAAGCTAAACCAGAAAATGGATATATAGTGACATGATGGAGTTTGGTGCTAAGATAGACATTTTGGCACTAATTTCCTATATAGTAAACTAAAATGAGTACACCCATTATTTAGCATAGTAATATAGGATATCATTTTTTAGAAAAATCTTGCCATTATAAAATAATCAAGAAGCAAAGAAAGGTCAAATCAATTAATGAATTGAAAAATAATGATTCCAAAAAGCTGTAAAAATTAGATATTGTAACAAGTAGTAGGATACACATCTTATTTGGGATCTTGAGTTATGTGGTGCAACACAAACAATGACTCCATGGTCTTAGGTCATAGAAGGTTATGATAGTCTGCATATCTAATTATCACATCATCCAAGAACTCAAAACTTTTATTCCCTCCCTATAATCCATCTTCATAAAATTCCTATTTCAAAAGTTTAAATTCATAATTATACCCTCAAAACAAGCTACAAAAAACATGAACAATAAGAAAAATAACAAAATGTATTTGATGTAGGTTATTAATTCCTCCAAAGTAGCTTACCTATGTATGAAAATGTGTAATTTTTGGTGCTAGGATGACCATCAATTGTTATAGAATACATCTCATAACAAGTCTTCATGATATCCTCTAAAAACTTCAAGTTTTTTATTTCTTCGATAGTCATTAAACCTTCTTCCATTGCCTTCTATTTTGTCAGGCCTCTAGTTGCCCCAAGTGCAAAGGTGCCAAGTAGGAAACATATCTTCAAATATAATGACAAGAAAAATTGTTAGTCTCTAATAGAAATAACTAATCAAAGTAATATGAAACATGAGCAAGCAACTCATTTACTTGATTCTTAAGTTCTTAACAATGATGATGAAAACATGATGTCAGTTCAATTGGGAATCAAGAAAACATATTGCAATCAACTCTTTCATTAGTTAAGTTGGACTATATAAATCATTCAAACATCAAATAGAACAAGAGAATAAAGTCATAAGAAAGATAGTCGTAGTGATCCTCTGGGAGTGTTCCAAGGTGGTGACTCTATGTTGGATAGATCTTGGATTGATAGTGAGTTCATATGTTGTTGATTGCAAGGAGATTTGATAGCAAGTATAGTGGTCATCATGGAAGAAAATATGGATGCAAGGTGCATTCAAAGGTCATCCATATTTAGGACACAATGCAAATGTAGTGGTAAGGTATGCAAGATTTTTATTTCTAGTGGTTCCATTACTAATATTGTTCTCATTAATAATGATTTTAGTAGATATGTAAAACAATTAAGGGAGCATTGATAGTTTTTTTATTAGATTATAAAGACATGCTAGTTCAAAAGAATAGAGAAACTATTTGAGCCACACTTTAGGTACTATTTTTCAAGTAGAGTTTTATTGTTATGGCATATAAGTGGATGATAGAGTTAAAACATCAACAAACTTTGAGTTGAGAATTTGCAAGATTATAGGTACAAGTTTCAATGGAAAGTTAAAGCATGAGAAGGATTCCCTTTCAATGGGATAGTTTCTACATAAATCTATCAAGATGTTTAAAGACAAAATATATTAGACATTCTTTAGGAGAGATTAAGATAAATAAGCACACAAGGCTAGCACATGACTTCTACCAAGGAACTTGTTAAAGTGCCTAATACATATATTTACATGTATAATAGTTTCACTATATGTCTAAAGTATTCATCTCTATAGTGATTAAAGACAAACATTGATCTTTTTTGTAACACTAATGATTCACTTGTATGAAAACCATCAAGATGCAATAAATATTTGGTAAATTTTTAAGATTCTAAAATCTAATTTCTTAAGAAATTTTATAAAAACACACAACTAAATATTGAGAAAACATAACAAATGCATAAGCCAAAAACCTCAATTAATAAAAAGTCATAGTCACATAATTAATAATAATAAGATTAGGTATCATAGAAATTGCATAGAATTTATCTACAACAAATTCCAAACTATGTATATGATATTTATTAATATTATGTAGGACATCTTCAAGGATTCAATTTTTGCAAACACTTAAGCTCATCATCTTTTCTTGCATTGATTTCCTTCAATTTGGAAATTTGTTTCTTGAGATCTTTAACATCCTTTCTTCCCTTGTTGCTACATGCAACACCTAGTTCCAAGCTAGACACTCTCTTTGCAAATTTCAAAGTGTTGATTATCTCTGAGTAAGAGTCAATGTCTAGATTGAGATGTACAAACATGAGTATCTTTGCTTGGCCACCTAAGAAATCCTGAAGAATTTGGGTTAGTTTTTTGTTATGATATGGAACATGTGCACTCTTATTAGCTAAATCAAATATAACGCCCCCAAGAGAAGAGAGATATTAGTGTTTTGATAGAAAATAGCTATTTATCACTCAAGTCAAAGAATCCTATTGCAAAATTGCACTCCTATCACATGGAAATATCCATTGATCGACCTAGGCCTTGGTCCTATTTGAATTCATGAAGATATTCTCATTTTTGAGATTATCACTATAGCTATAGTGATGGCACATCAGATATCAAGGTATCTTTTAGTTATTGCAGTTTGGGTGGCTTGAAGTAGGGTATGATATCACTATAGCATATAATGATTGGATTCATCATTGTGTGAAGAAGACTCAAAAATGATATGGAAATGAGTGATAGAATTGAATTATCACTATAACAATAATATATCTCATCGGTGAGCTGAGGATATGGAATTTTAGTATAGTGGTGAGTGATAAGTCTTCATATATCATTGTATGTGATAGCAATCATGATCTATCATTGAGCAATGAGAGCACAAAAAGGATATATTAATTAGTGATGAAACTTGGAGATCATTGTAATTTATAGTGATGGATGGTTGTATTATTAAAATGGCATCACTATGAGTTGTGGTGATAAGTTGAATGTGATCATTGATCACATTTTGTGTTATGGAGATATAGTGATCAGTGATGAGGCATGAAAATATCAAGGTATCTTTAAGTAATTTCAGTTTGGGCAGCTTGAAGTAGGGTATGATATCGCTATAGCATATAGAAATTGGATTAATTGCTATGCAGAGAAGACTCATTATCAATATGGTGATGAGCAATGGAACTGAATTATCACTATAACTTATAGCAATATATCTCATTGATGAGTGGAGGATATGGAATTTTAGTATAGAGATGAGCGATAAGTCTTCATATATCACTATATGTTATAGCGATCATGATCTATCACTAAGTGGTGAAAGCACAAAAAGGATATAGCGATTAGCGATGAAACTTGGAGATTGTTGTAACATATAGCGATGGATGGTTGTATTATTAAAAAGGCATTGATGTGAGTTGTGGTGATAAGTTGAATGTGATCATTGATCACATTTTTGTTATGGAGATATAGTGATCAACAATGAGCTGCAGGATATCACTATATGTTATAGTGACATTTCAAGTGCTAATATTGAAGACTGAAGTTTTGATATCATGATACCTAATAGTGAGAAGTTGTATCAAAGATTGCAGATGAAGGGTTTCTAGTATAGCAATAAGCGATGGTGGTATTGTCATTGCTAGAGTGATAGACATGAAGTTAAAAGAAATTTTCTATTTGTGAGAATAGGCTATAGTGATCATAATTTCATATATTTATATCATTGGAAGTTCTAGCGATAAAATGTTTTAATATGTTCATAAAGCACATAAATAAGTGCATGAAATGAATTCTAACAGCCAGTTCACTTGCTACAATGATAAAAAAATGGCTTTATGTTTCAATTCATGTGGAAAGTAAATGAATGAATGCAATCTATTTGGTAATAAAAGACAATTATTACTGGTTTGAGCTCACAAATTCTTAAAGGAAAACTATGAGATTATTATTTGTATTCAATTTTTATAGAGAGTTGTACTCAAAGAATGTTTTAGAAGGTGTCATCGAGAGTTATGGTTCTACAAAGAAGAGGAAAACTAAGAAAGTCAAAAAGGGTAAAGCTAATAAGAAGTAGAAAGTAGATGATGAATTGTCACCAAGGAAATTTAATGAAGACCTCATTGAATAGATATATTTTGTAGGTCCTAAGTCAAGAAGAAATAGATTCACATCTCTAGACAAAATTGAAGAAAAGTACAGTGAGATTGGAGACTATGGACTAGGACTAGGGGTTAGGAGCTCTTTTTATATCATTATGAGAGGAAAAATGACAAGGTACCTATCTGTCATCCTTGGGAGATGAATTTAGGAAAATTGATAGTGGCAAATGTGTTTGTGAATGTGGAGTTACTCAAGGTCATTATAAGAAAAGAAAAATGTATATATGACAAGGATGGGGAAAAATTCATGGAGATATCTATTGAATCTCTAAATGAAGCTTTTAGACTCTCTAACAGTCTGGCATTCACAAAATTGAAAAATGAGTATGAGAGGTTAGATATTTTATTTATGCAATGGAAATTGATGTTGCAAAAAATAGAAAAGGAGCCTCTAACTATAGCAGATGGACCTCCATTCAACATAAAATAGGTAAGACATACTTAGACATGACATACCAATCATTTGGACAAGTAGAAGGGATGGAAGCACTTGATTTGATGGAAATTGGGCCCATGGTGTTACAATCAAACATTGAAATGTTAGAGCCTAGACCCTTTGATTATGAAGAGTATGTTGTTGATAACATTCATACTTCTTTTGTTAATTTTGAAGATGTTGAGTACCCTACTTTTAAACATTATTTTTATCTTACGCATATGGTTTTATATTTTGGGAAAATGAGAGGATTGTGGGGTGAGAGTTTGAAATTGAACTTGAGGGAGTCTAATGGGGAAATGAATCCTATTCAAATGTGGACACCACTATGGGATTATAGGTTTAGTTCTTCTTGTTACCTTAGATTTGAAGATCATTTTGTTCAACCTTTGTAAAATATTTTTGGAAACTAGTATTTTCCCTCAATTAGCCCTGATATTAAAAGATTTTTAAGACCTAGGGACAATGGGTTGGGAGAGAAAGCAAAGAGAATTGGGGAGACTAGTATGCATATGATTACTTCACTTGTATTAGAGTATTTGGGTTTGAAGGAAGGCCATACATATTACTAGCATCAGTACCTGATAGAATTGCATATCTAGAAATTGTAAGGCAGATGTCTAAATCCAACAAACAACATTTCAAAGGTAAACAAAGAAAGTAGATTGTCCTTCCAACAACTTTATCTTTTGGATACTTTACTATTTGTGCAACTAGATCATATGAAAAGATTGGAGAGAAATTATAGAAAGAATATCACATGTACACCATGGATTCTTGGAGTCATTATAATCTAGAAGGATACATTCATGCCTGTAGGAAATCACAGAATTTGGGTGATTACATTCACCAAGGCATTGAATATGATGAAGGTTTCAAGAATTTGGAGTGGAAAGAAGTACTACAAAAGATTTAGGAACAAAATAGGGAACTGGAAGAACAAAGGGAAAAAGCCAAAGAACAATTTGAAGAAGACATTCATAAGACTCTAGATTCCCTTGTTCCAATTTCAAGAACTATAGATAAGCTAATACTTTAGCCCTTGGAGCATGATGTGTAGATCCTTGATAGGATAAATGCAAAGAAGGATGAAATACTTTTGGATTCAAGAAAATTTACATATGATGATGCTTTTATCAAATCCAAGGAGTTTATGGTTGTTTTGTATAAACATAGAGGCAAATTATTGAGACTGAATATCCAAAATATCTCTCTAGAGAATGAACAAGAACTAATGAAAAATTTGAAGGAAGATATCAAAAGGGAAGTTGAGCATATGACTCTAGCAAGAGAAAGGAAACTATTGAATGAACTAGGGGTGATGGCTCTGCTTGGTTGGGATTTGAGTGCATCATACATTTTTGACAATTTAATTAAATCTAGTAAACAAGATATGAAACTTGATGCATTGGGAATTAAAGATGTCATAATTGGTTCAAGATGTGTAGAAGATGAAAAATCAATGTTTTTATGGGCCTTATACCCCCTAGAAAAAAGGCTAGAAATCATTGATGTTGATTAGGATTTTGGTCATTTGATGACACTGAAAGTAGGGATGATAAACCCTAGCAAGGTTGGAGGTATGCAAGTGGACCTAACATTTTTTTATTGAGTAGGTGTGAAGCAAGTAATATTTGAGAGGGATAACTGGAAGAAATTATATGAAAATATGTTCAATTTAGGGAAACCTCAAGTGCAACCAATGATACAATCATCTATTGGTGCTCTGAGAATTGAATTAAAGAAATTGCAAGAAGAGAATACAAAATTGAAAGATGTTTTGATGATTAGAAGAGAAGTGTCTAGCACTTTGATCATAAATTATTTTAAGAAGTTGCTTGAAAAATTAGGTTAGGTTTGGGATATTTATAGTACTTATAAAACCCTAGATTTGAGAGATAATGAGATATATAAGATCTTGGTCAAAGAAAATAATTCCCTCGAAGAAGATGAAGATATTCATGAAGCATAAAGGTCGATTGAGGATCATACTACATATTCAAAGAAATTTAAGCTTTCTTTTAGGTTAATGGAGGAATTGGTTATAGAACACAAAGTTATATCATAGCATATTGAAAATGGGGACACCATTGATTGATAGAGATGGATGGACATGTGTTATGTGATGCAGGAACAAGCCCTAGAAGCTGCACAAAATGATGAACTAGAGATGTCAAAGGCTAGCATGTAGATGGAGAAAATGTTCAAGGAAAGAGAAGTAATCAGTGATGCAAATTTAGTAGGAGATATAAAATATGTAGAACACATTAGGCAATGCAATGATTTTATTGAATCATCATAATTCTTTTTTCTATAAAATTATTTTATGTGCATATAGTTAATTGTTATTGAGTCCATTAGTTGTAAATTTTGTAAACAAAGGGACATACCTTTTCACTATATAACCAATCCAATGCCTATAATCATAGGGGTTGGATTTAGAATAGGATATCATATTGAATATAGAATTACTGTCAAGACATTATTCTTATAGTTATATAGAGAAAAGCCGATTCTATTGTCTACTCTAGAATTTGTCAACTGTATGCACTAGCAACACATGTAAAATTGTGGTGAAAGTATCTTCAAGTTCAATACAAAGGCTTATGTGCTTGATTGATCTTTTGGTGATATCATTCCTATCTCTTTCATTTTTTTTCTTTGATCAAATATTCAAAGTTTTCTTTAATTGATAGTCCAATTGGGTGAATGCAGTAATGGATTTCAATATTTAAAAATAATGGTGTTGTATTAAGTGATTAATCTACATTGTTGTCTTGTTGAGGCAAGTGGTAAAGTTGTTGAATTTGGAAGATTGAGTACCTAATCTTCCTCTAGAGATTCATACCTATGCCATAGAGTATCATCCCATTATTCTAGACCTACAATGAATGAAATTAATTAATTAATGAAGGTATGTTAGTTTGAGCTTCACTTAGTTTCGAGAGTACTTTAATATTCTCTACTTAATGAGGCCAACCACATGAAGGTGGAAGCTCATTTGACATCACCCCCCTCCCCCTAAAATCAATCTAAATTCCCCATTATCATCTAATTGCATGCTTCATTCATTGATTCATCCACTTATGAACTATAACATTCAATCAATACAATCACATAACATTCATTAATATAATATAAAATTAATTTATAGGTAATACTAATCAAGAGTTCATTAAAACATAACAATATTCATTAGCATGACAAAAAAATCAATATTAATATGCAACATTCATAGATAATTACTTAAAAAAAAATTCTTTCATTATCCAACAAAGTTTATCAAACAAGGTTTATCAAAGAGCATTTTTTAAAATTCATTTCTTCTTTTGTTTTTCTTATCTTTCTTAAGGAAAAGGCTAATAGGAGAATAAATATCTTCCTCATTCTCCTCCTCTTGTGGCACATGTAATGTCAATTTATGATGCATCCTCCTATTTTGAGGAGCATGAGGTTGCTGCACTAAAGGGGGCTATGTTGCGATAATAAGTAAATGGGTTAAATTGGCATACTCTTTTTATTTTTTTTACTATGACAAGTATTTCATCAACCAATATAACATAACATGCATTTTTCTTTCCTGACAATGTCAAATCATGTATGATAACATTTTGATCCATTGCCACCTCAACATGCTAAACATTTCAAACATGCTCTACTCCTTCACCATGATGTTCAACATGCTCTAAAATATTCCAAAAAAGGATACACATCAAATAAAACTGAAGATGTTAAATTGTATTCATAATTGTGTAATTAATTTCCAATAGCAAATTAGTACCTCCACCACTATGATGCACATCATGGCCTTCATCATGCATAGGTTCTATGATAGGATTTGAAGGCTACAGTGAAATTTTATGCGCATTATTATGCAGTCAATTTATGTTGGCAATATGACCAATCAATAAAATAAGATGAGATATGTGGTTGTCATTTATGGCAAAATATGTTTTGCAATTTAGCTATAATTTTTTGTGATGGAAAATTGTCTAAGTATTGGACAATGTTATAGTAGCATGAAGAGATTTATTGGTAGTGGGATATTCCCTTGGAATATTCTCTTGTTTAGTTAATTGAAGATGCATGACATCATCCTAATGGTGTAGTCAAGTGTGCATGTCTATACAGTCAACCAAGTTCAAGTTATGGAGGAAATCTTGATGCAGATACTTCACTGTGTAGAACAAAGCATCTCAGCAAATTGAGTTGTTCGACTTACAGAATTATTTTGAGTACTAAATCTTTATAAGCCTACTCTAAGGATGATACAAGAGCTGACTAAGGAAGGATTTATTAATATGATTGATATAAGTAAACAACTTCATTCGTGAAGTTAGGTGGAAAACAAGTGATATATGAATGCAAATATAGATGTGAATTGATATATGCACAGTTACTCCTTGTTTATGACATTGAGCAAACATAAAGGAAGATTATCTACAATCTACTAAAGGCTTGTATGAAGAGCTAGAAATTAGAAGAATTGCAAAGTATAGCGAGTGATCCAATATTGGATGTATATCTATTCTCTTGAAGAACTTAATTGTATAGTTGCATGTTAGGGTAGTGGACTCTTCTTGCACACATTTGTTTATGATCCACCAACTCCTAATAGGGTTGAGGCTTGTAACAAGGCCTAGTCTCCTAACAAGGACTCGAGACACTATACATTCTTCATAGACTCCTAACAAGGTCAATATCATTAACCAGATTCATTATATAGTGAATCATCTTGTGGGTTTCATACCCACTGAGGTTTTCCCTTGGTCAAGGTTTCCCTAGTTAACAAAACATGGTGTTATGAGATCTTTTTATGTATGGTTTTTTATACTATTTAGCATTACTGGTTTACTTTCTTATGCATGTATCAAAGTAATTAATAATATCCAGTTGTGGTTAAAAAGATTGAAAATACTAATTCACCCCCCCCAGTATTATCTATTTTTAACAATTGGTATCAAATATTAGTTATTTAGAAGAGGCTTAACAACTTGAATAAGATCCCTATAGACATGGAATAATTGAAGAAAAGTATTGAAGAAGCTCTTGAGAAAAGTGATCTTCTTACTGATGAAAGAGATGGCCTTAAGGATGGATATAAAGATGCAAAAGCTTATATTGGTGAACTAAAGGACAAGACAAATAACCTAAAGCAAAAAGGACCTAGTGAGTGAACTAGTGATGATGATATTGAAGATCTAAGAAAGAAAATGAGATCTTTAAACATGAGTAAAAAATAGTAGAACTCAAGCTAAGTCTTAAGAAAAATGGAGGAAAGAATTATTCTAAAATAAAAAGCTGAAAATGTAGATTTGAGATCCCAGTTAAGAAAAGTAACATCTGAATTAGAATCTATCAAGTTGGAACATGTAGAATTAGAGAAATACAATACTATTGTGAAAGGTGAATTGGTGCAAATCAAATAGCAACTTGAGAAATTGTATACCAGTAGTGAAAAGATTGAAGAACAAATATCTGTAAAAAGACCTAGTTATGATAAGACTGGACTTGGATTCTTTCTTGGACAGTCTGCCAAGAAATTTATTGAGAGAAAAGAAATTGATACTCTTGAAGTCAAGAAAGATATAAACATGAGAAAATCTAATGATACATCTAAAGGCAAAGAGAATGTTACTCACTCTAAGAAATCTAAAGAATTTGATTAAGATGAGGAAAATAGAACAAAGGAATCTCATGTTAGATGTAATGAATCTAAACATAATGGAGACAATTACAAAGGTAAGTTTTTTAAACCTATTTCAAATTTTTATTGTCATAATTATCATGGATATGGACATTATGTAGTAGATTTTAAGAAACCTAAATTTGATAATGATAATGCAAATGGTAGAATGTTTAGGAAAACTAACCATGTAGGTAACAAAAGAAGATCTTACAATAATGAAAGTCGAGAAAGAAGACAAATTGTTTGTTACAGATGTAACAATCTTGGACATATTGCAAAGAATTGCAAAGCACCTGACAACCAACTTAATGAACAAAGAAGGAATGTACCTATATGTTAGCTATGTAATAACTTTGGACACACAACAAAGTTCTACAAAATGGATAGAAGAAACCTAAACAGGAATCAAAACTACAGAAGGCACAACAAAAGAAATGATGATAGTCTAAAGGAAGAAAAGAAGGAGCTGATAAATAAATTTAAGAAAATAATTGTAAAGACAAAAGAACCTAGATGTTCTCATACAGTTCTAAAAGATGTCCATCCTAATGTACTTGATAAGATAGTAAAGTAACTTATTGTCTGTGACCCTTCCTACCTAAATTAAGCATTCTCAGTAAAACAACATATCAATTAAATGAAAGCTGATGTTAGAGAGAATACTAGAAGTTTGCGCAGTTAGCAATATATACTATACACTGAGAGAAGTCTATAGTGAAGTGTGCATTGCTTGATAAGATCATTATGAGGATATACAGAAAATGATCTCTCTGTTACATAGAGAGTATTTTGAATTTGTTACAGAAATGCATTCAATGCAAAGCATGGATTGTAAAAGATTTAAAGGATGTAAATTGATTTACGAACATCATTGGCTTGTGTGAAATCTTAAGTGCAAGATTGAAAAGTGATTTGATAGCTATTTAAAGTGTTGTAGAAGTTTAAAGGGACACATGATCATTGAAAGCCCTAAAATGTGAAATTGAGGTATTTTTCAAAAAATTTGAGTATATTTTCAGTAATGGAAACACAAGGAATGCTTGATATCAATAACAGACCTAGATATAATTTCAAGAAACACCCATTTATCTCTCTTCTTGATGACCCCATTGGAGCATTTTTGCAAGTACAAGAAAATTTTCTTCATGTTGAGGACATAAGAAGTTACATTCACTATAACATAGAAAGCATAGGAAGTACTAAGATCCATAAAGAATTGGAGAAAATGTGCAACAATGATTTATCATTAAAACTAGAACATGCATACCTAGAACAACTTAACCTAGTTAAGTACATGTTCTATATGGACTTTGATAACCATGAATGGACAAGAATCACTTTTAGCAAAATTCATGATGACCTTCTATGGTTGGGAGATTCACTTATATGCATTGATAATGACCTAATTCACAAGGTCATTGGTTTGAGAAATGAAGGATGTAATCTCATGAACATAAAGAATGTGTGCAAATTAGTTGAAACAAAGCTCAACACAAGTTTTGATGGTAGAAACATGAAGATTAACACCATTCAAGATGATGGAGTAAGAATCCTAAGAAAAATTTTGGGTTATAAATTCAACCATGGATCTAGGATAGATTCAGTCCCAGCTGGATTTCTTCATGCAACTTATCTGATGGTAGTAAAGGGTGAAAAGGTTAATCTATGTGATATTATCAGAACTCAATTGTTGGATAACATATCAAAGATCAAGAAGTCTAGGAGTGCAGTCTTTAGGTTTGAATCCCTATTAACTCGTATATTCTTCTACACAACAAAGAAGTTTCTTGGTATTTCAAATTGGGATGGAAGCAAGTGCTCTATGCAGACTACCACTTGAGTTTATAGATATAAATCAGAAGTAGTTAGGGACAATGATATTGAATGATAAAATCATTCCAAGTTGAAATGAAGTAGAGGTATAGGATACCACCTGCATTAATAGAGAAATATAAGGGTGAACTGTGTTTCATGGTAGAAATAGATTTTACATGCATGGAGGTAGTAATTCCTTGAATAAAGTTCATTGAACCTATGGGTTATGAAATGAGTATTGAACTAATTGAAGGCTATGCATAGATAATTCTACACTCTAAAGTTGATTTTGGATGCCCTTGATTGGTTAAATATGTTTAAAAGATGAAAGCAGTCAAAACAAATCAAATGGACAAGGATATCAAGAAGAAAGTAGACAAAGTAATTGATTCCATCTTAAAAGAGTCAAGGATGTCAAGAAAGGAATTTGAAGAGGTGAAAGGGATAGCCTTGGAAATGAAGGCTAGTATTCAAACTAAACTATTATTTCCTACACCTATTTCAATGACCACACCTACTGTAGAGGTCACAGTTACTCAGACAAGTGTGCAAGCACCTGCAGTGCCATATGTGTAACACCAACCCTTGAGGAACCAAAAGAAAATAGAGGAAACATTAGTGAAAAGAAAGTCTACAAGGCTTGAGAAGAGAGTCAAGAAAAATACAAGTGTACCAAGAAAGAGGAGGGAAAACCTACAGATTAGTTCATCAAAATCTAAAGAAGAGATTGGTGACAGACTAGTAGAGCTTGTGGATCATGAAGCAAAGACTGCAGTAGAAAGGAAAGCATGGAAGCCCAAGGTAGAAAATCTTAATATGAAAATTATTAATGACAATAATTTTGTGCAATTGAATATGTATTATGACTTTTACAACAATATGGATAGGAGACAACTAGAGAATGCTTTAGTTAGAAACATGATTCTAAAAAAAAAAGGTCTGGAAGCATAAAAGGTCAAATCCATAAATATTTGTATAATAGACTGAGAAATAGAAAGATTAGAGTAATTGAGGAAGATAAAAAAATAAGGATGAATATGGTGAAATAGCTATGTATAGTAAATAATGAGGAAGAGTTAAGGAAAATTTTGAAAGGTATAGCACCCTTGCTGAGGAATAAGAAAATATTTATTCTTCTTATGGGAGGAAATTATGAAGAGGTAAATATGGAAACACAAAAGGCAATAGTCACATACATGTCTACTATGCTTGAAGAGACTAAGAAGAGTGCTCAATCAAGGCAGACAAACCCTACAGTGGTAGCAATCAATCCTTGTCACGATTTTGAGTAACCAGTTAAAACTCCAAGTGATTCACTACACATTACCATTGATACTGAATCTATGTAGGTAGACAACACTAATGTAATAATGGATAGAATTGAAGATCCATTCAAGAATTTTGGGTTTGGAATTGTTGGAAATACTATTGACTACAATAGCTCTACATGATGAAGAAGAAGAGTAGGAGCAGAAGAAAGAAGATGTATCTTCTAAGAAGAAACTAGAAACTATGTCAACTAGCACTAAGGCAGCTACTACAAGTGCTCCCTTAGCGATAGTAATAGTAAAACCCTCTACACCACTGACACAAGTGACTGTGGTCACCACAGTAGTACAGTCAAATGATGAAGATGAAGTACAAAATCTTATATCTTCTTTAAGTAAAGTCCTTGAAAAGAAGAAGTTAGGTAAGTCAATTGAGAAGACTTTAACTTCAGTTTTGGATAGATTAGAGAAGACAATAAGTTATGTTGATACATCTACAAACATTCAGAAGAGAGTAACAATTGTGTGCAAAGCTTTTGATAATGAGTTTACAATGCTTACCAATGTTGCTACAATTCAAGCATAGACTGATCATGATGGTAATCTTAATACTATGTGTACAAATATAAGAAATGATATAGAAAAATTAAATATATGCATAGAGTATTGAGACATAGTATAGAGGAAGGGAAGCAGATATATGCTAAATATAGCTTGGCATACCATCACCTTCATAGTTTTGATGAATAGGTCAGAGGGAAGATAATAGAGCTACGAATGCTTACTGATAACTTTTTGAAGCAAGATCAAAAGTTAGAAAACTTTAAGCATTCAATGGAAGCAATTAATGATAGCATCTATGATATTCAAGTAGAAAAATTGAAAGCTCTAAAAAGATTTACTCTTTTAAAAGACCATTTATCCCTACATATTACATTGTTATAGAATCAGTTGGAAAAATTCTTGACAACCAAAAATTCATATGACAAGTTTGTAGTTACAAACTTCAATACAAAAAATTTAGCCACATATGCCCTATGTGTGCTAATAAGTGTGTTAGATGCACTAAAAGAAAGTTGGAAGAAACATCTTGCATAGTTGAAGATTGACTTCAATGATTGTTTCTCTAGATTTTGATGCAACTTTCAAATTTTGATAGGATTTTATTTTTTTTGACACCTTTGTCATTGATGTCAAAGGGGGAGAAATAAGGAAAATTGTAATTGTAAGTTATACAGTTTGAAGTATAATAGTAAGCTTTGCTTCAAGCAAGCTTTGTAATGGGAGTTATAAGGGATGTAATCTTTTTCTCAAAAACATGAATATAATGCTCTTTTTGTGTTATGTATGTATATTTACTTTGATTGGTATGACAACATTTTATTTTTGGGGACTTAGCCAATTTTCTCAAAAATGTTTCCATCAATGCTAAAGGGGGAGATTGTTAACAATATGGCCAATCAATCAAATAAGATGAAATATGTGGTTGTAATTTATGGCAACATATGCTTTACTATTTAGCTATGATAGTTTGTGATGGAAATTTGTCTAAGTATTGGACAATGTTACAACAACACAAAGAGATTTATTGATAGTGGAATATTCCCTTGGAATATTCTCCTGCATAGTTAACTGAAGATGCATGATGTTATCCTGATTATGTAGTCAAGTGCACATGTCTATACAATCAATCGAGTTCAAGTTATGGAGGAAATCTTGATGTAGATACTTCACTGTGTAGAATAGAGCATGCTAGTAAATTGAGTTGTTCGACTTACATAATTATTTTGAGTATTAAATCTTTATGAGCTGACTCTAAGGATGATATGGGAGCCACCTAAGGAAGGATTTATTAATATGATTGATATAAGTAAAGAACTCCATTTGTGAAGTAGGTGGAAAACAAGTGTGATATATGAATGTGAATATAGATGTGAATTGATATATGCATAGTTACTCCTTGTTTATGACATTAAGAAAATAGAAAGGAAGATTTTCTATAGTCTACCAAAGGCTTGTATGAAGAGCTAGCAATTAGAAGAATTGTGAAGTACAACAAGTGATCTAGTATTGTATGTATATCTATTCTCTTGAAGAACATAATTTTATAGTTGCACGTTTGGGTAGTAGGCTCTTCTTACACACATTTGTATATGATCCACCAACTCTTAACAGGGTTGAAGCAACTCTTAATAGGGTTGAGGCTTATAGCAAGGCCTAGTCTCCTAGCAAGAACTTGAGACACTATACATTGTTCATAGACTCCTAATAGGGTCAATATCCTTAACCAAATTCTTTATATAGTGAATCATCTTGTGGGTTTCATCCCCACTAGGGTTTTCTCTTGTCTAGGGTTTCCCTAGTTAAGAAAGCATGGTGTTATGAGCTTTCTTTATGTATGGTTGTTTATAATATTCAACATTATTAGTTTACTTTCTTATGCATGTATCAAAGTAATTAATAATATCTAGTTGTGCTAAAAAAGATTGAAAATACTGATTTAGCTCCTGCCTCCCCCCCCCCCCCCCCCTCAATTTTATCTATTTCCAACAATTTATGTTGGAAACTAACACCAAAAAATAAATTTCTCAACTATTTAATTTGTTTACTTTTCATTTGACCAATTTACCTATGTCTCATTTGGTCCACCAGACTCTTGGGTATGGCTTTCAGATTCTTAGCATAGGCATGCAACCATGACTTTATAGCCTTCCCTCAAGGCAATTTTTTTATGTTCATTTGTGGGCTCTACATTGAATTCTATGCCCTGTATTTTTTGCTTAATATCATCAATTTTGCATGTAAGATTTGATTTTTGAAAAAATTGTAACATTATAAAAGAAATTTATATGAAATTCCATTATTGCTACTTACAAGTCAAGAGTGAAGATTCATATAGCCACCAAAGTGAAGTTTGTGTTGGCCAACCTTTTGTGGTCTAGCTTTTGTAGCTTTTGATATGTCTTGTAATCTATGAAAATTTTGGAACTGTTGGGTACAATTGGTTAATTGTGTGTTGTCTTTGATGTTACATGAATGTCATATCATTATCAATCAGTATATGCCAAGCTTAGTTGGGTAGTGAAGACAGTTCTTAGTGTCTATTGAGCATTCCTATGTTTGCCTAGTTCAGAAGCTAGAGTCTACCGAGTTCACTTGGGCATCAAAGGAAAAGTTGTAGAAAGTGAGTGTTGACTAAGCTCACTCAAATATTGAAAGAAAGTTGGATGGAACCAATACTAACTGAGCCCACTCGGTTGCTAAAGGATTTTTGTGAGTTTGTAGTGTTAACCAAGCTTCTATTGGTTAACAAAGGAAATCATTTGTGAGTTAGTTTCTACCAAGCTGGGTTGACTAACAAAGGATTTTATTATTTTGGCATATTAAGCTTAATTGATTTATCTATTGATTCCAACTGACTGAGGTGATGAATATTGATTATTCTAAGTTGTGTTTGAGCTAACTTGACAAAGTGGAAGATATAAGTATAAGGTCAAGTTGTGATTTCAAAGTGTGAAAAGTGCATGAGATGATGATGTGATTGAAGATCTAATGATGAGAAGAGGAAGTGAATTTAAAGGATAAGGAGAATATCCTTGTGGAGTAGCAAAGATATATATTTGATCAGGAAGGATCAAGTACAAGCTAAAAAAGAGATCTGTAATTAGCAAATTAGTTGCACTCAAATTAAGTCATCTCATTGTTACTTTATGACCATTGTAGTAGTGATAT
Organism: Cupressus sempervirens; assembly: GCA_028749045.1. Taxonomy (NCBI): domain Eukaryota; kingdom Viridiplantae; phylum Streptophyta; class Pinopsida; order Cupressales; family Cupressaceae; genus Cupressus; species Cupressus sempervirens. The sequence goes on along the minus strand of CM053786.1, from coordinate 724,103,051 downwards.
AAATCTCCTTACAGAGTTGGCTTAATAGCTATTTTGCAAATCCTCTAACAAAGTGGAAATTCCATTAAATTATTCTTAAGAGCTCTAACAAGGCCACTCCTAACAAGGTGATTAAATCCTCTAACAAGGTCACACTGAACAGTGTGTTTTGTAACATTTAATAGGGTTGGCTCCTAATAGGGTTCACTTTAGAAGAGTGAAAATTAGTAACTAATTGCAATTGGTAGTTTTTCCCAAATTGGGTTTCCACGTTGAATCTTGGTGTCAAATATGTTCATGCTATTTTCTTTTATGTGTTTGCAACTAAGTTAAAGTAATGGTAATCATAGATAACATCAAAAGGTTTATTTGTTAATCATTTACCAAGCTAATCTAGTTATTACTAAGTTACAACATTCTATGTGTTTGTTGAGTGTCAACAGTATTCAGTTATCTATTTGCATTTTGTACTAACATCTAAGGGATCTAGAATTTATTTTGGTAGTAATTGATTCAGCCCTCCCCTCTCAGTTACTCCTCTTGTATTTCCAACAATTGGTATTAGAGTTTTTGGTGCTTGTAGAGAGGGTTTCAAGGACCTAAGCTAAAGATCAAGATGCCTTACAAAAGAGAGATTTCCAAACTGAATAGAGACAATTTTTCAAAATGGCAAGGACTTATGAGATTACATCAAGCTACCATCAGTGATTTAGGTTGCAAATATCTTGATGCTGAATAAAAACTACCACTGGAACATTATCAGTTGAAGATATTGCTGAAAAGAAGAATCATAATATCATGATGATTGACATTGCATCTACTCTCAGTTATGCTAAATTTGATGAGGTAAAGGATTGCAAAATTGCTTTTGAAATGTGGAACAAACTAAAAGATATCTATGGAGGAGATGACAATGTAAGAAGATCCAAAAAAAAAAGCCTTAGAGGACAATTTGATCAAATGAGAGTGAGAGAAGATGAAAATATTGCAAAACATGTGGAAAGAATCAATGCCAGTGTAAGTGCAATCAAAGCATCTAAAGGAAACATTAAGGAGGAAACTGTTGTAAGTAAAGTACTCAAAAGTTTTCTTACTATTTATGTAATTAACATGTTTGCTATTCAAGAAAAGAGATGTGATCCAAATAAAAAAATAGGCTTGGATGCTCTAGTTTGAAGATTAATAGCTTTTGAATTAGATAACTATGATAACTATGTTCTTGCTTCAGAGAATATTGAATCTACATTTAAAGTCAAACTCACACTCAAAGAAAAGGGAAAATAGTCAAAATCCATTCAATTAGAAAGTGAAGAAGATAGAACATTAGAAGAAATGTTTAGACAGTGATCTTGAAGTTGTTGAAGCCCTACTTGCAAGGAAGTATTCCAGAGGCAGAGGAAAGTACAAAGGTAAAGTTCCTCTAATCTACTTTTCTTGTGAAGAAGTTGGTCACATTGCTGCTAGGTGTCCAAACAAGAAAATCAAAGATGGGAAGAAAAGTAGCAAGCATAAAGGCAAGGACTCCAAGAACTACAAGAACTTCAAAGAAAAAGGTAAGAAATCTTGTTTTATAGCTAAAGGTTCTGATAATAGTGAAGATGAAATGGTATATATTGTCGTGAAAGATGAGTCTGATGATGAAGGAGATAAAATGGCACTTATCTCTCATGTTAGAAAAATGATATATGGATTATTGACAATGGCTGCTCACATCATATGACTAGTGACAAAACAAAATTTAAACATATGGAATATTATGATGGAGGTAGTGTAAGATTTGGAAATAATAAACCTCATAACATAAAAGGAAAAGGATGTATCTTGTTGACTAAATTACTTGTATGTGACAATACTTATTGGGTTGAAGGACTAAAGCATAATCTACTAAGTTTGGCATAGTTGAACAACACTGGATTCAAGGTAGAATTCATGAATGGATAGGCCAAACTACTAGATGGGAAAGGAAACTTTTTTGGATCTGGCAAGCAAAAAAAAGGTAATCTATTTTATCTTGATCTTAGTGATTGTTCATGTTTTATTGCTCAAGTAGAGGAAAGCTAGTTATGGCACAAAAACCTATGTCATGTGAACTTTGATAACCTACTTAAGATAAGCAAACATAAAAGAGTAAGAGGTATTCCTCGTTTGAAGAAACCTAACATGGGTCTATGCAAGAATTTCCAAATTGGTAAAATGAGAAAGACAAGCTTCAAGAGAAAAGACTATCAGTTAGAAGAAGTCTTGGAAATTGTTCATATAGACTTATGTGGACCCTGTTCATTCCACCCTTTAAAAAAAAAAATTGTTAGATCAATAACTTTAATATATTATAATACATGAAAGAAAAGAAAAATATTGTAGCAATCATATGAAACTATGTACCTTTTATGTATGGTAGGTCCAAACAACTTCAATGTCATTTCAAAAAGACGATCATAGAATACATCATTTCCTACAAAAACATCATGGGATTATTAGTCCAAAATGAGTTATGTATATGTAAACTACAATTACACTATAAATAATAATAATTTTAAAGTACTTGGAAGCTCCGATAATTTTGACAGAAACATAGATTTCTTGTTTAGCCACAATGCCCCCACAAATGAACCAGTACTAGTCATATAGGTTACTCCAAGAAATGGTTCAGCTTTAGTAGTACTAGTCTCTGTTTTTCTATCAATTGATGGTGTATCTATTAGTGCACAAAATAAGTCAATAAGTATAAAATCCACCCAACCAAAAAAACAATGCATGATTAGCAAATTACAAAATATAGCAAAACAAGGTTTCACTAGCTGTACTTGGCATAGTCAAAGATGTATGCAAGATCCTTGTTGCAAACAATATTAGAGCTATGAGCAAAGGAGGCATCAATACTTCATCATGAGCTAAATAATACATTGTTAGAAAAGACATTTGAAATGAATAAAGATCAAAAGGGATACTAGCTAGAAGCATCCAAAAATCAAAGTTAATTATAAAAATATTGATGAAAAAAAATAGTGTTACACTACTAGGGCCACAATTCTATTATTTCTCATATTGTTTCACATGGAGCCAGTGAACTTCATGCATTGATTCTTTCATTTATAGAAAAAGATCCAACTTTCTCATAATATCAATATGGAATGATTGATTTCTATAGAAGAAATAAATAGCTTCTTATTGTGGTTTCATATGTAGATGATATGTATGGAATGATGGCAGTTGCAGCTATGATTGGTTTTTATGGCTAGAAAGACATAATTCTCACATTACATTTTTTGGTGCACTAGAGTTAATTTACATATGAATACTAGGGTTATCTTTGTATAACTATAGTAGTGCAAAAATTTGATGCAAGAATGTGGTGTACAACTACTGCATTCTTTCTTCTCATAGGAATTTTTTTTATGGACTTTGGAGCATAAATCAAACCTTGATTTTCAAGGATGTCCAAAGGAGCAAGCCACATTGTTAGAAAAGACATTTTCAACATTTTTTGTTTTCATTTGCAATGGATAAAGATCAAAGTTATGTGTTATAATGTTATAAAGAGAAAGTGTTTCTTATATGAAGGTTGTGTGCTATAACCTTCACTATATTGACAACATAGTTTCATAGGTGTCACAAAATCCTATAAGAAGAACACATAATATTTTAGATCATGATCCATAAGATACTATAAAATATAAACATCTATTGAAATTTTTTTGTTTCTTAAGATTAATTATTTCTTACCTTCAAATAATTGACTCTAAGTATCAATTCTTCTTTTAGTGTCTATGTCTCCTCAGTTATGTTTCAATTGAGGACAAGGTTAAGAATTTCATCACTATATTTATTTATAAGCTTATGGGACATGAAGTCATGGTTAGCGCTACACACAATGTCATCTATAAATGTCGCTTGAGTTTTAGATCACATTTGCTCTACTATCATTTTTGCTTTTCCCTATCAATAAGTATCAAGTTTTGACATCAATATGAGTAAAATTCTATCAAAATAACTCCAAAACCATAAAGAAAATAACTTAATAATACAAAATTTACAAAATTTGTTTCTATATAATTTGTACAATTACACTAATTAAGTTTTACCTTTGCTGAAGAAGGTGTGTGAGTTGGTACATCCTCACCTGTGCCTTGTGGTGTACCCATGTAGCCCTATGAAAAAGATTAATAATTCTCAGCAATCAGCAACAAAATGAAAGTAATAGACTTACCAAAAAAATTATTAATAAAACAATAGATTGTATATTGGAGGCAATTGGTTTAAATATTATACTTACCAGTCCCATGATAGGAAATTTTTTTGTATCTACACAACTCAAATTGTAATCTATAAGCTCTTCCCCTACACTTATTGATTTTATTGCACATACAAGAACACAATCTCCCTCGCATGCCTCAAATTTATAGTTCAACAACTTATTAGTTGACACAGGTCGAGAACTATTTATAAATCCTACAATATTCCTATTTCTTTTGGCCTTCCATCAATATACATAGCAATCCTTTTACTTTGATTGTTTTCTTTGCATTGTATATAATTTGACGACAATGCATACCTACAAATAATTTTTTTTTATTCCACAATCCATATTTAATTATTGTAATTGTAACAAGGTCCTACATAGTCCAACAATTTAATAACTTTATTATAACTAACCTTTATTCCATCCATGGAAAATAGACCCAAACCATATAATAAATATGGAGCTGTGTGATATATCCTTTCATTAATAGAAAAATCAATGTTAACTTGAGGTAGTTCCTTGGGTACCCATTCTTTCTAAAGATGTGTGTACCTTGAGGGAACCTTCCTCTCATCTTTGCTCTCATTATCATAAGAACATGAGCCCCCTTTAGCAAGAACAAATTGCATTGGTTTATTGAATTTTCTTCCAATATTTTGACCTCTAGTTGATCTCCCTATTTAGACCTACTAGATGTTTCACTTTTGTCTTCTATTCCCACATTTTCCTCACTCGGGGAAGATAGATGAAACAATAACTATTTGGTTATACCTACAATCCATAAAATGAGAATATACACAAATAAAAGATTATATCTATAGGGTCTATTGACTTATACCTATTGATCCATGTGACTATGTAAGATCCTGGTGAAAGGCATTAAATAGCTTGCATATGTAAATCATTTATCTGAAGTTAGCCAAAAATTACATGATATATATGCTACAAATTATGTAGAAGATAAAAATTACATGATGCATCCATCAAAATCATTATATATTTTTTAATTCCTTACCTCTACTTTATGTGTGGTAGTTATGCAATATCATTGTATATACTCCATGACAGTAGAGTTCAACAAAGTATAACTTAATTATAAAAACATACAAGTCAAACAAATTTCTATAAATAAATCATGACCCCATCATACTTGACATTGATCATGTCATTGATCATCATCTTCATCCATGTCATCATCATCATCACTATCATCATACTTGTCACTTTGATCATCGTTGTCACCACCACCATCTTCATCATTTTCATCACCATTATCACGATTATCATCATCATGACCATCATTTCCTTGATCATCACCATCTTCATGAGCATGATCATGATCATCACCGTCATCACCATCACCAGAATCATCATCATCTTCTTCTTCTTCATCATTGTATAATAGTCATTCATGATTATCATTTACTTCATCTTCTGATTCTTTAATATCTTCTTCTTCCATCACATTATACTTTACCGAACTTCATCTTGGATCATATCTAACAACAAATGACTAACCTAGTTTATGCAAAATGCCAAAGTAAAACACTTGCTCACATTGGTTTGGAAGAATATAGGGCTCATCTCCAACTTGCTCAAATGATCTTGTATTAATCATTGTAAAGCTACTATGATGTTCAATAAAAATCCTGTTAAGATCATTTTGATTCAACCATAGCTTGTATCATTTGATGAAAAATAGCACTAATTTTAAAGTCACACTCAAGTATATGATCCAAAATTTCATAGTATTGATTTTTATATTTTTGAAGATGTATTTCATTTCTAGATGAAATATTCACTAATGTACACCATGCTCTGGTATACCATACATCCCTCTACCATAGAACCCTCAGGATGTACTTTTTGTTGAACCAAGCCCTTCATAAATTTCAAGCGTCTCTCAATTATCTACATTGATCTCATTTGTGTAGGTTAACACAATTCAATCTCCTTAACTTGATGTATGAGGTAGTGTTCTTGAGCATTGAAAAAAGTTGAAGGTAGACACTTTTGCATTTCATAAATAAGTTGTGGAATTTTCCTCTTCCAATATTTTATATTTTTTTAATTAATTTTTTAGATGATAACCACCCAAAAGAGATTCAACATCCAAGAACATATAAATGAGATTTTAGATTAAAATATATAATAAATTACATAAAAATTAAAGCAAGTCATAAATATAATATATGTACAAAAAATCTAAGAAATAACACTTCTAACCTCATATATTTTTCAAGATCATTTATAACTTTTTTAATACTATTGTCAAATTGGTGTGGGACAGGGATAACTTTAAGGAACACCCCCTCCCAAAATTTATAAAATTGTGGTGAATCACATGTCATTTGGGTGAAAAAAAATTAATAGTGTTGGTGAATTATGCGTCAATCGATGGATATTTGGTGGCAAATTTTTTAATAGTTTAGACAATTTTTATAAAATAATGGCGATTATAATTTTTGTTTTTAATAAAATTATTAATATTGATGGTGATTAATGTTTTGAAGTGTAATTATGTTAAATCTATTATTTGAGAACTCAGACCGTCTGATGATCCAAGATTAATGGTTGAGGTTTAATTTCGGCCAACATTTCTTGAAGGAAGAAGAATTGTCGAGGTAGTCACCAAAATGTTGACACGTATCAAGGTAAGTTTTCTGTGGAGTACAATGTCACTCATTAAAAAAAAAATTCACATAGGAAAATGGGAATTTGGCGAATGATGATCATCAAAACAGACACTCAATTAATTCTATGGCGAATAAGAGTAAACATTAAAGAGAAATATGGGCAAAGAACCTGACTACCAAATTGAAATTACGTAATAATAGTGGCAAATGTTCTGACCACTATATGAGTATTTTATAAAATCTGGGCGAACCGGTCAACTAGTATACAGTAATTTTTTTAGCCAATTTCTATAGCCCAATCGGGACATATTAGCCAATTGGCGAATAATAGCCACTAAAAAAATCCCTAGTGTGGGAGGGATAGATGTAGGACGTACTGTAATCATTAAAAAATGATCTTTTCAATATGAAATAATACAATAGGTAGTACATGCAAGTTTACAAATATATTGTAGATAGAGAACATGACTTACTTTGATGAAGGTATGTCAATCATGTGTTTTCAACCCTGGCCTAAAATCACCTTTCTTTGATGCAAGATTGCAAGTATATTTGTAGCAAATCCTGTGGGATTTTTTTTATGACTTCTTTTAATGCATCATTTTTTTGCTCTATTAATAACCAAGGAAGGGCACTCATATTTATCTGGTCTCCATTGCTATTTGATTCAATGAAATTTTTCAGTGCATGATTGGATTCATGAATGTCATTAAAAATTTTGACAATTTTTTCTTTGTCATGCCTTCCATCCAATATTTTCCATAATGTCTCTATTACATTCTTTCCAATATGCATAGCATCAAATAAATGCACAATTGGAATATCCTTATAGTATGGTAAACTACTAAATTGAGTTGAATAACTTTTATTCCTCTAGGAAGTTGGTCACTAATGTCTTGAAAACCTTTACGAGCATCAATTACATCATTACTAAATAAAATACAATATTAAAATATAAATTTCAAACTTCACACCACAAACTGGACATTACCTTAGTGATTTAGTCAATCGTATTCCAACTTCCATAGATGACCTATGTCATTCTTCATGGCCTTGATGTTATCTCTTATTTCCCATTAAAAAGATGTTTTTCAGTAATTTGATACTTATGATTATTGTGGAGAAAGTGCCTATGCTTTCCTAAACTTCTTGAATGACAAGATTTCATCTTTGGACCACAAGCTGGATATGCAAATTTACCCTTTCTCTAAAGACCTAAAAGATCATGTATAATTAGATCATGTACAATTATCATGTGCAACTTAAACATGCAACATTAATGTGTAAGCACTATAACAAACTAAAAATATGTGACCTTAACAATACAACATACCACAAAAATGAGTTAGCTTAGGGGAATCATGTATTGTATATACAAGCATTGCATTGCATGAAATTGTCTTTGTCTTATTGGTCTAGAGATTTCATACATAGTAACCTAATTCCATAACTTCAACAACTCATCAATAAGGAGCTCAATATACACGTTTATATCTTTAACTTGGTACTTATCTAGTAATTGAATGAACAAAAATATTTCATAATTATTATGACTATTTTGATGGACTATTTATAAATTAATTTATATAGCTATTAAATGAAAAAATACTTAGTACAATAATTGAAAATATTATGTGTTCCCTCTTTATGGACATCCAAGGAGGAATGTTATTGTTAATATAAAAATAGGTCATACTGAGTAAACAGATCTCATATCTCCAAATGGATTGACATCATCCACTGCCAATGCAAGCTTGAGATTACGAGGTTCTTCTTTAAAGTGTGGTCATGTTTTTTTCTATTGCTTTAAATGCAAAACCATTTGTAGGCATTTTCATAACGTCATCTTGACTTTTATTGCATGCATTGTAATCCATAAATTGTGCCAAGCTAGTGCACTTGAATAAATGTTCAAGATGTAGAATAATAGGAATGTACCAAAGAACCTTGTGAGACACCTTTTTGTTATTTGATCTGATTGATATCTACTAATATGAAAATTAGGTCATTGTATGGTAAATTCATGTCAGTTATGATATAGAATGTGATCATTTAGACATGCATATATTGTTTGATACTTTATTCCATCTTGATTCATAATGGTAGATAATTCTTGATACAAATGATGATGAATGTTTAATGGTGGTAACAAAAACTCACCTATTAACATACAACAACAAATATGAATTGTTAATATAATGAATATTAATGGTATGCTAATATTAAATATGAAAAAATGAAATACCTTAGCATACATGACATTTTTACATTGGATAAACCATTCATAACCTTCAAGTTCACTAACAAAACTATAGTAGAGAGAAGAATTGTTTGGGAGCCTTAATATAGGGGCTCGTATGCCTTCTCAATTATTGGTATATCAAGACCATCATCATCATCATTATCAGATATGCCAGTACCATCATTGTGAGCATCTTCATCAGCTACATCAATATGATCTTCTTCAATCATGTCCTTTGGCACACTATCATCTTCTTCCATGGGAGTGTTATCCTCAGCTTGGATATTCACACCTCCATGTTCCTCTGGTTGGAAATCCACATTCACCAATAGAAAAAAATTGTGGCCCCCTTCAACATGACCATGTTGCCTACAATGACTTTGAGCTATTGTGATTAGAATTCTTTGATTCTTAAAGCCCTTACACTTTTTGCAAGGACAATTACATTTATTAAATTTTCTTTGTAACTGAGACCATAATCTAGAAATTGTCTCATTATTTTGTTCTGGGTTCATATTGCCAAGCATGGTCTTTCTTCATAGGAAAATATATCTGTAAAATTATTGCACCTATTGTACTTAATGTTTATATATGCTCATATGGTTTTGAAAGAAAAATTTGGTGTAATTAATGTGTATATCTACAAAAATATTGGAAATGATTTACTTAATATTTATATCTGCACATATGGTTTTGAAAGAAAAATTTGGTCTAAGTAATGTGTATATCTACAATAATATTAGACATGTCATACTTAATGTTTATATCTACACATATGGTTTTGAAAGAAAAAATTGGTCACCTCACTCAAATTCACCCATATTATAATCAATGAAAAGTTGTCCACTTACAATGCTCATTATACAATATTTAATCAAGAAGCTCATCACTTTGGTATTTAATTGTTCATCTACAATAACTTTAAGGTTAGCATGGTACACAAGAGATCTTGTTACAACATAGTGGTCTTCTATGAATCATTGTACCCACAAAGAGTACTTGAGCTCTCTCAAGTAGAACATGTTAGCCCAACTTTATAATCAAAATGTTTTATCTCTTAGCTCCACAAGTACTACTGCACAATCTAAACTTATTGATTCTTACTCTCATTCACATCTATGATAAATTCTCATGGATAGTTATTGAAACTATACCTCTCCATGTTGAAATCAAATTTCAAAGATTTACCAATGTTGCTTCTAGCTAAATCCTACATTCATATCACTCTAACCTTTCCTTTTTGGTGAAAGTTAAGAAAAACAAAAATATAGTAATAAATGCAACCCTACACCATGAACTAATTAAGAATTTTAGATGAATTGATTATACAAGTTTAAGATATAACTAAAGCTAACCCTAGAGTGCCCCTAAATTTTATGAGAAAGTTGGCTCTATAGTATTTTTTAGTTATATTTACTTTTAGGATGATATAGTGATGAAAGCTGGCCAATTATTGTTAATTTTAAAATGTAAAATTCATTATATGTGACCTTGATAATCTTGAAATGTTTTTGAAGGCCAAGTTATTTGCAATTGAATTTTTGGGACCAAGATTGTGACATTTCTTGAGGTTCACTTGATTCAAATGCAATAGGATTGGATTGATAATATTTAAGGTCTTCATTTAGATGCATTGGTTGAATTTTTTCTTTGCCTCTGCAAGTTGTGCAATAAGTTTTGGTATTTTTAATCTATCCATGAGATATTTTATGTGACCTTCATGAAAATTTTGTAATGGATAGTTATAAATTTTAGCCATGTCGTGGCCTCATTTTATAGTGGATTCCATTTTCTCTTGAACCTTTTTGGCTTCTTTATACAATTTATTTTGTAACCTTTCAATAAGGAGTATGTGAGATTCAAGTGATTGATCATAAGTTGTTGAGAGTGTTGTTTGTGTTTAATCAATAGAGGTAATGTAATTTTAAGTTTATGTCATGTTTGGGTCAAATTCTTGTGTTGAATCAAAAGATGTTTGTGAAGTTTCCATGATGTTTGGGTGAAAACCTTATTGTTTCACATGTATCTCTTGTATTGGGTCAAAGAATTTTTGTGGGTTCTTATCACTTAAAATGTATATGGTTTGGTATGGACCTTGTTTCTTTGTGGAAGTTTGTGATCTTATGAAAATTGGCATGATGTCTAAGGATGTATTCCAATGTGCCTAAGTATGAGGGATGTATATAAAATGAACTCTTTTTTTTTTTTTTTTTGGATTTTTTGAAATATAAGTATGAAAAAATGCACACTAAGGGTATGTATGATTTTTTTTTTTTTTTGGAATTTTTGAAATTTTGGATAATGAAATTTTGACATCAACAGTAGAATCCATGCAAAATTTGATGGACTTTAGACTTGTTCTTTTCAAAGTTCTTTTTTGGATTTTTTTGATCAACTCAACCCTCCATCCCTAAAATAGACAACTAAAAACAATGAGTTATCCCAAGATTAGCAGTGATGTACCCTCTAGTACAACATATTCATGATTAATTTACAATATATTAAAATTTGAATCCATGTACTAGATCAAGCTACACAAGGAGTGCTTCAAGTTTCAAGATGTCCAAATCAGAGTAAGACACATCATCAAAGTGCAATTTAGGTTCAAGATCAAGCCAAGTAAAATCACGTTAAGACATCTTCAAATAAAATCAAGTTCAAATTAGATTGAGATACAAGTTCAAGATGTAAAGTCAAGTTAAGGCATGAGAAAGATCTTAACAGATAGAATAGAAGACTCACAAGATAAGGCATTTGAGAACATGGGCCAACACATTCATCATTTAGAAGTTGATAGTTTTAGAAGAGCTAATCAAAGTTAAAAATGTTGAGAGTTACTTTCTAATAATTGACAAAGAAATATTTGCAGTTTTAACCACATTACAGAAACCAACATTCAAAACAAATCTTCTCAAATGGAGCTATAGGATTAGGATGAAGGGGTAGCACCAAGTTCTCTTGTGCAATTAGAAAATTCCAATTCAAGTAGAGTTAATCACATTATACCAAGTGTCATTTTCTCATTAGCTGAAAAATCATTATATTTTTTTTATTGGCCCACGATGTAGTGTACTCATGTAGATGGTTGTAAAAGACATGCATTGACAAAATTGAATATGATTTGAGCGTTGCTGGCCAGTTTGCAGCAATGCTAGATTCTGCTATGAGAGAAATTACCAACATGGATATCTCTAATATATTTATTTAAACAATTGATATTGTTTCACAATCATCTTAGTTATTTAGGAGTTATTTTAACAGATGCTAGTGTTATTCTTCCAGTCATCAAAGTTTGATTTTTGTCATGTTATCATTGTTTTATAAATTTATCTATGAAGGAATGAGTTATTTTTTAATCATATTTACATCATTAATTTATTATTTTATATATTTATTCATTTAATTAAATCATATTTTTTTTTTATTCAAATGTTGTTTATTATATGTTTTCAGTAAATAGAATTTTATTTTTTATTTCATTAACTAATTTTTTTAAAGAATCTTTCATATATGATTATGATATTGATCATGTTTATTGAATCTATGGTAGATGATTATAGTATAATCCACACATTAATGAAGTTCCCATCCTTGTTGATGACACTCAAGTGACTTTATTTTTGCCAAGATCTCATCATTGATAAGTAAAGTCAAAATAATTTTAGTGCCCACTCTCTAGTAATCTATAATCACAAATGGAGATAGTAAAATCACTTTCTATTCTTTCAATTTTGAGTTGCATACCTCTTACAAAGTTTCAAGTGTTTCAGGTGCCTCTTCAAACAATCCTTGAGACTCAATAGCTTCCTTGTACACAAGAGTATCTTTAAAGTCTGTTGCACCAAAATTGTACGTCCTGAATGCCACTCCACAAGCAACGATCTATAGAAATAAGAGATCAATATCATTTTTTATTGAACACAAATCATAATCCCACAAATATATAGGCATATTTTAAAGAGCACAAGAAAATTATATTGCTTGAAATCCTTCTTTCATTAAACATAGATGAAATCTTTCTGAACTTTGAGCTTCTTGTACATTGCAAGATAAATTTCTTTGAATGCCTCCTTTTCAAACAACACCATCATCAAAGGGGCACTACACTATAGAAGTAGAGCAGTGGGGGTTCCTTAAAATTACATGGGGTGTTGCTAGTGCATCTTGTGGTAGAAAAGTTGTGCATTGAGAACCTAGCTCTCACTATCCTGATGTTGTCTAGCCTACCTCTACTCTTGGTTTAAAACTTCATACACATAGTCTCACAATCTCAAATCTTAATCACCAAATAATTTGATGATCTTTCCAGGCACAATCATTCAAAGTGTCAATGCACAAAATGCCTTATAAAAATAACCCCTACTAACTATGAAAGCTAACAAGGTGGTCAGATTTGGACATGCTAAAATTAGGGCATCAAAGTATATGTGTATCTACAGCTAGAAGCCCACATACCTCCCATGATATATGCTCAAAGCCCTAAGCTCTAGAAATAGCTCTCACAATCCTAAAATCGTCATCTCCTACAATCCTTAGCTCCCACTAGATATTATTATTTAGCTCCTACAATCCTCAGCTCCAATACCTCCAATAGCATGCGAAGATAGAATAACAAATTAAAAAATTCAAACTTTTGGCTATTTTGTTAAAACAACCCAAGTTGGTCAAAATTTTGACCAAATTGGGAAACTGTAAGTGGGTCAAAATTTTGACCAACTTTGGCATAAAAACAAAAAAAAAAAAGATATTGAACAAGTCTCTTCATATGTTGGTAAAAAAATTAGGTCCAAATTTGACCTATAATGTACTAGTGTATATGCCAATCATACATTTTCAACCCTGGCCCAAAATCACCTTTCTTTGATATGAGACTACTTATGCTTGCAGAAAATCCTGTGGGAAAGTTAGTATTTTTTATGGCTTCATATATGGCATCAGTTTTTTGTTGCATTAATAACCAAGGAATGGCACTCGTATTAATCTAGTTTCCATAGCTATTTGATTAAAGGAAAAACTTCAATGTATGATTGGATTCATCAATGTCATTGCAAATTTTGACCAATTTTACTTTGTCACACCTTCCATCCAATATTTTCCATAGTGTCTCTATTACATTCTTTCCAATATGCATAGCATCAAACAAATGCACTATTAGGAGGTGCTCATAGTATGAAAACCTACTAAATTGTCAAGGATAACTTTTAAGTCCTTTGGAAAGTTTCTCATCGATGCCTTGATGACCTTCACAAACATCAATTATATCATTGATAAAAAAACTTGACATTATCCAAACATAAATTGCATATGAAAGCTTGCATCAGATGGAATGCCATTACCTCCATGATTCATTTTATTGTATTCCAACTTCCACGTGTGAAGTGACTTCTTCATAGCTTTGATGTTGTCTCTTCTTTCCCATTGAAAAGATGGTTTTGTGGCAATTTGATACTTATGATTTTTATGGAGAAAGTGTCTATGCTCATCAAACACCTACTTTTCTAAACTTTTTGAATGCCAAGATTTCATCTTTGGCCCATAAATTAGACATGCAAATTTTCCCTTTGTTTGAAGACCTACAAGATCGTGTATAATTGGATGACATGTGTACTATAAGATTTATATTTAAAATTATCACACACAACTTAAACATACAAAGATAATGTGTTAGCACTATTACATATCAAAAATATGCATTAACAACTTTACATACCATAAAAATGTTTTAGTCTAGGGGCATCATGTATTGTCCATACAAGCATTATACAAAATTAAATTTTCTTTCACCAATTGGTCTAGAGATGTCATATATAGTGACCCCATTCTATGACTTCAAAAACTCATCAATCAAGGGCTTAATATATACATTCATATCTTTCACTTGGTACTTACCTAGTTGAATGAACATAAACAAAACATAATTATTATGATCATTTGGGTAATTTTTTTCTAAATTAATTTAGATGACTATTAAATGGGAAAATACCTGGTTCAATCATCACCAACATTATGTGCTCCCTCTTTACACACATCTAAGGAAGAATGCTATTGTTAATAACAAAAATAGGCAAGACCAAGTAAACAAATCTCATCTTTCCAAATTGATTGACACCGTCTATTGCCAATAAAAACTTCAAATTATGAGGTTCTTCTTTAAATTCTAACCACCTATCTTCTATGTCCTTAAATTTAGAACCATTCACAAGCATTTGCATAATGTCATCTTGACTTCTATTGTGTGCATGGTAATCAATAAATTGTACCAAGTTAGTACACCTAAATAATCATTGTAGATGTGGAATAATGGGAATTTTGTCTAGTGTGGAGCCTGACTAGTCCCCTAGTGGGAGATTGTTAGTTTGTGGTGGCTAATCAAGGAAGTACTATACATACTTCATAATTCTATTTGGCCCTATTTTATCGCGAATATTTTATCAGTAATTTTTGGCTGACATATTGTAATTAAATATAACCCTAAAGTAGAAAAAATACTTATATAAAAGGGCTTAGGGTTAGGGATTTTTCCATAAGGTGTGATACAAAAATTGCTTCTTGTGGTAGTATTGAGTTGTAAGGGTTTATAGATTGTATCAGGTTGTAATCATTGGATCGTAAGAATATTGGTCTCGTTGTTTGGTGGATGTAGCCTAGGGATTGAGTGAACCACATTAAATTTTGGTGTCATGTGTTCTCTTCTTTGTGATCTATTATTATTTTTTATTGTTTATATTTTGATGTAATTGTTATTTCTATCTGTGGTTAATCTTAACAAGTAGTATAAGAGTGAGGTTTTTTTTTAGTTATCCTCTATTGGAAAGTCTAGCAATTGAGTGGGAGTGATGGAAAATGATGGTAAGCTAAAGGTTGACAAGTTTAATGGACAAAAATTTCCGTCATGGAAAATACAAATGGAGGACTATCTCTATCAAAAGGATTTATGGAAGCCATTAGAATGAAAAACCAAGAACTAGGGAACTATGACAAATGAGGACTAGGAGATTTTAAATAGAAAGATACTTGGAAGCATTTGATTATGCATGACACCATCAATGACATTTAACATTATAAAAGTGAAGATGATGAAAGATTTGATGGAAACCCTAGCAAAATTGTATGAAAAGACCTTTGCTTCAAATAAGGTATTTCTTATAAGCATTTATTTAATATGAAAATGGTAGAAGGTGGATCTATTGCAAATCATTTAAATGAGTTTAATACTATTACTAGTCAATTATCTTCTATGGGTATTAATTTTGATGAAGAAATTAGGGCTCTCTTGATTTTGTGTTCTTTTCCTAAAAGCTGGAATGCCTTATTAATGGTTGTGAGTAATTCTAATTCTAGATCTAATACCCTAAAATATGATGATGTGATCAGTGTTATTTTGAGTGAGGAAATTCATAGGAAAACCTCAAGTGGATCTACATTAGGAATTTCTTTGAACATACAAAGCAGAGGTAGAATGACTGAGACAGGAAATAATTCCATAAACAATGGAAAATCAAGAGGAAAGTCAAAGGGGAAGAGGTCTCAATCCAAAGGATCAAGAAATTGTTGGTATTGTGGGAAACTAGTGCATAAGAAGAAATATTGATGGACTCAAAGAATAATGAAGGAGATAAACCAAAAGGAAACAAGGAGGCAAATGTGGTTTCATCAAACTTTTCTATGCAAACAAATTATCTTCATTGAGCTTGGGAACTTCTCTCTTGGACATCTTGATCTTCCTACTTCTAGTACCTTTAAACTAAATTAGCAAATGACTCTGATCCGAATTGTTTGAAATGCTTTAGAATAACTAAGAGGAGGGGTGAATTAGTTATTCAAGGTCCAAATGTCCAATTAAAACTTTTTATCAAGTGAGCCTTTAAAATTGTTCATTCATCCAAGCTTCAACTTTCCTACTTAGCAAGTTACTATAAATCAACATGCAAGTAGAATGCATGAAAAATCAACACATAACATAGTGATTTATGAAAAATTTCAATTTGGGAAAAACCACTAGTAACATGCTACTCAATTCTCACTCTTCGAAAGTGATGCACTATAAAAGGCCTACACTGTTAAAGGCTACAACACATTATTAAATATGACCTGGTTAAAGGATTTAACCACCCTATTAGAAGTGGACCTAGTTAGAGGACTTTAGAACATTCACTTGGAATGCCACCTTGTTAAAGGATTTACAAATGGCTATTAAACCAACCTAAGTCCATAGGATTTTTACCCTAACTGATACAATTTCTAGAGAGTAACAATAAGGGGTTTTGACCGTATTACAATTCACAACTTAACTCGCAAATCTCAAATCACAGTTTAGCTCTAACATTGTCTAGTTTTCAGTCTCTATAGCTCTGACAGCTTGTCCTCTTTTCAAGCTTTGTCTCCTTGAGTGTTCATGCTCAATATACTAGTGCAATCTTCTTTCTAACCACTAATCAAAGTAGAGTCTCTATGCTCTATTCTTCCTTCTCCTCTTAATGTCTTCTCCTTGACACCTTTCAACCACTTCACTATTTTGGCACACTGGTAGCTCTTGCTTCTTGGTCTATGACTCCTTAAGTAGAAGTCTAGAATTCCTTTTCTTACTTTATTCTTCCCTCCTTTAATTTTGGTTTGAATGGATTAGGTAGGATTCATTGAATCTATCTCATATCTTGTTCCTTCTAGAAACATCTTGAAGAATTCTCTTGAATTCACTCAAAAATGGATTACATAAAGATCTGTGCCACCAGCTCATCATCCTTATCCTCCAACTGGTTCACAAAATTCAAGGTAACAAATTTGTTGGCTTAGATTTGGAAAATCTTTGACTTTTCCAATAATGTAGTAGCTCGACACTATTGAAATTTTGGTGCTTGGAACATAATGTGTTACTCAACATCAACTACATTTTACTAATGCTTGACACCTACTATTGATTCACTTGGTTTCCACTAAGTTTTTCTGATGCTCAACATCTAAACACTCTCAACTCCTTCTGTATCACTCAGTACACACTAGATTTTTTGTTCGCTCATCACTAACTAAAAATCTACTCAACTTCAACTAGCTTGCTCGACACTCACTAATGAGCTTAGTTAAGCTTTATAGTCAACCTTGTTGCAACTTATTCTTCCAGTGTTTTTAAGTGTGCACAACCTCTATATCTTCAAGTATATTATCAATATATCATTTTACCATTGTCTTAACTAATCCTTGCACTTCATTTCAAAACCATAACTCAACCTTTCCCTTACGTGCTTTTGTTGCATCTTGTTGATTAAATCCTCTTCATCAATCAACTAAGTGATAGTACTTAGATCTTATAAGCAATTGTCATTCCAACAAACAACAAGTTTGACATCAATGTCAAAATAGTGATTGAAAACATTCTTTATCAACAATCTCCCTCTTTGATGGTATTCATTTTCAATCATATTTCTAACAATCTCCCTCTTTAGCATTTATGGCAAACCAAATTGATCAACCAAGTTAACAAAATGCTAACTAGGTTAAAATAGTAAATCAAATGCCAAAAAGAAAACTTCATTCAAAACTTATTCATTTTTTTAGTAGTATAAGTTGACTTGTGACTCCCTCTAAATTCTTTTACTAATAAACTATCTTCCTTTTGATTGATTTTTGTTTGTACTAATCTCTCTCTCTCTCTCTCTCTCTCTCTCTCTCCATAAATCTTATTAGTTTATTATTACTTCTCCCTCAACTATTGATTAGTCATCTGTTTCTCCCTCTACTCATTTGATCCTGTAGATTTGATCAGTTTCTTGCCATAGTTCTCCCTCTTTCTGTTTGAATGTTGTTGATCAATTTTTGTGTTACTTCTCCCTCTTTGACAAAAATTCCAAAGACATAATATCTCAACAACTTATCATGCAAGTGTAACATTTCCAAGTACTCCAATTTCTCCTTCTTTCACCTTGCTAATGACTAATTTGGAACTTTAGCACTTTGATTACTTTAAGCAGAAATCCCAAAGTATCCTTTGCATCAATTTATAATATTCCAACAATCAACTCATTTGATGTAGGGTAGTCTTGTTGTTACTTAAGTAGCCTTGGCTAGGGGTATCACTCCTAACTTACCTCTAAGATACTCAAAAGCATCTTTAGGCAGAGCCTCTATAAAGATGTTAGCAATCTGTTCCTTTGAACTGACATATTCCATTCTCACTTGCTTATCTTTCACAAATTCTCTTACATAGTGATACTTAAGTGCAATATGCTTTGTTTTGGCATGCATCATAGGATTCTTTGATGTGTTGATGGCACTTGTGTTGTCACAATAGAGTATCATAGGTTCAGTTACCTCTTCCTTCATTCCTTGTGACATATGTTTGATCCATACAATATTAATGTAGTTGATAGTAGCACCAACATATTCAACTTCTACTGTGGACTATGAGGTACAACTTTGTTTTTTACTGGTCCAAGTACTTGGTATTTTACTTTTAAAAAGTGCTCCTCCATTGGTGCTTTTTCTATCATCAATATTATCTCCCCAATCTACATCAGTGTAGGCTTTGAACTCAAACTTTTCACTCTTCTTGTAATACAAACCAAACTCATCAGTTCCTTTCAGGTACCTTAGTATTCTTTTCACTACCATCAGATGATTTTATCTTGGGTTAGCAAAAAATCTTGCCACTATTCCAACTGCTAATGCAATGTTTGGTCTACTATGTACAACATACTGCAACTTTTCAACTATTGATCTATACATTGTCTGATTTACTTCAGCTAACTCATCATTCTTGGATAGCTTATGTCCTATTACCATTGGTGTACTTACTAATTTTGAGTCTTCTAATCCAAATGTCTTGAGTATCTCCTTGATGTATTTTGATTGGGTTACAAATATGCCATGCTTCAATTGATGTACTTGCAATCCAACAAAGAATTTGATTTCTCCAAACATTGACATCTCAAACTCATGTTTCATTTGATCAACAAAATCTTTGCATAGCACATCTTTTCCTCTAAATATTATATCATCAACAAATATTTTAGATATCAAAATATCTTTTCCTTTTTTTGCCTCGATGTACTAGTTTTTGTTGTCATCTATTCTCTCAAATTCTAACTTCACAAGGTATTTGTGCAGTGTTTCATACCATGCTTTGGGTGCTTGCTTCAAATCATAGAGTGCCTTATGCAATTTTCAAACCATAGAGTTCCTTATGCAATTTGTAAACCATATTCTTGTTGTTGTCATCAACAAATCCCTCTAGTTCTTCTATGTAGACTTCCTCTTCAAGTATACCATTAAGAAAAGTAGACTTCACATGCATTTGGTATACTTTGAAACCTTTAAAAGCAACATATGCAAGTAGTGTCCTTACTCCTTCCATTCTTACAACAGAGAAATTTTTTTTCCCATAGTCTAGTCTTTCTTCTTGTGCATAGCCTTTGCAGACTAGCCTAGCCTTGTTTCTTGTTATCTCACCATTCTCATCAAGTTTGTTTCTAAAGACCCATTTGGTACCAATTACATATTTATTAGCAGGTCTAGGAACTAGGGTCCAAGTTTAGTTCTTTCCAATCTAATCTATCTCTTCTTCCATAGCTTTATGCCAATTATCATCTTACAATGCATCTTTTACTATTTTGGGCTCAATCTTGCTCAATAGACATGATTCATTCCTTATTCTATTCCTTGTCATTGTTCTTGTATCCTTGTCTCCAATGATTTGTTCAATAGGGTGATGTCTTCACACAGACTTGGCTAATCTTGGTTCTATCCTTCTTTCCATGTTTGGTCCTTCAGCTTCAAAGTCACTTTGCACATCAATGTCTAGTATTTCATTGTCTCCTTTATGTGTACTGACTTTAGAGTTTGAATGCACATTTTCTTCATTCTAAAACTTAGCTTTAGAATGCAACTTGACATCCACTAGTTGTGACTCGGTTGATAATGAAATTTGTTATTGATTCCAAACTTGATTAGCATCATTTTCTTCAATAGTAATCCCTTCATAGAAGTATACAAAAGATCTATAATATTCTGATTTCTTAGATTCATCAACTTGGACTTCTACATGATCATCAAAATTTACATTTGCACTCTCCACAATCTTGTTAGTGTTAGTATTCAAACACTTATATACCTTACTTCTAGTGGAGTATCCAAGGAACATGTCTTCATCACTCTTTGTATCAAACTCTCCATTTCTAGTATCTTTAAGAATATAGAATTTACACCCAAATACTTTGAAATATTTTACATTAGGTGAGTGACCATACCATAGTTCAAAAAGTGTTGCATTTGTACATTTTTTTACTTGTACTCGATTCAGGGTGTAAATAGCAGTACTTACAACTTCTCACTAGTACTTCAGAGCAACACTTTTCTCCATCATCAATATTCCAACATAGTCTATTACTGATCTATTTCTTCTTTCTGCAATGTCATTCTAAGGTGGAGTTCTTGGTGCCGATGTTTGCCTTTTGATTCCCTTGTCATTGCAAAACAGCTCATATTCTTTTGATGTAAACTCTCCTCCTCTGTCTAATCTTAGGCACTTCAGACTTTTACCTGTTTCCTTCTCAACCCTAGCCAAATACCACTTGAACATTTGAAATGCATCAGATTTCTTCTTTAAGAACATGGCAATCATCATCCTAGAATAGTCATCCATAAACAACATTATGTATCTGTTGGTCAAATAAAAAGTATTGACAGATGAGTGTTAACACACTTAACCATTTTCATCATACATGTCGAGTACACAATAGATGCCAAGCCATAATTTTGATAGGTGTTGAGTCATAGTTAGTGCCGAGTAGATTAGAGTATAGTATGTGCCAAGTGATCCAAGAATTATTCATATGCTGAGTAACAGAATCATTCAAGTGCTGAGCAAACTAGGAAACACAGTTGATGCCAAGCAATCCAAAAATAGTGTGTGCCAAGCATCAACAATACTCCATGTGCCAAGCAATGCAGAATTAGCATAAGAGTTTGTACTTGCACAAACTAAGATGTAGACCATTTTTGGAGCCAACTTAAAGAAATTTCATAGGAGACAAAGGATAAGGATGATTCGTTTGCATTCCCTATGAAATCTACATGCAACCAATTAGAAAAATGGTGAAGGCATGCAACCAATAAGAAAAATGAAAAGTATGAGTGGGAATTTGAAATTCAATTTGGATCATAGATCCATACCTAATCCTAAGTCTTTTCATTCTTTATAAGGAGAATGAATGTACCATTGTAAAATATGAGCAAAAAAAAGAGGGGGAGACTATAGTGGAATTTTAGTGTGAAGAGAAAAGACTTAGTCAAAGGGATAGCATTTATATATCCAGTTAATCAAAATAGAATAGGGGACATATTCAAAGATTAGATCTAGTAGATATTAGAAGAGAAAGAGCAGATCAAGTCCCTGAAACAAGCAATTCGAGATTGCATTCAATCAAGTTAAATGTTCAAATACTCTTTCACAATTGTATTAGAGGATAAATTCTTATGGTGATAGGTTAGCTTAACAACTAGGTAGGAGAGCCTTTGGAGAAGGTCAAGAAAATCCTATTTATTAGGTGGGTTTAACAACCTTTTTGTAAATCCTTTAATAGGGTGACACTTCTTGTAAAGTGTTTGTAAATCCTTTTAATAGGACACTATTAACACAATGTAAATCCTTTTAGAGGGTAGGCCTTTAACAGGGAAAACCATCATAAGTAGTTGAACCCATTGCTGTAGTAAATTTTTGTGGGTGTCATCCCCACCCTAGTTTTACCTTCTTATTCTTGGAGGGTTTTTGGGTCACCAAGATCTCTTGTATTATGTGTTGATGCATGTTCTCATTTTATGTTTATTTACTTGCATGCATGTTTATTTCAATTTAATTTTGTTAAGGGGATGAGAAGAGAAATTGGTTACTTCTTATTCACCCCCCCCCCCCCCCACCTCTCAGAAGTACTCTTCCCATTTGAACATTTCAACAATTGGTATCAGAGCATCTAGTTCTCACAAGGAGAAGCCTAATAGCTTGGAGAAAAAGGTTAGAAGATGGAAGTTTTCAAACTTGGTAAGATCATTGACAATCAGGTGATTGATGTGCAACCAACTCTACACTGTTAGAGTAATTAGTTGTTCACACTTATTAATTAAAACACTTTGGTTTAATTAATTAAGTTGCCTATTACTCTTGTTTTCTTAAGTTATCTTGTAGGTGCATATAATTAATATTTTATTAATTATATTGTGCAACCTAGCTTTTTTAGGATTTAGTTTCCCTTTTCGGGTTCCATGATTCCTTTATAAGGATTCACCTCTTTGTATTTTATTCATTCACTTATTGGATTATATGAGATATTGCTCTTTGCATGTCCATAAGATGGATCTGGCTTTTTGGCCTCCTTTATTTTTCCTTGCCTCTATTCTTTGCTTCATCCATGTGACAGGGTTATGCATGCAAGTGTTCTTGGGAGATTAGTTTTTCACCTAATCTAACATGGTATCGAAGCTTTTCTATGTGCAAGAGTAGATTTTAGTTTCCTTATTTGAGAGATTTGGGGGGGGGCAAATAAACTTTATTGTAGTTTTTTGAAAAACGAAGTATGCTCTTCTCTTGCATCTTTGGATGATCTTGAGAATTAGAAAAGTTTTGACAAAAATAGTTTTTCTTTGGGGTTTCAATCTTAAATCTGACAACCAACTTGCATATTTGGAGTTTTCAATCAGTTTTGCAGGTTCCAGCATGCCATTGATGGACTTAAGAAGCTGATCCAACATTTGCATGTCATATTTTGGTTGCTGGGGTCATTTTTTGATTTTTGGAGCCATTTTTTACTGTTAAAGGCGTCTGATTTACACTACAACAACATCTTTTGTACATCAAAAAGAAAAATGCTTTCTAGGTTTTGTTTGCAGCCCCGAAAAACTATCTGGGTATCTTTTAGATTTTGCATGCAAGCTGTATATTTTTCAGAATCGAGCATGCAAAGCTACAGCCATACCCCTCTCCGTTGGCAGTCGCAGATTTGAATGCAGTTTTCAAATCTCTTGTTTTTGCATCCTCTTAATGCTATTTTGCTTCCAGCATTTGCATTACTCTCTTGGAGACTAACTCTATGATGCTATTTTGATTTTGTATCATTTGCATTCATAGTTTAGATATTTACTCTTTGCACTAGTTTTCTGGGTTATTAATCTTTTTAGATTCTAACATGGTATCACAAAGTAGAGGAAGCTAGGGAGGAATTGACAAAACCTTTGAAAAGAAGAAAGGAGATAACCTTAGAAAAAAATGGCATACACTACAAGGATATTGACACCACACATGTATTTGTCAAGGGAGATTCCAAGGAATTTGATGCAGCAATATCAGAATTAATGGAGAAAAATAGAGCACAAGCTAAAGAAATCAGATTACTCAAGCTTGAACAAGAATCACAAGCCACATTGCTTTATGAAGTGACTGAACAAAAGAAAAGAGCTATTGAAGATATGGCCATGGTATAAGATGATAAGAAAAATCTCATCAATAAGCTAGAAGAGAAGATAACTAAATTTGAAAAGATTTCAAACATGCAGTTAGACACCTTAAGCTAGATGATGAATGCTCATCACGAGCTAAACATGAAAGATATTGAGATCTCCACCTTGAAGATATAGAATGAACAATTTCAGAATGAATTGAACAAAGAAAAGGAAATAATAAAAAGTTACAAAAAACCCAATGAGGCCATCAAGTACTTTGAGCAATTGCTGAAATCACCTTGGGCTAGTAATGACACTATAGGACTTGGCTACATCAGCACTAAACAAGGAGAATCATCCAAGGCTGTAGAAGAAAGAAGCAACAAAGGTAAGAATAGTAAACCTACTTGTCATTTCTGTGGTAAAAAGGGAGATACCTCTAATGTGTGCAAAAGTAAGAGTAGTCATTAGCATGATAAGCCTATGGATGCAAATTTCTATCACAAGTGCAAAAAATAAAGACACTTAGCACAAGACTATAGAACCAAGATCATGAGAACACTAGAATTTGAGGGTCACTGCTACAACTACAAAATATATGGACATAGGGCATCTAAATGTAGATTAAAGCCTATGTGGACACCTAATCAGCCTAGAAGGAAAACCAACTATGCACATCACTACAATTGGGACTATAATACAAGGCAAAGTTGTCACTACTATTAGGAATATGGTCATGTATCTTAGAATTGCATAAGAACACACTTCAAGGGAAACTGCAATAGATGATTGAGTCAAATTACTTGTTTTAGTTGCTTAAAGATTGGACATGTTAGCAGGAACTATCCAACAAAGGCCGAGGCACCCAAGACTAAAGTTAACAAGGGAAAAGAAGAAGTTGATGTGGAACACATCAAGAAAGATATGAAGAAGACATGGTAGAAGAAAGGTGAATGCAACACATCAAATGGAGAGATCACTTCACCCAAGAGATCAAGTGATCACACCTCAACAAACTAAGCACTAGAAAGTCATATGGGGCTGATACATATAAAGATGTATCATAAATAAGTCCAAAAAGAACATAGGAACACTGCAAAGAAGAAAGTTGCATAAGTAAAGATGTCAAGATAAAAGTTGAAAGATGATGCCAAGCTACCTTTGGTTGCCTAGTAAAACTACAGTGCATGCTGAGCTAAATAGTCTAGTAGCTATCGAGTAAGACTTGCTAGTGGTTGTCGAGCAATTAACAAGATCAGAAGATACCGAGTGAAACAAGATAGCAGCTACCAAATGAATGAAATATAGTTGATGCCGAGTTGGAAAATCCTCTAGAAGCCGAGTGATAGCTGTAAGCATGAAAGCAATAAATGCTAGGTTTTAAGCCTAATAAAAGGTAAAAATTGTTTATTTTTTATCATATGAACAAAGAGAAAAGATGAGCAGAGTGATTAAGCAATTTCCCAATGATGAAAAGGTGATTAATAGCAATTCAACAACAACCCAACTTAGTTTCATTGATTTACTAGGTATTTCATTCAAGAGCCAATTTACGTAGTTTGAAAAGTTAGTTTAAATAGTAAACCCTAGTTTGGTTAAAGATGGCATCTAGTTCTAAATCTACAAAGGAAAAGGAAGGATTGGAAATCCAACTAGTTAGTAATGAAGTTAAACAACCAGAGTTCAGACCCATCCCTGAAGTTGCTTACAAAAATGATCCCGCTGGTGCCCTATCCGTGATTTCTTATAGAGTAGTAATGGTTCAAGATGTACGCAAATGCTATAACAATAAGATAGGTGCAATAGGATATTTGGAGATTTTCAATGCATTTGATAAACTCTATGAAAATGGGATACTTAAAGATGAATTCTCCATAGTTGAGAAGAAGGGTTTGACCAAAACCCTAGTTTTCCCCATTGTCTTTAAAATAGAATGGATACACATTATGCTAAGTAGAATCCATGATGGAACTTTTTGTTTAAAAATTGGGCTACTAAAGTTCACAAAGAAGACTCTACATAGGGTTACTGGTATTCCAACCCTAGATCAGCCCAAAACCCTAAGGAGTCATAAGAGGGAGGCAATTGAGAAAAACTTTGGTGCCAAATGGAATAATAGGGGTATGACAATTGACACCATCAAAGACCCCCTACTATATTTTGTTGTGAGGATTATATCTCAATTTTTTTATCAATCCAACAAGTTAAACAATGTACCCTACATAGCTGTAGATGTTGCCTACAAGCTAGTAAAAAAGGATCACTCTTATGATCTTGCAAAATTGATGATGCAACAAATAAATGAGAACTTGGGAGCCATAAGGAAATCCAAAGGGGCTCAATGCAAATTTGGTGTAGTATTGATTTGCATGTTTTTCTACATTATGAAAGAATTCCCCTTAATAGGGAAGGTGAGATGGGATCCAAATACAAAAATTGTTGATCAGATAAATGGTTTCATTGATCAAATGGGTGAAAATTTTGATGCCCAAATGACTAGTTATTTTAAGGATTTCAAACAATCCATGAAGCAGAGAGTGATAATTCTAGTCTCATTAGTGGAGTGACATGAAAAGGACATTTTCTTTCTAGTGGATATTGACTATACCTACATACAAGCAATCATCCCTAGAGTTAGATGGCTTAGACCACTGGGATATGAACTTGATGTGGATCAAGCATCGACAACTATTACAGCATTGCTTGGAAAAGAAATTGATAAAATTGCAAAGCAATTTAGAACCCATGATGTTGTCAAATCAAGGGTGATAATAGACCTCAAAATAGCCATAGCAATAAAGAAGAAAGATAAACTGGTTAAGAAGATCAAAAAGAAATTTGGGGCAAAGATTGGAGATATAGGTACTGCAGAAGAAGCAGAAGAAATAAGTGATGACAAAGAAGAAGGTGATAATGAAGGAGATGAGTCTGAACAAGATTTTCTAAAATTGACTCAAGAATTAGGAGAAGAAGAAAAGGAAGATGCAGAGAAAGAAGAAGCTAAGGAAATGCCCATCAAAACTAAGGTCACCAAGAGAAGCAAAAGCATGACCTACTCCTTAGCCCAAGCCAAAGAAGGTAACAAAGCTTGCACCGAAAAAGCCTACAACTAGAGCTACTACAAGAGCTACTACACAAAAGGCAAAGGAAGAGGTAGCTAAGAGGAAGGAATTCGCTAAGAAGATTGAAGAAGAGCCAAAGAAAAGAAGAAAATTTGTGGCATAACTTGATTTAGAAGAAGAAAAGACAAAATCAGAAGACCACAATCAATTTAAAGTGGTAAGTCATTCCCCAAAGTCTTCCATTGATAAATTATGTGCTAAGATTAGGAATGGAGACTTAAATGATTTGAAGAATGTAAATTTATATAAGCTAACAAAAGATGAGAAAAATAAAATAGAGATATATGTATATAATATGATGGTAGAACATAAACACACACCTCTTGAAGTGGATAGTTCATTGCCAAAGGAATTAAATAAGATTGTAGAAGAAAAATGGCATTTTTCTCTGCAAACTGAAAAGAAATAAGGGAGTCTACCTTAGCAAGGATGTTGCCTGATTTGACTAAAAGTCAAATAATACATGTAGTCAAAAGGCACAATAGTAGATTTACTCCCAAACATAGGGCATTTAGTATTTTACAAAATAAAATTGAAGAGGTTGTGAGCAATATCACAAAAGTATGGAAAATTATTTACAAGAAAATTGATGATGTGTTTGATGAAGAATACAAGGTAGAAGTAAGTGCCAAAGCAAAGTAATTAAAAGAAGCAAGAAGAAAGAAGGTAGAGGAGAAGAAAGTTGAGGAAGAAAAGAAGGATGGAGAAGAAAAGAAGGAGGAAATTGGTAAAGAAGAAGAAAACGGGACAAGGTGAGCAATAGGAATAAAGTGTATAGGACACATAAATGCCACCTCCTAGTCCTCCTCATTCTACCATCACACCTACAGAAACAATTAAGATAAAAGATTTCATTGAAAATTTTGGTCAAAACATCAATACATTAACTACAAAGGATCTAGAAAAGATCCTTGACCAATCAACACAAGCAACTAGGCCATGTTCAAGCCCAATATTGGTCAGTGTTGATGAACTCCAAAAGGCAGTAGCTAAATTAAAAGAAAACAAGGTGCAAACAAAAGAACAACCTATCACCATACAATCTACTAGACTTTTACTTCTTTGATCACCATCTCCACCAAAAGAAGTCACAGTTGCACTTCACAAGTTGAGTGTAGTACTAGGGGATCATAAAGAAAAATCAATACAGTCAATAGGTACACCCCCAACTAGAATGGCAGAAGAAGGAAAATAGACTGAAGATAAAGAAGAGACAAGAGATAAGGAGGAATCTACAATACAAACTTCATTTGAACTACCAAAAATAGGTACTCAAACAAAAACTCTTCAGCAACCGAGCACTGGAATGCTAGAACTGCAAATTAGAACACTAGGCTTGAGCTCTACTAGGGTAGCCAAGACAATTCATTATGGAATTCCTGAGCTTGATGAAGAAATAAAGATACCCTATTATGAATCTAGTACTCTCATTGAGGAAAAGATGAATGAAATTTAGAGTGCATTGGATAGAAGAAGGAGACAAGAGGCAGTTAGAAAGGATTACAAACATAGGCAAGCGTTAACTAAAATCAAGGACATTTTCATGGATACCTTCAGTCTACAGTCTCCGAATGAGTCAAGACCAATTATAGAGCAACTATCAAATATAGTTGATCAGCTAACATATAAGGACCATGACACCAATGCCAAACTAATAGAATGGTCAGAAAAGAAATTCCAAGGAAAGGGCAATGAGAAGATAAAAAATACTATCATATTGGGACAAGTTGATCTTCATAAGAAAATAGATAGGATTAAAATTGTATTAGGGAATATATTTTCCCTAACAATAAACTGTGTGATTTTTCAAACTTCACACATGAGACTAGCCATAAAATAATGAGCTTGGAGAGAAATCTAAAGATTTCCAGTATGCAACTCCAAATCAATCCAACTCAAAGTGAGAAGCATTTTCCTCAAACGCTTCATACTCAAAGGGAACTAGCTGTATTATTAGCAGAGGAGGCTAATATAAAAGCTAAGTTAATGAAAATTCAATCCTCCATCACCCCTCACTTAGAAGTACTTCAAAAGGAGCAAATGTATGTAGAGACAGTCCTAAAGAAAGATCCCAATCTTTCTACGCATGAAAGACTTGTAGACCTAGCAGTAGAGCTTGCAATCTAACATAAGTCATTGGATATTGCATTAAACAACTGGGATGCAGCTCTAAAGATACTCCTTGAAGTCTACAACTCATTTTTGGCCAAACATGGTATTACTCCATAAAACCCTTTGACATTAGTGTCTAAAAGGGGGAGAATGAACAAAGTGGGGAGATATATTATAGGGGGAGTAATGAGCAAAGGAGGAGATATGTAGATACTATGGGTGATTACCAAATTTTGAAGAATTTTGATCATTATGATTACATTCTTTCACTCCATTCTTTCTTTCATTTTGAGAATAAAGTGGAATGATTTTAAATAACCAAAGAGGGGAGAAAAGGAATAAAGAAGTGAAGAAGAGATGTAAACTTGTGGTAATCACATGGAATACAGGCACATCACATAGATCAGATCTAGTATACAGGGTAAGGATGTAGAAACAGGTCAAAGGACAGAGAGGATCAAGCACATTGGCACAGAATGGCATAGAATTTTAATTTCAAAGGCATAATCAACACAGGGGAGTTATAAGGTATATTGCTACTCACAATTTTTTGAAATTTTGCATGTAAGCTGAGCAAGTAAAGAATGTACTCAATTAGACTAAGTTCATAAATGCTTAGTTAAGTGATTTTGACACTCATGTCAAAGGGGGAGATTGTTGGTCAAAGAAAATGTATTGATAAATGAGTGTGAACACACTTAACCATTTTCATCATACATGTCAAGTACACAATAGATGCCGAGCCAAAATTTTGAGAGGTATCGAGTCACAGTTAGTGCTAAGTAGATTACAATATAGTATGTGCCAAGTTATCCAAGAATTATTCTGATGCAAGAGCATCCAGAGGTATAAGGGCAATCCCGTGTCACCCAAAAAAGTTGTACTTAGACTTAGTTTTTGTTTCATGTCTTTACATTTTTGGATACCCATTTTGGTCAAATAAAGGTTCCAACTCTCACAGTTCAACTATCAGTGTGCTAGAAAATCTTGAAAAAAATAGGACCATGCAATTTTGCCATCATTTTGGTGACCTAGAAGGTGTAAACTGGCTAGATGAATGTAATTGTTATTTAGAGCATTCCAAAAAAAGAATCAGGTCAAAAGGCCCCACTGTTTGAAAGTTATTGCAGTTTTTCGAGTTTTGGAGACCTCCTAAGAAATCTTCAAAGTCAGGTTAGGGGCATTAAATGACCTCAAAAAGGGCTGAAAAATGGGGGATGAGCAAAGCTTTTCCATAAGGCTATAGAGTGCTACGAGAGCTTTTCGAAAATATAAACGGTTCGTCAATCGGAGCTACGGTTCAAAAGTTATACCTCTTGAAAGTTTGGGTACTATTTCTGGATTCTTCTAGATTTGCACCGACTTCTAACGCAGCTTTTGGAACCTTCTATTTGGTCAGTGGATGCCTACTAGCACTTTCTAGAATGTACTCCTAGTCCTTAACCCTCTGGGGTCTATTTAAGGAGATTTCTGGCATTGTAAAAGGCAGTTCGGAGCGGAGTTTGAGAGGAGGTACTAAAAGGAGAAATTATCTCTAGATTTATGCTATTGTAAGCCCTTAGGGCATGTTCTGAAGTTTATTTTCTCTGTACTATTTCTAATAGCTTATTTTCTTAGTTAATATAATTTTCCCTTTCTGTTGTGTCCATTTTGTTCTTGGGTTGTGTCTCCATCAAGTGGTATCAGAGCTGGTTTTCCTGAGTGTGTAGACAGAGTGCCGACTGTGAGGCAGTTTGCACCAGGACTGTGTGGTTGTGGGATGAAGTTAGAAGATGCCTCCATGAAGAGAGCATGGCAGAAGGGCTAGAGCTATTAATCCTGAGGAGGTTAGAGCCCTCCAAAGGCAGGTACAAGCATTGCAAGAGGAGCTCCATAGAGGAGCAAATGTTGCCGCAGGTGACAATAGTGAGGATGACAATGAAGAAGAAGTAATAGGACTAGAAAGGGAACCTAATGTGGAAGTTCTGAATCCTATAGAGGAAAGGCTTTTTAGGGCCATTACTAAGTTTGGGAAAAGACCTACAATTGAAGTGGGTGTATTTTCAGGAAATCTGAAACCAGATGAGTTGATCGATTGGATCAATGAACTTGAAGAATACTTTGAGTATGAGGATATTAGGGACCCAGATAGGGTTAAGTTTGCAAAGGCCAAACTGAAAGGCCATGCCAAAATTTGGTGGCAAGAGGTTCAATTGGAAAGAAACAGAAGAGGAAAGGAGAAGATTACAAGATGGGATTGCATGGTGGACAAATTGAAGTAGTTCATTCTTGTAGACTACAAGCTTGATCTATTTAAGAAGATGCATGGGTTAAAGCAAGTAGGAAGATCAGTCCAAGAATATACAAAGGAGTTTTACTGAATCTTGATTAGAGTGAGGCATGCAGAAGCAAATAAGGAGAAGGTTGCTCATTATATCAGTAGGTTGCGACCTAGCATCCAGGAGGAATTAACTCTGGTAAGAATGACCAGCGTTGAAGAGGCATTCCAATTTTCCCTACGAGTTGAAGAGAAGCTGAATAAAAGGTTTAAAGGAAGACAAAGAGGGCGCGGTCAAGGAGGAAGGGGAAGCGGTAGATCATCGGGAGGCTGCAATGAAACCCAAAAGAAAAATGTAGATGTGGGTACTAGCAAGAACCAGAGGAATGATGGTTTCAACCGCTCCCATGATCAAGACTTTGGAAATCAAAGAAGAAGAGGTAGAGGACGTGGACAAGGAAGAGGAGGGTTTTATGGTACCTATTTCCATTGCAATGAAGAAGGTCATCATGCCTTTGAATGCCCTCAACGACAAGGAAGGACAAATAGGAGAGCTGAGGTCCAAGCTAGGGTTGCTCATGTGATGAGGATGCACAATCATCATATTCAGAGGATGCAGAAAGAGGAGAGACCTTGGTAAATGAAAGAGTCCTACTAAGTGGTGAGATTGAACTAGGACAACGGAGGAGTTTGTTCCATACCAGATGCAAGTGTGAGGATAAATGTTGTGACGTGATCATTGATGGTAGTAGCACTAATAACTTGGTATCAGAAGAGATGGTCTCTAAGCTGAAGCTCAAGAGGGAGAAACATCCATAGCCCTATCAGATTGCTTGGGTAAAAGATGATCATAAGGTCCTAGTAAGTGAACAATGTTTAGTAAAATTCAAAATTGGGAGTTACCATGATGAAGTTCTCTGTGATGTTATTTCGATGGATGTTTTCCATCTATTATTGGGTAGACCATGGTAGTTTGATAGACATGCAGTGCATGATGGACATGCAAACACATACTCTCTGACAAAGGATGGAGTTTGCCACAAATTGAAGCCCATGAAAAAGGAAGGTGAAAAGGTATGTAGCAGTGCTAGAATTTGTCTTGTTGATGGAAGGAATTTTTTAGATGGCATGAAACATGAGCATACGTGCTATGCTTTGATTCCTATGAAAGATAAAGAAGGTAGTAGTGAAATACCATTTGAAGTTTCAGATTTACTAGGGGAGTTTGGAGATATTATCTTTGATAATGTTCCAGATGGATTGCCACCAGTAAGGCAAATCAGTCATCAGATAGATCTGATTCTAGGAGCTAGTTTTCCTAACAAGGCTGCCCATAGGATGACTCCTACTGAAATAGACAAGCTAAATAGATAGGTTCAAGAGTTGTTGAGGAAGGGCTTGATTCGAGAGAGCCTAAGTCCATGTGCAGTACCTGCAGTACTCGCACCAAAGAAGGATGGAGAGTGGAGGATGTGAACAAATTCTTGAGCTATAAATAGGATCACCATCAAGTACCGGTTTCCTTTGCCAAGGATGGATGATATTATGGACTGCTTGAGTGGAGCTCAGTACTTCACAAAGATAGACCTGAAGAGTGGTTATCACCAGATACAGATTTGAGAAGGAGATGAGTGGAAAACAGCCTTCAAGACCAAGGAGGGTCTTTATGAGTGGTTAGTCATGCCCTTTGGATTGACGAACGCCCCAAGCACCTTCATGCAGCTCATGAATGAGGTACTTAAGAAGTTCTTGGGAAAATTTGTTATTGTCTATTTGGATGATATTTTAATTTTCAGCAAGACTTTGCAAGAACATTTATTGCATATTCATAGTGTCCTTGAAAGGCTAAGGGAAGAGAAACTATTAATTAATTTGAAGAAGTGTAACTTTGCAAAAAGGGAGTTAGTCTATTTGGGGTTTGTTATATCACCTGAAGGTCTCAAAATGGATCTAGAGAAGGTAAAAGCCATCTTGGAATGACCTACTCCAAGGTCTGCTACTAAGGTAAGATCATTTCATGGTCTGGTTAGTTTTTACAAGAAGTTTATTAAGAATTTCAGTGGCATATGTGCACCCCTAAGTGATACAATAAGAGGGGATAGAAAAGAGTTCAAATGGACTGCAGCAGCTATGAGAAGTTTTGAATTGCTAAAGAAGAAGGTGACAAAACAGCCTATGTTGGCACTTCTAGATTTTAGAAAGGTTTTCCAGGTGGATTGTGACGCTAGTGGCAGTGCTATTGGGGCTGTATTAAGCCAAGAAGGTAAGCCTATTGCATATTTTAGTGAAAAATTGAATGATGCAAAGAAGTATTCTATTTATGATCAAGAGTTCTATGCAATAGTTCAGGCCTTAAAGAAATGGAGGCATTAATTATTGCCAAAGGAATTTGTTTTGTATACTGATCATCAGGCATTACAGTACCTAAATAGCAAAGGTAAATTGAATCAGAGGCATATGAAGTGGGTAGAGTTCTTGCAGAGCTATACATTTGTGTTGAAGCATAGAAGTGGAAAATCTAACAAGGTTGCAGATGCACTAAGTAGGAGACAGTTGTTGCTTACAGTAATGCAGGTTGAAGTAGTTGGGTTTGATGAACTCAAAAATTTGTACCCTGAGGATTCTGATTTTGCTGAAGCCTGGAAAGCTTGTAAAGAACTTGTTGCTATAGATAGAACCAAGTGGTTAGACTATTTGATTTAGGATGGTATGTTGTTCAAAGGTAGTCAATTGTGCATTCCAAGGAGTTCCATGAGGGAAAATCTAATTAAGGAGAAACACAGTGGAGGGATGGCAGGACATTTTGGTCGAGATAAGACCATTTCCATTCTTAGAGAACATTATTTTTGGCCTCAAATTTCACAGGATATGAAGAAATTTGTACAGAGTTGCCAGGTTTGTCAAGTTGCCAAGGGGTTTAGTCACAATACTAGCCTATATCAACCATTGCCTGTTCCATCAAGGCCATGGGAGGACATAAGTATGAATTTTGTTCTTGGATTGCCAAGGACACAAAGGGGTAATGACTCAGTATTTGTGGTGGTTGACAGGTTCTCCAAAATGGCACATTTCATTCCATGCCACAAAACTCATGATGTTGTCCATATTGCAGACTTGTTTTTCAAAGAGGTGGTAAGACTACATGGTCTTCCAAGGAGTATAGTTTCTGATAGAGATACTAAATTTGTGGGGTATTTCTGGAGGACATTGTGGAAAAAGTTGAGAAGAGACTTGAAATTCAGTTCCACGCATCACCCACAAATTGACGGCCAAACAGAAGTGGTAAATTGGAGTCTGGGCAATTTGCTGAGATGTTTAGTTGGGGATAAGCCCAAGGGATGGGATTTGATTCTACCATAGGCAGAGTTTGCTTATAATAACTCTGTAAATAGGAGTACTAGAAAATAACCATTCCAAATTGTATATGGGAGTAGCCTAAGGACTGCACCAGAGCTGAGGAAGATAGAACAAGGGGAGAGGACAAGTGTTGAAGCTGAGGAATTTGCTAAACATATCAAGCGTCTACATGAGGAGGTTCAAGCACACATTACCAAGATGAATCAAGAGTATAAAGCTAGGGTTGATCAAAGGAGAAGACATAAGGAATTCCAAGTAGGAGATTTAGTCATGGTGCACTTACGAAAAGAAAGATTTCCAGTTGGTACTTACAACAAGCTGAAAATGAAGAAATTTGGCCGCTACAAAGTTTTGAAGAAACATGACTCACGAAATGCATATGAGGTGGAGCTGCCAGATGGTATTCACATTTCTTCCATTTTCAACATTGCAGATTTAATAGAGTATCATGATGATGGTGCAGATGAGGAGCTGGTGTTAGAGCCATGTCCAATTCCTGCTTCTAAGAAGGAGGAGATAGAAGACATTCTAGATCATCGTGCCGGTAGGAGTACTAGAAATAGGCAGTATGAAGAGTATTTGGTGAAATGGAAAGGACGGTCGATCGAGGACTCAACTTGGATTTCAATAGCTGAGGTTTCCCATTTGGGATTTCCTCTACCATCCATAAAGTGACAGGGTCACTTTTCAATCTACCCTAGGTGTCTGATGCAGGAGCATCCAGAGGTATAAGGGCAATCCTATGTCACCCAAAAAAAATGTACTTAGACTTAGTTTTTGTTTCATGTCTTTACATTTTTGGATACCCATTTGGGTCAAATAAAGGTTCCAACTCTCATAGTTCAACTATCAGTGTGCTAGAAAATCCTGAAAAAAATAGGACCATGCAATTTGGCCATCATTTTGGTGACCTAGAAGGTGTAAACTAGCCAGATGAATGTAATTGTGATTTAGAGCATTCTAGAAAAAGAATCAGGTCAAAAGGCCCCACGGTTTGAAAGTTATTGCAATTTTTTGGGTTTTGGAGACCTCCTAAGAATGCTTCAAAGTCAGGTTAGGGGCATTAAATGACCTCAAAAAGGGCCAAAAAATGGGGGATGGCAAAGCTTGTCCATAGGACTATAGAGCGCTTTGAGAGCTTTTTGAAAATGTAAACAGTTCGTCAATCGGAGCTATGGTTCAAAAGTTATGCCTCCTGAAAGTTTGGGTATTGTTTTTGGATTCTTCTAGATTTGCACTGACTTCTAACATAGCTTCTGGAACCTTCTATTTGGTTGATGGATGCCTACTAGCACTTTCTAGAATGTACTCCTAGTCCTTAACCCTCCGGGGTCTATTTAAGGAGATGTCTAGCATTGTAGAAGGCAGTTCAGAGTGGAGTTTGAGAGGAGGTACTGAAAGGAGAAATTATCTCTAGATTTATGCTATTGTAAGCCCTTAGGGCATGTTCTAAAATTTATTTTCTCTGTACTGTTTGTAATAGCTTATTTTCTTAGTTAATATAATTTTCCCTTTCTGTTGTGTCCATTTTGTTCTTGGGTTATTTCTCCATCATATTCATATGCCGAGTAGCAGAATCATTCATGTCCTGAGCAAACCAGGAAACACAGTTGATGCCGAGAAAACTAGGAAACACAGTTGATGCCAAGCAATCCATAAATAGTGTGTGCCAAGCATCAGCAATACTCCATGTGCCGAGCAATGCAAAATTAGCATAAGAGTTTGTACTTGCACAAACTAAGATGTAAACCATTTTTGGGGCCGACTTAAAGAAATTTCATAGAGAAAAAGGATAAGGATGATTCGTTTGCATTCCCTATAAAATCTGCATGCAAACCAATTAGAGAAATGGTGAAGGCATGCAGGCAATAAGAAAAATGAAAATTATGAGCGGGAATTTGAAATTCAATTTGGATTGTAGATCCATACCTAATCCTAAGTCTTCACATTCTTTATAAGGAGAATGAATGTACCATTATAAAAGATGAGAAACAAAAAAAAGGGGGAGACTATAGTGAAATTTTAGTGTTAAGAGAAAAGACTTAGTGAAAGCGATAGCATTTATATATCTAGTTAATCAGAACAAAATAGGGGGCATATTCAAAGATCAGATCTAGTAGAGATCAGAAGAGAAAGAGCAAATCAAGTACCTAAAACTAGCAATTTGAGATTGCATTCAATCAGGTTAAATTTTCTAATACTCTTTCATAATTTTATTAGAGGATAAAATCTTATGGTGATAGGTTAACTTAACAACTAGGTAGGAGAGCCTTTGGAGAAGGTCAAGAAAATCCTATTTATTAGGTGGGTTTAACATCCTTTTTGTAAATCCTTTAACAGGGTGACACT
Source organism: Cupressus sempervirens (assembly GCA_028749045.1). Taxonomy (NCBI): domain Eukaryota; kingdom Viridiplantae; phylum Streptophyta; class Pinopsida; order Cupressales; family Cupressaceae; genus Cupressus; species Cupressus sempervirens. Next base: position 724,065,334 of record CM053786.1, on the reverse strand, counting down.
TCTTGTAAAGTGTTTGTAAATCCTTTCAATAGGTCACTATTAACACAGTGTAAAGCCTTTTATAGGGTAGGCCTTTATTAGAAGTGGTTGAACTCATTGTTGTAGTAAATTTTTGTGAGTGCCATCCCCACCCTAGTTTTATCTTCTTATTCTTGGAGGGTTTCTAGGGCACCAAAACCTCTTGTATTATGTGTTGATGCATGTTTTCATTTTATGTTTATTTACTTGCATGCCTTTTTATTTTAGTTTAATTTTGTTAAGGGGATGAGAAAAGAAATTGCTTAATTCTAATTCACCACCGCCCCCCCCTCCCCCAACCCCCCTACCACTCTCAGATTACTCTTTGAACATTCCAACAGTATATATCTCCTTGGTAGCTTTGTACTTCTATTGGCCACATCAATCAGTATGCACTAACTCTAGTACTTTTTTAGAAGTGTAGGTTTTTCTTTTGAAACTTGACTTGGTCATCTTCCCTAGTTGACATTGTTTGCACATTGTATTTTTAGGCTTCTTTAGCTTAGGCAATCCTCTAACTTTCTTCTTTTTGCTGATGATAATTAGATTGTCAAAGTTAACATGACACATCCTTTTATGTCATAACCAAACATCATCAAGTCTAACAACAAGACATGTTTCATCTTCCATATCTAGGTAAAATAGATTACTCCTAGTTTGTTCACCTTTTCCTAACAGATTTCCATCAATATCATAGATTTTGGCAGTTTTATTTCCAAATTCTACTTTGCAACCTCCATTTCCTAATTATGATACATTAAGAAAATTGTAGTTGAATCCTTCAACATAGTATACATTGTCACATGAAATTTTTTCTGTAAGTTTAATAGAACTCTTTTCTTTGATTTGACATGGAGCATCATTTCCAAATCTAACACTATTTCCATCATACTAGATAAAGGCAATAAACTTACTTTTGTCTCCTATCACGTGATGTGAGAATCCAAAGTCTATGATCCACTTATCATTCTTGTTCACATAGGTTACCAGTGTTGTTGCTTCATCTTAATCTGATTCATCTTTCATGGCTACATAAACTACTTCATCATCATTCAACAATGTAGCATCTTTTGCCTTTGTCCTTGTAATCTATGTTATCATCTTCTCTTTTGTTCTTCTACTTGTTTCCTTCTTTGTAGTTCTTCTTCTATGTAAACCTTGCAGCAATATGTCCTACTTTATTGCAATTAAAACAAATGATAGGGAGCTTGCCTTTGAATTTTCTTTTGCCTCTGTGAAATCTACTAGCCAGTAGCACTTCCAATTGTTCCACATCTTCCTCAATTGTACTACTATCACTAGATACATGTTTTCCTTTTCTACTCTTCTTGTTTGATCTCAACTACTCAATGTCTTTTAATGTCAACTTGGCCTTGAAAATAGATTCAAAGTTCTTAGGTCTGTAGTTATCAAAGTTGGACAACTCAAAAGTAGTGAGTCTTCCCACTATACCTTCAAAGGTTAGTGTGTTTCCTGGTACACATCTTAATTATTGGATGGCTGAAACTCTAATAGCATAAATGAGGAGCAAAGTTCTTAAATATTTTCTATTAACTATATCATCTTCCAAATGATCACCTAGACTTCTTATTGCACTCACCACTTCTTTCATTCTAGAGGCATATTGAGCAGCATTCTCACCTTCTTCCATTTTCATGTCATCAAACTTTTCTCTAAGGCTTTCTCTCTTTTCTCTTTGAACATTCTGATCTCCTCCATAGATATCTGATAGGGCTTTCCACATCTTGAATGTAGAATCAAATCCTTTGATGTCATCAAATTCAGCATAGCTGAGTGCAGGGGCAATCTCAAACATTGTCTAATTGTGCTCCTTCCATTTATTCAAATCGTTTGCAGAGAGGGGTCTAGTTGGATCTACATGTTCCACTCCAATTGAGGTTTTTTCATAATCACCTATTGAGCCAAGGTGTAGTTTCATCAAACCTTTCCATGCAATGAAGTTATCTTTGTTGAGCTTGGGGACTTCTCTCTTAAACATCTTGTTCTTCCTTCTTCTAGTACCTTTAAACTAAATCAACAGATGACTCTAATACCAATTGTTGGTAATGCTTTAGAATAACTGAGAGGGGGTGGTGAATCAATTATTCAAGGTCCAAATGTCCAACTAAAACTTTTTCATCAAGTAAAGTGAGCCTTTAAAATTTTTCATTCATCTAAGCTTAAACTTTCCTACTTAGCAAGTTACTATAAATCAACATGCAAGCATAACACATGAAAAATCAACACATAACATAGTGATTTATATGGAAATCCAATTTGGTAAAAACCACCAATAACATGCTACTCAAGTCTCACTCTTTAGAAGTGATGCCCTATAAAAGGCCTTCCTTGTTAAAGGCTACAACACACTATTAAATGTGAACTGGTTAAAGGATTTAACCACCCTATTAGAAGTGGGCCTAGTTAGAGGACTTTAGAACATTCACTTAGAATGCCACCCTGCTAAAGGATTTACACATGGCTGTTAAACCAACCTAAGTCCATAGGATTTTTACTCTAACTAATACAATTTCTAGAGAGTAACAATAAGGGGTTATGACCTGATTATAGTTCACAACTTAACTTACAGACCTTAGGTCATAGTTTAGCTCATAACATTGCTTGGCTTTTAGTCTCTGCAACTTTGACAGCTTGTCCTCCTTTCAAGATTTTTCTCTTTGAGTCTTCATGCTCAATATACTAGTGCAATATTCTTTTTGACCAATAATAAAAGAAAAGTCTTTGTGCTCTATTCTTCCTTCTCCTCTTGATGTCTACTCCTTGACACTTTTCAACCACTTTGCAATTTTGGCACACTAGGAGCTCTTTCTTCTTGGCTAGTGACTCCTTAAGTAGAAGTCTAGAATTCCTTTTCTCACTCAATTATTCCCTCCTTTAATTTTGGTTTGAATGGATTAGGTAGGATTCATTGAATCTATCCCATATCTTGTTCCTTCTAGAAACATCTTGAAGAATTCTCTTGAATTTTCTCAAAAATGGTTGACATAAAATTCTGTGCCACTAGCTCATCATCCTTATCCTCTAACTAGTTCACAAAATTCAAGGTAACAAATTTGTTGGCTTAGATTTGGTGAATCTTTGACCTTTCCAATAATGCAGCAGCTCAACACTATTGAAATTTTGGTGCTAGACACATAACGTGTTACTTAGCATCAACTATGTTTTACTGATGCTCAACACCTACTATGGATTCACTCAGCTTCGACTATGTTTTTCTGACACTCGACACGGTTAATTTGTTCAAAACCTAAAAACACTCAACTCCTTTTGTATCACTTAGCACACACTAGAAATTTCATTTGCTTGGCACTAACTAAAAACCTACTCAGCTTGAAGTAGCTTACTCGGCACTCACTAATAAACTTGTTAAGCTTTGCAGTCAACCTTGTTACAACTTATTCTTCTAGTATTTCTAAGTGTACCCAACCTCTATGTCCTCAAGTATATTATTAATATGTCATTTTACCATTGTCTTAACTAATCCTTGCACTTCATTTCAAAACCATAACTCAACCTTTCCCTTAGGTGCTTTTGTTACATCTTGTTGATTAAATCCTCTTCATCAATCAACTAAGTGATAGTACTTGGATCTTATAAGAAATTGTCATTCCAAAAAATAATAGGTTTGACATCAATAAAAAAATAATGATTGAAAACATTCTTTATCAACAATCTCCCTCTTTGATAGTATTCATTTTGAATTAGATTTCCAACATGAAGTATTTATCTTGGATCTCTTATAACTCTTATTGATAAGCTAAAATGTTGCAATCTTCTAGAGTGACTGTGACTAGACAAAGCTTCATCATAGTTTCGGCATTTGATACTCAATTCTCTATTTTTGATTCCCAAATTGACCAATCAATAGGAGGGAGATCTAGTGATTCAATTTTCTCATAGTAGAAAGGATCAACCAAGGAAACTTCATCATCATTTATGTAGGTAACATCAATATCCACCTTGAAGTCTATCACCTGCCTTATAGTAAGCCGATCTAGTCTCTCTTCCTAACTTCAAAATCATCTTCAAAATCTTCCTAAAAGTCTTCTAGAGCTAGAAAGTGATCGAGACCAGGGTTCATCTTTAACTCATTAACTACATAGCCTTTACTACAATAAGGTAAATAGATAGTATAAGGTGTATATGCTACTTTAGTATGTTAGAAACACTAAATTAAAACAATCAAAAGCATTTGCATACTAATTTAACATAACTTCATGAAAGACAAAGTGACATCCTCAAATAAGAATATGAGCCATGGATAGGCTCTCTCAATGAGGATGATCACTTGATGTAGAGGTGTGTCTAATAGCTAAGATGGCTTGGTTATGTATGTATGCTCAAATCCTCAAATGGGCTTCAATGGAGGATTTTTGATAGATTTTGGTGAATGGATTTGATGTAAAAATGGCTTCTCAAAATGGCATTATGGCTTTACTTTCTAGATTGTGTTAAAATGGCTTGGGAGAGGATTCCTTAAATAGGAAAAGGGCTTGAGGGATCAAGGGCTAGGATGCAAGGATGGGAAAAAGCTTATGGAAGGTTTAGATTGAATGAGAGGAGAGCACATGGATTGTGCTTTTTTACAGCCAATCAGAGAGTGACACATGTCACAGAGTCATTGGTTAGAGCAAGAGGGGTTGAGGGGTCAACAAAGGAGGCTCAAAGCTCATAAAGACCCTCATAATGGCTTGTAAGAGAAATGAATGGGATTGTAACAGTCATTTATGGCTTTGTGATCTTCATAAAATTTTATGGGTTGGATATTTGTGAAAGAGTTGAGATATTTTGACTTCGATTGGATTAAGAAAGTCTGAAGCTTGACTTAAGAATGTGCAAATGAGTAGGGCTTGGATTAATCTTGGGTTAAGATTAGATTAGGGATGTTAGAGATGGGCAAGTGGATGGCATTTAATGAGGATGGATGAAGGAGGAGATATTTGTTAACTTTGGCTTGGGTTAGCAAGTCTTAACCCATGTTTAGGGTCAAAGATAATGATTGACATCTTCTAGAAGAGTCTAGGCTTTGGATGAGGATAAAGACTTTCTAGAAGAGTCTAGAACTTCTTAGGATGAGGATAAAAAGGAATTTAGGAAATAAATAAAGTTTAATTTATTTCAAGGATTTGGGTTGAGGAGATATTTATTAAAGTATTTTTAATAAACATGAGGATTAATATTTAATATTAATTAAATATCTTGAGTTGGGATTAGGAGTAGGAAATGATGGGATTAGCCTTTAATCGAAGTTAAAGAAGGATTAGAAGATTTTGGAAGAGGTTAGCAGTCTTAAGGAAATTGGCCAAGTTTTGGGCAAAAAATAAATAAATTATTTATTTTGAAATTTTTGGTCAATTTATTAATTAAATAATTAATAAATAAGGAAATAATGTTTAAATAAGATTTAAATATTTTTGGGAGGGATTCCTTAATTAAATATTTTTAATTAAGATAAAGGGATTTAATGGCATAAAAATAAATAAATTAATTAAATAAATAATTAATTAATAAATGATGATTTCATTAGGGACTTTTTTCAGAAAATAAAAATATTTAATTTTCTAAAGGATTTTTAGGTGTCTACATTTTGCCCCTCTTTGATGTGATGCCGCAAGTGGCATGGCATCAAAAATAAGAAAATAAGATGCCTAAGGCTAGAGCAGAAGAGGAGAGAATGGACTGCAAGATGCCCCCTCAAGAAGGCGGCGGGGAGAGAAAGCAAGGCTTGACAGCTTCTTGAAAAGTACAAGAATCTTGGCGGATGGGAGGACGAAGAGTGGCTTAAGAGAAGAGGTTTAGTTAGCTCAAACTCTCACTATGGGAGAATGATAAAGGGGAAAAATAGAGGCACAAGAGGAAGCAAGCTTAAGACTTTAGGGAAGGTGGAGGATGAAGGAGTAGAGCGCTATAAAAAGGAATCTAGGATAGGGAGATGGATGAGGGGATTATAAAGCTGATGCAACAGGATTTCAAAGAGTCAGATTGGTGGAAGATGGGTTTCGGAGATCCCTAGGACTAGGATTGTGGATCTCGAAAGATGAGGCTTGGTGGATTGATTTGGATTGGTGGATCCCTAAGACTAGGATTGTGGATCCCTAAAGCTAAGAGTGATGAGTGATTCAAAGAGATACTGATGCTGGATATGGATGGGGGATAATGGAGATGAAGGGAATCCATTGAAGCTTTTTGAGCGGGGGGATACTTCAAAGAGAAGTACCACCATGTAGTTGAGCACTGGATTTTCTATAGGACTGTTGGTTAATTGCCAAGGTTATGAAGAACATCAAGGCCATGTCACCAACCATCTAGAGGACTAACAGACTGACTCAAAACAAACACACAAGGATTGCCCCAGCATCACCCATGAAACTCAGAGGAAACAACATGGAACCGACACTAGGTAACCCACAAGCGAAACAAGAAACAAACAAAAGACTTGATCAAAATCGTACACTCAGAGTGCCCCATTCGCAGCATACCATGATATGGAAGATCATAGAAACCTTGAGGAGGGAACAAAAGGATTACTTGAAAAAGATACGTCAAGACCCAGAAGGGAAGATTCCAAATCAAAAGAAAGTGAAAATCCAGAAGAGAACTATTTTCCAATGAGATGAGTAGGACGAGGTGCTAACAGACTAAGATCAAACATGAGGAAACCTATATCCTACAAGGATCTATCGAAGAGCACCTAAGCTGGTGGATTTGGATGAGTGATGCACTTGGCAAGCTGAACTGAGAAGGATAACACTTTGGTGACAGGAGATCTAGCTAAAGGATGCATTGGAATAGCTAACCAAGATTTGTGTGATGTGTGCAAGATGTTGATCAAGGATGAACTGACATGAAAGCTAGATAGATACAATGGTACTAAGCTAAAGAGGGTGTACAAGCTGATGGACCAAGATATGGTACAAATGTACAAGTTGTTTTGGACAAGATTGGATATACAAGCTATGATACAAGGTATGATACAAGCATTGGATACAAGATTAGTTACAAGATATGGACTTGGCAGGATGCATCCAATGATGATGATAGATGTGAAACCAAAGATGGGGACAATGCTAAGGTTGGTGGTAGCTGAGCTAATAGATGGCACTAGAGTGAATGGCTAATGAGAGGATGACATTGGATTTGCATGAGGATAGCCTAGAGCGAGATACCAATGACAAGGGAGGATGGACAAGAAAAGATCTCCAAGGAATACAGTGCCCCCAATCAAAATATGATATGCAGAAGGAGGTCTTATGATGGATGTGATAGGATTGAAGCTAGGATGGAAAAGCTGAAGGTGCTAGGGAGATGGATGATAGCTGGGATGATGGGGTGAGGTTGCAGAAGATAAGTGGATAGTGATAGATAAAAGATGGAGGATGAAAGATAGGTGGATAAATTGGAAGATGGATCTGGATGGCAAGATGTGACCAAAAGCATGAAGATGATAGGCTCAACTAGGGATGGCTGGATTACGCATGATGCTTGTTTGCCAAGTTTTCATCATGGTACTTGTCCAAGGTGCTTGAATTGCCAAGTTTTCACCAGTGGATGCTTTATTTTTCTTTATTTTTTTGACTTTTTGACTTTGGACTTAGCTGGAATGATTTTGGCTTTCTTCAACTATTTTTGGCTCTCTCTTTTTTAGATTTTTCACTGACTATTGGAATGTTCAATTTTGTTGCTAGCGGTTGGTACACCGGATGTGTGATTTATGCAATAGATCAGATTAGATGGGATTGATGGTAGGAGATGGAGGGATGAAAAGGTTGGAAAGGAGCATGAGATGGGGATGCTTGCAGGATCAACATTGGCACATGTTGGGGCAGGTGTAAAAAGAGCATATGGGGGATAGATGGTAGATGGGGGCTTGATGGAGGATTTATGAAAGCGTGCTTGGGGATATAGGCACTCAAGTTGGAGTTAGGAGATAGGGGACACGAGTCACTGATTGGGGGATTAGCAATGGTGGATGCCATTATGCATTGGGTTTCAACATTTTTCTTTGGAATCCACATGGTTTTGGATTTTCTTTCATAGGCTTTTGCATTGTTTTGCATTCTTTGATTGTATTTTTCCTTTTTGGAGTATGTCTTTTAGAATAGACATATGATTGCCTAGGATGTGGATTTTTAGCTTTATGCATTTTGAAGTTGGCATTCACATTGTTGTGGTAAGCTTTGGGAAGATGGTTAGGAGAAGCTTTGTGAGATGGAGAGAATATGGAAGAGCATGTAGGGGGATGATGATGGATGATGCGCCCTGATATGTGCCTTTGTTGATCTTGCATAGGAATGGAGGGAATAGGATTTTTATGATGGTTGATAGGGGGATGGAGGATGGTAGATTTTGGGACATAGGGACCCAAAATGAATTTAGCAGATGAAGGGGGGATATGTTAGGTTGTTTTGGGTTGCAAAGATGGTGGAGGGGGGATGACATAAGATTTCTTGAAGGAGTGATCGGAGGCTGGCATGGTGGGCCTGGAGATAGGCTTGGTTTGGGGATGGCATGTACCAACACTTTTAGATGGTGAGCCTTTGGATACATATCCAAGACCATGAAATCCTAGATTCTTTTGTGCAATAATAGGCTTTTTGATTCCTTGCTCTTGTGGTCCTAGACCTTGACCTTGATAATGCCATCGATTGAGCATTTGAATGAGCTGAGGAAACTTTTTGCTTGTAGAAAATGGTAGAAGTGCTTTATTAGATGTACTACAATGGGGAGATATGATTCTTAATTCTTCTGTTGAGAGGGGGCCACCATGGATGAATGTAAGTGAACCAAGAGGGTAGATTATAGATGGTGGAATAGCTTGGAGAGGTGGTAAGATGGAAGCATGGAGTGGAGGATGTTGGTGTTTTATTTTGATGTTACTAGTACTAAAACTACTAGGCGACAAAAGGCTTAGTACCTAGATATCAGTACATACACAACCTAAAGAATAGCCAATTCTCATTATCACTTGCATATGCAAAGTATTAGGACCCAACTTCCATAAAACCTTAGACGGTTTTCTACTCTTTTGGCTCTGTAAAACCAGGGCGGGTGCACCCGGGGATGGTTCAAAGATGGAATAATTGTATGAGAATTATTCTTAGTTTCATTTTGATTCTCATCTCTAAATCCTTAAACATATAGGTAAATAACAGACAAACACATCCCTTGAAACAGATATGGCCAAGAAATCTTCTATAGCTCTGCAGATGTTTCTAACAACAATGGCTAAATGAAGCTAAAACAACCTAGGCAGGCAAGTGCTGGCCAACTTTGAAAATCTTACAGGAAAGATAAATGAAAATTGATTTTATGATGTATTTTGAAAAAGCTAGTTATAATATACTTCTCTTTTGGCTGAAATACTCTCGATCAGTGCCTGATCCATTGGGAATTTAGAGTCAAGTAAATTCTTAGATCTAATTTGTTGCCTTGCAACGAATTTTCATCAGCAATTCTTACCAGAATTTATCATTCAAAAATCCTTATTAACACCCAAGCAACCTCATCACATTCATCAAAGCCTTTACTTAATCCATTGAATTAACAGCAATAACAAATGGATGTACAGTCTTACTAAATTGCAATCAATTGCATAAGCTTTTACTCACACAACATCAAGGTAACTCAGTATTAAAAAGGAGACAAAATTCAGAGAAGAACAGATATGGGGACAGTTCATAACTTGTATTCATTTCCTTTGAAAATGATATATCCTTTACAAAAGACCCAGAAAAACCTTCAGAGAAGAAGCACAGTTCTTTTTACATTCATCCATATCTCAGAGATTTTGACAGAAAAAGCATACTATAAATTTCTTTCCAAAAATGTTTGGACCAAAAAAGAACTAAGCACAACACTTAGTGAAAACCAAATTCGGACCCATCTTTAGCCTTGGGATCTCACTTAAATAATGTGAGATGCAACAAGATTCAGGCTACAGTAGGTGATAGGTGTCCTTCTTTTGAAAACCAAAAAAAAAACAAGAATAACAGAAAGGTTGATTACAACAGCACTTCTTGGCGGGTCCCTTTCTGTTATGCTTCTTGGTTGTTATGATCTGTTCTCGCAATCATTCCTCATCTTCAGAGTACATATCCATAAGGTCTGCAAGTGATGTATCATCTTCTGTTACATGCAAAATCACTTTAACCTGGGGATTTTCTATGTCATCATTGCTGACTACAAGAGTAATTATTACTCTTACATCTTCCTCGTCATCTTCTCCTGACATCTGTTCACTAAACTGATCTTTCCATCTATTGAAAGTATCATCATCTGGCCAATCAAAACTTAGGGTTTCTCTTTGTATCTTTATTAAAGAATTGGCATTATCTTCTAATTCATCGAATTCTTTTCTTATATCAGCATAATACAATTGTATCTTTACCAGCTCTTCATTTGTCTTCGCCCAAGACCAATAGCCAGTCTCACTGATGATGTTTGTTATTCTGTTATCAAATAATTCATCCATTTCCTTTTTCCATTTGTCCTTTTCCTTTACTGTATCAACAGTTTCTAAGGCACAAGGAAATAGGGTGAATTTTTTAGCAAGATATCTTGAAAAACAGAGTGTCGATTTCCTCTGTAAAGAATCTCTTTTATTTTCAAAGTTATCTAATTGATTTAATAAATCAAAAATTCTTTCAACCTGATGGTAAGGCATTTGAACTGCAGAGATACAAACAATTGTGACATCAGTATTCCTCTGTCTCCACTTCTGTGCAAGAGAGTCTAGTCCATTCTTTCCTTTATTTAACTCATCTATGAGGGTTACAATCCTGGTCAGCTGGTCATAAAAATCTGACCATTGTATTTTATCCCTCAAGTATGTCACACCCTGCTTCCATTTCTCTTCCTACTGATTTTTAAATTCTATCTGCCACTGATGTAATTTGGTTTTTTCTGCTTCAAATTCCTTTACAATATAGAATTGGGGTCTTTCAGGGGTGTCAGGTATCTCAATAATAGGGGTTAATCCCACAGATGACTGTGGGGGATATGCAATTCTCAATGTACTGGATTCTCCCACTTTTCTCTTTCCAAGTACCTTTTCCAGTTGAGATATCCTGTTTTCTAACTCAATTCTCCTCTTCACCTCTTGATTATAGGCTTCCACCACTACTTCATATTTATTATGCATATCCATCATTTCTCTCTCTTCTCTTTCCGCAGTAGCCAGGGAAAATTTAGAATAATCCACATTCATGTGGGCTGCCTGTACATTTGAAGTGTCAGCAACTCTTCTTACAATGATACTCCCTGTCAATCTTGAGTCATTAGGCTGTGATGAAGTAACTCTGGATCCTCTTCTCAGGGACCACATAACAAGGGCAGCTTGATCATTGCTGAATGCTGTACCCAAGAATTCCTCTTTATTCGGATCCTGGAGTCCTAAATTATTTGAAACAGAATTAAAAACTAATGCGTCAGCAATGTCCCAATTGGGCAATAATAAAACATTAGCATTTTTTACCATCTGTCTTCCCTCATCAGGGGTTATATTTTGGAACTCTTGAACCATTTGTTCCTTTATTATATTTTGAATGGAGGTCTCATCCATTTCTGGATGTTCTGTTCTCATATTATTGCACCTTTGCTCAAAAATGTGCATGTTTAATCTCCACGCAAACTGATGGAAAGCCCTAGATCTTACAAAATTGTTATCAGACAAAAAATGCTGACTGGCTTGTTCCAAAACAGGGTCCAATTCCCTTCCTCTGAAATCTGTTGTAGTTAATTCAAAACTTGGTACAGGGGTTTCCTGAGGGTTGCCTTCATCAATCTCTGCTTGTGTAACAAAAATTTCTCCTTGTGACCCCATTTGTTCAAATTGCTCACTGGTGAGTTGTTCTTCCTCAACTCTTATTGGGGTTTGAGAAGGTGAGACACTTTCATCAGGGGATTCTTCCTCCCTTATTATTCTTCTTCTTTTGGGGGAAGGTTCAGGGGGTCTTTCTTCTAGGACAGTGCTGGAAGATCCAACAATCTGTTTTTCTTTATGCACAACGGGCACCTACTGTCGGACAATAGTATATCCTATTTTCTTCCGTACCACCAGTGGACCTACTCCAATGTTGGGAGTGAAACCCAATTTTCTCATAATTTCTCTGGCTTTATCTGGAAAAGAATTAATAAAATGTTGTTTCTTCTCATTCATTACCTCCATTATCTCAGAGAAATTACTCATGAGCTTATGTACTTTATCTGCATTGTTTGCAGCATTACTAAGAGGACTGAAATTTTTATCAAAACAATTAATGAATTCCAAAACTTTTGAATAGACTCTCCATTTTTCTTTCTTTATTTCTTGCTCATGGAGAGAATATTCATTTCTTATTACATCTTCTGGAAAATAGAATTCATGCTGAACTGGACGCAGCTTGATTCTCAATCTAAGGGCAGAGTTAAAGAAACCTTCTGTATCACAAAAATGAGAGTGAGACACTGCCATTTTGTATTGATCCAAAAATTTGTGGAGAAAGGCCCACCCTTCTTTAGTTATCACAAATTGGTGGGCTATAGTACAAGTAGGAAAAATTGATCCTGTCCCCCTTTTGTGCAAAAAGGCCTCCTCCACTCCTCCCAACTGCCACAAAAATTCAGCTATCCCTACCTTCAAGGGTACCTGATAGGGTAACACATGGGGTGTTCCTTTGAAACCGTAGACCCTGATGACCGTTGAGACTGAATATGGGATAATATCTCCCCAATTATGTGAAACTTTTAGATTGTGGGTTTTGTCCATAGGCCTTATAAGGTGCATTAATGCCTTAGGGATTCTGGGATTATCACTCAATAAGAGGCACCTTAGTTTGGAGGCAAAGTGCCTATCAAATCTGACGAAGCTAGCATTTTCTGCTTCCTAGGTCATGTCTGCACTCCATAATTGGACTGGTAGTGCTTCCCCTTCTTGTTCTCTATTTAAAACCATTTCTTTACCAAAATAAGTGGCCCCTTTAAAAAGAAACATATGCATCAGTAAGGAATACTGACCCCAAACCTTTTCCACCTTGCCCTGTGCAATCCCCACCAATCCATGATGGATTTCATTTGCCAAGTAAGATGCAAAATCAAAAATTATTTCCACACCAAAAGAAGAGATTTGGGTGATCATATACATGAAGCTCACCGGAATAAAATCTTCTTCGCCCTCTCCGAAGACTCTGCACAGGGTCCTATATATCTCGACTGCCCTGGCATTAAAACATGATTTCTTGAAGGGCTCTTTAGAAGATGATGTTATGGTTGGGAGGCCTCCAATTCGGCCTATGTGGGCCTTCAGTGCACCCTGTCTAACTACATCCCTCTTGGATATATATTCCTTTTCTAAATCTGTCAGATTAATGGGCACATGATACATGGTGAGGGGTCCCAGACTGAATACCTTCCTAATCTCCTCGGGACTGATGGTAACTAAAGCCTCACCATCTATTCTCCTCACTACCTTAGTGGCTTGGTCATAGTTTTTTGCTATGGCTTCAAGCAGGTCAAAATCCATGAACACGCTAGGAACAACAAGCTTCCCAAGATCAAAATTCCAAATGTTTGCATGAGGGGCATATAACTTTCTCTCTGCAAACCATTTCTTGAATAAACTCAAACCTGTCTGAGCAGTTTGAGCATCCCGGACCCAATTACCCTTATCATACAATCCATCAGCTACCCTAAGCCTAGGATTGAGTGAGGTCAACCTCTTAACTTGCACCGTTTCTACAGTGGACTCAGGAAGTAACTCAAGCAAATCATCATGCACATTTCTATCCAGGTAGTTTACTGCTCCTGTAAATCCCTTCTTAGGAGGCATCTTGAGCTATCCTCTTTAAAACTTAAAAGCTCATAGAGATGATGGCAGTTTTACTTACTTGAATTCTGTCTCAAATCTCCTCTGAATTCCTGCAAAATTTCAACGAACAGATAACTTGACAATTTCTTATCAACCTTAGCACGCTTTTCTTTCAGTAATAGCTTCTGCACAAGAATGGCTTCAAATCTTTTCTCGCGTGAAATGAAACTGATGCAATCTCTCTGTATTATACTCTATTTTTTCTCACGGACAAAGCTTTCTTGTCTATTTAATACAGAGAGTGGCACTACATTTTTTATTTAAAACTGCGCTGTTGATCTTCAAAGATCCTACGATCATGCGGTACACAGAGAACAACTAGGAGTTATACTTGCCATGTTAGTTATATTACCCAATGAGAGTTTGCCACGTACATAATTCTTTCTTTTGATGGCGCTTACCTTTAAACCCACTGACGACGGAGAACACGTGTCAGCATGTCGCTACTTCGTTATGCATAAAGAACTAGCACCTTGCCATAACGAGGCGGCAACAACCGTTGATCGGACCAAGAAATGATCGAACGATACGCTACAGGACTTCTTAAGAAAGAAGGCGGTGGGCCCATATCGCTATGTCGCTATAATTATCTTCCTTGCAACTCTTCATAATGAGATAGCGAGCTCCGTTGATTCACTTCAAACTGACGTTCCAGATTTCTTGTACATTTAGTCAGGTAGGCATTAATGAGAATCGGATCTCTGCATAGCTAGCACATGTCAAATTTTATCAGTCACCTGTCATTACACCTCATCATAGATCTTGCCGATCTTTTACCATTTTACGGGGCCTCGCTAACTCGCTAACGGTGAAGCACCTCAATTTTCCGATACCGAGGTAGCGAGCTTCGGCACTTTAAAGGATTCCGTGCCAGAAAAAGCAAGGGGGTACCCGGTAATTACTTCTGTTTAATTAAAACTGATTTTGACAACAGTATTTATGACAGGTCATGCCACCTGGTGTAATTATGACACAAGCAAGATGCAATGTCATCATTTTCAGATCTTCACGTGGCCTCGCTACTTCGCTAACGGTGAAGTGCCTGAATTTTCCGATAGCGAGGTGGCGGTACTTTCGAAAAAAATATCAACATTCTGGCTCTGATGTCAGATATTCTAGTGGGTCCTTTTTCCTCTTTTTACGACGAATTGCTAAGTGTACCTGCACAATAAAACAATTAAATAGCAAATCTTCGATCGCCGCACGTTCACTTCATGGTCCCACCGCTTAAAAACTCGACACTCACTATCTCGCTATACTTAATGAGCATGCAAATTTCAATAGTGAGATAACGCCAGCGGTAGATCTAATCAGATCTGACGGTAGGGACAAACAGTAAGAAAGGTAACCCGGGAGAAAGGAAAAGGAAAACGGAAGCATATTCGCTTCTTTTGAATTTTGAAAATTTTCGCGCCCGACCATTTATAAATAGGGATGAATGTAAGGCTTACATGGCGAATATTTCTCACAGATGACTTATCCAAAACCTTATACTTCATTTAGACATAGAACATCTGACCTTTCTATGGTTTAACTGAAAAATTTTTACTGCAGAAAAAGTCAGACCAACAGTGGCTCTGTCTGGGGATGATAAACTACTTTAGTCTATGCAAGGATTCAGAATCTATGGGAGAGCAGACCACACATCCGGGAAATGACAACTTCTTCAGAGAGCACAGAGCAACACACAAAAAACAAAAACTCAGACTGTACAAGGATTTACAGAAAACAGGACGCCAGGAAAACCTAAAACTAATGTTCATGGAAGAAAATAAGTATTTTTTCAAGAAAAATACCTCTTCAAGAACTGTCCATGAACTGGCAATTCAAGAATATTATCAAATACATCTTTGATTATGTAGGAATCTTCACCCCAATCATTCTCAATGAGATATGGGCCTAACCAAATGGGATCAAATTTGCCATGTTTTCCTTTATCTTCAATTCTGGCGTTCCAAATTAAGACTAGGTCTCCATTTTCAAATTTCTTGTTTACAGTTCTTTTATCATAGAGTGTTTTGACTTGTAACTGCAATTTTTGATTTCTCAGAGATGCTTCTCTTCTGGCTTCGGTCAATCCTACCAGTTCATTCATTCTTTCTTTCATTTCATCAGTAGTATCTTCATCATATGACTGGATGTAATTGTATAATCCCATCAAATTGTTCTGGGGCATTCTAGCTTGAATTCCATACACTAAATCAAAAGGAGCCACCCCAATTGCCTTCTTTACAGTTACTCTGTCAGCCCATATTGCCAACTGTAACTTGGAATCCCATGCCCTTTTATTATCGTCCAAGGTTCTCTTAATGATTTTCAACAGGCTTTTATTTGTGGACTCAGCTTGTCCATTCCCTTGTGGATGATATGGGGCAGACGTTGTTCTTGTCATTCCATATTTATCACAAAAATTTATGAATTCCTCGGACCTAAAACACATAGCATTATCTGTGACAATTTTCTATGGACATCCAAATCTGGAAATGATATTATTCAATAAGAAATTATTTACTACTTTACTCGTTGCATTTCTGGTAGGGATAGCCTCTACCCATTTTGTAAAGTAGTCAGTAGCAACCAAAATCCAGGAATAGCCAGTACTGGACTTGGGAAAAATTTCTCCTATGAAGTCCAAACCCCATTGTTGAAAAGGTGCTTTAGTTTCAACTGGCTTCAGTGGAGTACTTCCTGAGAATTTCAGCTTCCCAGCAAATCTTTGACAAGGATCACATTTTTTAACCATAGCTTGAGCATCTTTGAACAGAGTGGGCCACCAGAAACCAGCTCTCATTATCTTATGCGCAGTAGTTTTGGCCATGTAATGTCCTCCACATACTCGAGCATGCATTTCTTTCAAAATCTCTTTTGCCCTTTCTCTGTCAACACATTTCAACAGAACTCCTTCAAAGTTTCTCCACCATAAGTTATTTTGAACAATTGCATACCTGATGGCTTGCAGTTTAATATTTCTTTTTTCATTATCAGGCAGATGGGGAGGAACTTCCATGTGTTGCAAATAATGTATAACATTAATGTACCAGTCACACTGGTCCATGTCGCATAAATCAGTTCTGAAATCATCATTTACTAGGTTTATCTGATTAGCTTCCAGGTTAGTTTCGGCCATAAGTTTGGCCAAACCTTGACCTCTGACTAACTTAGTTATCTGCATATCGATGTTGAATTCTTGGATTCTATTGATCCATCTGCATCTCCTTCCTGACACTTCCTGCTGAGAGAAAATATCTTTAACTGCAGCACTAGGTACAAATGCAATAATAGTAGCACCTATCAAATAACTTCTGAATGCTTTTATAGCCTTTACCAAAGCATATGCTTGTTTTTCATTTATTTCATACTTCAGTTCAGCATGCTGCAGGGATTTGCTAAAAAAGGCAATAGGCTGTTCATACCCTTCTTGGTTTTTCTGTAATAAAACTGTAGCCACAGTATGGAATGATGCAAATGAAAAGATATGCATGGGTTTTGTATAATCTGGGGTCCTCAACACTGGAGCATTTTTTATCGCAGTTTTTATATCCTGGAATGCCTGTGAAGGTTCACCATTCCAATCTATAACAACTCCTTTCTTGAGCATTTTTGAAATGGGTCTACTGATTTCAGCGAAATTTGTAACAAACCTCCTCAGAAAATTAACCTGGCCAAAAAAGGACTGTATACCTTTCACGTTTTTAGGTTTAGGGACTTTATCAATAGCCATTACCCTTTCTGGGTCTATTTTTACCCCATCCTTGGACACTATGTGTCCTAATAACTTTCCTTCTATGACCCCAAACGAGCATTTCTTTGGGTTTAGGGATACCCCATATTCCAGGGCTTTTATAAAAATTTTGTTCAAGTGTTTGCAGTGATCTTCAGCCTTATTAGAATACGCTGTAAGATCATCCTGGTACACAACCATAAATTTGTCAATATATTCATGAAATGCTACATCCATGGCTCTTTGGAAAGTAGCTCCTGCATTAATCAAGCCAAAAGGCATCCTCACATACACATATGTTCCCCAAGGGGTTGTGAAGGCTGTTTTGAACTGTTCACTTTCTTTTACCAGAACTTGATTATATCCAGAAAAGCCATCCATCATTGACATTAATTCAGAGCCGGTCACTTGTTGCAACATGGCTTCCATATTAGGTAAGCCATAATTATCTTTTAGAGATGCAATGTTTAGATTTCTAAAATCCACACAAAGCCTAATATCTCCATTCTTTTTTCTTACAGGAACAAGGTTTGAAACCCAAGTAGAATGCCTAATTGGTTTGATTATTCCACCATCTCTCAGTTTTGTCAGTTCTTCCTGCATTTTTGGGGCAAGGGTGGGATTTATTGGCCTTTGCTTTTGCCTAAAGGGTTTTACATTTTCTTTCAAAGGTATGACATGCTGGAAAAGGTCCTCCCTATAAGCTTTAAGGTCATCATATGACCAAGCAAAAACATGCCTGTACTTTCTAAGTAGGTCAATCAATGCTTTTCTGATTTGAACTGGCAGATCTTGGCCAATGTAAACCTTTTTAGGGATTTCATTTGTTCCCAAATTCACTTCTTCTAGCTCCTGCAGTTTGGGGTCCTTTATTTCCGATCTTACTCTGTCTTGGTTATCAAAAATGTTCTCCAAGACTACCAACCCCTTAGGCATCTTATTTGTTTTTAATTGCATGATTTCTTGACCAAAAATGGTTTCCTTCCCATTTATGGTTTCAATCAGTCCATTGCAGTCCATCTCCTGCCCATAGTATTTGTCTTCATTTAGCAAAAAATTTGTGATATCTTTGTCATCTTCAAACACCTGCCAATTGTCAATGTTGTCAGGTATAGAAGGTCTATTTTGAATCTCAATCTGGGAGATTCCTGCAAATGATATTTCTTTTGGTTTGATAGCTACATTGGCCAAAAGATCAGCCATTTTATTCTGGGTTCTATCTCTCCATGAGATCCCAAATGCATCAAAGAATTCTATTTGATCCCAGACCTCGTTTCTATATTTTTTTAATCTCCTATTTTTTGAGGAGTATGTTCCTTTAATCTGAGAGATGATCAATTCAGAATCCCCTATGACATACAATTTCTTAATTTTGTGATGTGTGGCCACTTTGAGACCTAGCAACAATGCTTCATATTCAGCAATGTTATTTGTGCAAGCAAACTTCAAGGTGAATGAATACCTGAAGGTGTTATTTTCAGGGGATACAAAGACTACACCTGCCCCTGCACCTTATTTAGAACTAGCCCCATCAAAGAACATTGTCCACAGTTTTGGTGAATTCATGCAACATTCAACCTCATTTTCAATGATATCAGGTAAGTTTTCCACTTCCTGAATAATCAATTCAGCCCTGAAAGCATTGATCCCCGTGTCTAGGAAACAGGTGGTATCTTTGTCAATGTCTTCACCTAAGATGTGGTTAACCCTTGGTTCCCTATTTACCCTGACAGCTTTGTCCCCTATATGGAAAGTGGCATAAGTAAGGTCACACTGTAGGCTTCCCCCCATGGCGGCACTCCATTTTCTGGAAAGTAGCATCCCGTAATGTGGGGGTATATCCACTACAAGGACAGACATGGTTAATTCCACCTCAGGAAATGCAACCAGTTTAAATGGTAAGGCATTTATAGTACCTATTACTGGAACCTCTCTAGCATCCATCCCTCGGCATCTACCTTGCTTAGTATCCACCTTCAATCCTAGGGCTTCCATTACTTTAAAAGGCATTATAGTGTTGGAAGCTCCAGAATCTATCATACAATTTTTTAAGGTTTTCCCTTTTATGATTAAACTAAGGAAAAAAGGATCAATATTTTGTATGAACGCAACTGATGAATCATCTAAGAACATCTGAGGAATCTGGGATATAATACCATTGTCCTCTATTATTAATGGGGTCTGTTGGGCTACAGCTTGATTATCAATACTATTGTTGTTTGCTATTCCACCCAACCATGACAAAGCCTTATTTTTATGCTCTTCAATTCTAAAGAGCTTAGACAAGGGTACTTTCACAGTAATTTGAGATAACATGGCAATCATATCAACATGTTCAACTACAGTAGGTTTTACAATAGTACCTGGGATCAGAGTCTTTTGAGTAGTGGGCACCACTTTTAGCTTGACAACATCCGGTTCTGATTTCTCTGGTTGCACTACGGTCTTTGTTGCTTCAACTTTATGAAATTGAACCTTCTTTTTTGGTTCCCATTTTTGACCCTTGTTCTCCTTGATCTTAGACACATCTATACTAACTTTCTTGTGTTGATCATCTGTCTTATGAGTGGTGTCTTTGATGAACATACTAGATGGCCTTCCTGCCTCATTACTTATTGCTCTATTTCTCAAATTGTAATTACTGTGGACTTGTGAAATCATTTTGGCTGTAATTCTATCAATTTCCTCCTTGGAGGGGATTCTTAGGTTTGTGAAACCTACTTCAGAAAATGTATTGCATACCTTATCTGTATCATTCTTCTCATCATCTGAAAATATTTGCTGATGATGTAACTGGTAGGCAATTCTCTGGCTGGTAACATCGTTCTCAGGTTCTTCTGAGTCAGAATCTATCAAATCATCAGATGTATTCGCCATATTGCAGCTTATATCATCATGGTTTTTCTCTTCTATTTCTTCTTCTGCTTGCGCTCCTTGAGCTTGGGCAAATGATTGGGCAACAACACAATAGTCAGCAGAATGAGGTGATTGGCATATAATGCACCAAGGCACATCATCATTCATATTTACAGTGTTCCTTTGCAGGGGGTCTGGGGTACCCTTATCTTTCATATTTTGGATCTGGTTAGGAACTGGTTTACCATCTTTCCATTGGGTGGTGTAAGGGTAATTCTGCATCCTAGGCTGTCTATTGAAATTGCTATTATTCACAGGGGCTCTCTCAGTAACATTTTTCTTATTGAAATTAGTGGGATTCATTTTCTTAAGCATTTCTAAAACATGGCCTATAGTAGGTTCTTCAGGCCCTTTTCCCATGGATTTTTTGTCACCTTCCCTTTTATTATTATTCTTAAGGTTGAAAAGCTTAGGATCATCCCTTCTCCCTAATTTGCCAGAGGCCTTTCTATTATTTTCTATATTCACTGCAACTCTATAGGCATCTCTCAGAGTTTTAGGATCCTTATCTCTCAGTTGGTAGGCCATCTTTCTATCAAAGGCATTGAAGTAGGTTGTAAGACAGACATCTTCATTTAACCGCATAAATTGAAATAGTTTGTACATCCCTTTCTGAAATCTCACATTGAAATCAAATGTGGATTCATTTGGATTCTTCTTGATATTGTTGAACTTATTCAACATGAATCCTGCATTGGTATTGTCCCCATATTGTTCCTTGAACAATTTCTCCAAATCACTCCATGAAGTAATACTATCATCAGGCAACCTCCTGAACCAATCCCTTGCATCCTCTGTGAGTGAATGCACAAATAATTTCATCACCATGTCCTCATGTTCAACTTCATAATCATTGAGCATGTCAATGAAAATTCTCAAATGTTCTTCACCAGTGACAGCATTATTTCCAGAAAACTTCACCACTTTATCCCTTAAATCAAAAGATATGGGATGGGGGGCACCAGGAATACCGGCAAATGATATTTGTCTATATTTTTCGAGGTATATAGGTTTCTTCTGGAAACCAGGAGCGTTAGAGGTACTAGCTGCATTAGCTTGAGTTAGGAGAGCAGCTTGGGATAGCTGTGGTGGGACAAACGGGACTTGAGTGCCAATATTGGAAGATGAGGTAGGAGCAGGTTGGGGTGCTTTTTGAGTCGGGATTATGGGAACATTAACTGATGCAGGATTTGTAGGTGGGATAGACAAACTAGGCCATGAATTCAATGCAGAATTAGACTTTATGAATTGGATTTTCCTTCTGGTTTCTGCGGCCTGAGCTTCATTTTCAACCTTCTCAAGTTCTTTTGCAAGGTCTTCCTTCTCCTTTCGAGCCTTCTCTAGTTCTAGGTCTAATTTTGATATGGAGGGTTGTATAGATTTGCTCAGTATAGCTTGAGGCTCATTTATTTGGATTCCTACAGCCTTGCCTTTCCCTTTATCTGGAACTGTTCCAGTGGGCTCTATTGGATTAACTTGAATGGGTTTATAAGCTTGAACTTGAGCAATAATTGGTTCTTGTCTTTGATTTAGGAGTTTTTCCTGTTGTTGAACTTTAGCTCTTAGATTATCAATATTTCCAAAGACGTCCTGATGGAGAGTGGGGATATTCTCTTCTAATTTTTTATTTTGCTCTTTCAAAGCAGCCATCCTTCTTAGCAGAGTATCTCTTTCTATTATTGCATCCAAAGTGGCTCGCTCCCTTTCTTTTTCAAGACGGATGCGCTTAGCTTCTTCCTCAGCAATTCATTTCTTCAAAAATCCTATTTCAGATTGCACTTCTTTAGAATCAGCAGAGGTTGCCTCGGAATCAGCAGGATCATCTAGATCTATAAGGTTCGGTTCTATATATGGGGCTACTCTGGGATTAAAAAGGTTATAAGATGAACTCCTGAATCCTAGCCTACAATTTATATCTGCTACAGGCCCTGGTCTGGGTGAAGCAATTCCCATAGTAGATACATCTTTATCTTGAAAAATTCTCTGATCTGGTAATGGGGTACTGAAAATACCTCCTAAAAGTCTTGTATTTTCGGATTCAGAACTAAGCGAAGATGATTCTCTTGCTATTATCGGTTGATAATGGGAATTTACAGAGGCATTACCTCTAGGCTTCCAAGTAGGATTTGGATCTATTCTTTTCTTATTTTGGTTCTTCCTACCACCTTGGGGTAAATCAGTATACATTGATACATCGGGATTGGCTCTCATGTAAGCCCTTGTGTTTTTTCTCTTGTCAGCCATATTTTTCTTTTGTTACAATAAGCACTAGCTTCAAAACCTTGACTGAGTCGCCACCCTTTTTCGGGAAAATATAATAACACTCATTACTGACAGAAAAAAAAAAATACACGAGCGGGAACAAAAATACGGCGCAAAGAGATCAATCATTGATGTTGTAAGACTGCAACTCTTGCTTGTTAGATAAGACACTCGGATAAGCTGGATGTGTTAGTGTGTAGCAATGGTACTTGGGTTTATATCTTCTTTAGATTCTCAAGTTTTGACACTATGAATATCCCCAGCAGAGTCGCCATTTTGTTGGTGTTTTATTTTGATGTTACTAGTACTAAAACTACTAGGCGACAAAAGGCTTAGTACCTAGATATCAGTACATACACAACCTAAAGAATAGCCAATTCTCATTATCACTTGCATATGCAAATTATTAGGACCCAACTTCCATAAAATCTTAGACGGTTTTCTACTCTTTTTGCTCTGTAAAACCAGGGCGGGTGCACCCAGGGATGGTTCAAAGATGGAATAATTGTATGAGAATTATTCTTAGTTTCATTTTGATTCTCATCTCTAAATCCTTAAACATATAGGTAAATAACAGACAAACACATCCCTTGAAACAGATATGGCCAAGAAATCTTCTATAGCTCTGCAGATGTTTCTAACAACAATGGCTAAATGAAGCTAAAACAACCTAGGCAGGCAAGTGCTGGCCAACTTTGAAAATCTTACAGGAAAGATAAATGAAAATTGATTTTATGATGTATTTTGAAAAAGCTAGTTATAATATACTTCTCTTTTGGCTGAAATACTCTCGATCAGTGCCTGATCCATTGGGAATTCAGAGTCAAGTAAATTCTTAGATCTAATTTGTTGCCTTGCAACGAATTTTCATCAGCAATTCTTACCAGAATTTATCATTCAAAAATCCTTATTAACACCCAAGCAACCTCATCACATTCATCAAAGCCTTTACTTAATCCATTGAATTAACAGCAATAACAAATGGATGTACAGTCTTACTAAATTGCAATCAATTGCATAAGCTTTTACTCACACAACATCAAGGTAACTCAGTATTAAAAAGGAGACAAAATTTAGAGAAGAACAGATATGGGGACAGTTCATAACTTGTATTCATTTCCTTTGAAAATGATATATCCTTTACAAAAGACCCAGAAAAACCTTCAGAGAAGAAGCACAGTTCTTTTTACATTCATCCATATCTCAGAGATTTTGACAGAAAAAGCATACTATAAATTTCTTTCCAAAAATGTTTGGACCAAAAAAGAACTAAGCACAACACTTAGTGAAAACCAAATTTGGACCCATCTTTAGCCTTGGGATCTCACTTAAATAATGTGAGATGCAACAAGCTTCAGGCTACAGTAGGTGACAGGTGTCCTTCTTTTGAAAAACAAAAAAAAAACAAGAATAACAGAAAGGTTGATTACAACAGCACTTCTTGGCGGGTCCCTTTCTGTTATGCTTCTTGGTTGTTATGATCTGTTCTCGCAATCATTCCTCATCTTCAGAGTACATATCCATAAGGTCTGCAAGTGATGTATCATCTTCTGTTACATGCAAAATCACTTTAACCTGGGGATTTTCTATGTCATCATTGCTGACTACAAGAGTAACTATTACTCTTACATCTTCCTCGTCATCTTCTCCTGACATCTGTTCACTAAACTGATCTTTCCATCTATTGAAAGTATCATCATCTGGCCAATCAAAACTTAGGGTTTCTCTTTGTATCTTTATTAAAGAATTGGCATTATCTTCTAATTCATCGAATTCTTTTCTTATATCAGCATAATACAATTGTATCTTTACCAGCTCTTCATTTGTCTTCGCCCAAAACCAATAGCCAGTCTCACTGATGATGTTTGTTATTCTGTTATCAAATAATTCATCCATTTCCTTTTTCCATTTGTCCTTTTCCTTTACTGTATCAACAGTTTCTAAGGCACAAGGAAATAGGGTGAATTTTTTAGCAAGATATCTTGAAAAACAGAGTGTCAATTTCCTCTGTAAAGAATCTCTTTTATTTTCAAAGTTATCTAATTGATTTAATAAATCAAAAATTCTTTCAACTTGATGGTAAGGCATTTGAACTGCAGAGATACAAACAATTGTGACATCATTATTCCTCTGTCTCCACTTCTGTGCAAGAGAGTCTAGTCCATTCTTTCCTTTATTTAACTCATCTAGGAGGGTTACAATCCTGGTCAGCTGGTCATAAAAATCTGACCATTCTATTTTATCCCTCAAGTATGTCACACCCTGCTTCCATTTCTCTTCCTGCTGATTTCTAAATTCTATCTGCCACTCATGTAATTTGGTTTTTTCTGCTTCAAATTCCTCTGCAGTATAGAATTGGGGTCTTTCAGGGGTGTCAGGTATCTCAATAATAGGGGTTAATCCCACAGATGACTGTGGGGGATATGCAATTCTCAATGTACTGGATTCTCCCACTTTTCTCTTTCCAAGTACCTTTTCCAGTTGAGATATCCTGTTTTCTAACTCAATTCTCCTCTTCACCTCTTGATTATAGGCTTCCACCACTACTTCATATTTATTATGCATATCCATCATTTCCCTCTCTTCTCTTTCCACAGTAGCCAGGGCAAATTTAGAATTATCCACATTCATGTGGGCTGCCTGTACATTTGAAGTGTCAGCAACTCTTCTTACAATGATACTCCCTGTCAATCCTGAGTCATCAGGCTGTGATGAAGTAACTCTGGATCCTCTTCTCAGGGACCACATAACAAGGGCAGCTTGATCATTGCTGAATGCTGTACCCAAGAATTCCTCTTTATTCGGATCCTGGAGTCCTAAATTATTTGAAACAGAATTAAAAACTAATGCGTCAGCAATGTCCCAATTGGGCAATAATAAAACATTAGCATTTTTTACCATCTGTCTTCCCTCATCAGGGGTTATATTTTGGAACTCTTGAACCATTTGTTCCTTTATTATATTTTGAATGGAGGTCTCATCCATTTCTGGATGTTCTGTTCTCATATTATTGCACCTTTGCTCAAAAATGTGCATGTTTACTCTCCACGCAAACTGATGGAAAGCCCTAGATCTTACAAAATTGTTATCAGACAAAAAATCCTGACTGGCTTGTTCCAAAACAGGGTCCAATTCCCTTCCTCTGAAATCTGCTGTAGTTAATTCAAAACTTGGTACAGGGGTTTCCTGAGGGTTGCCTTCATCAATCTCTGCTTGTGTAACAAAAATTTCTCCTTGTGACCCCATTTGTTCAAATTGCTCACTGGTGAGTTGTTCTTCCTCAACTCTTATTGGGGTTTGAGAAGGTGAGCCACTTTCATCAGGGGATTCTTCCTCCCTTATTATTCTTCTTCTTTTGGGGGAAGGTTCAGGGGGTCTTTCTTCTAGGACAGTGCTGGAAGATCCAACAATCTGTTTTTCTTTATGCACAACGGGCACCTGCTATCGGACAATAGTATATCCTATTTTCTTCCGTACCACCAGTGGACCTACTCCAATGTTGGGAGTGAAACCCAATTTTCTCATAATTTTTCTGGCTTTATCTGGAAAAGAATTAATAAAATGCTGTTTCTTCTCATTCATTACCTCCATTATCTCAGAGAAATTACTCATGAGCTTATGTACTTTATCTGCATTGTTTGCAGCATTACTAAGAGGACTGAAATTTTTATCAAAACAATTAATGAATTCCAAAACTTTTGAATAGACTCTCCATTTTTCTTTCTTTATTTCTTGCTCATGGAGAGAATATTCATTTCTTATTACATCTTCTGGAAAATAGAATTCATGCTGAACTGGACACAGCTTGATTCTCAATCTAAGGGCAGAGTTAAAGAAACCTTCTGTATCACAAAAATGAGAGTGAGACACTGCCATTTTGTATTGATCCAAAAATTTGTGGAGAAAGGCCCACCCTTCTTTAGTTATCACAAATTGGTGGGCTATAGTACAAGTAGGAAAAATTGATCCTGTCCCCCTTTTGTGCAAAAAGGCCTCCTCCACTCCTCCCAACTGCCACAAAAATTCAGCTATCCCTACCTTCAAGGGTACCTGATAGGGTAACACATGGGGTGTTCCTTTGAAACCGTAGACCCTGATGACCGTTGAGACTGAATATGGGATAATATCTCCCCAATTATGTGAAACTTTTAGATTGTGGGTTTTGTCCATAGGCCTGATAAGGTGCATTAATGCCTTAGGGATTCTGGGATTATCACTCAATAAGAGGCACCTTAGTTTGGAGGCAAAGTGCCTATCAAATCTGACGAAGCTAGCATTTTCTGCTTCCCAGGTCATGTCTGCACTCCATAATTGGACTGGTAGTGCTTCCCCTTCTTGTTCTCTATTTAAAACCATTTCTTTACCAAAATAAGTGGCCCCTTTAAAAAGAAACATATGCATTAGTAAGGAATACTGACCCCAAACCTTTTCCACCTTGCCCTGTGCAATCCCCACCAATCCATGATGGATTTCATTTGCCAAGTAAGATGCAAAATCAAAAATTATTTCCACACCAAAAGAAGAGATTTGGGTGATCATATACATGAAGCTCACCGGAATAAAATCTTCTTCGCCCTCTCCGAAGACTCTGCACAGGGTCCTATATATCTCGACTGCCCTGGCATTAAAACATGATTTCTTGAAGGGCTCTTTAGAAGATGATGTTATGGTTGGGAGGCCTCCAATTCGGCCTATGTGGGCCTTCAGTGCACCCTGTCTAACTACATCCCTCTTGGATATATATTCCTTTTCTAAATCTGTCAGATTAATGGGCACATGATACATGGTGAGGGGTCCCAGACTGAATACCTTCCTAATCTCCTCGGGACTGATGGTAACTAAAGCCTCACCATCTATTCTCCTCACTACCTTAGTGGCTTGGTCATAGTTTTTTGCTATGGCTTCAAGCAGGTCAAAATCCATGAACACGCTGGGAACAACAAGCTTCCCAAGATCAAAATTCCAAATGTTGGCATGAGGGGCATATAACTTTCTCTCTGCAAACCATTTCTTGAATAAACTCAAACCTGTCTGAGTAGTTTGAGCATCCCGGACCCAATTACCCTTATCATACAATCCATCAGCTACCCTAAGCCTAGGATTGAGTGAGGTCAACCTCTTAACTTGCACCGTTTCTACAGTGGACTCAGGAAGTAACTCAAGAAAATCATCATGCACATTTCTATCCAGGTAGTTTACTGCTCCTGTAAATCCCTTCTTAGGAGGCATCTTGAGCTATCCTCTTTAAAACTTAAAAGCTCATAGAGATGATGGCAGTTTTACTTACTTGAATTCTGTCTCAAATCTCCTCTGAATTCCTGCAAAATTTCAACGAACAGATAACTTGACAATTTCTTATCAACCTTAGCACACTTTTCTTTCAGTAATAGCTTCTGCACAAGAATGGCTTCAAATCTTTTCTCGCGTGAAATGAAACTGATGCAATCTCTCTGTATTATACTCTATTTTTTCTCACGGACGAAGCTTTCTTGTCTAATTAATACAGAGAGTGGCACTACATTTTTTATTTAAAATTGCGCCGTTGATCTTCAAAGATCCTACGATCATGCGGTACACAGAGAACAACTAGGAGTTATACTTGCCATGTCAGTTATATTACCCAATGAGAGTTTTCCACGTACATAATTCTTTCTTTTGATGGCGCTTACCTTTAAACCCACTGACGATGGAGAACACGTGTCAGCATGTCGCTACTTCGTTATGCATAAAGAACTAGCACCTTGCCATAACGAGGCGGCGACAACCGTTGATCCGACCAAGAAATGATCGAACGATACGCTACAGGACTTCTTAAGAAAGAAGGCGGTGGGCCCATATCGCTATGTCGCTATAATTATCTTCCTTGCAACTCTTCATAACGAGATAGCGAGCTCCGTTGATTCACTTCAAACTGACGTTCCAGATTTCTTGTACGTTTAGTCAGGTAGGCATTAATGAGAATCGGATCTCTGCATAGCTAGCACATGTCAAATTTTATCAGTCACCTGTCATTACACGTCATCATAGATCTTGCCGATCTTTTACCATTTTACGGGGCCTCGCTAACTCGCTAACGGTGAAGCACCTCAATTTTCCGATACCGAGGTAGCGAGCTTCGGCACTTTAAAGGATTCCGTGCTGGAAAAAGCAAGGGGGTACCTGGTAATTACTTCTGTTTAATTAAAACTGATTCTGACAACAATATTTATGACAGGTCATGCCACCTGGTGTAATTATGACACAAGCAAGATGCAATGTCATCATTTTCAGATCTTCACGTGGCCTCGCTACTTCGCTAACGGTGAAGTGCCTGAATTTTCCGATAGCGAGGTGGTGGTACTTCCGGAAAAAATATCAACATTCCGGCTCTAATGTCAGATATTCTAGTGGGTCCTTTTTCCTCTTTTTACGGCGAATTGCTAAGTGTACCTGCACAATAAAACAATTAAATAGCAAATCTTCGATCGCCGCACGTTCACTTCATGGTCCCACCGCTTAAAAACTCGACACTCGCTATCTCGCTATACTTAATGAGCATGCAACTTTCAATAGCGAGATAACGCCAGCGGTAGATCTAATCAGATCTGACGGTAGGGACAAACAGTAAGAAAGGTAACCCGGGAGAAAGGAAAAGGAAAACGGAAGCATATTCGCTTCTTTTGAATTTTGAAAATTTTCGCGCCCGACCATTTATAAATAGGGATGAATGTAAGGCTTACATGGCGAATATTTCTCACAGATGACTTATCCAAAACCTTATACTTCATTTAGACATAGAACATCTGACCTTTCTATGGTTTAACTAAAAAAATTTTACTGCAGAAAAAGTCAGACCAACAGAGGAGATGGTAGGATAGGATCTTGATTTAGCTAATGGGATGAAAAGATATCCTACAATAGAGGAGGTATGGCTTGAGGTTTTGGAGATGGAGGGGATGGTGACTGCACTATGGATGGAAGACATGGTACGATGATATCTTTTTTTATGCTTTGGGGGATGTCAACAAGCTTTTGGGTAGGATCTTGATAGGTTTGGATTGGAGTGGATGGTGTGATAGGAGGTGAAGGGATGGATTCTTCAAAGGCAGCAGATGGATAGATGGGAGATTCGGTAGTGGAGATGGGTGAGTAGAAGATGGATGCATAAGGGTCATTACGAAAGATTTGGGAAATGCTTGGAGTTGATATGGATAGGATTTGGAGGGATTTGATAGGTGGTGGGATTTTGATGCTTGCGAGAAGTGGAAGGATTTTAAGAAATTTGATAGATGGTATGGGGATGATAGCTATGGGAGATAGAGGTGATATTATAGATGGGGAAGCTTCATCACTGACTACTTCACATGGTTGGATTAGATGACATGGCTTATCGACTATTGGAGGTAGCTTTTCTTGTATTTCCTCTAGGAGATTCCTGGGAGACTCATGTGTTAGAGGTGGAGGTGGTGGATTGACAAGAATAGCTAGTGTGATGGGGGTGGAAGATTGGAAGCTTGGTTGATTGGGTGATGGAGGAGAAGCTGGGATATGAGATGGCATGACTAGATAGTTTGGAGGAATTCTTGGATTTTGGAGGATGGTTGGTGGAAGGCATCTAAGGCTCTTAAGATACCCCTCATAGTCAACAAGATTTTCATCATCATTGGAGTAGGATGTAGCGGGAGAAAGGACAATGCGACCAAACTCATCATGATAGAGTTGGGATTTCATGTTTTGATGATGAGTTGGATGGGGATGGGGTCTTGCATATGGATGAACACAAAAGCTCATGGTTGGATTTGGATTAAGCACAGATTTTGGATTGGATGATGAAATATTTCCTAGGGAGAGTCAAAGTTGCATGATAGACCTAAGGAGGATTGGCTAGAGATTTTTGGCTTTCCTGTGGATGGAAGACTTCAAGGGTATGCTGTCAAAAAGTGAGTTTTTCTTTCCTATGTGCAGGATTGGTGGCTTTTGGTGTCAACTTGAGGATAGAAAAATGATCCTATGGGCATGACACGAGATTGACCACTTGTGGATCCCAACCTTTAGCTTAAGGTGATGAGGGATGACAAGTGACAAGGCTAGATTACCCTAGAAAAAGCTCTGTCAAAGGGATAACCTTGGGGAGATTGAGGGATTTGGATAGATTGATTAGATAGCAAACTTTGGCAGAGTAACAACAATTCCTTAAAGGCTTGGGTGATTTTGGATTGGGTTGCTAGCTGGCTGGGGGGATAATTTGGATGGACTTTGGATTTGGGATTGTTCTAAAGCAAAGAACTAGATAGATTCAGTTGTAGTAGGGGAGCTTGGATGATTTTCTGATGAGGCAGTAACTATGCTAAGTATGCCTTCAGCTGGGAGATTTCTGCTTTTCTGGGATTTTGACCAAAGTTGGCAAACATTCATTCAAAAGCTATGAACAAACAAGTAGACAAAAGTTTGGAGCAAGCACATCAAACACATCAACATCCTAGGAAGCTTTCTACAAGGATGAAATTTGGTTTAGCTAGGGAGTCCTTGATATACGCAAGGTATGTGAGGCCCAAATCCATAGATAAAACCAAAAAGATGTCACACAGTCGAGAGGAGTGAAAACCCACTTCTCCTCTTTCACTTCTAAAGCGTATAAAGTTTCTTGAGGCTTAGCCCGAGTGACAAAATTTTGATTCCAAGAGAGGTATCTTTAGATTCACCTCCCGATCTTTATACTCCATCGAAATGCTGGAGTTGAGGTCATCCCAAGGGGTGATCAAATCCCCAAGTAGGCCTCCTAAAAGCTAAGACAAAATTTTGGATCCTAATCTTATACACCCAAGATGTCCTTGAAAGATGACAAGGGGAGAGAAGACTTGGATGATCTTGGGCTAAAAGACAGAGTTCTTTTCCAACTGACACTTTAAGTTTTTTTTGATCTAGACCTTTTGAAAACACATGTGATTGAAGATGCAAAGGTTCAATTCCAATTTGAAATGCACCAACAAAAGAGAAGTGATCGAAGAATGAATACACCAAGAAGATTTAGGGTCAACAAAAAGTAAACTTGTGCGCCTGGAGGCTGTCCACATCAAGTATCGATTGTTTTTCTTTAAGGCATTCAAGATTGAGTGTGAGTTTGTTTTAAGCCCAAAACAAAGATATGTGTAAAGCTCAATTTCAAGCGTGCGCTCAGAGGCCCTCCACGTCAAGATTTTTTCAATTTTTTATGCCCAAATAAAGTGTTAGCAAGACTAATGTGCATTCAAGAAATTTTCTATCTTAGAAAAAGCAATAAAAATTTAAGTGAGTGGAATTTGATTTTTGTGGAGCACTTAACACCTTCTTAGGTAGACCCATCCCCATATATGGCACTGATATTGCAACCAATGGTTAGAATAACGGGTGATTAAAGAGAGTGAGTTCAATAAAAAATTCACTCAAAGTTTCTTTATTTGTTTTTATAACTTAGAAAGTTTCTAAAATGTGGATTCTTTTTATGCCCCAAAAGATGATTATTTGATCTATGGCATTCAAGATTGGATTTGTTGTTTTAATCATGCATTCATAAAAAATAAAAATAAACTTGATTTTAATCCATGGCACTCAAGAGTGATTTTAGCAACATTCATTCAAAGACAAGTGATTAAACATTCAAATTTTTTTCTTTGAGCATTCAAGATTGAGATTTTGCATGTTGTTTTAAGAACTTTGAAATGCTTTGTTTTAACCTTAGATCATTCAAGATTGTTTTGGACTCAAAAGTGAAAATGACTCTTTGGACTTTGGTTTTCATTCAAGATTTTGTGTTCTAGTTTGCATGTTTTAAGCCCAAAAATGATATTCCTAGATTGTTTTGATGCATTAAAAACCTAAGAAACATTCAAGATTTTGCAACAAGACATTTGTTTGGAACAAATAACAAAGCTTTTAGGACAATTTTGGTAACCATTTAGGACTCTTAGTTTTTATGAGATTTTTAAAAGAACTTTAAAATATTTGCAAATGAGGTTCATTTTATCCTTGATTGATGCTTTGAGTTTGATTTAAATTTTAGTGTGCACTTAGTGTTGATTTTGAACCTTTTAAAATGGAAACTTGAAGTTCTTTTTAAATTCTCAAAAATGAAGTGTTCCTAACTTTGCATGAATGCATCTAAAACCTTGATGTTGCAAGGATGCAAATGATTAGATTGGTTTAATTCCACTTGTTAAAAGATTTTTTATTTTTATTTTTATTTGCAAATTTTTAGTTTCTAATGAATTTAAGTATGATTTGGGGGTTCATTTTAAGAACTTAAAAAAAAGTGTGTACGATTTTGCTTCCTTAAAAAAAGAAGGCCAAGATCCCTCAAGAATAAGAAGAAGAAGAAGATGGAATAGAAGAAGAATATAGACAAGAAGAGGAAGAAGAATTCCAAGTGCTTTGTCCACCTATAAGCTTCAAAAATTTGCAAACACTATGAGATAGACTATGAGTTCCTTTGTGTTATTCATGCTCATGTGGACCTACAAAACCAATTTATACAATCCTACCAATCACAAAAACAAGCAAAATTAGCCAAAATCAGCAAATGACATACAAAACTTGACTAAAAAAGCTACTGAAGATGACCCATGTGGGGTCCCACTGGGCGTCCCAAAATGTATATGCTATTTTAGTATGTTAGAAACACTAAATTAAAACAATCAAAAGCATTTGCATACTAATTTAACATAACTTCATAAGAGACAAAGTGAAGTCCTCAAATGAGAATATGAGCCATGGATAGGCTCTCTCAATGAGGATGATTACTTGATGTAGAGGTGTGTCTAATAGCTAAGATGGCTTGGTTATGTATGTATGCTCAAATGCTCAAATGGGCTTCAATGGAGGATTTTTTATAGATTTTGGTGAATGGATTTGATGTAATAATGGCTTCTCAAAATGGCATTATGGCTTTACTTTCTAGATTATTTTAAAATGGCTTGGGAGAGGATTCCTTAAATAGGCAAAGGGCTTGAGGGATCAAGGGCTAGGATGCAAGGATGGGAAAAAGCTTATGGAAGGTTTAGATTGAATGAGAGGAGAGCACATGGATTGTGCTTCCTTACAACCAATCAGGGAGTGACACATGTCACAGAGTCATTGGTTAGAGCAAGAGGGGTTGAGGGGTCAACAAAGGAGGCTCAAAGCTCATAAAGACCCTCATAATAGCTTGTAAGAGCAATGAATGGGCTCGTAAGAGTCATTTATGGCTTTGTGGTCTTCATAAAGTTTTATGGTTGAGATATTTGTGAGAGAGTTGAGATATTTTGACTTGGGTTGGATTAAGAAAGTCTTGAGCTTGACTTAGGAATGTGCAAATGATTAAGGCTTGGATTAAGCTTGGGTTAAGATTAGATTAGGGATGTTAGAGATGGGCAAGTGGATGGAATTTAATGAGGGTAGGTGAAGGAGGAGATATTTCTTAACTTTGGCTTGGGTTAGCAAGTCTTAACCCATGTTTAGGGAATGTGACAAGGTTAGGGGGGGATTAGGATTAGGGTCAAAGATAATGATTGACATCTTCTAGAAGAGTCTAGGCTTTGGATGAGGATGAAGACTTTCTAGAAGAGTCTAGAACTTCTTAGGATGAGGATAAATAAGGTTCTTAGGAAATAAATAAAGTTTTATTTATTTCAAGGGTTTGGGTTGAGGAGATATTTATTAAAGTATTTTTAATAAACATGAGGATTAATATTTAATCTTAATTAAATATTTTGAGTTGGGATTAGGAGTAGGAAATGATGGGATTAGCCTTTAATCAAAATTAAAGAAGGATTAGAAGATTTTGGAAGAGGTTAGCGGTCTTAAGGAAATTGGCCAATTTTTGGGCAAAAAATAAATAAATTATTTATTTTGGAATTTTTGATCAATTTATTAATTAAATAATTAATAAATAAGGAAATAATATTTAAATAATATTTAAACATTTTTGGGAGGGATTCCTTAATTAAATATTTTTAATTAAGATAAAGGGATTTAATGGCATAAAAATAAATAAATAAATTAAATAATTAATTAATTAATAAATGATGATGTTATCAGGGACTTTTTTCATAAAATAAAAATATTTAATTTTCTAAAGAATTTTTAGGTGTCTACATAAGGATGCAAATTAATTGTGGCAATGGACCTCTCTATGTTCCTTGCATCTGATGTAGTATCATAGCTATAATAATCAATGCCAAAAGGAAAAGATATTTCATCTATCCTCTTGTTCTTGTAAAGTTTATTGATTTGACTAATCTGCATGCACATTTCAATTAGGAGCAATTTATCATCAACAAATCTAGGTAGTATTAGGGGACACCTATCATAGGCAACTAACCTAATATAAGTGAACTTTGGAAACTATATTAAAAAAATCCATATTTTTGTACTTTCATCGTTGCTTCTGGTGAAATTATAAGTCTAATGTTTCCCTGAATTTCTCTTATAGTCGATATTATGAATGCATTGTTCACTCTTCTAAAATGGTGCAGGCTCTTGTGATATTGTATCTGAGGAATATGATTGTAGATAATAGCCACATCATCATATATACCTTGCCAATTAAGTCCTGGCCAACTTTTGGTACTTGTAATAGCATAGAAAAGGTATGAAGTCGTGTAGAAATAATCATCTGCTTAGAGTTCTATGAGCTTCTTGTGTAGTGAGTCACTAATAATTTTAGTCCAATCAATGTGTTTCTTTCCTTCATAGACTATGTTAATAACCAAGAACATCCAACCTTCAAACTCATGTGAATGTTGAAGTCCTATTGTCCTACTTAGTAGAGTTACCATGTTTGTTATATCTTCCTTTCACAATGATATATGGATGGACCTAGCTAGTTGAGATTTCCCTTTCCTTGGTTGCAAGAGTCATGACCTAGCAATGGTGTTCAAACACAAAGTTTGATTTTCCATATAGTACTCCTTAGCAGTTCTTAAATTGATGTTAGCATTCTCCACTCTGATAGGAAATCATAAGGCAATGACAATAGAAATAGGATTTAGCCAGACAATCACTTTATTATTTGATGAAATGACTTCCTTGGCATTTGGATGATAAGCTTTCATGCATTCCAACACTAGATCAGGGCATTGTGCTGAAATGGGGTGCCCTCCTACTCAAGCCAAGCCATTCTCCAATATCTTTTCAGTTAAAGGTGTTTTGTCTTCCCTCTCAATAGATGACCAAAAATCTTCAAGGAAAACACTTCCTAAAATGGTATCACCAATGTCAGGAAGTGTACTTTTTAAAATGGGAGCATAATCAAGCCTTTGATATTTGTATTTCATGGTTTGGTTGTTGATCTTTCATGTTGATTACTTTAAATCCCTTCAAGGTTCTTCACAAATTGGAGATT
The DNA here is from genome assembly GCA_028749045.1 of Cupressus sempervirens. Taxonomy (NCBI): domain Eukaryota; kingdom Viridiplantae; phylum Streptophyta; class Pinopsida; order Cupressales; family Cupressaceae; genus Cupressus; species Cupressus sempervirens. The sequence continues at coordinate 724,029,217 of CM053786.1, read as the reverse complement.
TCACAATTCAATTTGAAAATTGTTCATAAAATACCCATGTATCACTAGAAATTTTCCTATTAAGGCAATTTGATGAATATCTATAGATTTTAGCATGCACCAAAGCTTGGATTTACTTTTAAAATATTGCTTCTTCCTTTATTTATGATAGCACCAATTTGGAGTGTGTCTGTGCTTTCTAGTTTAATGTATATGAAGCTTCCGCTTTATTTCCAAGCACACATGTTTGCTTTGCATTTGACTCTTCAAAAGCTTATGTGTGTATTCACAGTGACATTTTGGAAAATGGTTTGAGTGTTTTGTCTATGTTCTTTATTCTCCAAGTTGGTAGGCCACTCAATAAAATTCTATAAAATAAATATCAAGTTAGTGTCTTCGTACTTTCCTTCTCAATTTTGAGCATTTGGATTGCCAACTTCATGATCATTAAACACTATATTCATTAATCACGTGCTTTGTTGTTAATAAGCCATAGCTTTCCAAGGTTGGGATATACGTGCTTTCTAGTCAAAGGTGACAAAGAAAGGAACTGTAGTCAAATAACATGCCTTTGAGACATTCTATCAAATAGTTGGCATTTGACATCCCCACTTCCAAACAAACACTCAATTGATGACATAGGAAAGCATTATATCAAACATTTCTCCTGGATACTCAAGTATATACCCATTGGATTTTTCTATCTCAACCATCAATTTCTATAGTTCTCATTCACCAAAACTGCATGTATAGTGCTAGAATAAGCACATCCACATGCTTTTGAGACATTTTTGGTAGACAATTCACGAGCACCCTCTTTGACTAGTGCCATTATCATTATTGTAGGAAACTAACAGTATTTTGAATGGCATTAAACTTACCATCTTTCTTGAAGAATGTGAGAAGGGAAGGCTCCTATTCAACAAAACATTATATACTATTTAAATCACCACCTTTCAATATTCAAAAGTCAGCTAATGCCTTGACTTGGAGGTGCGAATGAATCAACAAAGTTGTAGTTCCCTTGTTTCTCCTATGTATACACTGGAGTAGTTGGAAGAATCATTAATGTGCAAGTAGTATCAGATTGGACATGTTCTTCTTGATTCCTTCAATGTATACAAAGCTTAAGAACCAAAATCATTGAGTAAAGAAATGCAATACTTCTCCACCCATGATGTGATTGTTGTGATTGCTTTCATTTGAATAAGCTTAACCTTAACCTTCTAAAGGTTAATTTTTCAAACACATCTTAACCCTTTTTTTTGGAAGGTTAATGTTTAATCTTGTAAGCTTATCTTAACCTCTATTTTAGAAGAGAGGTTAATGGTTAATTTTGTAATCTTATCTTAACCTCTTTAGAGGTTAATGCCTAATGATAGAGTTGAAAATATGTATTTTGGGTCTCTCCATTAACCTATAACAACTCTCGACTTAGCACCTAGATTTTGGAAATTTGAAGTGCTAAGTGGAGATGAGAATGAGTTAGAGATGTTGAAGGACAAGATCTTTCAAAAAATTAGAAATGAAAAGACCAATTTAATGCTTAAAATGAGGCAAATTTCAAAAATAACCATAGCTCAAAAATTGAAACAATTTGATAATCAGGCAATAGCTGGCTCTAATTGGGGACAAGGAGTGACAAGGATAAAGCTTGAATCTAGAATAATTAGAACATTTCTTTATTCATGGGGCTATAGAGTCACCTAAGGAACTACTTTGCAAAAGGAGATGAACACCACAAATGGAACAACTAAAAGAGAAAAACTAATAGAAACACACCAAAAATAGGACAACTTATATAAAAAAGGTGTCACAATACACCTATATTGATGATAATGCTTCAAGTGTTTCCCATTGTAAGGTAAGGGCAACTAGGTACCACTTAGGTATGACAAAATAAAGGAATTCTTTCCACATACTTCTTTAATTTGGAAAGGGCCTCTCCATAAAGAGTCAAATTTTCCATGTAAACCCTTTGGCTCTCTGCACTTATCCCAGAGCAAAACAAGATCACCTTCTTGGAAGCCCCTCTATTTAGCTTTCTTATCAAACAAATTTTTAACTTGAGACTGATGTTTTTGTATCCTGTCTACAACCATTTCTCTTTCCTCTTCCAGTTTGATCAAACATAATATTCTCTTTTCAAGAGAATCTTTGAATTCATAGTTTTCAATAGAATTTTGTAACTTCAAAGTAGCTAATTCTAGAGGAAGAGGGAGGACTGGTTTAGTGCCATATAGGATCTCAAAGGGATATTGTCATGTTGTTCTCTTCTTATTAGTATGATCTACCCAAAGTGCATCATATAAGTGCTTGTGTTAGGACCTCTAATTAACATCTATCAATTTTTGCACAATGGACATAATTTTTTTATTGCTTGATTTTGTTTAACCATTTCCTTGTGCAAAATAATCTGATGAATGAGAGAGAATGATCCCATATTGATAGTAAAAGGTTGATATCTCCTAGGAGGAGAGTTTTGTAGCATTATTAGTAACAATCTTGTAAGGCACACCAAACCTAACCAATATATTTTGCTTGATGAAACTACACACCACGTATGAAGTTGTTTGTTTGACTGGGATGGCTTCTACCCACTCGATAAAATAATTAGTTGCCATTAAAATGTGAGTATTTTTGGCAATGGATGAAGGATGGATAGGATCGATGAAGTCCAAACCCCATTGTTGAAATGGTTCTTCGATCACTACTGGCTTCAAGGGAAATGCTGCTAATTGGACTCTCCCTTTGAAATATTGACAAGAGTCACACTTCTTGACCCATTCTTCTACATCTTTGAACATCCTAGGCTAGTAAAAATAGTTTCTTAGAATTTTATAAGCTATTGTTGATGCTGAGTAATGACCTCCACATGCTTCATTATGAAACAATTGAAGCAATTCCTTTCTTTGTTTAGAATCTACACACCTTAGGAAGGTACCATCTATTCCCTTCTTGTACAAAGTGTCACTCAAGATAACATATTTTGCAAATTTCAATTTTAAGGTCCTCTTCTCTTTGGGTGACAGATGAGCTATGCATTCTCCATAAGTTAGAAAATAGGCAATATTGGAAAACCAATCATCAATATTACTGATGAATAAGACTAATAGAATTTCTTTTTCTATCTCTTCTTCATTTGAGGAAGATCCTTCCACTATAGCTTTACAAAAACCTTTTCCTCTGGTAGGCTTAATAGGTTTGATATCAAGATCATATTCTTGTACTTTAGCTATCCAAGAAGCTCTTTTGTTCACACCAATCTCCTATTGTGTTAGAATAGTCTTCACTGCCAAATCAGGAACAAACACCTTGGAGTGAGAGTTTAGGATGTAAAACTTGAATTGTTTCACTACTCTAAATAGAGCATATGCATTCTTCTTGATCAAAGAATATTTCAATTCATGTTTCTTAAGAGGGATACTCATGAATGCTATTGTAGCCTCAGTATTTTCTTTTTCAAGTTGGGTAAGTATAGTAGATAAAGTGTTCTCAAATGCATAGCAATACAAATGAAAATCTTTAGAAAAAATTGGATAAGAAAGGGTAGGAGCATTAGCAATCATAGCCTTGATTTGTTCAAAAGAATCCTTGCCTTCTTTTTTCCATTAAAAATTTTTATTCCCTTTCATCATATCCATAATTGACATTGTAATCTCAAATAATTCTAGTACAAACCTCCTTATGAAGTTTATCTGCCCAAAGAAAGACTTGACCCCTGGTTTACTTATGGGAAGTGATAATTGTTGGATACCTTTCACCCTTTTAGGGTCTATTCGAATACCCTCCTTGGAAACTAAGTGTCCAAGTAGTTTTCCTTTTGTCACTCTAAATATAGACTTCTTAGGATTCAACAAGATGCCATGGTTTTCACATCGATGCAAGACAAATTCTAGATGATGTACATGGTCTCTTCTATGTTTGGAAAACACTATAAGATTATCAAGGTACATGACAATGATCTTCTTTTTGAGGTCTACAAATGAATGATCCATTGCCCATTGAAAGGTAGCTTTGATATTTATCAAATCAAAAGGCATATGATTGTAGACAAATGTACCCCATGGAGTGGTAAAAGCTATTTTATGTTGATGTTCTAGTGCAACACTAATCTGATTATAACCAGAGAAACCATCTGGCATTGACATGAGCTTAGAACTAGATACCAACTACAAAAGATGATCCATGACAAGGAGCCCATAATTATCCTTGAGTGATGCTTGATTCAAATTTTGGAAGTCAACATATATTCTTATCTCACCATTCTTCTTTCTAACTAGGATGATATTGGCTACCCATGTTGAATGGTGGATAGGATAGATAATTCTTGCTTTAAGCATTTTATCAATTTCATTGAATATAGCATTAATTACCTTGGGATTGAACTGTCTCTATTTTTTCCAAAAGGGAGTTGAATTAGGTTTCAAAGGAATCTGATGTTTAAATTTTCCATTCATGAATTCCTTCAAATCTTCATAACCCATGCAAAAACATCTTGGTAAGCCTTTAGCAAATTCATGAATTCTTCTTTCTCTTCTGACAACAAATTTCTCCCTATTAGGACTATCTTGGGAATTTCTTCAGAACTCTCATAACCCAAAGAATTAGAAGATTTAGTATCTTCAACTTTCTCTTTCCTTTTATCTTCTTTATCAAAAAGACTTTCAAGGGTGACTAATCCTCTAGGAATAACATTATTTTGTAGTTGAATAATCTCAGGATTCTCCCCTAGTGTTCCATCACAATTCTGTGATCCTTCAAAATTCAAATCTAAAAATGGAGGCCTTCCCTCAAGAAATGTAATAATTTTCCCATCATCATCAAAAACTTTCCAGTGTTGATCATTATCTGACACACTGGGTCTATTGGAATAATCAAATGGGAAGAATTCTTTTGAGGGGGTGGTGGGGGGGGGAGTGAATCAAAAGTAGCACACTTTTAATCTTAAAAAGTTTTAACTAAAAATAAACTTCATGCATGTAAACATATCAAACAACCATAAAGTAAACACATGCATCACAACACATAACACCAAATTTGGTAACCTAGAAACCCTCCAAAATGAGAAGGTAAAACTGGGGTGGGGATAATACCCACAAAATCACTGTAACAATAATGTTTGAACACTTCTAATGGTCTACCCTATGAAAGGCTTACCCTGTTAAAGGCTTTACACTACATCAATAGTGAATTGTTTAAAGGATTTACAAGCACTTTACATGAAGTGTCACCCTATTAAAGGATTTTATCACATCTTCAAAGTGATGCAGGAGCATCCAGAGGTATAAGGGCAATCCTGTGTCACCCAACAAAATGTACTTAGACTTAGTTTCTGTTTCATGTCTTTACATTTTTGGATACCCATTTGGCTCAAATAAAGGTTCCAACTCTCATAGTTCAACTATCAGTGCGTTTGAAAATCTTGAGAAAATAGGAGCATGTATTTGGGCCATCATTTCGGTAAACTAGAAGGTGTGAACTAGCCAGATGAATGTAACCATGATTTAGAGAATTCCAAAAAAAAGAATCAGGTCAATAGTCCCCACGGTTTGAAAGTTATTGCAGTTTTTCAGGTTTTGGAGACCTCCTAAGAATGCTTCAAAGTTAGGTTTGGGGCATTAAATGACCTCGAAAAGGGTCAAAAAATGGGGGACAAGCAAAGCTTGTCTATAGGGCTATAGAGCACTTCGAGAGCTTTCTGAAAATGTAAACGATTTTTCAATCAAAGCTACGGTTCAAAAGTTATGCCTCCCGGAAGTTCGGTTACTGTTTCTGGATTCTTCTAGATTTGCATCGACTTCTAACGCAGCTTTTAGAACCTTCTATTTCGTCGGTGGATGCCTACTAGAACTTTCTAGAATGTACTCCTAGTCCTTAACCCTCTAGGGTCTATTTAAAGAGATTTCTGGCATTGTAAAAGGCAGTTCAGAGTGGAGTTTGAGAGGAGGTGCTAAAAGGAGAAATATTCTCCAGATTTATGCTATTGTAAGCCCTTAGGGCATGTTCTGAAGTTTATTTTCTCTGTACTATTTGTACTAGCTTATTTTCTTAGTTAATATAATTTCCCTTTTCTGTTTTGTCCATTCTGTTCTTGGGTTGTTTCCCCATCAAGTGGTATCAGAGCAGGTTTTCCTGAGTGTGTAGACAGAGCGCCGACTGTGAGGCAGTTTGCACCAAGACTGTGTGGTTGTGGGTTCGAGTTAGAAGATGCCTCCATGAAGAGAGCATGGCGGAAGGGCCAGAGCTATTGATCCTAAGGAGGTTAGAGCCCTCTAGAGGTAGGTACAAGCATTGCAAGAGGAGCTTTGTAGAGGAGCAAATGTTGCCGCAGGTGACAATAGTGAGGATGACAATGAAGAGGAAGTAATGGGACCAGAAGAGGAAGTTGACAGGGAAGTTTTGAATCCTGTAGAGGAAAGGCTTTTTAGGGCCATTACTAAGTTTGGGAAAAGACCTACAATTGAAGTAGGTATATTTTCAGGAAATTTGAAACCAGATGAGTTGATCGATTGGATCAATGAACTGGAAGAATAATTTGAGTATGAGGATATAAGGGACACAGATAGGGTTAAGTTTGCAAAGGCCAAATTGAAAGGCCATGCCAAAATCTGGTGGCAAGAGGTTCAACTGGAAAGACTTAGAAGAGGAAAGGAGAAGATCACAAGATGGGATCGCATGGTGGACAAATTGAAGAAGCAGTTCATTCCTGTGGACTATGAGCTTGATCTATTTAAGAAGATGCATGGGTTAAAGCAAGCAGGAAGATCAGTCCAAGAATATACAAAGGAGTTTTACTGACTATTGATTAGAGCAGGGCATGCAGAAGCAAATAAGGAGAAGGTTGCTCATTATATTAGTGGATTACGACCTAGCATCCAGGAGGAATTAAGTCTAGTAAGAATGACCAGCGTTGAAGAGGCATACCAATTTTCCCTATGAGTTTAAGAGAAGCTGAATAAAAGGTTTGAAGGAAGACAAAGAGGGCATGGTCAAGGAGGAAGGGGAAGCGGTAGATCATCTGGAGGCCACAATGAAACCCAAAAGAAAAATGAAGATGTGGGTACTAGCAGAAACCAGAGGAATGAGGGTTTCAACCGCTCCCATGATCAAGACTTTGGAAATCAAAGAGGAAGAGGTAGAGGACATGGACAAGGAAGAGGAGGCTTCCGTGGTACCTATTTCCATTGCAATTAAGAAGTTCATCGTGCCTTTGAATGCCCTCAATGAAAAGGAAGGACAGATAGGAGAGCTGAGGGCCAAGCTAGGGTTGCTCATGTGGATGAGGATGCACAATCATCACATTCAGAGGATGCAAAAAGAGGAGAGACCTTGGTAAATGAAAGATTCCTACTAAGTGGTGAGAATGAACCAGGACAATGAAGGAGTTTGTTTCATACCAGATGCAAGTGTGAGGATAAATGTTGTGACATGATCATTGATGGCGATAGCACTGATAACCTGGTATCAGAAGAGATGGTCTCTAAGCTTAAGCTCAAGAGGGAGAAACATCCCCAACCCTATCAGATTTCTTGGGTAAAAGATGATCATAAGGTCCTGGTAAGTGAACAATGTTTAGTAAAATTCAAAATTGGGAGTTACCATGATGAAGTTCTCTGTGATGTTATTTCGATGGATGTTTGCCATCTATTGTTGGGTAGACCATGGCAGTTTGATAGACATGCAATACATGATGGACATGCAAACACATACTCTCTGAAAAAGGATGGAGTTCGCCACAAATTGAAGCCCATGAAAAAGAAAGGTGAAAAGGTATGTAGCAGTGCTAGGATTTGTCTTGTTCATGGAAGGAAGTTTTTAGATGGCATGAAACATCAACATATGTGCTATTCTTTGATTCCTAGGAAAGATAAAGAAGGTAGTAGTGAAATACCATTTGAAGTTTCAGATTTACTAGGGGAATTTGGAGATATTATCTTTGATAATGTTCCAGATGGATTGCCACCAGTAAGGCAAATCAGTCATCAGATAGATTTGATTCCTGGAGATAGTTTGCCTAACAAGGCTGCTTACAGGATGACTCCTACTGAAACAGAGGAGCTAAATAGACAGGTTCAGGAGCTGTTGAGGAAGGGCTTGATTTGAGAGAGCCTAAGTCCATGTGCAGTACTTGCAGTACTCGCACCAAAGAAGGATGGAGAGTGGAGGATGTGTACAGATTCTCGAGCTATAAATAGGATAACCATCAAGTACCGATTTCCTTTACCAAGGATGGATGATCTTATGGACTGCTTGAGTGGAGCTCAGTACTTCACAAAGATAGATCTAAAGAGTGGCTATCATCAAATATGGATTTGAGAAGGAGATGAGTCGAAAACAGCCTTCAAGACCAAGGAGGGTCTTTATGAGTGGTTAGTGATGCCCTTTGGATTGACGAGCGCCCCAAGCACCTTCATGCGACTCATGAATGAGGTACTTAAGAAGTTCTTGGGAAAATTTGTTATTGTCTATTTGGATGATATTTTAATTTTCAGCAAGACTTTGGAAGAACATTTACTGCATATTCGTAGTGTCCTTGAAAGGCTAAGGGAAGAGAAACTGTTAATTAATCTAAAGAAGTATGTCTTTGCAAAAAGGGAGTTAGTCTATTTGGGATTTGTTATATCACCTAAAGGTCTCAAAATGGATCCAGAGAAGGTAAAAGCCATCTTGGAATGGCCTACTCCAAGGTCTGCTACTGAGGTAAGATCATTTCATGGTCTGGTTAGTTTTTACAGGAAGTTTATTAAGAATTTCAGTGGCATATGTGCACCCCTAACTGATACAATAAGAGGGGATAGAAAAGAGTTCAAATGGACTGCAGAAGCTAGGAGAAGTTTTGAATTGCTGAAGAAGAAGGTGACAGAACAGCCTGTGTTGGCACTTCCAGATTTTAGAAAAGTGTTCCAGGTGGATTGTGATGCTAGTGGCAGCGATATTGGGGTTGTATTAAGCCAAGAAGGTAAGCCTATTGCATATTTTAGTGAAAAATTGAATGATGCAAAGAAGAAGTATTATGTTTATGATCAAGAGTTCTATGCAATATTTCAGGCCTTAAAGAAATGGAGGCACTATTTATTACCAAAGGAATTTGTTCTGTATACTGATCATCAGGCATTGCAATACCTAAATAGCCAAGGTAAATTGAATCAAAGGCATATGAAGTGGGTAGAATTCTTGCAGATTTATACATTTGCGTTGAAGCATAGAAGTGGAAAATCTAACATGGTTGTAGATGCACTAAGTAGGAGATAGTCACTGCTTATAGCAATGCAGGTTGAAGTAGTTGGGTTTGATAAACTCAAGAATTTGTACCCCGAGGATCCTGATTTTGCTGAAGCATGGAAAGCTTGTAAAGAGCCTGTTGCTGTAGATAGAACCAAGTGGTTAGATTATTTGATTCAGGATGGCATGTTGTTCAAAGGTAGTCAATTGTGCATTCCAAGGAGTTCCATGAGGGAAAATCTGATTAAGAAGAAACACAGTGGAGGGATGGCAGGAAATTTTGGTCGAGATAAGACCATTGCCATTCTTAGAGAACATTATTTTTGGCCTCAAATTTCACAGGATGTGAAGAAGTTCGTACAAAGTTGCCAGGTTTGACAAGTTGCCAATGGGTTTAGTCACAATACTGGTCTATATCAACCATTGCCTATTCCATCAAGGCCATGGGAGGACATAAGTATGGATTTTGTTCTTGGATTGCCAAGGACACAAAGGGATAATGACTCAGTATTTGTGGTGGTTGATAGGTTCTCCAAAATGGCACATTTCATTCCATGCCACAAAACTCATGATGCTATCCATATTGCAGACTTGTTTTTCAAAGAGGTGTGGTAAGACTACATGGTCTTCCAAGGAGTATAGTTTTTGACAGAGACACTAAATTTGTGGGGTATTTCTGGAGGACATTGTGGAAAAAGTTGAGAACAGACTTGAAATTCAGTTCCACGCATCACTCGCAGACTGATGGCCAAACAGAAGTGGTAAACAGAAGTCTAGGAAATTTGTTGAGATGTTTAGTTGGGGATAAGCCCAAGGGATGGGATTTGATTCTACCACAGGCAGAATTTGCTTATAATAACTCTATAAATAGGAGTACTGGAAAATCACCATTCAAAATTGTATATGGGAATAGCCCAAGGACTGCACCAGAGCTGAGGAAGATAGAACAAGGGGAGAGGACAAGTGCTGAAGCTGAGGAATTTTCTGAACATATCAAGCGTCTACATGAGGAGGTTCAGGCACACATAACCAAGATGAATCAAGAGTATAAATCTAGGGCTGATCAAACGAGAAGACATAAGGAATTCCAAGTAGGAGATTTAGTCATGGTACACTTACAAAAAGAAAGATTTCCAGTCGGTACTTACAACAAGCTGAAAATGAAGAAATTTGGCCCCTACAAAATTTTGAAGAAACATGACTCAGGAAATGCATATGAAGTGGAGTTGCCAGATGGTATTCATATTTCTCCCATTTTAAACATTATAGATTTAATAGAGTATCATGATGATGGTACAGATGAGGAGCTAGTGTTAGAGCCATATCCAATTCCTACTTCTAAGAAGGAGGAGATAGAAGACATTCTAGATCATTGTGTGGGTAGGAGTACTAGAAACAGGCAATATGAAGAGTATTTGGTCAAATGGAAAGGACGACCAATCGAGGACTCAACTTGGATTTTAGCAGCTGAGGTTTCCCATTTGGGATTTCCTCTACCATCCATAAAGTGACAGGGTCACTTTTCAATCTACCCTGGGTGTCTGATGCAGGAGCATCTAGAGGTATAAGGGCAATCTTGTGTCACCCAAAAAAATGTACTTAGACTTAGTTTCTGTTTCATGTCTTTACATTTTTGGATACCCATTTGGGTCAAATAAAGGTTCCAACTCTCATAGTTCAACTATTAGTGCGTTTGAAAATCTTGAGAAAATAGGAGCATGTATTTGGGCCATCATTTCGGTAAACTAGAAGGTGTGAACTGGATAGATGAATGTAATCATGATTTAGAGCATTCCAAAAAAAAGAATCAGGTCAATAGTCCCCACGATTTGAAAGTTATTGCAGTTTTTCAGGTTTTGGAGACCTCCTAAGAATGCTTCAAAGTCAGGTTTGGGGCATTAAATGACCTCAAAAAGGGTCAAAAAATGGGAGACAAGCAAAGCTTGTCCATAGGGCTATAGAGCGCTTCGAGAGCTTTTCAAAAATGTAAATGGTTCGTCAATCGGTGCTACGGTTCAAAAGTTATGCCTCCCGAAAGTTCGGTTACCGTTTCTGGATTCTTCTAGATTTGCACCGACTTCTAACGCAGCTTTCAGAACCTTCTATTTCATCGGTGGATGCCTACTAGCACTTTCTAGAATGTAATCCTAGTCCTTAACTCTCTGGGGTCTATTTAAGGAGATTTCTAGCATTGTAAAAGGCAGTTCGAAGTGGAGTTTGAGAGGAGGTGCTAAAAGAAGAAATATTCTCCAGATTTATGCTATTGTAAGCCCTTAGGGCATGTTCTGAAGTTTATTTTCTCTGTACTATTTGTACTAGCTTATTTTCTCAGTTAATATAATTTCCCTTTTCTGTTTTGTCCATTCTGTTCTTGGGTTGTGTCCCCATCACAAAGGATCTACAATCTAGCTATTAAGCTAACCTATCAACATAGGATTTTCCTTCTAATACAATTGCTAGAGAGTATTAGACTAAATAAACCTAATAGCTTACAATCCTTGATTGCTGAATTTAGGCACTTCATCTGCTCTCTATGATCTTGATCCTCTAAGATCTGATATATATTCGATGCCCTTTCTCTATTTTGATCAACTAAATACTGCAATGCTACTCTATTCCCCTAAATCTTTTCACACTTCCCTCTAAATTTTGCTATAGTTTACCCTTACACTACTCTCATCCACACATATAATGGGGTTTTGTCCTCCTTTGAAACATTTCAAAGACTTTGGGTTAGGTATGGATCTATGATCCATATTGAATCTTTAATTCCCTCTCATTCCTTGCACTTTTCTTATTGGTTGCATGCCTTCTCCATTTTTCTTATTGGTTGCATGTTGATTGCATAGGAAATATAAAAGATTTGTTCTTATCTTTAATATCCTTTAGGATCCTTCTATGTCAGTTCAAAAAATGGTTTACATCTGAGTTTGTGAAGGCACAAACTCATATGTTGATTTTGTGTTACTCGGCACATACTGGATTACTAGTGCTTGACACATATATGATTCTAGTTTTCTCGACACCTATTACATTCTATCTTGCTCGGCATCAACTATGAATCAACAACTACATATCACTTAGCTCATATGGTTCACTTGGATATCTAAAGTCACTCAACACTTGTATCATGCTCAGCACTTGATCTTCACTTAGCACCTAAAGATCACTTGACACCTATTGGAATTCTAGCTCGGCACATATTGTTGCTCGTCATATATAGTGTACTCGACTTCTATGTGAAAATTGGTTAAGTATTTTGACACTCAATTGTCAAAACCATTACGAGATCGACAATCTCCCCTTTTGACATGAGTGTCAAAAACACTTAACTAGACAATATGCTTGGTCTTATGAGTACATTATTCAATCTGTTCAGCATATATACAAAATTTCAAAAACTTGTTCAAAATTTTGTAAAGAATAATATACCTCAAAATTCTTATAACACCTTCTAAGCTGATGTGCCATATCTATTCTTGTAACTAAAACTCTTGTGCTAAATTTATCTTATGCTAATGTATTTGATACTCTTTTCTTTTTTCCTATTTTTGTTTCTTGTGTATGCTTTTTGACCTGTTCTTTCTATTCTATTTTTATTTGTTCTACATTTGCATATTTTTATTCATATCTCCCCCTTTTATATGTCTCCCCTTTATTCTTCAAAAGAATGAAAGAATGTAATTACTTAGTATTCTTTTTCCTTAGTTATTAATCTCCCTTTTTATTTCATATCTCCCTCTTTTTGACACTTGTGTCAAAGGGTGCTAAGGGTTAAGAGCATACTTTGCCAAAAATGTACTATTTACCTCCATAATCATCTTAAGAGCTACATCCCAATTAACCAAAGCAATTTCCAATGGCTTGTGCTGGATGGCAGTCTCTACAATAAGATTTACAAGTCCTTCCATAGTAGAAATATTAGGATCTTTCTTTAAAACATTCTCAGCATAGGCTTTTTCTTTATGGTGTACTTCCAAGTGTGGGGTTATTGAAGACTGTATTTGCATCAATCTGGCCTTAATGTTGGCCTCTTTAGCTATCAACACAGCTAGTTCTTTCTGAGTGTGAAGCATTTGAGAAAAATGCTTCTCACTCTAAGCTGGGTCTTTTGGTAGCTACATGCTAGAAATCTTTAGATTTTGCTCCAAGCTCAATATTCTTTGGCTTGTCTCTTGTGTGAAATAGGAAAAATAACACAACTTTTTGTACAATGAGAATACATTCTCAAGTACAATTTTACTTTTTCAATCTTTTTAGCCAATGCTACTTGTGAGAATGCTATTTCACTGGCTATTTTCTCATTGACTTTTCCTTGGAATTTCTTCTCAAACCATTCCATAAGTTTTACATTAGTTTCTTCATCTTCATTTGTCACCTTTTCTACAATTTTTGACAATTGTTCCATTATTGGCTTGGTCTCATCAGGTGACTACAAGATGAAGGCATCCAAAAAGATGTCCTTTATCTCATGTAATGCTTGCTTTTGTTTATACTCCTTCCTGAGTATCTCTTGCCTTTTTCTCCTATTCAAGGCTTCCTGCATCTCAGTAATTTGTTTAGTGCTTATTGTTTTTGAGTCATAACTAGGTATGACTATCTCATCATCTAACTTAGGGTCTCCATAGTGAAGTACCCTTGTCACCTTTGTTGAGCTCAAACCTAGTGTAGAAATTTGTAATGGCATGGCATCAGTGCTCAGATTTTGAAGGACTTTTGTAGGAGTGCTAGTAGTTGGTAGATTAACTAATGTATGTATGGTAGCCTACTCCTCTTCTTTTGATGTGTCCTTTTCCTCATCTATCTCCCCTAAAAAATTACAATTAATTGGGTTGTACCTTGTGTCTATACTATAGGATTAGATGTAGCAATCTATCTTGTTTTCCATGTTGTTGTTTCTTTATCTACTTCTACACTTAGCTTCTACTGCATGGTATCATCTATTCTAGATATGTCAACTATTGGAAATGGTGGTGGAAGCATTAGAAGTTGACCACTAGTAGCTATAGAGATGGTAATTGTCTCTAATTAAATCTACTATTACCTTTTTCAACTCATCCACACTCACCAATATTGGATGTGTGCATAATTGTGCTTGTAGAGTTTATTGGTGAAGGATCTTCTTGAGATCCCCTACAGTTAGTGGATTGATGCTTTGATAAGATTTTTTAGTAACATCCTCCATAGTTATAGTATCTATAGATGTGGTGATGACATGAGGAGGGCTAGGGGGTGGCAATTATGTGTCTTGCACACTATGGTCTATTTGTTGCTCATTAGTTGTTTCCATTTCATCTTGTTTCTCTATCTCCTCCTCTTTGCCTTTTTCCTTCTCCTCTTCCTTTTCTTCTCATCTTCTCCTTTTTCTTCTTCTTTCTTATTTTTTTCTTCTTTTTTTGTTTCCTTTTCCTCCTTTTGTTTCTCTTCCTTCTTCTCACTGGCCTCAACCTTATTTTCTTTTGCATTCTCCTCTCCTTTTCCATCTTTGTCATTTGTCAAGTTGTATATTACTTCCACAATCTTATTGATTTCTAGACAACTTCTTTAATTTTATTCTGTAAAATGCTAAAGGCTCTATACTTTGGTGCAAACTTGCCCCCATGTTTCTTATTAGCCTTAGCAATTTGACCTCTAGTCAATTCTAGCATCACTTGTGCCAGTGTGGATTCTCTTTTTTTTTTTTCCATTTTCAAGAAATAATGCCACTTATTTTCAATAATTTCATATAAATCTTTGGGCATAGTGTTATCTAATTCAAGAGGTGTGTTCTTGAATTCTGCCATCATGGCGTATACTACTTCTTCTACCTTATTTTGATCTTATCTACTTAATTGATTGAAATTAATACTTTTCAAGTCAAAGAAGTCTACATTCTTAACATTTTCACAAATTTTATCAGTATACGACTTAAGAGGATTACTTACCACTCTAAACTAGCTGATGTCCTCTGATTTAGTTCTTTCCTCATCATTAGACTCTAGTTGTGCAATGTAATTTCCTCTGCAAGCAGTGCTATAATTGTTGTTGATGCTTCATCAATGTTTATCCCATTTCCTAATGGCCTTATCCATCTAACCCTATGGAACTACTACTTGTATATAAGTGTAATCAATGTCAACTAAGAAGCAAATATCATTGATATGCTAATTCATTAGGGAAATTGGTATCCTTAGTCTTTGCTTCATGGATTTCTTAAAATCCTCAAAATAACTAGTCATAAGAGAGTCAAAGTTGTCTCCCATCTACTCAATATACTCATTAATTTGAGTAATGGTTGAGTTATCTGATTTCTAGTTAACTCACTAGTACATTTGAGGTCATTTTTTGACCAATATTGGTCAAAATTTTGACCCAATTTTCTATCAAAGTTTGACCAAATTTGACCAACCCATTGGTTAAAAATTTTCTCATCAAAATTTTGACCAACCTACTAGTTGGTCAAAATTTTGACCAATAAGTTGGTCAAGAACTTTCAAACATGTTGGCCCAAGTTCTGGCAAGCATTGGTCAAAATTTTGACCAATGCTAGTAGAAAACTGCACAACATTGGTCAAATTTTGGACCAATGCTTGGTCAAAAAATTTTTGAGGCTCACACTTGTTGATTTCTACTTCAAAAATGGCCCTTCCCATATAATTTCTATCTTAAAACTTTCTAATGAGATAATGTGTTATGAGCTCTTCATTAGTGGGATGGAACGTGAATCTAGGAGGTAGTTGTGCATCACCCATATCATGATTGTAACTAAAGTTAAGAGCCTCTATTATTGAATTCTCTTCCCTATCACGCATATTCATTTCCTTTGTTATGGTAAATAGGGAAGAGAATTCAATAGTAGAGGCTCTTAAAGTTATAGTCATGATATGGGTGATGCACAACTACCTCCCAGATTAACATTCCATTCCATTGATGAAGAGCTCATAACACATTATCTCATTAGAAAGGTTTTAGATAGAAATTTCACAAGAAGGGAAGTGGACCTCAACAAGTGTGAGCCTCAGGGAGGGTTCAATTCCCTACTTTATTATTAACTATGTGTATAATCCCACACACCCATTTGATCTCGAATGATGATATGTACTGAATGTTGAGTGTCTGTGTTTAGTGCTCCAAAACCATCCAGTTCATGCCTTCATCTATACACAAAATTCACAAAACATAGGTACTAGCTAGGTTTAAAAAATTAAAGGTTCAAAACCACCAGGTTTGATCAATTTAATGTTCAAAAACCATAATTACTTGGTCCAAAAAATTGATTTTTTCAAGAGATCCATAAAAATTGGAAATCTAGAACCCAAGAAAGAATTCACTAAAATTTGTATAGGAATTGAAAAGCCAAAGATGAATTAGATAAATTTTCCTGGTACAAAAAATCTAGATCAAGTTGAATTTGATTTAAAACTAACCATATCTGGTAACTACGTAAGAAAGTCCACCATCTGACACTTTAGCATGAAAAGTCAATCAAAATCAAAGACAACATGAATACAAAACACTTTGCACTAGGAAATATACCATAATTCAATTACCTATTAGATGGGAATTTCAACCTAAAGCAAGTGGGGATAACAAAATAGAGCAATCATGCAAAAGATTGGAAGCCTATCACACAACTGCTTATAGAATTTCCAATTAGATGCTTACAACCAAAGAATATCTTCCTTGCTACTAACATCCATATCCCATAATATGATTTAATTTCCCATCCCATAGGCTTTAACTCAATCCTTGATTAGGTAACTACCATAACACATTAATACAAACTTCAGTCAAATGTTAAATAGGTAGATGTGACAAACTAGCTTCCGAGCAAATTAAAGACCAAGTACAATTAATTACGTTATGTATCACCACATGGGTACCATATGCAAAAGAAAAATTAAAATACATCATAAAATTCTACCTTTGACCAGTCTCTAAAACAAATGAAATCTTTTCCCCATGTTGATTCTCAAGTTTCATGCAAGGCCAGTGATTCAATGCAAGGCAGATACACACTGATGTATCCATAATGCATATAGATACAACAAAATAAATATTAGCATACCTATATTTGTATCAATTTCACAAAGGAAAATAATAGGGTAACTAAATCATCTAGTAATTCAGCAAAAGAAAAGTACCAACCTTTTAATTTCACAAAGGGTAAAATTATCCTAACAATTTATCTTGGTGAGCTTCCTAACAATTTGCAAACAACTAGTTGCCTATCATATTATGATATATATTGGTATCAATCAATTTCAATATGATACAATATAATCCCTACCTACATACAATACACATCATAATTTAGAAAGGGTAGAGTGCCTAAGACAATTGGCATCACGTCCAACTTAGGCTTGCATTTTCCTTCTTTCTTTATAACAAGGGCACTAGACAAATACACAATCAGTGAACATCCTAATAAACCATGTTTGAAAGGAATTAAATGACACTAATTTGAATTCATTTCACCAATTAGGAAATTGAAAAAAATAAAAATAGATTACATCAAATGAATATACCAACTTACCTTAGTTGGATCAATAATTCCTGTAGCCATCAAATCTTCATAACCACCTGTAGCAGCATTGTATCCATAATCAGGATTATCATTGGAAAGGACCTATAAAAAGACAAGGATAGGGCTATCATTTTACTACCATGAAGACTCAAAAGAGCTATTTTCATCTTATGAAATTGAATAAGATTTTACACCCAGGCACAATGTCAATTTACTTAAATTCAATAGGCTTCATAAGGACTAGAAATAGTTGTTTGCATTTAGGTTGATGCCCAATGAAATTAAATAGGACATTATATCTAGGAAAAAGAGCTTAAATCAATGAGATTCTATTGAATAGCCATGAAATAATTGAGTTTAAATATACTTGATTCTATTCAACAATTTCTCAAGAGTTGTAATAACCATTTTAACCACAACACTTCCATTTACTCTTGCATTCTTTGTAATTAGTTTCACCAAGCAGCTCAAAGCTCATTTAACAATACATGCACCAATCTGTAGACACCAAAGAACTAGCAAATTTCAAAGGTAGATGTTACAAACACATTGCAGAGCTAAGTCTTATATGAAAAAGCATTATCTACATATCCATTAAGGATTATAAAGCCACTTCCATGCCGACCATACTTGCTTATATAGAAAACACAAAATTAAGCTACCTTTTGTTCCTCATTTTCAAGTGTATCTCTAATAGCATCAAAATTTGCAGCAAGCCTCAAAAGAGCACACCCTCTGCCAACAATAATGCCCTCTTCAAAAATTGCCCGTTTATAGAAATTAATTAGTGAATTGCTCCAATACAATTAATATAACTTCAATTAATTTATCATTCTATGAGGGAGGATAAAAGGATAGTAGGCCAAAGAATTAGTCCTCTTTACACCATTGGAGAATAGTAGACAAAAGACTTTGTCATTCTATACACAAATGGCTTAATAGTTTATTTTTTCTAGCATAGGAATTGGCATGGGAGTTTTACGCATTCGTATCAAATGACAAAGTTATTTATAGTGAAGACTGCCATACCTTTGTAGCATTCAAAGCATCCTCCACTCGTAACTTCTTTTCCTTCAACTCTAGCTCTATTTTTGCTCCTACTTGTCAATCATACTTCTTATCATCCATCACCTAACTTGGTTCATGCTTAAATTATTATCATAATGATATAGGCACAATAAAGCCTATCTTAATGAATGATATATATGCAGCCATTTACAGAGTAAACAAATATTATCTATTTCAATCTAAGTTAGCCAATGATTATAGAGGGGATATCATGTATACAAAAGGTATATTTTACATGAGTGACAACCTCAAGTTGCACGATGATCAGAATCAAACATCTATGAACAAACAACCATCGGTGAAAACATATTAACTCAATGGATTAGATAAGGCAGATATTTGTGATAGGGTTCCTTGGGTAATCATGAAAAGAGAAATATTGATGGGAAGAAATAAAAGAAAAGGAAAATACCATAAATAATAAAAAAGAGCTAACCAAAGAAACACCTATCATATCACAGGCTTTATATCATAGACTCAAAAATCATAACAAACGAAAGGCAAAGTCCAACTTTATAAGCAGACAAGAGATGCACATAACTAAAGATGGGGATTGAGAAATACACTAAAAATCTAGATCACAAATAGTATTTTAATTGCTACAAGTGATTATAAATCAAATGATACATTTGTGAAGTGGAATCGAGAATTGTTTAGTCATATTTTGGTTCTTAGAAATTATAATTTGACCTAGGTGGTGTTATGGTAGGCAAGCTTTCTAATATTTACCATGCTAAAGAAAAACAATAAGAGTTTCTATCATACACTTTGGTATTTAAATAAATCTGAAAGTGCACTACATCCATTTATAAGTGGCTTAGCTATAAATGTATTGTGTGGCATTGCCTATATTGAGAAAACCACAACAATCAAAGTACACCAATAAACCATAAGTAAATTAAAAAATTAAGTATTTATATCAAAAATAAATTGTTTGGAGAATAGATTAGAAATAATTTTGGGAATAGGAGAGAGATATTGCAATTTATAAGAATTACTAGGCAAGACGTAATCATTGACAAAATTTATCTATTACTCAAAGAAGTATTTAACAATGAAACACTACAGAAGACTAGACACATTTCAATAACTTCACCTGTATAACTACAACTCCCCCAGATAGTTTAGCAATCCTTTCATTCAATTTTTCTTTCTCATAATTTTGTTCAGAAACCTAGAAATAAAGAAAATATTCAATTGTTAAATACATTCTACAAGCTAGGTTGACAATAGCACAATTCTCTAATGAGTTATTCTTCGCCAATTTATTGATATGCTCAAAAAAAGATAGAGTGTTAACCATTATGAGATACTAGGTGCAGACAAAGGAGAAATAACATAAAGAATAAAACTAAAGTGCTCTAATTACATAGCATAAGACTAATAGTCCATGGTAAGGCTCGAAGAACACACAAAAACAAACAAGAAGGCATACCTCAATCATGCTCCTAATTTGATTAACTCTTCTCTCAATAGCCTCTTGAGTCATTCCATCACTAACTATTGTTGTTGAATCTTTTGTCAGCACTATCTTGGTAGCAGTTTTGAGAAATAGTGTCAAGGGCCAGCCCCACTTCATCTCTAATGACAATGACTACATTAGAATACATGCTTTAGATGTTTATAGTTTTCTATATTACTGAATAACATATTAGGAGAATGATCTCTAAAATGACATAATCCTAAGCTGACAACTTACTTTTTGCACTCAATTTAAACTCATGTTCAAAATATTTAAAAGGCTACTTCATTATGGCTTATGAAAAATTGACCAACTAGTCCTCTACTATTGCTTTAAAACATAGAAACTAAAATATATATTGCATCAAACTAAAATATAGTTCATATTTGTAGCTAAAATTTATTTGAAAATACTAACATTATTGAGCAGAATATTTGATGTCTTAAAATCATGATAGATAACTAGTTTCTCATCACAATGAAGAAAAGCTAATCTTTTCGCAGCCCCATGTAATATCTTCATTCTTGTTGACCAAGAAAGTGGAACTGACATCTCTTTAATAATCACCAAACAAACAACCAAAAAGAAAAATATAAGATCAGCAAATTCCCCAACAACTAGGTTATTTTAAAACTTAGATATTGAGATTTAGTTCACAAAATTAAAAGGAAATTATACATACAAGTGCAATCAAATTCTTGATTTGTTCAAAAACTATTTTCATTTTCATTATACAGGATATAATTATGAATATCAACCAACTTAGCAAAATGGAGACTGCAATAAAAATTGTTTTCTAGGGGTCATAGTGGCTCCTATTTACTCTTACCGAGTGAATAGGCTCATAGCAATGTGAGCTATGTCAAATGACCCCATGTGAGTCCAAGCTAAAACTGGTGGTAGCTACTTTCAAATGCCACCAATCAACAATGAGATCGAACCAAGTTCAACTAGCATTATAAAATAATAATGTAAGCCAATAGATGATATTAAATAGGTATGATATCTCATGGTAAGCCATGATTGAAGAATATGAACAACATGGATTTGTTGAAAATACAAATAGATGCATGGACATATGCATGCATACTTTTATATTTGAGAAAATTTAGCTGGTAGGTGTAATTAATTTTCAACCCTTGCTAGCATTCTACTTGCTTGTACCAAAATGGGAATTTTGGAAAAGGGCGTGGACATCCCTCAAAGCATACACAAGGTATGTCATCTTTTTTATTCGATGCCTCAAAGAAATGCTATCATTGCTTACAATTATTTTCAAGATATGCATAAATTAGATTTGACAGAAAGTCTCTAGACACATTCAAAGGAAAATTCCACAACCTTTGCCAGCATACTGCCTACATATGCTAAAGTGGGAACTTTGGAACAAGTTATAAATATCCATCAAAGTACAAGAATAAATGAATTTTGTGATGTTGTAGTTGGAACTTCTCTGGTAGATAAAACTACAAACTGTGGAAGCATAGACAAGGCATGTGAATTATTTGAGGTACACATATCAAATTGAGGCCAATTTAATGCACTCATCTTGAATAGTTACTAAGTCAAATAAGCGTGGCACACCTTCTGGTGTTCTAACTTTCTCCTTTATTCTTTGAAGATGGTTCTCTTGCTTCTCTTGAATAACATAGCAATACAAAATGATAAGTTATTATACTTTCTTCAATTTTTCTTTGAGTTTGAGGGATAGTAGGGATAGAACAAAAGATCTCAAGGAAATCTAGGAGAATTATTAATAAAATATATACCTATTATTTTTCAAAAATTAAAAATTGAAAAAGCAACAATTTAACTTTTGGTAAAGAATATGATTTAAAGAAGCTGAAATTACATTGACAATCAATTGATGTAATGATCGACAACATATATCAGTAGTATAATATTTACATTATTCATCAAAAGATACAAAATATAATCTTACAAAAGTCCACTGCAAATACCTTGACATACCCACTGCTCAAACCCCTAGACCCACCTAGCTCCTACAAGGAAATCTCAACTAACCCTGCATGTGTAGCCTACCCCTCAACATCATATCATTCTACTGTACTAAAATGGTCTTCAATCATCCTTTAATGCACAATATACACATCTCTATTCTCCTAGAAGTAAGCCTTTATATTATTCATTTATGTAGTTTGGAGGCCCATAAGAATGCAACTTTAGATTCATGGTGTTTTAGATCTTTCTACATCCCTTTGAATGCTAATTTTTTTTATTTGTGTAGTTCACATTGCACAGGTACATCTTGCTCACAGTCTTAGAGAAGAAATTTTTATTCTAAGAATCTTTTATGATGAGTACTAAGTATTTTATATTATTTTATTTGTAAAATTTATATAAGAGGAGTAGAATATAATCATGCCCTCAAAAGACAACATGATAAAATTTGTAAAGATTAAAGAAAAGTATTTATGATATAAGGTAGTTAAAGTCACCTTAATGGGAGAAAAAGGGAGGGTTACAGTTCAAGAGTTGTTCTAACCATTCAAGAGATCGTGGCTATTAAAATATAGGCTCCAAATATGTTAAGGCATTCTTTTTTGTCTTTCCATTCATTCTAATCAAGAGAGTCATTTAAATAGTACAAAAAGAATCTCTAGCTAGGACAACTTATTACTATTACATTATATGCTACAATCACATTGAGAAGGGCAAGCCAAATAGTGAGGGACACCAACTGCAACATCTATGTTTACTAGATGTTTGAAATACCTGAGAATAATGGTTAGAAAGATCAATGCAAACTATATAAACATTTAAATGGAGTTGGAGAATTCTTGCTAGCAGTGGAAGATGATACACAACACTAATATAAAAATCATATAAGCACAATGCTTAGTAAGATTGTACAGTAAAAAACTCCTAACCCATTTTATTGGTCAAGACTTGAATATGTGGAACTTAGTACCATGTTCAAGAAAAAAACACCTTAAGAATACAAAATAATTTCATTATGCAACCATTACCAAAGGAAAAGTATAACAATTAAATCCAAAGAATTTTTCTGCAAAGTTAAAATGAAAACTTATCTTACTTCTCTAGGCTTGTAGGAGGAGTAAGGGAGATCTCCTACAAATGACGTAGAAAAATAGATAACATAGCATTAAAAGTAGGCCTTTTTGAAGGTTTGAACTATTGACATTCACCAATCATCTTCCACAACTCTCTTAGGATGCCCACACCAACTACATTGGCTTATTGTGGTAGTTGCCTCCATGTCTTGACAACAGTCTTATAGATCTCTTCTAAACTTAATCCTGCCCACCTACAGAAAGAACCTAGTCAATCGTGCAACACAATTCTCCAAACTCAAGGCCACTATGGTCAATATGAAAAGAAGTTCAAAATTAAGACCTAAAACAACTAATGACTAAAACAATAATGCAACAGCTTATAGAATTGCTCCAGTGCACATTTCAACCAATAAAAGCAAGTTTAATTGTCAATCGAGACTACCCCAACAAAAGATGTAGTTTACAATATTTCCTAATAAAAACAAGTATAACTGTCAATCGAGAATTTATTTCCTAATTGTTTGGCCAGTCATTTCTTATGCATTGCAATTGGTAATTTCCCATTGGTTGCCATCTAGTATATACCAACAAGTGGTCATCTTAACTACCATTGGCCTACTATGTGTTGAATCATTGATTCATAGTTGAGGACTCATGGTCGACTAGTAGACTAACAAATGAATACTATAATTGTTGCATATTAGTTAATAATAAAGAATAAAAAAGATTCATAATGGTGTATCTATCAAGTACTATTGCAAATGTATAATTGAATTATTTTTGTAATTCTATTTGCTCTAGTAGTTGCTTCTCACAACACATGTCCTAGTTTAGCAAATTAGAAAATTTTCAATTTAAAAAATAGTACGAAGAGTACAACCACCCTTAAACTTCAAATACTAAGGAAACATTAGGCTTGGAAAAAGTAAGTCAACTTTTACTATTAAACACTTTAGCCTAGGAATCAAGCCTGAATGTGTGATGTTTAAGCCATCAACTACAAAAAAAATGTGTAAGAATTATTTTCAATATGGCTCCAAATTATAGAATCTAAAAAATTTTCATTTGTTCTTCCTCATATCATGTTTGACAAGTTTATCTTCACACTTCTCCACTATGCCACATTGGTGGAATCTCTTTGGCGTTGGCCATTGTACTGGCAGGAGGATGCCATATCTTTATACCCAAGTTTGAAGCAACTTCTGCTCTATCTGCAATAGAAAGATACTCTGTATCAGTGATGATCACTGTACCAACTATGCTTGTTGATATAATTACATTTTGGATCAATTCGAGGCATGAATATAATTACTTTTACTTGCATAACTAAATTCTCTTACTAAAAACATAAAAATTAAAATGTTTTATTCAAACCATTCCAAAGTTCAAACTCTCTTGGAAAAACATGGTTTCTTTTGTTTGTCAAAACCTAGTAGAAATAAGAGGTTTTATCAATATGTAGTAAAGTCATAGTAAGAAGAGATGTAGTCACTAGTAATCTTTCAAAAAATGTGGCTGCACACAAGTTAGAACCAAACCCAAGTGTTGAGCAGAAGAAACATTTGACAACCAAAGATTTTCCATGGAACAGAAATCTCAACTATATTGTCAACAGGAAGATCAAGTACTAACCACATATATCACTATAATGTTTGTACTCAAATTGCTTTGTATGTTTGTTTCTTTTGTAAAACTATAATGTTTGTAAAGGCTAAAAATGAACTTGCGGGAATAAATCTAATTTGGACACTGCTAATTATCTATCCCTCATGCTTCTTCAATAGAAGAAATAAAGGAGAATCAATGCTATTCTTTTCAAGTCTTGAGAAGATACTTAATGAAGCTAGAAGCTTGTCACCACAACTTATCAAGAAAGTCATTGAGATTTTTCCAAGAGCTCAGATCTTTTCAACTTATGGTTAGTTTATAGTCTACTTTAATAATAGGAAAGGGTGATGAAAGAATCATTGAAAACTCTCCCATTTAATGATTTCTAGTAACCTTTATGTCATGTTATTTTCTTTCATGTAGTTTCATTCATTTACCTATTTCATATTAGTTCCTTAGGAGACCTAATTATACTTCTTTTTCTAAACTCTTGTTTGTTATTATTTAAAAAGAGGTATGACAAAGGCTTGTTCCTCAATGACTTTCACTCTTTCCCATGATCCAATCATTCAACAAGGCAGTTTTACCAAAATATAGGATTTTTCCATGGATTCACCCGATCAGAATAATTTTCAAGATTTTTGAATACGAGTTTGTGTGGGAAAGCCTGCTCCTCATGTAGAAATACAAATAGAACATAGTGATGAATGTCTTGAAGTTAATAACTTAGACAATGTGGGGACTATAATGACAAGAGGCCCGCATGTGATACTAAAGTATTGGGGCCAAAATGATTCAACCAGAGCAGCATTGAGTGAAAATGGATGGTGAAATACAGGGGATCTTGGATGGATTGATGAAGAGTGTAGATTATGGCTTCTTGGCTTATCTAAAGACATGATTAAAAGTGGTGGAGAAAATTTGTATCCTTTCAAGGTGAGTGTTTCTCTTATAGCTTAATGCTAACTTATAATAATATCATCTGTTGAAAAATTGCACCCATAAAATCATCTTGCTCTATTGTGGCAGTTTATTCTATTATTGGTCTAGATATGTTCACCTCTTCTCAATTACTTTTGGCACTTTTTGGTTCCTTTTAAAGTTTCCCATCTACAAAAACATAAGTTGTTTCAAACGAAAGCACTTCAACTTTAGTTGCTGAGCATAATTTTCATTGATGGTCAAGATGATACTCATCTATTTCATATATGCCAGTAAATAATTTTCTACCATCACAGGTGGAGAAGATCCTATTACAACATCTAGGGATTTCAACAGCTGTCATAATCAAAATCCCAGATCCAAGGTTTATTGAAATTTTTACTGCATGCATCCAGCTAAGGGATGGTTGGCACTAGGAACATCAAAATTTTGCAATGCTGAACAATGCATCTATGAATGAGCA
The DNA here is from genome assembly GCA_028749045.1 of Cupressus sempervirens. Lineage (NCBI taxonomy): Eukaryota > Viridiplantae > Streptophyta > Pinopsida > Cupressales > Cupressaceae > Cupressus > Cupressus sempervirens. The sequence goes on along the minus strand of CM053786.1, from coordinate 724,002,926 downwards.
CAAAAAATAGTCCCCAATGCTACTACAATTGTTTTGTAAACAACAAGGACTTTCTAGGTATGCCTCTCCTATCAGCCTATTTAAAAATTGTAGATTATGTGGCTATATTCTTTATAACATAGTCCTATATGTTGGAAAATATTCAATGGAGACACAATTGACAAAATTGTATTCAGAATCAACTATGTATGTTTTGTAATTAATATTTTAGATCATTTTCAAGAATTTATTATTGGATTTTCTTCCCAAGCCTTAAAAATGGAAAGAAATGGTTTGTAATTTGTATAAATAGGTTTAAGTCACCAAGAATGTTCTTCCCATAGAAAGAGCCATTTCCAAGAACCACAACAGGAAAAGTGAAGAGAGATGCACTAAAGAGAGAAATTATTTTGAGACTTCAACCCTGTTCAAAATTTATAGTAGCTAGAAGTAGCTTGTAGAATACAATATTGCTCTTAATTTATGATGAACTCTCTTCTGTTCATTTTTGTGTGTTATGAATAAAATAGAAGACAAAATTCCAAAATAAATTAGACTGTCAACTTTTCTAATTGAACAGCTAAATTTGAGATGATTTAGAACCAACCCAGATTCGAACCAAGGAAGCTTGTATAATATATATTTTTAGAAAATCATCCTAATTGGAGTGTTTCAAGTTGGATATAGTTGATTTGACTAACTACAGGAATAAGTCCCATAATTCTATGAAGCCCTAAACATGCCTAAACTATGACATATTTCAAGAAGAGATAAAATATGATTAAATATGATAATCATATTGTTAGAAATTGTTCTTGACACTCAATTACCAATTACTATAACACATGGTAAAATATTAAAACTATATTTAACATCACTAACGTATGTAAGTATGCAATAACTATTATAGGAATAAGTCCCATAATTCTTTAAAGCCCTGGCCATGCCTAAACTATTACAGACTAGATCCTGACACTAGGACAAGAGGTACTGCCTATATTTACACCAAATCCTAACCAATTTAATCAATGTACTATAGGTGAAATCAAAGAATAAATTTTGAGGTCACTCAAGTCTTTTAGCCTTGTAGTGTTTATGTTGACCTACAATAGCATAAGGCTATCTGCAAATTTATTTAGCCATTTTCCTTATAACATACATTTACTCGCAACCTTGTACAAAAGGGCCAACACGGTTAATCTACAATGATGGTGAATTTTGTTTATAGGATCACTGTCAATGTTTTGAGAAGGGACCCTATAATCAACCATCAAATCATGTGGTTTTCCTTGACAATATCATTTTGATTCAACTCCAAGGCATTAGACATTCTTGTAGATAGGAGATAATACTTGACTAGGTTCCTCAATTCAATTTACTCAATCCTTTATCCAGGGATAAAAGAGATACTCCATATGTTGCTAGCTATTCATGGGTCTCTTCCTTCATGTTAATATTTTCGCCAAGTGGAATAGCTACATCCCTCCCACCCATCCCTACCACTCACCCCTATGCCCTCTCTTATTCTAGGGAACCAAAAACCTAGAATTGGAAGGGATGTGGTCTAGGCCACCCAACCCAACAACACAAAACAACTGAATCAAATGCAGATGCCCATATATCAAGAATTTAGATCTTACAATTTAATGTTTGGCAAAAGGTCATTGAAATATCACTTATCATATTTATATATTTCATTTAGTAACTTTGAAGAAATGATATAAATACAAATACAGAGACAAGCACATAATATCTTGAGTCCCTGTTATTGGAATCAAGATTTTTTTAAAAAGAAAATGCAAATGCAAATGCAACTATAGTGTTTTCTACATTGACATAGTTTTCTACATCAAATTTTAAAGATAGTACTCCAATGCATCATCAGGATGAAAGGAAAACAATGATAGATTGTAGACAAGTGCTCACAAATTGAAGGGAAAAAGTAAGAAAGTTTAAATTGATAGATAAGGCACCTCAAAAATGACAAAATAGGCAATGATATATAATTTCAAGTTATTTTGATTTTGTAATATACGATATCCTCTATACCAATATGGTAATCTCAAAACATTGAAAAATTTATTACATATTAAATAATGCAAAACAAAAATTTACATTAGGGTATCTAATTTCTATGCATTGAGAACTGATCTTTGTTATGGTTTGGTTATTTATTACTTAACAAGCCTTGTCTATCATGTTCTAGTCTTGACTCAATTTTGGATCCACAAATGGATTTTTTTTTAAAACAGGTGGATAATTTGAGTGTCTATTTTCTGAATATTAATACTAAGAAAAATCTAGGGTATGTATGTATTTTGGTTATCCATAAATACATTTTTCCCTAGATATTTTGTATTATGAAATATTTTAACAAAGACATAAATATTCTTTTCTAGATGTTTTTAATATGGTTTCTGCAAGGTTAACTTGGATTTCTCCTAGATTTATTTGTCTAGGTTAATCCAGGACAAAATCCTCTTTCCTATTAGCTTGCATGAGTTATTTTCTTTCAATTTTTGGAGACTAGTGGATTTCTATAGCTATAAAAATATTATAATATAGAATGCCAACAATTATTAATAACTTATTAGTTATTACTACAATGTATCACACTATATGGGATTATCATGGGATGGTGATGACTACTGTGCATAAGAAAGGTTATGTATAGAAATGATGTAGTAAAACAAGCACCCCTACATATAGGAATAGTGAAGCATACCATGTTGGTTAGTCTACCTCTAAAATACCACTTTTATCTAGTTTTCTCTCTCACCATAGTTATATAAGCATTAACTACTTGTCTTCACCAAAGCTATTATTAGTTGTTATCAATCACCTGTTTGTTTCTGAATCATCCTTAGGTTGTGGATAGTGTTTTTTATTTGTTTCTCTCACAATAATTGCATATTGATTGCATCTAGGATGTTATATGCATGGGAGTCATATGATGTTTGGGTGATATAAGTTACTACAAATACACTTTCGAGGGTAAGGCTAAAACTATTGAATGCTAAGAAGCTCAACCCTTGATCAAGAGGCCTTGAATAAACTCATACACCCCATAAGGAATGAATGGGCTATGAAATTATAAAATGATCTAATCCATTTGGACTATATATGATCATTGAATAATGCAACACCCTGAAGGACATATTGCTACTATCTACCCAAACAACTCCATTAGAAATTTGGATCACATTTCTCCACTCTTCTAGGATGTCAGTTGGATAGGTCGTTCAACAGAAGACTACAAACATATTTATCTAAGTCTCTATTAAAATTTATACGCTATATATTGCATTGAGTTTGATTAACCTTTATATATCCTTTGTCTACCTTGTGTCTCTCTCTCAAAGGTATGGGATAGAAAAAAATAAATAAATTTGGCATTCCATAATGTTCCATATCATGTAATGTTTTCTAAAGAATTTCTTATTTTACTACAAATTCACAGTTAGAAATAAATTTAACTAATAATAAGATACGAATCTTGTAGCTATCATTCTTCAACAACAATTCAAAAAAAATACCCAAAGGGATATTTCAAATGGGCAAATTAATAATACAAAAAACAAATTAAAATTTATATTGTACCTTGATCTTCTCCATAAATTTTTTGTCAACATCTAAATGTTTAAATGTGATAGGGTGCTATCCTTGCATGTCAAGTTTTCATTTAGACTGATTCCAAAAAAGTGCAAGTCAGGGTCCGACACTCAAGTTCATCTTCAAGACATTTCATCTAGATATGATAAATGAAGCAAAGGAGTTAAAGTGGTGTTGGAAGTAAGAAATCAACAATAGTTGGAAGTTTTTGAAAATAAACTTTTGAATATCTTTTGATTCCCTTATATCACAAATTTAACCGAAAAACACAAGCATTCCAGGTTACAATTGTAGAATTTACTTTCAATAAAAATAGAGTGACAACATTGCTTTTGGTGGAACATGTTTTCAATCCAAGATAAGAAAGATAATCAAGTGCATAGAAAAATGATCATAAAAGAGGATTAATACTCATAGCTAGCAATGTTTGTACATAATGCTCATCAAGTATATAATTATGTTCTTTTTGAAGAACAACAAGCTGGCAATAGAAAGAAATTAAGAAGAGCTAGATTAGTGATTTAAACATAGTTCCAATGTAAAATGTCAAGGGAGAAACGTCATCTAAATAATCTTAAATCTAGATATTACATTGTATATGAAAAAAATAGTAAATTATTTCATTCAGAATCTAAAATCTAATTGTAGATGCACAAAAAATGTATATCTCAAACACATTTACTAATGCAAATATTTATCTCATTAAAACATTGCAAGTTAGTACTAGTGTATATAGGCATTGGAACACTAGGAGGACTAGCATTGGATACTTCAGTGAGGAGGTAGATACCTTGCTATTTGCCAAGACTCAAGACTAATAGAAGACATTCGCATGTGAGAAAATATTACTTTGAATACATGGCACATCCTTACTACCACTTGTTTTGCAGGATAAACAAAAACTAATATTCCAAAATAAAGTAATTAACTAATATACAAGATAGGATGGAAGACTAAATTCAAGAGAAGTAGATGGACATAAACATTTTATTTCATTAGGCATACCAGCATTTAATAGAAATTTCTATTGATCAATCATAGTAGATAACTAATAGTGATCCATAAACAAGGTGGCTATTCCACTATCTTGTCAAAATAAATCTTTAGCATCTCAATAAATGCTTTATTGATCTACTCCTTCTTGAAAAAATATTGTATAAAGAGAATTCCTAAGAGTCCTTGAAATAAATCAAAGGAATTTGCATTAAAATGATCTTTAAAGAGTTCTTAAAATGAAATTTTTATGTGCAAAACAACATTAAGAAGGGTTGCAACACTAAAAAGATAGCATCCCTATTCCACAAGAACATGCACCAAGCCCTCAAGCCCCCATCCTCATCCATAGTGGCAGTTTGGGTGCAACTAGTAGGTGACATCCCTTGGCCACTCATAATAATTGTTGTAACTACCTAAACATTTTGAAACACAATGTAGTATAAGGAGTATAAGGAAACAACTAGGAGACAATTGGTCATCCCCAAGGCACCTGGAGGCATCCTTCCACCATTTTGGCAAACTAGCATCCCAACATTAAAGTTAACTTTCATATCTTTAAAAAAAATGATCAACTCACAATTAAAATAATGGTTTTAAAATGAGCATGGGGATCTCACAAGCCCTCCCACACACCTTATTCAACCACAAATCACTAAATTGAAAATATTATATTTCCCACTAATATTTTCATTCCACTTTACAAGTTCTTTTATATTGTTTCTTATGTAGGAGGATAACTACAACTATTTTAAAGCTTTGTTGCAATGTTTAGGCTGAGGAAATAGACTACAAAAAGAATCTATTGAAACCCTAGAAAACAACAAAGCAGTTGATAAGAAGAACTGATTCAAATCCCTAGGTTATAGTAAGACTGGCATCAATGAGCTAAAATCTCCACAAGACAACAAAGTTGAATACAAGGGCATTTAAACAACTTATGGATTACTTTTCTATGATATGTGCATTATGAGTCAATGATATTTTGGTAAGGGCATTGGGAATAGTGAGAATGATTGAATCTAGGCCAGCTAGGTTATATTTCATGTAATGTTGAAATATGGATATACAAATATTAAAAAATTCTAAAACAAAAATAGAAATAAGTGGAATGGGACAAACCTCATGACCTCGACCCTTGATCTTAGCCATGGAAGGCATGTGCTCAAGAACATAGCTGAGACCTTCATTGGAGACCATTTTAAGCTCTGAAGCCATGGGAGTTGGTGTATTCAACTAACATATAGCTCTCGCGCATGGTCAAATTATAGCATAACAATGAAATAGAAATCAACCTTTTTCATTTTGACATAATGAAGCCCATGTTGGTTGAAATTTTGACAACCATGGGCATGGATTTTTAAAAAATGAGATTTTTCCTTGCCTATTCTGACCAATTTGACCCCATTTTAATAGATGGTCAAAATTTTGGTCTAAAAATGGGGTCAAATGTACTAGTGACTTTGCCAAAAGAGGGGAACTCTTCCAAAACATAGAAAAATATGCAAACATGAACTGATCCCAACTTACGTTGAGCACCTTTGGATCTTCTAATTGCTCCTAGATTCTAATTCTGCTAGATCATATGTATGATCTTTCTTGACAAGTTTATATGCCACATGCACAACAATACATGGTATACTATTCAATCTACTTGATTGATAGAACTTATGGGAAATGATTCTTATAGAAAATTCCAAAAGGGGGTCTATGATTATATCAATGGTCATGACCCTCTTGTTCCATTTAGCCCCAATGTTCTTTTTAATGGCTTCTTTAGAATCACTACACAGGGTTTTGTGCCAATCTAGGGTTGAAAAACCTATAACCCTATGCACTATTCTCTTCATTATCTTCATGGGTCCTCTTTCTAGCCACATACAACCATTGTGTATCCTGCTTAAAATAATTCTTATCCATTTAGTTTTAAAACCTATGGGGTAAACTAGGGCATGGGTTAAACTCTTTTTCTCAACTATTTGAAATTCATCCTTAAGCACTTGGTTTTCACACAATTTATTATATGCTTGAAATATCTCAAGGTCTCCTATTGAACCTATATTGCAATTTTAACACTTCCTCACATCCTGCACCATCATAACTTTGGGTAGAATAATGGATGATGCACCGACAGGGTCATTCTTATAGGATACCTCTGGAATTGGCCTAAACATAGGTTGTTTGACCTCATTACTAACCAACTAAACTTTGAAACCTTCCTTTTCCTTAGAGTTTTTAGAACTGGATTCTATTTTGTAAAACTAGGGTTTCAAAAGATGTAAAACATTATGATTGCCCAACTCGACACTTGAAGAATGCCTTGGATCAATAAAAATGATGCTAAATCTTGTTGAAATCATGCAAAAGGCTTCAATGTTGCTTGTCAATCACTTTTGTGCTCTTCTTGTTTTTTCTCTACATTCAAAATGATGAGAAATGATTGAAATTTTGACCTTATACCCTCAAAACATAGCATTAAATGCTTAGTGTGTATACAACTATATGCTCAACTCTTGAAGATTTCAACATAACTCAGCTTCCATTGGAATTTCCCAACTCGGTATCAACTATCAACTTGGTCGCAACTGACTCCTTGACATCCACTGGAACTTTACTTGGCATCTAAGGATAGCTTGGAAACACTTGCAAAAATTTTAACGTTTTAACTTTGCATCTTTTCTCATGCTATTTTTTCTTTGCAGTGCTTGTTTGTCTTGGGACTAATGTTTGATATAGCTTTGTATATAAATCCCATACATCTATTCATGCTTAATTGGATCAGGTGTGACCACTTGACCTATTAGGTGAAGTGATCCCTTCATTTGATGAACAACACTCATCTTTCTTCTTCCAAGTCTTGTTCATTTTCCCTCTGATGTGTTCAACATCTACCTTCTCTTTTCCTTTGTTGACTTCTAACTTAGGTTCCTTTGACTTTGTTGGGAAATTCCTACTAATATGATCAGTCTTCAAGCAACTAAAACATGTGGTTTGACTTAACCATCTACTATAATTCCATCTAAAATGTGTCCTTATGCAGTTTTCAAGAATGTGTCCATATTCTTGATAGTAATGATAGTTATACCTAGTGTTATAGTCCCAACTATGGTGATGACCATAGTTACCTTCTCTTGTTGCTTGATTTGGTGCCCGCATAGGCTTTGATCTACACTCAAAAGCTCTATGTCCATACTTCTTGCAATTGTAGTACTGACCTTCAAATTTTGGTGTACTAATAGTCCTAGTCCTACATTCATGTGCTTGATGTCCTTGTTTCTTGCACTTGTGACAATAGCTTGCATTCTTAGGCTTATCATGCTAATAGGCATTCTTGCTTCTACATACATTAGTAGTGTGTCCCTTTTTACCATAGAAATGACAAGTGAGTTTAGTGTTCTTACCTTTGTTGCCCCTTTCTTTTGCAGTCTTGGAAGATTCTAATTGTCCGGTGCTAGTGTAACCAAGTCTTGAAGTATCATTGCTAGCCCTTGGTGATTTTAGTAGCTTCTCAAAGTACTTGATAGCCTCATTGGGTTTGTTGAAACTTTCTACAACTTCCTTCTCTCTTTTTAAGTCATTTTTCAGTTGTTCATTTTGTATCTTCAGTGTAGAGATCTCAATATCCTTCATATTTAGCTCATGATGTGCATTCATCATCTGGCTTAAGGTGTCCAACTGCATGTTTGAGATTCTTTCAAACTCAATTGTCTTCTCCTCTAGTCTATTGGTAATATTTCTCTTGTCATCTTCTATCATGGCCTTTTCTTCAATGACTCTCTTCTTCTGTTCAGTTACTTCACAAAGCCTTATGGCCTGTGATTCTTGTTCAAGCTTGAGTATCCTAATTTCTTCTACTTGAGCTTTGTTCTTCTCCATCAATTCTGCTATTGCTACATCAAACTCTTTGGAATATCCATTGGAAAATATCTTTGTGGTATCAATCTCCTTGTAGTGTGTGTCATTTTTAGCTATGGCTATATCCTTCCTTCTTTTCAAGGTTTTTCTCAAATCTTCTCTGGCTTCCTCCAAGTTGTGTAGGGTGAGGTGTACATCAATCACCAGATTCTCTATAAGCTTTGGGCAAGTTTTAAGACTTCCATCTTTAGATCTTTTCTCTAAGATATTAGGCTTCTCCTTGTGAGAACCTTGCTCTGATACCAATTGTTCGAATAATTAAATGGAAAGAATACTTCTGAGAGGGGGGGTTAATCAAAAGTATCACACTTTTAATCTTAAAAACTTTTAATTGAAAATAAACTTCATACATGTAAACATATCAAACAACCATTAAGTAAACACATGCATCACAACACATAACACAAAATTTGGTACCCCTAAAACCCCCCAAAATGAGAAGGTAAAACTGGGGTGGGGATGATACCCACAAAATCACTATAGCAATAATGCTTTACCACTTTTGATGGTCTACCCTATGAAAGGGTTGCCCTATTAAAGGCTTTACACTGTATCAATAGTGACCTGTTTAAAGGATTTACAAGCATTTTACATGAAGTGTCAACCTGTCAAAGGATTTTATCACCTCTTCAAAGGATCTACAATCTAGCTATTAAGCTAACCTATCAGCATAGGATTTTCCTTCTAATACAATTGCTAAATAGTATTAGACTAAATAAACCTGATAGCTTACAATCTTTGATTGCTGAATTTAGGCACTTGATCTGCTCTCTGATCTTGATCCTCTGAGATCTAATATATATTTGATGCCCTTGCTCTATTATGATCAACTGAATACTGTAATGCTACTATGTTCCTCTAAGTCTTTTCACACTTCCCTCTAAATTTTGCTATAGTTTACCCTCACACTACTCTCATCCACACATACAATGGGGTTTCATCCTCCTTTTAAAGATTTTGAAGACTTAGGGTTAGGTATGGATCTACAATCCATATTGAATCTTTAATTCCTACTCATTCCTTGCACTTTTCTTATTGGTTGCATGCCTTCTCCATTTTTCTTATTGGTTGCATGCTGATTGCATAGAAAATATAAAAGATTCATTCTTATCTTTAATATCCTTCATGATCCTCCTATGTCAGCTCAAAAAATAGTTTACATCTAATTTTGTGAATGCACAAACTCATATGTTGATTTTGTGTTACTCGACACATACTGGATTATTGGTGCTCGACACATATATGATTTTGGTTTTCTCGACAACTATTGCATTTTGGCTTGCTTAGCATCAACTTTAACTTGGCACCTACATATCACTTGACTCATATGGTTCACTCAGTAGCTAAAGTCACTCGGCACCTAAAGATCACTTGGTACCTATTGGAATTCTAGCTTGACACATACCGTAGCTCAGCATATATAGTGTACTTAGCTTCTATGTGAAAATTGGTTGTGTGTTGACACTCAATTGTTAAAACCATTATGAGACCAACAGGGTCTATGAATCATCTCTACTATATAGACATATCTATTGAAATTAGGATGAGGAATAATCAAAAAGGCAGAGACTGCGAGACAATTAGCTTTAGAATTTTGTTCACAAGGGATAGAAAATAAAGAAAAAGCATTGAAATGCTCGATCTCATCCCACCCTCTATTTCTATATGCCTTTAGTCTTGCATTCTTAGTTTGATATTACCTCCACACCTAGTTAACAAATAATTTTGCATCTCTTGATACTTTAAGTTGTTTGATCGCTTTTTCTCTTGCATACTTGAGGCCAAGTAGAAGAGCTTCATATTCTATAGTATTATTAGTGGTTTCAAAAACCAACTTATAAGCCTTCAGAAACTTCTTTCCTTTTGATGATATCAACACTATCCCAACACCTGAACAAAAGAAGAAGAACTTCCATCAAACTACATTGACCATAATTCATTGGTTATATTAGGCATAAGAAGCTCAATTACATCTTCTTCAGTGGATGTCATCATATATGTCCCATGTCTAGTATCAACATAAAATATTTTGGCTCTTGGATCATTTGATTTCAAGACCATATATTTAGCTTTAGGTTTAGGATTGAGTTTAACCGTTTCATCTCAAATCAGGATAACTGCATGAGACATGTCCATCTTGATTTCATCGTCGAGATCTTTGCAAAAATTTCTACTCAATAGCATCCCATAACTGGCTAGAATATCAGTGACCAAGATATTTAATTTTAACTTCTTTTTAGGATGAGTTGAAAGTGCTACTTGAGCATCTTTTAACTGGCCAACTAGCAGAACTTGTTTCACCTCCATAGAATACACCTTTCCTGATGGTTTTTTTAGAGAGCATCCAAGGGCATGGGCAACCTTTGAAGGCATGACATTATAAGATGTACCTAAATCAATGATATAATTACTTAACTTTCATCGAACTATATAGCTGGAAACACAGAAGGAATCGGGTTTATCTGCCAAAGAAGCTGCAACAAATGATTCTTTCTCAGTCATGAGCTCTTGTAGATTTTCTTCCTCTAAAGAAACCCCTAACTCATGATTGATAGTGATCTTAGGCAAACCTCTTCCTTTACCAACACATTGAATTAGCCTTTCTAATTGATGTGGGTTGGCTTTTAGGAAGTCTAACCGAGAAATTTGTACTTTGGTCTTCTTAAAATGATCAATAAAATTAAAAGAGTCTTCAACAATGGGAGAGGATTTACCTTTATCTATCTTCTTCACTTGTGAAGGCTCTTTAGAAGTATGCTTACAAGATACAATTCTCTTAGTAGTCTCATCATAAGCTTTCTCCTTTGCTTCTTTACTCCACTTCTCTTCTAATATTTGTCTCCAATTTGGTGTAGCTACATTGCAAGAATGATTTTTAATATCTTCAGCTTTCTCATCATCAGATTCATATCCTAAAAAGCTTATGGAAGAGGTCCCAATAGTAGGTTTTGTTACATCTTCAGAAGTCACATATTCTTCTATTTTCTCCATGGTCAAATTTATTTGCATCAACCTGACCATCTCGGGATAGCTTACACCATCATGATCTGTCATTAGGTGAAAATCACACATAGCAACTTGTTTACAGGATGATGTAAGATTCTTGATGGCTAATCTTGGTGTAGGCTGGGGTAGCCATTTAGATTGTTTGTTTTGTTGATATGGCTCATAACTCCTCCTTGGAATATCTTGATATAAAGGAAGAGGATTGTAGGGCAACTAATTTTTTATTTGTAACACATCATTAGCCAATTTTTGATATAAAGGGTATGTGGTAGTGATAGGAACTTGCTAACCTTTCCTCTTTTGTAGATCATGACTCCATTTTCCTGAACTAAGCAAGTCGTCCTCCACCTTGATAGCCAAAGTTTGCACGACTGCTAGATCAGGAGGTCTTGTCATTTTTATTTCAAAGATTACATCAAAAGGTTGAGCACTAATAAAGAAAGTCATTTGGTTTTCTTTAGTGGGTCTTTTGTTGATAGGAATTTGATTTACTATTTGATTAAAATGATCAATGTATTCTCGCATTGGCTCATGAATTTTTTTCTTCATTTGAGTCAACTAGGAAAGGAGCAAATGTTCATCTTTGGCAATTTTAAATCTCCTCTCAAAAGGTTGAATCAAGGTTGCCCATGAAGTCACTGATCTAGCTAGAAACTAACCAAACCATTCAACTATAGCTTTTGTGAGTGTTTCAACAAAAATATGAATAGAAACATCTTTGTGTTGAATTGCAAGAACCCCACTTATCATAAAGAAGGCACTGGTGTGTTGATCAATGGTAACTTTTCTATCCCCAGAGAACTTAGGAAGAATTTTTTAGGAGCCAATGAGCATGTCATGTAATTGGTTCCCTAAAGCTAAAGGACCAATAGTAGCTCCCCATGGGATTGATGGTTGTGGTGCTTTTTGTACCATAGTTGGGAGGATGATGTTCAACAGCTACAAATTTATAGGTAGAGGTACAAGAGTACCTAGAAAAATCAAAGCTTGAAAGGTTGCAAGAGAAATAGTAGCCTTGGGTGGTGAAGATGACCTAATGACAACCTTAACCTTTTTCTTCTTCTTAGGAGTAACTGGCTTGAAAACTAACTTCCGAAGGGCTTCAAAATCCTCATTTAGCAAACCCTTCTTTCTATCTACTTGGGTATATGGTTTTTTAGCCAGCTTATTGGTTATTATTTATTTGCCCTTTGATATGAAAAAGATTCTACCTATTTCTCCTCAGGATAAATTCTATTCTTTCAATGACTACGATGTTCTGACCAATAGGAGCTCTTCACAAGATTTCTCCAAATTCTTCTTCTTCTTCAAGAACTTGATTTACTTGATTATATTGTTGTGCACTTCATCTACACCTCTAGGCTAAAATGTTCAAGTCTAAAATCATATCCTCCTAGGTGTCTTGGAAGCCAAGGTTTGGTTGGAGAATAGGAAAAATGTTCTCATGTGGTAGCACCATCGTGCTTCATTATAGGTGACTATCAATTTTTCCTCATTTAGTCTCCCCAGTAGAGTTGCCAAAAATTGTTTGGTAAGAAAATTTGTCGCTATAAAAATTGTCCAACAAAGTGTATGTGGCAAACCATTCACAATAGTTGGATAGGCCCTTGGTATGTGGTGAGGGGTAGCTCCCTTGTATGATATAAATTTTTTAAAGATTTTCAAATAAAGAATCTAAAATTCTAAAGATCAAGAGAAAGCCTTTTAGGAAGAATGCACCACATGACCTCACAACTTTCTTGAGTCAACATAGAATGATAACAAAAGAAATCAAGAACTATGCTTGAAAATGACCATTATTACCATGTTGATTCATGATTCATAAATATTTGTAGAATACCATGAGAATGCTCATTACAAAAGAATTAATAGTTTATATTGCAACAATCTTGATTTTAGAACAAGAAACCAAAAGTGTGTCTCATTTCATTTTCTTGCACTAAGAACATAATAGAGATTTTCAATTTTAGAGACAAAAGCTATACATACTTTCCAAAAAAATTCTCCTAATCAAAATTTCAGCATAGTGTTCCCTTATTCTAAAGTTAAAAAAGTTCCCCCTTTACAAAGCCAAAAAGAGCCCTTATATAGACATAGACGTTAATAACTACCTCTTCATGGTTAATAACCACCTCCAAAATACATAATTTTGGAGAAGTTAATTAACCTCCATAAAATTAACCTATGCAAGGAAAACTTTCAAAAACAAAACTTTAGCTAGAATTTCTAAGGATGTATACATATCCAATCACTTGTCTCCTAGTTATGAACTCTATCTATCTAGGCATGACTGACTTATCTTGGAAAGCCCTATAAGCATCGACAATGATCATCATTGAATCATAATTTGGAATGAACATGTACTCCATCCTGAGTTTAGATATGAAATATTTATCCTGGATCTCTTATGACTCTTTTCAAGAGGTTCAAATGTTGCAATCTTCTAAAGTGATTGCAACCAAACTGGGCTTCATCATAGTTTTTGCATTCGATACTGAATTCTCTATTTTTGAATGAATTTGGATACTAAAAGAATCAAGAAGAAATTGGCAATCAATATGTTGAAGATCACCTACTGTCGCCCTACCTATGATAGTAGAGACTAATTCATCAGTAACTTTCATTTTTAGTTGCTTCCAAGAAGCTATTAGTTTTTCAAACTCGGTGATCCCTTTGCTGATATTTATCATTTTCCAATTAACACTTTTACTCTAGATTCATGTATGATTATCACTTGGATCAACAATAATTTTGTCAAGAACTAGACTGCTTGTGTCCAACTTGGCCATTTCTTGTAATTCATTAGCTACTTTTTTCTAGGTGACTTTCTATTCTTTGCTACTTTCTAGCTCTTTAGAAATTTCCTGTATTTGTTTGATGGCTTTTCCATATATTTCCTTCACTCCATTTATGAGTTTGCAAGCATCTTCTATCATTCTATTTCTCCAAGCTTCGATCATCATACTATGTGACTTTTGTTTTTTTACTCTTTCAACAATGGCATGATCAAGAATGCCATTAGGACCTACTAAGGCTGGTGAAGTAACTACTATATTCACATTATAGGAATTTCTAATCGAATTGATGTAAGACACCAACATCTAAACTTGCTCCTTGAGTTGCTCCTAGGTTCATTTCTCCTACTTTTCTCTTTGTAACATCTGGGCGGCAATCACTTCAAAATTTTGAAAGTCTCTTTCTATAGTAAATGGACCAAGATCAACCTTATCTAGAATAAAATCTAACTCAAATTCTTCATCAACATTCTTTTCAATCATGGGCTTGGCTATTTCTACACATAGATTGCCTGAATTTTTATCAATGACCAACCTAGACATCACTTTAGTCTTTTTCACTTTAGGAGGATTTTGAAGGAAATTGGAGATTACATCAAATGGAGGTGGGACCATTTGAACAACTTTCTTCTTCTTTTGGAGAGTGGGCTGAAGCCATGAATGTGTAGTAGTTGGAAGTGAAACTTGCATGTCACCTATTGTATTTTCAGCAATCATCATTAAATATTCTAAATTAGATAATTGATTATCTAACTGTGTGATATCTATTAATGATATCTAAGGAGGAGAGAGACTCAAAGGAGGAATTACTATATCATGAAAAGATGTAACTGGGACATGTTCTCCAACAATTTGTGGAGTTCTTCAATCCTTCACATTAGACTCATTTCATTCCTGATTTGATCTAGTAGATTTACTTTTCATTTTTGTCCTTCTTCTTTTGATTGTAAACTTAATCAGCTGATTTAAATCTACACTTTTATCTAGATCATTGGTATCTAATTGCTGCATTTTCTCATTAGAAGTTGCTTCTAATGCCATTCAAGATGATTCTCCTTGATCTCTTCTTCTCTCTCTACTTTGGAATTTAGTAGTCACCTTCTCTATGCTGACTTTATTGACCCACTCTCTTGTTCTTCAAAGGACATAGGTAGTTCTTTCTTTCAAGATTTTTAATTCTTGAATTGACCAATCAATAGGAAGGAGATCTAGTGATTTATTTTTCTCATAGTAGAAAGGATTAACCAAGGAAACTTCATCATCATTTATGCTGGTAACATCAATATCCACCTTGAAGTCTATCACCTTCCTTATAGTAAGTTGCATCCAATCTCTCTTCTTGACTTCAAAATCATCTTCATAATCTTCCCAAAAGTCTTCTAGAGCCAAAAAGTGACCAAGACTAGAGTTCATCTTTAACTCATTAACTACATAGCCTTTACTATCATAAGGGAAATGCATAGTATAAGGATGCAAATTAATTGTGGCGATGGACCTCTCTATGTTCCTCACATCTGATGCAGTATCATAGCTATAATAATTGATGCCAATAGGAAAAGGTATTTCATCTATCCTCCTGTTCTTGCAAAGTTTATTGATTTGACTAATCTACCTTCACATTTCAATTAGGAGCAATTTATCATCAAAAAATCTAAGTAGCATTAGGGGCCTTCATCATAGGCAACTAACATGATATAAGTGAACTTCGAGAATCATATGAAAACACTTCCATATTTTTGTACTTTCATCGCTGCTTCTAGTGAAATTTTGAGTCTGATGTTTCCCTAAATTTCTCTTATAGTCAACATTGTGAATTCATTGTTCACTCTTCTAAAATGGTGCAAGCTATTATCATATTGTATCTAAGGGAGATGATTGTAGATAATAGCCACACCATCATTTATACCTTTCCAGTTAAGTCCTAGAAAACTTTTGGTACTTGCAATAGCATAGAAAAGGTATGAAGTCATGTAGAAATAATCATTTGCTTGGAGTTCTATGAGCTGCCTGTGTAGTGAGTCATTGATAATATCAACCAAATCAATGGATTTCTTTCCTTTACAGACTATGTTAATAAATTAGAACATCCAACCTTCTAACTCATGTGAATCTCGAAGTCCTATTATCCTACTTAATAGAGTTACCATGTTTGCTATATCTTCCTTTAACAATGATATATGGATAGACCTGGCTAGTTGAGATTTCCCTTTCCTTGGTTGCAAGAGTTATGACCTGGCAATGGTGTTCAAACACTAATTTTAATTTGTTGTATAGTATTCCTTAGCAGTTCTTAAATTGATGTTAGCATATTGCACTCTGATAGGAAATTAGAAGGCAATGGCAATAGAAATAGGATCTAGCCAGACAATCACTTTATTATTTGATGAAATTAATTCCCTAGTAATTGGATGATAATCATTCATGCATTCCAACACTAGATCAGGGCACTGTGCTAAAATGGGGTGCCCTCCTACTCGAGCCAAGCCACTCTCCAATATATTTTTGGCTAAAGGTGTTTTTTCTTCACTCTCAAGAGATGACCAAAACTCTTGAAGGAAAACACTTCCTAAAATGGTATTACCAATGTCGAGAAGTGTACTTTTTAAAATGTTAGCATAATCAAGCCTTAGATATTTGTATTTCATGGTTCAGCTTTTGATCTTTCCTATTGATTACTTTAAATCCCTTCAAGGTTCTTCACAAATTGAAGACTTCATAATTCAATTTGAAAATTGTTCATAAAATACCTGTGTATCACTTGGTGTTTTCCTATTAAGGCAATATGATGAATATCTATAGCTTTTAGCATGCACCGAAGCTTGGATTTACTTTTAAAATATTGTTTCTTCCTTCATCTATGATAGTACCAATTTGGAGTGTGTTTTTTCTTTCAAGTTTAATGTATATTAAGTTATTGCTTTATTTCCAAGCATACATGTTTGCTTTGCATTTGATTCTCCAAAAGTTGATGTGTGCATTCACATTGACATTTTGGTGACTGGTTTGAGTGCTTTCTCTATGTTCTTTATTCTCCAAGTTGGTAGGCCTCTCAATAACATTCTGTAAAAAAAATATCAAGTTAGTGTCTTCGTACTTTCCTTCTCAATTTTGAGCATTTGGATTGACAACTTCATGATCATTAAACACTCTGTTCATTAATCACATGCTTTGTTGTTAACAAGCCACGACTTTCCAAGGTTGGGATATATGTGCTTGCTGGTCAAAGGTGATAGAGAAAGGAACTATAGTCAAATAACATGCCTTTGATGCATTCTATCAAATAGTTGGCATTTGATGTCCTCACTTCTGAACAAACACTCAACTGATGACATAGGAAAGAATTATATCAAACATTTCTCCTACATACTCAAGTATATACCCATTGGCTTTTTCTATCTCAACCCATAAATTTCTAAGGTTCTCATTCACCAAAACCACATGTATAGAGTTAGAATAAGCATATCTACATGATTTTGAGGTATTTTTGGTAGACGGTTCATGAGCACCCTCTTTGACCAAAAGCATTATCATTACTTCAAGAAACTAATGGTATTTTGAATGGCATTAAACTTGCTATCTTTCTTCAAGACCATGAGAAGGGAAGGTTCCTATTCAACATTACATACAATTTAATGTTGCCACCTTTTGATATTTGGAAGTCAGCTAATGCCTTGACTTGGAGGTGTGAATGAATTAGCAAAGTAAGTTTTGGTTCCCTTGTTTCTCTTGCATATACACTAGAGAAGTTGGAAGAATCATTAACATGCAAGTAGCATTAGATTGGACATGTTCATCTTGATGCCTTCAATGTATACAAAGCTTTGGAAAAAAAACCATTGAGTAAAGAAATGCAATACTCCACCCGTGATACTGATTGTTCTGATTGCTTTCATTTGAATAAGCTTAACCTTAACCTTTTAAAGGTTAATTTTTCAAACACATCTTAACCATTTTTTTTTGAAGGTTAAAGGTTAATCTTGTAATCTTATCTTAACCTCTATTTTAGAAGAGAGGATAATGGTTAATTTCATAAGCTTATCTTAACCTCTTTAGAGGTTAATGGTTAATGATAGAATTGAAAATATGTATTTTGGGTCTCTCCATTTACCTGCAGCAACTCTCAACTCAAAACCTAGATTTTGGAAATTTGAAGTGCTGAGTAGAGATGAGAACGAGTCAAAGATGTTGAAGGACAAGATCTTTCAAAAAATTATAGATGAAAAGACCAATTTAATGCTTAAAATAAGGAAAATTTCAAAAATAATCATAGCTGAAAAATTGAAACAATTTGATAACTAGGCAACAGGTCTAAAATGTGTCAATATGGATTTCTGTGAAGGTTGTGTGTATGGAAAACAAAAGAGAGTGAGTTTTATGAAGAGTGGGAAGGAAAATAAAAGTGAGAGATTAGAGCTTGTGCATACAGATGTATGAGGAATAGCTTAGGTATCTTCCCTTGGTGGCTCTCATTATTATCTTACATTTATTGATTATGCAACTAGGAAAAGTGTGGATTTATTTTCTTAGATAGAAATTTGATGTATTTCAAACTTTCAAGAAATGGAAATGTTTGGTTGAAAATGAGACTAGTAAGAAATTAAAATGTCTCAGATCTGATAATGGTAGTGAGTATTGCATTTATGAATTTGAAGATTATAGCTCCACTAATGGTATTCATAGATAGAAAATTGTTCCAAGGATTCCATAGTAAAATGGAGTGGTTGAACACATGAATAGGACTATAATGGAGCATGAAAGGAGCATGAGGTTACATGTTGGGTTGCCCTTAAACATGTGTACAGATGTTATCAACATTGCTATATATTTGATTAATAGAGGCTCCTCTACTACTTTGGGCTATGGTATTCTAGAGGAAGCATGGACTAGTAAGAAGGTGACTTATTCTTTTCTCGAAACCTTCGGTTGTGAAGCATTTTCTCATATAGATTCTAAAAATAGAACCAAGCTAGAAGCTAAGTCAATGAAATGTGTATTTGTTGGACATAGAATTGATTAATTTGGTTCCAAGCTTTGGGATTTTGAAAATCATGAAATTGTAAGGAGGGATGTCATATTGAATGAGAAAGTGTTGTACAAAGATTTGTTTTAGCAACATGAGAAGAAAGAAGATGATTGTGTAGTGCTAGATGATACTTCAAAAAATGATGTTCCAACAATTCCTCATGATGTGCAACAACCACAACAATAAATACCACACATACTAGTAAATGTTAGATGGTCAACAAGGCTAAGAAAACCTCCAAAAATATTTTCACCCTCTTTGTATTCTATTTTACTAAAAAAAATTGATGAACCTAAATGTTACGATGAAGTTGTGTAGGTGGATACTATGGTTCAATGGGAGTTTTCAATAAAAGAATAAATGGACTCTTTGCTGGAAAATAAGATTTTGGATTTATGTAAGTTGTATGAAGGTAAAAGGGCTTTATTGAATAAATGGGTTTATATGTTGAAAGAAGAGGAGGAAGGTAAGAACAGATTTAAATATAGGTTAGTTGTAAAAGGATTTGCACATAAAAAGGGCATTGATTTTGATGAGATATTATCTCCTATTATAAAAATGACTTCTATCCATACTATTTTAAGTATTGTGGCTACTAAAAAGTTGCATTTGGAGTAGCTTGATGTTAAAACAACCTTCCTTCATGGTGATTTGGATGAAGAGATACATATGACACAACCATAGGGATTCAAGGTTAAAGATAAGAAAAACATAGTGTGTAGATTGAAGAAAAGTTTATATGGCTTGAAGCAAGCACCTCAGTAATGGTATCTAAAATTTGATAGTTTTATGCATGAGCATGGACATAGTAGGTGTCATTCAGATCATTGTGTTTATTTTAAGGGGTTGGATGATGAAAACTACATTATTTTATGTTTATATTTGATGATATGCTTATAGCTAGGTCTAACATAGATCATATTAAGGGGTTGAAACAACAATTAGCATGTTCACCTACTATGAAAGATTTGGGGGCAGAAAAACAAATCCTTGGTATGAAGATTTGTAGAGGTATCGATCCCCAAGTGGGAGATTGTTAGTTTGTGGTGACTAATCAAGGAAGTATTATACATACTTCATAATTCTTTTGGGCCCTATTTTATCAGGGCCTATTTTATCATGAATATTTTATCAGTAATTTTGGACTAACATATTGTAATTAATTATAACCTTAAAGCAGAAAAAACACTTGTATAAAAGAGCTTAGGCTTAGGAATTTTTTCATAAGGTATGATGTGAAAATTCTTTCTTGCGGCAGTATTGAGATGTAAGGGATTATGGATTGTAATAAGGTTGTAATCATCGGATCATAATAATATTAAACTCATTGTTTGGTGGACATAGCCTAAGGATTGGGTTAACCATGTTAAATTTTGGTGTCATGTGTCCTATTTTGTGCAATCTATTATTTTCTGATATTATTTATATTTGCATATAATTTTTATTTATATCTGTGGTTAATCCTAATAGGGGATGTATTGAAGAACCTTGCAAAGCACCTCTTTGGTTATTTGATCTAATAAATATTTACTAATGTGACAATTAGGGATTTCTGTTGCAAATTCATGTTATTTATGATATATAATATGATCAATATGACATGCATTTATTGTTTGATACTCCATTCCAATATCTTTCATCATGGTCAATAATTCTTGGTAAGAGCAAGGTAGAATGTTTGATGGTGGTAAAAAACACTCATGTATCAACCTATGGAAAAAATTGTTAATATAAAGAACATTAATACTATGCTAACATAGAAGATGGAAAAAATGACACTATACCTTAGCATATGTGAGATTGCTACATTGGATATATACCATTCATAACCATAAAGTTTACTAGCAACAATACAATAGATAGAAGTGTTGTTTGGGAGCCTTGGTACAAGGGCTCATATGCTTTTTCAATTGCAAATATATCAAGGCTCTCTTCATCATCATCATTAGATGCGACTATCATTGTCTTCATCATCTTCATCAATTGTGCTAGTAACATCTTCTTCAATCCTATTCTCTGGAAGATTATTAGCTACACCAATACCAACATCTTCAATTGTGTTCTCTGCCTCAGGATCATCTTCTTCCATGGGAGAATTACATTCTACTTTGATATTGACACCTCCATGTTCCACTAGATTGGAATCCACATTCACCAAAGGATGAAAATCATTTCCCCCTTTAATGTGATCATGTTGCCTACAATGTTTCTAAGTTGTTGTGATTAGAATTATTCAATTCTTTAAGCTCTTGTATTTTTTGCAAGGACACTAAAATTTTCCAGTGAGGCCTCGCCCTGACCCTTCATAGTATAGTTGATACTTTATTATTTTGATACTCATGTCTCGGTATGTCGAGGCACTATCAGACACCCTGAACATTTTATGTTATTTTATATTGTGTGATGTTGTACTTTCTGATAATTGTTTTCGTCATTTAAAGCTTTATGAACATGTATATTGATGAAGTAAGTGAATGCATAATTAACACTTTGATTTTTACAATTTTAAAGATTGAAAATATGAGTAGATAGAGATTAACCATTTATTACTTGGATATGGATGTTTTAATTTATGTGTTCCCTGATACGTTATATACATAAATGCAAGTGGTTTTCTTGAGCTACTGATGTGTGTGATGAATGTGAAAGATATTTTAGCTAAGGAATCTAATGGAGAAATGAAATTGAACCCTATGTGCTATTTGTGGAAACCTCGTTGTTTGTATTTTATTCATATCATGAGATGTATGAATGTATCATTCTATATTTAGTAAATATTAATGTTTCATAACAGTGTTTTCTTATAGTGTCACTTGATACTCATGAATTGTATATGCATTCCAGCATGCTAGTTAGGGTTAATTGAGTAACCTATGGACCTAAGTCAGACTAAGTTAGTGACCTTTTCACTAATCTATTTTTAATTGATTTTAATTACCCCTAATCTAGATTAGTGTTTAATCTACTTTTTGAAGGTTGTTAGATTGTCCTAAAAAGATTCTTAGCATTTGTTAGGTACCAAATTAATCCATGAGGCCTAAGAACATGAAATCTTAATACCCAAGGGGTATGGGTATGGGTTGGGGGCATTTTCCACCCCCCTAGCCCCTTTTGTTGATTTTTATGGTCACTCAAAAAGTCCATTTTTGTTTTAGTGCGAAAATTGAATTTGTTTACCATGGGTTGAATGACTCTAACTCCACCTTGAGGTTAGCTTTAGGTTTAGTTGAGTTAGAAGCCTCTATAATTTTAGGCAAGTATGGGAAGTTATTTCCCTTTTTAGGTGGTTGAGTTTAGGATCTTATTTAGAGGCCTTTTTGAGAAGGTTTGGGTTGTTCACCCAACCTCTAGTTTTAGAGGGATTTTTAAATTTGAAGGGGAAGGAGAGGAAAGCTAGCTCTTCTCAAACTTGTTCATTGCCATAACCTATTTTCTTGAAAGTATGAATGCTTTACCTCATTTTGGTTTTATGTAGTGCTTCATGTTTTAGTTTTATTACTTATGTATGTTTGTATGTGTGTTGAGTATGCTGGGAGAGATTGGAAACAATTTTTCTCCAATATTTTTCCTTTGTATTTGTTTTGAATTTCAAAGTTTTCTTTCATGGGTGTTTGGCATTATTCACCCTCGGATAGGGTAGAAGTGGCCAATTTCGAGGAAAGGTCTTCAGTTGGACTCCAACAATGTAGAGTCTCTTCTCAGGATGAGAAGAGGGAGATAGGGTAGGGTGTTATGAAAACCCGATATGGGAATGAATGTCTGATGTTGTCTCCTTGCTATATTTGTCTGTCACCTGGTCAGTTTTCATTCGCTCCACAATCTTAGTGACGTATTGCAGAAAATGAAAGGAATCCCTTGTTAAGGGCCATGAAAGGAAATTTAAATGGATTGTTGGAATTTCAGTTATGTTTAGGATTGAAATCCTATCTAAAGTGTTTTTAAAACTTTTTGTTGTAATGGCAACAATGTCGGGTTTTCTTCTTGGTTTTTTCTAAGGGAGTCTTTGAATCAAGTTATCAATAAATTAATGATTGAGTAATATCATTGCTTTTGAGGTTTTGTATTTTCAGTGATATGTATGTGTATCAAAAAAAATGAAAGTTAACTTTATGTTTTTAAAATTTTACTCATTGGGTTAAGGTTATATTTGTAAAACGATGACATATATAATTTTGCCTTTAAAATCAAAATATGATATTGAAGAGTAATTGTTTTGATTAAGTAACTTATGTAGTTATTATGCTTAATCACAATTATTCATGTTTTACACTTAGTTCTAAAATGAACTTAGAAAAATATAGGACACAAAAAAAAAACCCACACTTAGAAAATTTTGGACTTGGAAAAAGAAAAATATTTATTCCCTAGAGCAAAATGCTCACTACATTTTGTATGAGGAAAAGGTTTTAGTGTTTTCTTGCGATAGAGCATCAACACAAAATATTCTTCTAATATTCTTGGCTTGATATTTTGGGATATTCTATCATACTATAAAAGTAGTGTAATGAATAATACATATAAAATTAAAAACAAATATCTATTGGCTAGAAAATCCTATCCTATTCTATCTTATTTACCCAAACTACTAAACTTTATGTCTTAATCCTTTTTTTTTATGTGGGTGCAAGCAAAATTGTTTTAAAAAGCTTTGAGTGAGGATGACATCACCTCTGTTTCCCTCATAAATTCATTTTAGTTTAGTTTTAGTTTAATTGTAGTTTTAGTTTAGTTTTAGTTTAATTGTAGTTTAAGTTGGCATTAATTTAAGTAGTGGGTAGTAACTTTAAATTAAATTTAGTTTAGGTTAGTTTATTAGGTTTAGTTTATATTTTAGTTAGTTTCTATGTTATTAGTAATTTAATTAATTTATTTTAGTATTAGCCTAATTTAAATTGTATTTTATTTATTTTTGTTTTTTTTTTTTGTTGTTGTTGTTTTGTTAGTGATGAAGTAGCTAATTTTGATGTTATAATATTAATGTAGTATATATCCATAGATAATGTTATTTTAATTTTTTCTTTATTATTTAGTTATAATTAGTTTAAATTATATTGTTATTTCATTAAGAAATGTTTATATTCTGATAATTCATAGATTTAAATAAATTTGGATTAGAATTAAATTTTAATTGTAGTTTAATTATGGATACAATAGCATATTAATTAGAAGCTCTTTTTATTTCAATATCTCGAAATAATTAAACTTATAATTATGCAAATGATCCAATTATTTTGTTTCTTAATAATTTTCTTCATTAATGTTTTAAATACTAATGTTACCCGAATGTTTTAAATGCATTGTTCATTAACATTTTTAAAAGTATATAAAAGTAACAATGTGATAAATTCTTTAATAAATTGAAATTTGATTGGTTTAAATTAATGAATTGATTAAATAATGAAAGTTTTAGTTTGACGATCTTTCCTTACTCATTGATTTTAAACATAGTAAACTTAAGTATTATACTAAAAATAAATTTAAAAATTGTGTTATGAACCTCGTATTTTTGGGCATGAAATTTCCATCACCATTTCTTTTGAACTAAGACCACAATCTAGAAATTGTTGCCTTAGTTTTTTCTTTGTTCATATTGTTAAGTGTGGAGTTTCTTCACAAGAAAATATTCAAGCTATAAAATTATATCAAATATAAATATAGAAGCATTAGTAGTATCTTGTATATAATCAATAACAATATCAATATATATATATATATATATATATATATATATATATATATATATATATATATATATATATATATATATATATATATATATATATATATATATATATATATATATATATATATATATATATATATATATATATATATATATATATATATATATATTACTACCTCTTCATTAAAGATGGCATCTAAACAAATCAAATGAATTATACAATATAATTATTGGCATTGATTTTGAATAATATAATATATTGGCATTGACTTTTAACAAAAATTATTTGTTTATATATGTTGCCAATCGAAATATGTTGCTACAACAAATGTAAGTAAAGGTATGGATAGTTTTGGTAAGATCAGGTTAGGATCAAGAAACACTGGGGGGTGGGGGTGAGGGGACATGAATAAGTGTTGTAGCACTTTCAAACCAATCAAGTAGTTTTTAACTTAACCATAAATATCCACATAAAATTATATCAAAAAATAAATGATAAAATAGTAAAGAACTCATAACACAATGATTTATTTTTTAGGAAACCCTAGCTAAGAGAAAAGCACAATGGGATTGGTACCCAAGTATGCACTAATCTGAAAGTTCATTATGAAGAGTTATGATCTAGTTCATATTTTTTTCCTTGTTACAAGACTTAACCTTGCTAGAGTTCTCAACCCTCTAGGTAATTTTTTAACAAAAAAAAAAAAGTAAACTTTCTTGATAAAGAACTCATTTTCCAATTACAATGAAAGTATACCAATGCCAAAAAGACTATACTTAACATGCCAATGTATGATTAGTGAAATGAAGCTTACATATAATCTAATCTAGCATCAAGGCTCACACATATAAAAAGTAACATTGATCATAAGATCATAATGTATGCTCACATACAAAAACCAATCTTTATAGTTGATTAACAAAAAATCTTCACAAAATTTGTAGCACAAACTCTAATAAGAAATATAAAATTATGATGCCCAAGGGGTAACATATACTATACCATCCCTATAAAAATTTAATTAGATAGGACAATTTGTCTAATCTCCAACATTGTCTTGAACAACTGCTATAATCTGTCATTTTTACTCTATTCACCCAAAAAATGTGCTAATTAATACACTATTAATATTGCATACATAAAAAATTTGAGCCAATTCTAAAGAGAATTCTATGCTTGTTAACCAATACTATCTAACTATATACTTGTTCTTGCTCTATAATTAGGCATTTTTCATAAATGACTTCCATTCAAAAGTTATTATCTAACCAAATGACCATGTCAATAATCTATGTTTTCATCAATGACAGCATCTATAACTTCATCCTATGATCACATTCCTATATATCAAGGGTGGAAGGAAATTGTATATTAAAACTAGAGAATGAAGATTTATCCACATAAACTTCAACAAGTATATTGGAATTGCTGAAAGTAATAAAGGGTAAACTTAAAAGCATGTCAAAGTCCACTAGTGTACAAAATCAAGGCATTTCAGTTGGCAATTCAAATCATAGGTTTCCATCATTGAAATATGCCAGGCCAATTAATTTTAAAGTGCCATCTCTATAATTGTGAACCAAATGCAAACAAAGCCTCATATTATCCCACTATAGCAAATTTGTTCACTATATATACTAGTCAATTGATTATAATAATATAGACTCTTTTGTGATATATCAAAATGAATATAATCATGTCCTCTTCTCTACTAAAACCAACTTGTGATTAAATATAACCAAAAAGGCATTTGACTTGATTAAAAATTAGTAGGCATTCCTATCCATAAATGAAAGCATGTCAACTTGATTTAATCAGATCAATTTTAGTAAGAAACTCCCAAAGAAAAACAAATGGGCCTTTTGGGAAGGGCTTAGAAATCTAATAGAGAAATAATCCTTATATAATGTATCAAGGGCCCCTATATTGTCTATTCCTAGGGTATAAAGCTTGTTAAAATCTAGCTCAATAATGATTTTTAGTCATTGACTAAGATCATGCCACCCTACTAAGCCATATATAAATATTATGCAGTAGTTCATCACCTTCAATAAATCATATGTAGAATGATCTGAAGTTAAAAATGGGAGTCCCTGTGATAACATTGTCAAAAAGTATATTGGAATTGATTAAAGTAATAAAGGATTAACTTGAAATGATGTCAATGTCCACTAGTGTACAAAATCAAGGCATCTCCATTGGCAATTCAATTCAATAGTTTCCATCATTGACATAAACTAGGACAATTAATTTCAAAGTGCCATCTTTTTCGTTGCAAACTAGAATATTATTGATGGGGAAGAACAATAAACCTCTACTATAAACTTTGAATCCTCAAACTACATATCTAATATATATTCAAATCCCATCCACAACAGAAAATAGAAATGACTTAATCTATCATCTACCTCTTCGTAATAGAAAAATCTCATTAAACAATGCTAGCTATATGAATTTAAAAAATCAACATTTTTCAAGGAAAAGATCGACTAACTTTAGGATTCAAGATTAATCAAGTATGATCCAGGCATTTTGTACAATATTGCTTCTATGCTAATTAATATACCTTGTTTACACCAACATCACTTTGAGTGCAACTTAAGGGAGAATAAAAGAACATGCAAAGATAGGTCATTACTAAAAGACCATGTGAGCTATCTATGTATAAAGGAATCTTTCAAAAACATCATAAAGGAGAAAATCCATGGGAATAAAGCCCCTCCAAAATAAAAAGAAGATGAAGAAAAAATGTACAAGTGAAAAAGGAAGGAGGAACCCATGAGGAACTTCCATCACCAATGTACAGTTATTATTCCCACCCATTGAAGAGAATAAGAGAAGGTATGTAAGCCCACAATGTATAATAAAATAAATCAATGTTGGATGTTCAACAAACAATGATGAAACTCAAGAATGTTAAACAATGTTCCTCTTGTTGGGAATAAGAAAAATAGAATATGTATGCAAGGTTTCTTTGCATGCCAAATAGTAAAATATGGGAATAAAATCATAATGTATGATGTCTCTAAACTCTTATCAAATATTACACAAAATAATCCCACAACAAAATCATGTATAAGCCTAATTAATGAAGAGATTAGAAATGGGGTAGTGCCTATGATAGAGTCATCATCAAAGAGATGAAGAATGTCCTCAAGTGTATTGTTCAAATCTACAAGATGAGATCACAAAATAAACCTACATTATCTATCAAGAATTCATCCCACTAAATTAAATCTGAAAGATTGATTAGTACTTCTTGCATAGAATGACTAGAATCAATAATTGTTGGAGAAGTGATCTCAATGTATCATGCTACTAGACTACCTATCCCATGATGATGTCTCTAGAAAACATATTTGAATACAAACACCTCAAATTGAATTTACCGATGTTTGAATGTAAGAGTTCTTGGCCTTATAGCACTAACTTAGAAACAAAGAATATGAACCTTTAAATATAAATTAGGACTGATTAAAGTCAAAGAACTATCAAGACATGTCTCAATGTCATCACAAGTATCAAGATTTGCCAACTCATTAGTGTTGAGAATAGATTGAGGAAAATTGTTGAAGAAGGAGATTGTGGAGAATAGATTGATATGATGATTATGTTTCAATCATTATTTTGTCACTAATCTCAAACCTAATAATTTCTAAGAAGACAACTTCTTATAAGATTTAAGACCTATCACTTATTTTATTGATGAAGAGGATTTGATCAAAAGATGTAACAATAGAACCTAGAGGAAAGGTTGAGTTATGATATGTAAAGAAGTACAAGAATCAGTTAAGATAGTGATAACATGATGTATTGATGATTTACTTAAGGTTACAAAGGCTAGCTACACTAAGCAAGTATAGAAGAGCAATTGTCTGCCAAGCCTAACTGAGTGGATAGTAGGTGCCGAGAAAAGTTAGAGCAAGCCAAGTAGAAAATTAGTTTGAGCTAAGTAAAAGTCTATTCTAGTGTATACTGAGAAAAATAGTGGATGTCGAGTAAATTATAGTTGATGTTGAGCACCAATAAACTTTAGTTTGTGCCAAGTGATTTTATAGAGGATGTCAAGAAACACAGTATGTGCTAAGCATCAGAAGCAAGTTAATGCTAAGCTATTGCATTATTTGAAAGATCGTGAATTCAATGAATCTAAGCTAACAAGTTTGTTTTATTGGATTGTGTGAACTAGGTAAAAGATAATGTTGATGAGCTAATGACACAGAATTCAAGGTAAACTATTTTGAGGCAAATTCAAAGGAAGGAGAAGTTTCTAGAAGATATATGGAATGTGGGGCAGATTCATTGTAACCTACCTAATCTTTTCTAACCCTAAATTGGACGACGGAGAATGAACACAAAAAGATCTTAATTTCCTATTTATACAAATGGCTGGTCATGAAGAAAGGTTTTCATGTGCAATAACCTAAGGAAGAGGAGTCAAGGGTTTTTCTTCATCAAGTGACTTAGAGAAGAGTCTACATTGGCATGTTAAGAAAGAAGGCTTAAGGGTATAAATGCTTGAATGGTTAACAAGCTATCAGAGCTAGAATGTGCGAAGGCCAAGCAAAATGGAGGACTAACACAAAGATCTATAATCTACAAATGGAGTTGTAAGTTATTATCAGATCAAGCCCTATTGTTACTCTCTAATAACTGTATCACTCTAGGGTAAAATCTTTTGGATTAAGGTTGACCTAATAGTAATTTTTAAATCCTTTAATTGGGTGACATTCCAAGTGAATGGTCTAAAGTCCTCTAACAAGGCTCACTCCTAATAGGATGATTGAAATCCTTTAATAGGGTTATATTTAATAGTGTGTATTGTAACCTTTATCAAGGTTGGCCTTTTAGAGGGCATCACTTCAGAAGATTGAAAAAGAGTAGCATGTTACTAGTGGTTTTTCCCAAATTGGATTTCCATGTAAATCATTGTGTCAAATGCATTGTTGAATCTTTTATGTTTCATGTTTACATTTTTGCAAGTTGATTTCACAATAACTTACAAGTTTTAAGTGATTGCATAATCTTTTGGATGCATGCGTGATTATAAATGTTTTATGGGTTCACTAAGCTATGAAATTTTTTATTAATACATTTAGACCTTGGATAACTGATTCAACCCTCCTCTTAGTTATTCTAAAAAATTCTAACAATTGGAATCAGAGTCATCTTCTTAAGAGAACTAGTTTGAAGGTACTAGAAGCACAAAGATCAAGATGTCAAAAAGAGATGTACCCAATCTTAATAGAGATAACTTTCCTCCATGGAAAATTTTGATGAAGCTACACCTTGGAGGACTTGGAGATCATACACAATCTACCATTACTATTGAGAAAGTTGATCCTGTTGGAGCCCTAACTGCTAAAGACATGAAAAAGAAGAAAGAACACAATTAGGAAATGTTGGAGATTGCCTCTGCACTAAGCTATGCTGAATTTGATGATATCAAAGATCTTGACAGTGCAAAGAAAATGTGGGATGCTTTACACACCATCTATGGAGATGACACAAATGTTCAAAGAGCCAAAGCTAAAAGTCTTAGAGATAAGTTTGATGATATGAGAATGGAAGAAGGTAAAAATATCGCTCAATATGTTGCAAGGATAAAAGAAGTTGTTAATGCAATAAGAGGAGCTACTAGCCATATAGATGATGATATTGTGCTAAGAAAATTTTTAAAAACACTATTTCCCATATATGCTATTAGATTTTTTGCAATTCAAGGACTAAGATGTATACTAAGGAATACTCTATCACTTGAAGGCCTGGTAGGTAGGCTCACTACTTTTGAGCTATCTAACTTTGATAATTACAAAAATGAAAATATTGAATCTACTTTCAAAGCTAAGGTGTCATTGAAGGAACCTGATGAGAAGAAGAAGATAAAGTATGTGTCTAGTGATAGTGATACAGATGGGGAGGATGTAGAAAAACTTGAAGCATTACTAGTAAGAAAATTCCACAGAGGTAAAGACAATAATAGATGAATCTGATGAAGATGAGGCACCTGCACATGTGATTTGTGTGAACAAGAATGACAGATGAATCAGTGATAGTGGGTGTTCACATCACATGACTGGAGATAAAAGTAAGTTCATTACCTTGAATTTTTATGATGGAAATAGTGTATGATTTGGTAATGATGCACCATATTTGATAAAAGGAAAAGGTTCTATCAAACTCACAAAAATGATTTTGTGTGAAAATGCATACTATGTTGAAGGACTTAACTATAATCTATTAAGTGTGTCACAACTAAATAATTCAGGATGTAAGGTTGAGTTTGAAAACAAGATTGCTAAGATATATGATATTGAAGGAAAACTGATTGGAAAGGGTGATCAGACTAGGAGTAATCTATTCTATCTTGACATAGAGGATGCTACTTGTCTAGTTGTAAAATTTGATGATGTGTTGCTATGCCACAAAAGGCTATATCATGTTAATTTTGATAACTTGGTTAGTATCAGTAACATAAAGAAAGTTAGAGGTTTGTCTATGTTGAAGAAACTTGACAATATAATATGCAAACAAACATTAGTTAGGAAAAATGACAAAGTCAAGCTTTACAAGTAAAAATCATACCTCTAAAAGAATACTAGATATTGTTCATACTAACTTGTGTGGACCAATTAAAGTGCAAAGCTACAAAGGAGGTAAGTATATTATGTTTCTTGTTGATGATTATTCAATAATGATGACAGTTATGTTTCTAAAATAGAAATTTGATGTTTTCCAAATGTTTAAGTGGTACTTAACAAGATTTGAGAAGGAAATCGGTAAAAGTTTGAAGTGTTTGAGATTTGATAGAGGAGGAGAATTTATATCACATGAGTTAGAGATGTTTTTTAATGACAGAGGAATCAAAAGATAGACATCTAACCTTAGAACCGCTACACAAAATGGAATAGCTAAAAGGAGGAATAGGTCTATAATGGACTATGCTAGGACACTCATGATGGAGAAAAATATTGCTTTGAAATACTAGAGAGAAGCTATAAGTACAACTATCTATACCTTGAATAGCGTACAAGTCAAGAGAGGTACTCATTCAACACCTTTTGAATTATGGTATGGACACTCACCTAATGTAAAATATTTTAAGGTATTTAGAAGAAAATTTTATATTCTCAAAGACTTTAGAAATGGTAAACTAGATGCAAAAAGTGAAGAAGATATATTCCTATGTTATTCCATAAGAAGTAAAGCTTATAAGTGTTTAAATACTAACACTAACAAAGTTGTGGAAAGTGCAAATGTAAGTTTTGATAAATATACAAAAGTATATGAGGTTGAACCTATGAAAGAACTAGAAGAATATAAATCATTTGTATACTTATTTGAAGGTATGTCTACTAAGGAAGATGTTGCAAATCAAGCTACAATCCAACATCAAGTTTTATTAACTGCCAAGTCACATACTATGAATGCTGAGTTACATTCAAGAAATGAGCTACATTTAGATGCCAAGTTATAGAATGAAGTTGAAGCACATTCTGATTCTGAGATTAGTGTACATGAAAGAGATATAGCGATACCTAATAGAGATGTACATAGTGACTCTAAAGCTGAAAGACCAAATGAAGAAACTAGAGCTGAACCAAGATTGTCCAAATATGTCAAAAAACATCATCCTACTACACAAATTATTGGAGATAAAGATACTATACCAATGACAAGAAATGGATTGAGAAATGATACATGTTTAATAAGAATGAAAGAACCTAGATTAGTGAGAGATGTCTTAGAAGATGTGGACTAGAGTAAAGCCATGGAAGAAGAGATTGAACAAATTGAGGAAAAACAAAACATGGAGTCTAGTTCCTAGACTAGAAGAAAAAAATGTGATTGGCACCAAGTGGTTATTTAGAAACAAGCTAGATGAAAACAATGAACTCACAAGAAATAAGGCATGATTAGTCTACAAAGGATATGCACAAGAAGAAGGAATTGATAATGGAGAAACATTTGCTCCTATTGCTAGATTGGAAGGAGTAATAATTCTACTTGATTATTCTGCATACAAAGGTTTCAAAGTCTATCAAATAGATGTTAAATCTACATTTTTGAATGACATATTAGAGGAAGAAGTTTACATAGAACAACTAGAAGGATTTTTTTGATGTTAACAATAAAAACATGGTATGTAGATTACACAAAGCATTATATGGTTTAAAACAAGCACCAAGAGTATGGTATGAGAGACTTCATAATTATCTTGTGAAGATTGGATTTGAAGTACCAATGATAAAAGCAATCTATACATGAAGATAGAAAAAGACAAAGGTATTTTATTATCTGAAATTTTTGTTGACGATATCATATTTGGAGGTCAAGATGCTTTATATAAGACTTTTGCAAATGAAATGAAGCAAGAATTTGAAATGTCTATGTTTGGAGAGATTAAATTCTTTGTGGGTTTGCAAGTATATCAAATGAAATATGGCATATACATCACTCAGTCAAAATATGTCAAGGAAATATTGAAATTTTTTGGAATGGAGGATTTCAAACTAGAAAGTACACCTATGGTGATAGGACATAAATCGTCAAAGAATGATGATTCAGCTAAGGTGAATCAAACATTATATAGGTCTATGATTGGCAAATTACAATATGCAGTACATAGTGTAGACACCCAAAAAATGGCAAAGACCTAAACATCACAATCTTGGTCCATCAACACAAATTAAAGAGGAAATTAGAGGACAACAACAGATTTTCAAATCAAGAATCACATCAAGTCATTAATCGATCAAGTCATTTATTAAACCAATAACTCAAAAAGAGGAGAAAAACAGTTCAAAATCATAAAATGAAATTCAATAAAGGAAAAAGGAAAAGACAAATGGAACTTTTATTAAATCAATAAATCCATTTATTCTCACCAAAGAGAAAATTCTTCTTTTACATTTAAAAGAATTGGAAAAATCCTCATTTATCCTCAAAACTAAGTCTGTTGCACTTTTCCTCCTAGTCCCTTATGAGATATTTTCAATTTCACCTCCATCCACCAATCAAAGGTAAAATCCTAATTCTTACCCCAACCCCTTCTAAAATCCTATAAATAGGAGAAAAATTCAAGAGTAAAAGGACCCAAGTTTTAGGCATCTACATTATAGGCACATTCTGAGTTATCATCTTAACATTGTCATTATAGCAAGGTTATGTCATTTTGAATAGCATTTTAGCTTTCTTTTCATGTTATTTAGTATCATTTTAGCACATGTTTAGCTCATTGCATACTCATTCAATAGCATTCTAGAGGTGTTCCACCATATAATCAACATTTTGTCATAGATCTTGCATGCATACTTGTAGATCTACATCTTCAACATACTTCCATTCTAGAACTATCATTTTGATGCTAGTCTAAGAGCATTCTTAGTAGTTGTAGTTAGGAAAAGATGAGACATTCGTAGAGTTTACGTTTGGAAAATGATTTATTGGGTTTAGTTTAGTTTTTTGTAAGTTCATATACACTCTACACTAAAGCCTCATGAATATGAAAATATATCATGTACAAATTGGCACCCACCATTGGGCTTGAGCTTAAAGCCTCTCTGTTTTTCAATCTTTCTGCCTAATCTTCCATTTTTGTTGTAGATCTACACTTTTTATCACTTTCTTGTGTAGATTTGATTAGTTGTAGCTTCTACAACATTTTAGGAGCTTCATAATAGTGACAACAAACTCTCAAGGACTTTCCCAAATGCAGAAAGGCTAGATCTCCAATTTTTTGATGCTATAGTGCTTTTGAACTCTGTTTTAACACTTCCAAACAATCTTTTAATGCATTTGAAGCATTTTCTAATGTTTTTGAAGTTTTTTATAGCACATTTGATTATTCTTATAGTTCATTTGCTCATTCTTATAGTGCATTTAATTATTCTTATAGTGCATTTGTTTATTTCTATAGCACATTTAAAGATTCTTATAGCGCATTTACAACTTTATGTGACACATATGCTATTTTTTGTCATTCATTTGATCTGAGCTATTAACCTTCACATCTAATGTTCAGATCTGGTTTTTGATTGTTTGTAGACCTCATTTAAGATGATAAGGACTCTTCAGTTGTTAGCAATGTGAGACAAGAATGAAGACCTTCATAAATGTGCCTAGCCTTTGCTAGCACCAAATTAGGTAAGTGGACCTTGACCCTTTTCAATTCAAAGTGCAACATTTCTAAGCTTAAAACCTAGTTTAATAGAAATGTTGATCTTATTGACCTAAATAGAAGTAGGCCTATGCTCTCAACTCTTTCAAGTTGATCAAAATGTCCAACCTTCTATGAAGATCCATTACAATCAAACAAGGAAAGAACCCACACATAGCTTAACTAGGAGCCCCATGTCTTCTATAGTTAAAGGGCTTACAATCAAACAATTTTGTCTATTGTGCTTAGGAGGTTAGGATAGTAGGGATATGCTCCCACTCTTCTAGAGTGATCAAATTCCCAAACTTGTTTTTGATTTCTATTTTCTTGCTTTCTACTAGGTGGGTTTACTTAGCCATAGAAAGCCTACCTCTCGAGTTGCCTTTAATAGGACTACTATAGGGAACGACTTCAAATCTTGCATTCCCAGTTGAATGCAAGCCACTCATGTTCAGAACATAGCCTTCTTCCAGTATTCCTATAAGGGATTGTACCAAACCTCCTTAGTGTTGGTGTGAAGCTCTCTATCACAAGAGAGGTAAATCCAAACATTGTTGGTTAAAGACTAAAACCCACTAGTCACCAACTCTAGACAACCTTGCTAGGAAGCCTTTTTTTTCCATTTTCTAGGTGCATGAGGTTTTATACTTTATTATGGTTTCTACTATTATTGTGATGTGTTATGCTTTACAACTTAATAACAAATTCTAGTTCAAATCATAGTCCTTCCAAAAGATGTAACCATAAACTGATATGAGAAACCAAATTCAAAACAAGAATGCTACTGAAAGACCTTGAAATAATGCATTTACTACTTAAAACAAAACATTTCACCCATTCCATGACACATTTGATCTCTTTTATGGTGCATATGAGCGCAAAATAGCACATCTGAACATTTAAACAACGCATTTGAACCTTGAAACAATGCATATGACTGGTAGAGCAATACATTTGAGCATTTAAATAGTGCATATGATCAAAGAAATAGTGTATCTAAGCAATCCTATAGTGCATCTAAGAAGAAACCTAAAAAAGAGGTTATCTATATACACAGAAACTACGAACAAACAACGGATTCAAATACCCTTTTCCCTCACTGATATTTTCCAAGACCAAGAGATCTTAAAATTGACCAAAACCACTTTTGAAACAAGCAAAGCTACAAATTTCATTATTAATCCAACATTAATTTTTGCTCCACTTTGCATATAAAGCCTAAAATATCTAGAGACACACATTCATTCTATACCTAACTTTGCAAAAGTGAACTTACCCTATCAACATTACCAAACACCCTGTCCAACCTAGCTTGTTACTCCAAATGAATCACGGTCAATAGAAACTCTCATATTGTAAAATTTTATACGAGTTAGAGTAATCCTATCCATATCTCATGCCACTATGTAAAACCATTGTGATCACAAAGCCAAAATGATCACCCATACGGGTGAGTGCCAAAATCACCAATAGAACCATCAAACGCACGAAACCTCTAGATCTTATTGAACCTATCACACTAATGGATTGTTTACCAAGCACAGTCAACCACAAGTCACCCCTATTCAACCAAAGTTTAGAACCCTTTTCCAAAATGGGTTCATCTAACATGTGGGATGAAAAAAGCATCAAAACTAAAATTGAATATTTTTAGCAAAACCCTGAGTTTCTCGATATCATGGACAAGATACTTGAGAAATACAAAGAATGCTACATAGTAGCATTAGCACAATAAGGTACAAAACTACCGTGTAACTTTGATATGACCAATCTAAAATGAGATGAAGAAGAGTCACCCTTAGACATTATCACACAAAAATTACAAGACCTGCCATTGGAAATAGAAAGGATGAAGCAAGAAAAAATACAACCTATAGAATTTAGCCTTGAAAAGGTGTGTCCTCTTCTGTTTGATAAAAGAATTACCTTCACACCTTTTCCTCAAAATGTTCAAATACCAAAATATGATAAATACTTTAGTACATCATATCCACAAGATCACCTTAGACAATTCTATACCCTAAGTATGGAATTTGTCCATGACACAACATACCTAATGCACCTATTTCCTAGGAGCCTTGGAGGGTAGGTCATGGAGTATTTCTCTAAGCTACCCTCTAACATTAAATAATTCGATCAATTGGCTTCCACATTCATCACTCAGTACTCCTATAATATTGAAATGGAATTTACACTGATCTATTTGTGTAACACAAAAAAACTTCCCAGAGAATCATTTAAAATCTTCCTACAAAGGTGGAGACACATTTTCCAAATATCACAGAGACATTTCAAACAAAGAGAAGAAAAATATCTTCATCAATAGTCTCTTAAAACCCATGAACTATTGGCTCCAACTTGAAGGGCCTAAAGATTTCAAGACTACCTTAGAGAACACCACTAATGTAGAAGAGATCTTGATCAATAATGATATTATTAAATCATCAAAAGATGGTAAAGGTTTTTCAAACAATTCCACACTAACTCACAATTCCTCTAATCAAACCACAGATAAACAGAAGTTGTGGTGGAGAAACAACAACAAAAACACTATCAATGATGGGGTGGTTGAAGTTAACCATCTTAAAACAAAAACCCAACCTCACCCAAATTAGAAATATATTGTTATCAATAACACCAATCCAAACACACCTAGACAAAATAATGCTTGTCCATTTTATTGGTGCAACACAATAACTCCTTCAATGTCTAATCAACAAGTTTCTTACAATCAAGATCCTTCTCTGAGAAGATGTCAATCTTCTAATATTTCCAAAAAGTATACACCTATTGGAGTGTCTTATGAGAGTGCTTTACAAAACCTCTTGGTCGATGATCTCATTGTACTCCCCAAGGGCAAACCTTATGAACCTCAAGTAAAGCCTAAGTGGTGGAATGATAATAATCTCTGCACCTACCATCAAAATAGGGGGCACTTAACAAAAAATTATTTTTCCCTTAAATGAGCCATACAACAATTAATCAATGATGGGACTATCAAGGTGAACAATCTCAGTAACAATGAAGACCACATGGCCTTCAATAACCCTTTCATGAGTCATGAAAATGGTGAATCCTCTAGAGCTAATCAGAAGGAACTTCCTCACGATAAGGTTGATTATGTATATCACTACAATAACACCATCAACATGATCCCTAGATTTGATGATGCCATGAATGTCATCATAATTAAGGATAAAAATAAGAAACATTCATCAGATGTTGTTACCCAAGGGCAGGTCTCTTAAATCACTTTACCAAGACCCATGAAAAATTTTGATCATGCAATTATGAGTTCCTCCTTTCTTAATTACAACTTGGTCAATTAGTTACTTAAAACTCTAGCTCATATCACCATTTTTGAGTTGTTACAAATTTCCCCAGAGCATAAAGAAATCCTCACCAAAGCCTTAGTGCCAAATGACCTGGATGTGGGGTATGTCCACGATCATGGTGTGCCAAAAAGTGGTGATGTGAGAGAAATAGAGTTTGAAGACGTTTAAAAGTTCTTCAAAATCTACTTTGACTTTTTTTCACCTATCTAGGTACCAAACCTAGAAAGTAAGGCCCAAGCCTTATCGGATATCTGATCTGATATCGAATATTCAATCTGAGATTGGATATCTAATATTGGCATCAAAAAAATTGGAGGGAAAAATGAATTTGTGAGTTATATGACTAATTTGAGTTATGAAATATGTAAAGATATAATATATAATATAATAATGTAACTATTATATATAATATATATATTATATAATAATATTATATTATATAATATATAATATATATAATAATGTAACATAAAGATATAATATATAATAATATATTATGTTATTATTATTATTATAATCTATAAACATAATATATATTATTATTATGACCTATGATATTATTATATAATAATATATTATGTTATTACTATTATAATCTATAAATATTATATATATATATGATTATTACACTATATTATTATTATTTTTAATATATTATTATATTTTTACTATATTATTTCTATTAGATTCATTTATATGGGTCGAAAGGGGTCACATGATGACCCTATGACCTATGACCTTTCAACACATTCCATGACGACATATGTCCCTAGGACTCCTAGGGACATATTAGAATCGTTTATATGGGTCAAAGGGAGTCACAAGATGACCTATGACCCCTTTTGACACATTCCATGATAACATATGTCTCTAGGGGTCCTAGCACCCCTAGGGACATATTATAATTGTTTATATGAGTTGAAGGGGGTCATAGGATGACCTATGACCCCTTTCAACACATTCCATGATGACATATGTCCCTAGGGGTCCTAGGACCCCTAGGGACATATTAGAATCATTTATATGGGTCGAAAGGGGTCATAGGTCCTTTCGACACATTCCATGAGGACATATGTCTCTAGGGGTCCTAGGACCCCTAGGCACATATTACAATCATTTATATGGGTCAAAAGGGGTCATAGGTCATCCTTGTAGGATTTTAGAAAAAGTACACAACAAATCCACGAAGCCCAAGAAAACTTGCATGCAAAAAACCTGTCACGAAAAAGAAAAAGACAAGAAGAGGCAACGGTTTGATCTGAAAAACTCAGACGAAGAAAATATTATTCAACAGATCTTTATAATTAAAAATACAAAGAGATCAATCCTTATAAAGGAGATCGAAACTCGAAAAGGGTAACCTAAAGCCTAAAAAAGCTAGGTTACACAATATAATTAATAAAATATTAATTATATGCACCTACAAGATAGCTTAAGCAAACTAGAGTAATAGGCAACTTAATTAATAAAATCAAAGTGATTTAATTAATAAGTGCAAACAAATAATTACTCTAACACCCCCCCTTAAGAGAAGCTCAGGAGGTAAGCTAACCTAGCACAGCTATGAAAGCAAGTAAATTGGGTCCAAGCAACAAGGCCTGATCAGGTACCCAATCACAACAAAATCTCTATAAAGAGGAGAAATAGAGAAAACCACATGGGAAAAACCCTACTCCAAAAAGAGATAGCAAAGAATGTTCCAGAAGAAGGAACAAAGAAAGATCATGAAGAGAACCACTGAAGCATGAAAAGTTGCAAAACTTTGTCCAAAAATGCTGATCTGAAGAACCTCCATGGAAATAGAAGGCACAAATCAAGTGTGTCTATATGGTAGATAATCCATCTCACCGAAATGCATAGGTAGCCATTCACTACAATCGCCTAGTATGTAGGATCAAGTACTAAATACATAGCTCACACTAATGAACCATCGAACCAAGGAAGCATAGAAATACAATATAACCCCCCATTAATGTAGATGGGGTGAGGTGCCAAGCAACTAAAAAGATGGGCCAAAATTCTCCTACAACACAGGAACCAAACACATCGAGAGTGAGGTACAAACACCTATAAAGGCACGTGTCACTAACACTACATGAGGCAAAAAGAGGAAGAGGGCACAAAATTGGCAAAAAACTATCTCCCCCCTATGGCACTTTATAAAATAGTGTGAGTACAACAAAGCACAATGATGAAAAGGATCCCAAAACACAAGAGTGGCACTTTATCTTAGTGCATTTGCATAAAGATAGTTATAATGAATATCAAAAATGATAAACAAAACATAAGGCTGAAACAACAGAAGGTAGAGCCCATAACGAAGTATTTGAAGCAATAAAATCGATCCCTGGACCTAAAACAAACAAGATATCCACCAGAATGCTAAAATGAAAAAGACTAAATAGAATGTTCCTTGAACAGAATCTGGAACAACAACTAGTATCATTGGAAAGAGCATAGAAAGAACTTTCCAGCAATATAAAGAAGTCCAAAATTAGAGATCGGATGCTCAAGATATGCCTCCTAGAGTGCAAAATAGAACATCCAGCTTTGACTGCCAAAATAGGCAACCAAACTGCATCAAAACCCAAAAACACCTATACCATCATCTCTGTCTCGGAAGCAACTTTCTGACACATTTTTTGGATCGAAAAAATATGTATGTATGCTCAAGTTACGGAAGAAAAACCAACAGGGCCTCTGAAGATGCATGAAATTTTTTTTTTTTTTTAAATTAAAAAAATAATAATAAAACTTTCATAAAAAATGCACCACCCAAGGAGCAGAGGTGAAGCATAGGAGGGCGGTCGAGCCACTGGTAGCCGTGGTGGATGGGAGGTGCCACTGCGGTGGAGCCACCATAGAGTCACTAGCGGACCGCTAAGCGATAACCGCAATGATAACTGTAGTGGTTTTGCTACAGTTAACTAACCACCGTGCTTTAAAATAGTGCAAATTTTTTTTTTCCTTTTTTGTTGGAATTTTTTGCCTCAAACTACATGCTAGGGGCTGTATGGCCCTATGGGAAAAAAAAATTTTGCCTCCCAGATCAACGTTGTCCAAATTGGACAAATTTTATGCCTTTTGAATCCATTTGTGATGTCCATTTGGCCTCAAACTGCTCCAAAAATTGGTGATCCCCCTGTTTTCTTAGAAAAATATAAAAAACACTAGATCTGATCCACCAAACCCTTGTTTTCCCTTTTCTTGAAACACCAAAAAAGCTATAGAAGATCTGGCTCTGATACCATGTAGGATTTGAACAAAACTGCATAACAAATCCATGAAGCCCAAGAAAACCTACATGTAGAAAACTTGTCACAGAGAAGAAAAAGACAAAAAGAGGCAAGGGTTTGATCTAAAAAATTCAGACGAAAAAAATATTATTCAACGGATCTTCATAATTAAAAATACAAAGAGATCAATCCTTATAAAGGAGATTGAAACCCAAAAAGGGTAACCTAAACCCTAAAAAAGCTAGTTTGCACAGTATAATTAATAAAATATTAATTATATGCACCTACAAGATAGCTTAAGAAAACTAGAGTAATAGGAAACTTAATTAATTAAATCAAAGTGATTTAATTAATAAGTGCAAAAAAAAATTACTCTGTCAATCCTATTAACCCTTTTGACACATTCCATCACTACATTTGTCACTAGGGGTCCTAGGACCCCTAGGGACATATTTCAATCATTTATATGGGTCAAAGGGGGCCATAGGGGTCATAGGATGACCTATGACCCCTTTTGACACATTCCATGATGACATATAATATATTAGAATCATTTAAATGGGTTGAAGGGAGTCATAAGATGACCTCTAACCCCTTTCGACACATTCCATGATGACATATGTCCATAGTGGTCCTAGGACCCCTAGGGACATATTAAATCATTTATATGGGTTAAAGGGGGTCACAGGATGACCTATGACCTCTTTCGACACATTTCATGATGACATATATCCCTAGGGGTCCTAGGACCCCTAGGGACATATTAGAATCGTTTATATGGGTCGAAGGGGTTCATAGGATGATTTATGACCCCTTTCAACATATACATGTTATAATTTTTTATATGGGTCCAAAGGGGTCATATGTCATCCTATAACCCCTTTCAACACATTCCATAATGACATATGTCCCTAGGGGTACAACGACCTCTAGGGACATATTAGAATTGTTTATATGGGTCAAAGGAGGTCATATGCTCTTTCAACACATTCCATGATGGCATATGTCCCTAGGGGTCATAGGAACCCTAGGGACATGTTATAGTTGTTTATATGGGTCGAAAGATGACATATGTCCTTAGGTGTCCTAAGACCCGTAGGGACATATTAGAATCATTTATATGGTTCAAAAGGGGTCATAGGTCAACACATTCCATGACGACATATGTCTCTAGGGGTCCCTAGGAACATATTAAAATTGTCTATATGGATCGAAGAGGGTCATAGAATGACCTATGACCCCTTTCGACACATTCTATGATGACATATGTCCCTAAGGGTCCTAGGACCCTAGGAACATATTATAATCATTGATATGAGTCGAACGGGGTCATAGGATGACCTATGATCCCTTTCGACACATTCCATGATGACATATGTTTAGAATCATTTATATGTATCGAAGGGGGTCATAGGATGACCTATGACCCCTTTCGATGCATTCCATGACAAAATATGTCCTTAGGGCTCCTAGGACCCCTACAGACATATTAGACTCATTTATATAGGTTAAAGGGGGTCATAAGATGACCTATGACCCCTTTCGACACATTCCATAATGACATATGTCCCTAGGGGTCCTATAAACCATAGGAACATATTAGACTAATTTATATGGGTCAAAGGGGGTCATAGGATGACCTATGATCCCTTTCAATTCAGTCCATGATGAAATATGTCCCTAGGGGTCCTAGGACCCCTAGGGACATATTGGACTCGTTTATATGGATCAAAGGGGGTCATAAGATGACCTACGACCCCTTTCGATACATTCCATGATGACATATGTCCCTAGGGGTTCTATGAACCCTAAGGAAATATTAGACTCATTTATATGGGTCAAAGGGGATCAGAGGATGACCTATGACCCCTTTTGACGCATTCCATGATGACATGTCCCTTGGGGTCCTCATTTATATGTGTCAAAGGGTGTCATAGGATGACCTATGACCTCTTTCAATGCATTCCATGATGACATATGTCCCTAAGGGTCCTAAGACCCATAAAGACATATTAGAATCATTCATATGGGTCAAAGGGGGTCACAAGGTGACCTATGACCCCTTTCCACCCATTCTATGATGACATGTGTCCCTAGGGATCCTAGGACCTCTAGGGACATCTTATAATCATTCATATGGGTCGAAGGGGGTCATAGGGTGACCTATGCCCCCCTTCGACATATTCCATGATGACATGTGTCCCTAGGGGTCCTAGGACCCCTAAGGACATATTATAATCGTTCATATGGGTCAAAGGGGGTCATTGGGTGACCTATGACCCCCTTCCACCCATTCCATGATGACATGTGTCCCTAGGGGTCCTAGGACCCCTAGAGACATATTAGAATAGTTCATATGGGTCGAAGGGGGTCATAGGGTGACCTATGACACCTTTTGACACATTCCATGATGACATTTGTCCCTAAGGGTCCTAAGACCCCTAGGAACATATTATAATCATTCATATGGGTCAAAGGGCCCTATGACCCCCTTCGACCCATATGATTCTAATATACCCCTAGAGACATACATGGTCATGGAATGTGTCGAAGGGACCTATGACCCCCTTTGACACATTCCATGATATGTATGTGCCTAGGGGTCCTAAGACTGCTAAGGACATATTAGAATCGATCATATAAGTCAAAGGGGCTCATAGGGTGACCTATGACCCCCTTCGACATATTTGATGATGACATATGTCCCTAGGGGTCCTAGGACCCCTAGGGACATATTAGAATTGTTCATATGGTTGAAGGGGCTCATAGGTTGACCTATTACCCCCTTCGATCCATTTCATGATGACATGTGTCCCAAGGGGTCCTAGGACCCCTAGGCATATGTTAGAATTTTTCATATGGGTCAAAGGGGGTCATATGATGACCTATGACCCCCTTGACATATTCCATGACAACATATGTTCATAGTGGTCCTAGGACCCCTAAGGTCATATTAGAATAGTTCATATGAGTTGAAAGGAGTCACAGGGTGACCTCTGACCCCCTTTGACCCATTCCATGATGACATATGTCCCTAGGGGTCCTAGGACCCCTACAAACATATCAAAATTGATCATATGGGTCGAAGGGTCTCATAGGATGACCTATGACCCCCTTCCACCCATTCTATGAAAACATATGTCCTTAGGTGT
This sequence comes from Cupressus sempervirens, assembly GCA_028749045.1. Taxonomy (NCBI): domain Eukaryota; kingdom Viridiplantae; phylum Streptophyta; class Pinopsida; order Cupressales; family Cupressaceae; genus Cupressus; species Cupressus sempervirens. The sequence continues at coordinate 723,958,037 of CM053786.1, read as the reverse complement.
CCTAGGACCCCTAGGGACATATTAGAATCATTCATATGGGTTGAAGGGGGACATAGGATGACCTATTACCCCCTTTGACCCATTCCATGATGACATGTATCCCTAAGGGTCCTATGACCCCTAGAGACATATTAGAATCATTCATATGGGTCGAAGGGGGTCATAGGGTGACCTATGACCCCCTTCGACACATTCTATGATGACATATGTCCCTAGGGGTCCTAAGACCCCTAGGGACATATTAGAATCATTTATATGAGTCGAAGGGGATCATAGGATGACCTATGACCCCCTTCGACACATTCCATGATGACATATGTTCCTAGGGGTCCTAGGACCCCTAGGGACATATTAGAATCATTTATATGAGTCAAAGGGGATCATAGGATGAGCTATGACCCCCTTCGACCCATTCCATGATGACATATGTCCCTAGGAGTTCTAGTACCCCTAGGGACATGTTAGAATTGTTCATATGGGTTGAAGGGGGTCATAGGTCCCTCAACATATTCTATGATGATATATGTTTCTAGGGATCCTAGGATCCCTTGGGACATATGTCATCATGGAATATGTTGAAGGGGGTCATAGGGTATTAAAATTATTCATATGGGTCGAAGGGGCTCATAGGGTGACCTATAACCCCCTTCGACATATTCCATGATGATATATGTCCTTAGGGGTCCTAGGACCCCTAGGGACATATTAAAATCATTCATATGGGTTGAAGAGGCTCATAGGGTGACCTATGAACCCCTTTGACCCATTTCATTCCATGATGACATGTGTCCCTAAGGGTCCTAGGACCCCTAGGGATATATTAGAATCGTTCATATGTGTTGAAGCGGGTCATATGGTGACCTATGACCCCCTTTGACACATTCCATGATGACATATGTCCCTAGGGGTCTTAGGACCCTTAGGGACATATTAGAATCATTCATATGGGTTGAAGGCGGTCGTAGGCTGACCTATGACCCCTTCAACACATTCCATGATGACATATGTCCCTAGGGGTCCTAAGATCCCTTTGGACATATTAGAATCGTTCATATGGGTCAAAGGGGGTCATAGGGTGACCTATGACCCTTTTCAACACATTCCATGATGACATATGTCCTTAGGACCCCTAGGGACATATTAGAATCATTTATATCGGTCGAAAGGCCTTTTGACACATTCCATAATGACATATGTCGCTAGGGCTCCTAGGACCACCAGGGACATATCACAATCATTTATATGGGTTGAAGGGGGTCATAAGATGACCTATGATCCCCTTCAAAACATTCCATGACATGTGTTACTAGGGGTCTTAGGACTCCTAGGAACATATTAGAGTCGTTCATATGGGTCGAAGGGGGTAATAGGATGACCTATGACACCTTTCGACACATTTCGTGATAATGTATATCCCTAAGACCCCTAGGGACCCATTAGGAATGTGTCAAAAGGGGTCACTAGGGGCCCTAGGGACATATGTTGTCATGAAATGCGATGAAATGATGCAGTTTATGATAATATTATATTTAATAATTATATAATATTGTATATTTTAATATAATAATAATATATTATTAGATTATCTAACAATGATAATCATATATGTTACTAGGTTATAGATTTAATAATGATAATAACCATATATATTATTATATATAATAATTTAGTCATATAATACTACTATATATATTTAATAATAATAATATATATCATATATATCACTATATTATATTTAGTTATAATTATTATTATTATATTTATAACTATATTATATTTAATAATAATAATCATACATATTAATATAATGTAATAATAATTATAATAATATATAATAATAATAATATTAATGTCCACACTTTCCCGAAATAAATTTCCCTCTAAAACAGTCTAAAGTTTCCCTCTTAAATTTATTTCCTCTTAAATTTCTCTCCCTCCAAATTTTAAATTTTAAAAAATCCCCTCTCAAATTTCCCTCCAAATTGGTGTGTAAAATTGTCAGACTTGATTGGATATCCAATTTTAAATCGGATATCTGACTAGGCCTAGTATTTACCAAGCCTATTCGGTCAACCCAAAAAACATGTTTGAGACGGGTTTTAGTGACACCCAAACTTTGGGTAGACATCTGATAATGTTATTTTGATCGAAATTGAATGAAACGAAAATTATTTTTTTATATCAGTCTCGAGATTCCATTGATATAATTTCTGTCAAATTCTAAGTTTGATAAGTATTTATTAGTTAATTTTCAATGAAGATTATTGTAAAGTGTTGATTGACATACTGATTGAAAAATAGCTATAACTTTCAAACAGTACAACATTTTTTAAATTCAAAAGTTGTCTCACATTCTATGCTTCGCCTAGTATAAGAAAAATAAATAAAAAATTAAATTTGGTAAAATTTTCTATTAGTTAAGGTGGTCAGACATGGAAGTTTTTTTTTTTGAAAAATTTTTAGTAGAAAATTCATATTTAATTATTTATTTGGAATAAAAATACCCAAAAATATGTGTCACATCCGAGCATAAGTCTACTTTTTATATCTATAATTATATTAAAAAAATATGATCATTTGATTTTGATTAAGGTTCTCAGACATACACCTACTTTTTATTTTCACCCTGAAATTTTCGTAGCATTGCATTTAAATCCAAACTTTTGACCAATAAATTATTTTTTCCTCTAGATAAGGCCTAGTAGTTTATAAACTACATTCAATTTCCTATATATTATTTTCTATAAACTTGTTGATATAAAGTCCATAACCACTTTAAAATTATGTGTCAAGTTGACATAGCCCTGATTTGCTAATTTTTCACTACCACTTAAGGCCATAGTTTGGTACACCATGATCCTGCACATACCCTGTGAGTAGATTCCAAAAGTTGGTCAGCAATCTTGTTGCCCCCCACTATGTATCTTTTTCCACTCAGGATGACATGTCAACCTTTCATCCCCTGAACTCACCATTGCACATTGAAGTGCTCATACATTGAAATAGAGTTAAAAGAGCCTTGGTTAATGGTGGAGCAAGGCTAAACATTTGTACACTGAATTTAGTAAAAGTCTGAGGGTATAAAAAAGATGCCATCAACCTCAAAAAGAAAATCAACATTAAAGCTTATGATGACAAGGAGAAATCATCCAAAGGCACAGTTATTCTATCAATTAGGGTAGTACTAGTTGTGAAAGAAACCATTTGTCAAGTCTTAAATTTACAATTAACTTATAAAATCCTACTAGGAAGACCGCGGATTCATGACATGCAAGTTGTTCCCTCCACTTACAATTAATGTCTCAAATTTCCATACATGGGTCAAGAGGTGACCATACCTTGGGACCAAAACTTTGCACAATATTGTAACTCCCTTATCCTCATAACAAGGAAGAAATTGGCACCCTGATAGATGACATTAGCTGGTCCATGTCAATAGATACTTCATATTCTACCAGCCAAAATAATAACCATTCATCTACATCAACTAAGGGTAAAGAGAAAGTGGGTTGTTCGAGTTCTTCCATTCCTTCACCTTCATCATACAAAGATCCCAAACAATCAAATTATGAGGAAATGGATAGATTAATGAGAGAGATTGATAAGAAGTGTAAACTACAACACAAAGGGGTAGGTGAGTACTTGGTCTCCTTATTTGATCCCCCACTTTCTCCAAGATCTCATGGCAAACCATCATCCACCACTAGACCTTACCATGCACATTTTTTCAAGGCAAGTAGAGTACCCCCAAGCCTAGTAGAAGAAATCAGTAAACAAACTATTGACATCTCCCCTCATCTACACAGAAAAGGTTTTTATTTAATGAAAAAGATGGGAGATATGGGAGATGATCCCTTAGGGAAATTGAAAAGGCATCATCAAATCTCTTGTAGCATAGTTTAGGTCCAACAAATCCAAAATAGGATTGGGGTATGGTGAACAAGACAAGGCATAGATCACCCCCAAGTCTTGTCCCAAGCACAGTGATTCTTCCTCTTCTACCCTAGTATGGATACCCAAAAGAAGAGATGTCATCAACCAAACAACAATTGACAACATCCCATATCTACATCCTACAAAAGAGCCATTCATGAACACCTCTAATAACAAAGAAAATGATGATTCCACAAAATGGGAATTTGAATCATTATCTAAAGAGTCTATTCATGATAAAGAATGTGATTTTGTCCACCTCCTTGCATCCAATAGTTTCATTGCATGAAGATCAACCTCTCATCAGGAATTTACTTCATCATAAGCTAGCACACATTAGAACAACTTGGAGGATGATAAACTCGTGGAATGGTTTTAGTTTCAAACTTTATTTGTTGACTTCTTTCTAGCAAAAATCAAAGATGACTACTATGAGCCACTCGCTAGCTCTACTTTTCCTAACACTTTAGAGGAAGCGCATGTTATAGACCTAACTGATACAGTGTATGAACCTTCTAATGAGGTCATGACTTTAAACCTCATCGAACCCTATCCAGATCATGAACCACTCTCCTTAGTCCATTTTGACCTCATCAGCTAGGATAGAACCAATCCCTACCATATTCCAAATTTTGACACTAACCACGATATCTTCGTTTACCTTAATAGAGTTGAACCATCTTGACCATAAAGAATAAAAGAAATGCACATAGTTAAGTCTGATATCAATCATCTCATTCATACTATAATAGGTCAAGCATTTCATAGACTTAATGACCCCTACCAAGTTGTAGCTGATCTTGAGAAAAAAATAGAAGTGACACATCTAATGGTGAAAACCCAACTGTGGCACCCAAAAATGAGACGATTGATACCTTACCTGAGAACTCTGAGGAAAGATCATCTATCTTAGTTAAACCAACCAAAAAAATCAACATTGATATAGAGTAGGAACCAAGGATCATCTATTTGGCATAGTCTTTAAGCACAACATAAAGAAGCACATTCATTGACTTCTTCAAAGAGAGACATAAAATTCACATGGTCTTACACAAACATGCTAGGATTAGACCCAACTTTAATCCTCCACTACCTCAACATTTCTCCAGAGGTCAAGTCGGTTAAGCAAAAGCTTAGAAAAATGCATCCCCACATAGTTGTACTAGTCAAAGTAGAATTAGAGAAATTGATCAATACCAAATTCATCTAGCCCCTAGCGTATGCATCATGGATATCAAACATTGTGCCTATATCAGAAAAAGATGGTAGCATACACATCTACATTGACTTATGAGATGTAAATAAAGCATGTCCTAAAGATGATGTTCCCCTTCCCAACATTGACACCATTATAGATCTGATAGCAGTTCATTCCATGTTTTCACTCATGGATGGATTTTCACTGTATAATAAAATTAGGATAGCACCAGAGGACCAAGAGAAAACAACCTTTACTTGTGCATGGGGCACATTTTGTTGGAATGTGATGCCCTTTGTGTTGAAGAATGTAGGGGCAACCTATCAGCAGGCCATGACCACTATCTTTCATGACATGATGCACATCTTTATGGTAGACTATGTTGATGATCTCCTAGCCAAATCTCACACCAGAGAAGACCATCTCCCTATCTTGGACAAGATATTTACACACCTAGAAGCTTTTAAAGTTAGGCTAAATCCAAAATAATGTGTTTTTGGCATCCACTTTGGAAAACTTCTAGGATACATTATCTCGACCAAAGTGATAGAAGTTGATCCTGAAAAGGTACAAGCCATAGTCAACATACAACCTCCAAAGAACCTGAGTTAGCTACATTCTCTTAAAGGAAGACTTCAATCAGTCTGTCATTTCATTTTCTAATTAGTAGAAAAGTGTGTACCTTTCACCCACTTACTACACAAGGACATAATTTTTTAATGGGATGATCAGTGTTAGAAGGCTTTTGATTTTCTCAAAAACTACTTGATGAATCCTCCTATGCTGGTACCTCTAGTATTACACAAACCCTCATTACTCTATATTTCTTTGATTGATAAATCAATAGGAACCCTCTTGACATAGGAAAATTATCAAGGCAAAGAAAGGGCCATCTACTACATCAGTCACACCCTAGTCAACTACAAGCTCAATTACACCTTTATTGAAAAGGCATGTTTAGCCTTCCAAAAGCTGTCATTATCTCTTGACCCATAAGGTCAAACTCATCTCCAAGATTGATCCTCTAAAGTACCTTCTTAGCAAAAAAACCTTAACAAATAGATTGGCCAAGTGGGTGATGATCCTAGGTGAGTTTGATATTGAGTATGTTGATAGGAAAGCAATAGAAAGATAGGTCATTGCCAATCAATTGGCAGATGCACCCCTAGAGAGATCAAATCCTATCTTAGCTGATTTTCCAGATAGGCATATTCTTCAAATAGAGTCAATCTCTTGGAAGTTCTATTTTGATGGTTCTTATACACACCATGAGTCAACCATGGGTATTTTATTCATAATGCCTCTAGGCATTACCATCCCCAAGTCATACAAGTTACTTTTTCCTTGCACAAACAACATGGTAGAATATGAAGCCTTGGTCTTAGGCCTTAAACTAGCTTTAGAATGGAAATTGACAGTGCTAGAAGTTTATGGGGATTCTTAGTTAATCATCAATTAAGTCATTGACACGTATCAAACCAAGGATGAAAAGTTATTTCCTTAAAAACACATGGTTGACACACTTAAGGAATGTTTTGTTCACATCACTTTTGAACAAATTCTTAGAGAAAGAAATAGGGCAATAGATGCCATGGCCACCTTTGCCTCCTTACTTCAGTTATCTAAGTAGCATGAGTTGTATGAGTTCTTAGTAGAAGAGGTGGTTCAACCCATGTTCACTCAACCTAACTCTACTATTATTTGTCATTTAGATGCCACTGATTCCCTCTAGTATAAATCCATCATCACCTACCTCCATGATAACACCACTCCCTTCGATCTCTTGTGAAACCAAAAATGTAATTTCATTTGATAGACCTTGTGCTACACTTTGGTGGCTAATACATTGTATAGGAAAGATCTTAATAGTACTTTGTTTAGGTGTCTTGAAAAGGATGAGTTAAGAGTCACTTTGTAAGAAGTCCATTCAGGCATATGTGGGTCACACTCTAGTAGGTTTACACTAGCAAAGAAGATTCTTAGGATGGGATATTTATGGCCGACCATGAAAAAGGATTCTATTGACTTTGTTAAAACTTGCAAGAAATGTCAAATCCATGGAAACCTCATTCATGCACCAGCACAAGAACTGAATCCCTTAGCTACACCATGGCCTTTTTATCAATGGGATTTTGATTTGATCAGAGCCATCCACCCACATTCCTCCAGCGAACATAAATGGATTATCACCACAAAAAAATACTTCACCAAGTGGGTTGAAGCAACACCACTTACAGACTCAACAAATCTCCTCGTTCTTTCTGAACCATATCATTTGTTGATTCAACATACCTCATGCCATTCTCATAGATAATGGCTTGTATTTTAAAAATCAAATTATTGATGAGTTATGTGGAAAGTTCCACATCATACACCACTCCTTGTCCATTTAATACCCCCAAGGCAATGGCCAAGCAGAGGCCACCAAGTAAAAACATCACAGCATCAATTGACAAAATCAATGACAATCAGACATCATGACAATCACAAAACATCAAAATATCATCGAACCATCATTCAATATTTAGAGTTTGACCTAAAATCAAATAATCCAGTCTTTGAACTAATATGCTTCACATATTAGCTCAAAGAGGGGCATTTGTAGACACCCAAAAATTGGCAAAGACCTAAACAATGCAATCTTGATCTATTAACACAAATTAAAGATAAAACAAAATCCTAAAAGGATATCTAAGTGAATTTTTTGGTCCATTAGATCCTAAGCATCGTAAGGAATCTTTGAACACAACAATAGAGAGCAGGGATAAGGGTGTGGTACAGTTGGACACATTTTTGAGAGGTTGTCAAAAATGGTCAGAAAGTTTTGAAGAGAAAGGTGTACGGATCATTCAAGGAAATCTAAAGTTGTTACACATCATGAAAGATAATGTGGATAGGTTAGTAGCCATTTTGAAACAAGATTTTGGTCTTATAGATGAGATACATACCTAGGGTAAGGATTTGCAAGCATTACGAGTAATTAAAGGCCAAAGATATCAGATGTTGATGGATGTATATGTATATGAGAAATGTTAGTATGCTAATAGAAACCAAATTTAAATAAAGCTTCTACAAACTAAACAAAATTCATAAACTTCAAGATAGACTAAGATGAACTCTCAATTGAGAATATGAGCCATTAATGGACTCTCTCAATGAGAAGCTCTCTTGTTGAGTGGCTTTGTCTAAATAGATAGGATGTATGCTCAAGCTTATGCTTCAAAAAGAGCTTCAAATAGAGTTGGAATTTGGATGTGAGTGTATGGTTTGGATGTAAAATGGCTTCTCAAAATGGCATTATGACTTTACTTCATGGATTGTGTTCTTTTGTAAAGGGGAAGGATCCAATTTATAGGCAAGAGGCTTGAGGGATTGAGGGCTAAGATGCAAGGATGGGAAAAAGCTTATGGAAGGCTCAGATTGCATGAGAGGAGAGCACATGGATTGTGCTTCCTTATAGCCAATCAAGGAGTGACACATGTCACATGGTGAGAGGATGGAGGAAAGGGCAAGGATGAGTCAACAAAGGAGGCTCAAGAGATAAAATCTTCATAAAGACCCTCATAATGACTTGTAAGAGCAATAAAAGGGCTTGTAAGAGTCATTTATGACCTAGTGGACTTCATAAAGTTTTATGGTTGAGATATTTTGAGGGTGATGAGAGAAAATTCGACTTGAACTTGATTAGAAATGTTTTAAGCTTGTTTAGGCTTGTGCAAATGATTAGAGGATGGATTAGGATGGTTTAGGATTAGCTTAAGGATAGGCAAGTGGATGGCATTTAATGAGGGTGGGTGAAGGAAGAGATATTTGTTAACTTTGGCTTGGGTTAGTAAGTTTTAACCCATGTTTAGGGAATGTGACAAGGTTAGGAGGGGATTAGGATTAGGTTTAAAGACATCTTCTAGAAGAGTCTAGATTTTGGATGAGGATAAAGACTTTCTAGAATAGTCTAGAATTTCCTAGGATGAGGATGAAGACTTTCTAGAAGAGTCTAGAACTTCTTAGGGTGAGGATAAATTAGATTTTTAGGAAATAAATAAAGTTTTATTTATTTCAAGGGTTTGGGTTGAGGAGATATTTATTAAAACTTTTTTAATAAACATGAGGATTAATATTTAATTTTAATTAAATATTTTGAGTTGGGGTTAGGGGTAGGAAATGATGAGATTAGCCTTTAATTGAAATTAAAGAAGGATTAGAAGATTTTGGAAGAGGTTATTGGTCATAAGGAAATTGGCCAATTTTTGGGCAAAAAATAATTTTTTTATTTATTTTAGGATTTTTGGTCAATTTATTAATTAAATAATTAATAAATAAGGAAATAATGTTTAAATAAGATTTAAACATTTTTGGGAGGGATTCCTTAATTAAATATTTTTAATTAAGATAAAGGGATTTAATGGCATAAAAATTAATTAATTAATTAAATAATTAATTAATTAATAAATGATGATGTCATCAGGACTTTTTCAAAAAATAAAAATACTTTATTTTCTAAAGGTTTTTAGGTGTCTACATTTTGCCCCTCTTTGATGTGATGCCGCAAGTGGCATGACATCAAAGATAAGAAAATAAGATGCCCAAGGCTAGAGCAGAAGAGGAGAGAATGGACTATGAGATGCCCCCTCAAGAAGGCAGCGGGGAGAGAAAGCGAGGCTTGGTGGCTTCTTGAAAAAGTACAAGAATCTGGGATGAGCAAGGAAACTCAGATTGGCAAAGAGAAGGGGCTGAATTAGCTCAAACTCTCACTATGGGAGAATGATAAAGGAGAATCAGATGCACAAGAGGAAGCAAGCTTAAGACCTTAGGGAAGATGGAGGATGAAGGAGCAGAGCGCTATAAAAAGGAATCCAGGATAGGGAGATGGATGAGGGGATTATAAAGCTGATGGAACAGGATTTCAAAGAGTTAGATTGGCGGAAGATGGGTTTCGGAGATCCCTAGGACTAGGATTGTGGATCTCGAAAGATGAGGCTTGGTGGGTTGATTTGGATTGGTGGATCCCTAAGACTAGGATTGTGGATCCCTAAAGCTAAGAGTGATGAGTGATTCAAAGAGATACTGATGCATCAGCTGGGGTAGGAGAGACAGATGCTGGATATGGGTGGGGGATAACGGAGATGAAGGAAAACCATTGAAGCTTTTTGAGCGGGGGATACTTCAAAGAGAAGTACCACCATGTAGTTGAGCACTAGATTTGCTATAGGACTATTGGTTAATTGCCAAGGTTACCAAGAACATCAAGGCCTTTTCACCAACCGTCCAAAGGACTAACAAACTAACTCAAAACAAACACACAAGGATTGCCCCAGCATCACACATGAATCCTAGAGGAAGCAGCGTGGAAACGACACTGGAGAACCCACAAGCAGAAAAGAAAAACAAACGAAAGACCTGATCAAGACCTTACACTCTAATTGCCCCATTCGCAGCATACCATGATATGGAAGATCGTGGCAACCTTGAGGAGGGAACAAGGAGATTGCTTGGAAAAGATACTTCAAGACCCAAAAGGGAAGATCCCAAATCAAAAGAAAGTAAAAATCCAAAAGAGAGCCGTTTGCCAACGAGATGGGTAGGACAAGGCACTAACGGACCAAGATCAGACATGAGGAAAGCTATATCCTGCAAGGACCTATTGGAGAGCACCGAAGCTAGTGGATTTGGATGAGTGATGCATCTGGCAAGCTGAACTAAGAAAGATAACACTTTGGTGACAGGAAATCTAGCTAAAGGATGCATTGGAATAGCTAACCAAGATGTGTGATGGGTGCAAGATGTTGATCAAGGACAAACTGACATGAACGCTGGATAGATACAATGGTACTAAGTTAAAGAGGATGTACAAGCTGATGGACCAAGATATGTTACAAATGTACAAGTTTGTTCATGTTTTGGTTTTTTTTGAGATGGAAATGTTTGTGAAGGATGGGATGTCTATAATAGGTGATAGGTGGATAGGTAGATGGTTTGCGAAAAGCTTAAGGAAAATGGATTTTTGTGTGTGCACGTGATAGTATACAAGCTAGGATACAGGATTATTTATAGGCTGGAATATGGTATAAACCTTGGACAAGATTTGGATAGACAAGGTATGGTACAAGATTTACAAGGTATAATACAAGCTTTGGTACAAGATTTACAAGCTGTACAGGAGGTATTTACAAGCTTCATCAGATTTTGGATATTTGGTTGGAACACCAAAGGAACAAGCAAGTGTGTCTTATGGGATGGTGGGTAAATGGATGAGGGATAGGATAGTGATAGATAATGGATTAGTCTTTAGTACACAAGGCGCCTGAATTACCAGGTTTTCACCAAGGTACCTATCCAAGGTGCTTGAATTGCCAAGTTTTCACCATTGGACGCTTATTTCTCTTTACTATTTTTTTCTTTTGTATTTTTCAAAAGCTAGGTATACCAAGGATCTTCAAGCATAGAACTTCTTGAGATGACTGATGTTAGTAGGATCATTCAAGAGTTCTCCTTCTGGTGTAGATAGCTGATAAGCTCCAGAGCCAAAGGAAGCAGTGACAACATAAGGACCAAGCCATGTAGGTTCAAACTTGCCTTTCTTTTCTCGATCTACTTGGACTTTCATGTTTTCTTTGAGGACCATGTCACCTGGCTGAAAGTGTCGTGGAAGCACCTTCTTGTTGAAATTTCTTTTGAGACGAGTTTGATAGACTGTGAGATGATCATAGGCTTGTTGCCGCTTCTCGTCTAAGAGATCTAGCTGGGTGAGTCGAGCTACTCTATATTCTTCATCTGATATTTGCCCTTGCAAAGATATGCGCAAGGAGGGAAGTTCAACCTCTATAGGTAGTACCGCTTCGGCACCATAGACTAGGGAGTATGGAGTTGTGCCTATGGATGTACGGAAGGAAGTTCGATAGGCCCATAGGGCTGGATTTATTTGTAGGTGCCAATCACGGCCGGAATCATTGACAACTTTCTTTAGAATTTTGAGGAGGGTTTTGTTAGTTGCCTCTACCTGGCCGTTACCTTGTGGGAAATATGGGCTAGAAAAGCGGTGATGGATGCGGAGGGAAGTGCATAATTCTTCCATGTTGAGATTTTCAAAGTTACCTCAGTGGTCAGTGAAGATGGTGGATGGGATGCCGAAGCGGCAAACAATGTGGTACAAGATGAACTTGGAGACCTGAACTCCTGTAGCTGAGACTAGGGGGACTGCTTCCACCCATTTAGTGAAATAGTCTGTAGCTGTTATTATCCATTTATGTCCATCAGATGAGAGGGGTGTGATAGTTCCAACTAGATCAAGGCCCCAACAAGCGAAAGGCCAAGGTGGTGCAATAGGCTGTAGATCCTGTGCTGGAGCGTGCACAAGATTTGCATGCTGCTGACATGGGAGACACTTTCTGACAAAGTCACAGGAGTCTTCTTCAATGGTAGGCCAATAGTAGCCTGCTCTAAGGATTTGTCGCGCTAGGACAATACCACTCGTGTGGGCACCGCAAAGTCCAGAGTGTACTTCCTTTAACACCATTGCGGCCTCATTTTGGTCTAAACATCGAGAGAGAGTATCGTGATAACCTCGACGATATAGGGTATTGGCTATGATAACATAGCGGGATGATTTTCGGATGAGGTTCTGGCGTTGGGTACGTGTGAGGTGAGGGGATATGATACCATCGTTAAGGTAAGCGTGAATCTCATGGTACCAAGGGGATTGGGAACCAACCAAGATACAAACACGGTTTGAATCCTCATTCGCATAGGCGGGTGTGAGGAGCTGCTCCACTAAAAACTCATACTGTGTAGCTGCTTGGGGAATTTCCAAGAGCGAGCCTATAGTAGCCATAGCATCTGCTGCTTTGTTCTGTATTCGAGGCACTTGTGTAAACTGAAGCTTTGTAAAATGTTGGGTTAGCTGATCAACTAGCTCTTTGTAGGGTAATAGCTTTTCATCTTTGGTTTGATATTCATTTAGGGCTTGCTTGATGATGAGCTGAGAATCGCCAAAGATTTGTAGCTCAACAATGTTCCATTCTACAGCTATCTTTAATCCTGCTATGAGGGCCTCATATTCAGCTATATTGTTGGTGCTAGGGAATTGTAGCTTGAAGGCTTTTGGAATGTAATCTCCTTGAGGTGTGACCAACAATATTCCTGCCCCTGATCCATGAGATGTGTATGAGCCATCAAAATAAAGTTTCCATGGGGGTTGTTCTTCAATTAGACAGATATGCTCATCTGGAAATTCTGTGATCAACGGATAAGCATCTATTAGAGGTGCATCAGCTAGGTGATCTGCTATAGCTTGCCCTTTGATTGCCTTTCTATCCACATACTGGATGTCAAATTCACTAAGGAGCATAACCCATTTGGCCAAACGGCCTGTAAGTGTTGTTCTAGAGAGCATATACTTGAGAGGGTCAATCTTGGAGACTAGTTGGATGGTATGACTTAGCATGTAATGGCGAAGCTTTTGAGTTGAGAAGACAACTGCCAAACAAGCTTTTTCCATAGGAGTGTAATTGAGTTCATAACCAACTAGGGTTCTACTGATGTAGTAGATGGATCTTTCTCTTTTGTAGTCATCAAGCTGTGCTAGAAGTGCCCCTAGAGCAGTAGGTGTTGCTGATATGTACAAAATTAGGGGATGACCAGGAATTGGTGGAACCAAGATAGGGGGATTGATGAGATACTGCTTGAGATGGTTGAAGCTGCGCTGACATAAAGGATCCCAATTGAAGTTCTCATCCTTCTTTAGTAAATGTGAAAATGGTGTACACTTATCTGCAAGCTGGGAGATGAAGCGCCGAACAGATTGGAGCTTTCCTTGAAGAGAGCGAAGTTGTCGCAGTGTCTGGGGAGGAGGCATGTCTAAGATAGCCTTGACCTTCTTGGGGTCGATCTCTATACCTCGTTTAGAAACTATGAAGCCTAGAAGCTTGCCAGATGTGACCCCAAAGACACATTTCTTGGGATTCAGCATGAGATGATATTTGGCTAACCTATCAAAGACTTTCTCCAAGTCAGCAAGATGATCCATGAAGGTATGAGACTTGACCAAGATATCATCCACATAATCCTCCAAAATGCTATGGATGAGATCATGAAAAATGGCTGTCATAGCTCTTTGATAGGTAGCCCCAGCATTCTTTAGGCCAAAAGGCATCATGTTGTAGCAAAAGGTTCCCCAAGGGGTAGTGAATGCTGTCTTATGTTGATCCTCTTCTGCAATCTTGATTTGATTATACCCAGAAAATCCATCCATGAGGGACAAAATTTCATGTCCAGCTGTAAGATCTACAATCATATCTATGTTGGGCAAGGGAAAATCATCTTTTGGACAAGCTTTGTTAAGATCTCTAAAATCAGTGCAGATTCTGATGTCACCGGAAGGTTTAGTGACAGGGACCATGTTGGAGATCCACTCTGAGTAGTCGATAGTTCGGATAACCTTAGCAGCTAGCATTCTTTCTAATTCAGCTTTGACCAATAATGCCACCTTGGGGTGCATTTTTCTAAGCTTTTGTCTGACGGGCTTGATCTTTGGATCAACTGCAAGATGATGAACTACAAGCTTTGGATCAAGTCCTGGCATGTCCTGATATGACCATGCAAATCGGCCAATATTCTCTCTTAAGACCTCAAAGAGGAGGTCAGCTTGGTCTTGTGATAGGGATGCAGCAATGTGAACAAGTCTGGGGATCTCTGAAGAACCAATGTTGACTTCTCGAGTATCCTCAATTAGAATAGAAGACACCTCTGGTCGATTATCTTGAGGAGGCAATGCTAAATCCTCATGTTCTTCTTGTGGCTCTGGATTTTCTTGCTGAGGGGTTCTCTTCGTTGCCTTAGCTAGTCTCAGATTCACCTTAGTTCCAGTTTTGGGTGTATCGGAACTAGGTTGGGGATTTTCTCCAAAATACCCCTTGGGATCTAGCTTGTAGATATAGGTAGAATCTGGCTTTGTTTTCTTGTGAGGAGTTTCAGCTCCCATGAATCTTAGAAGTGCCTCCTCTGATGTGAACTCATCGATGTGTATGACACTTGGTTGGTCCCAATCTATGAGTTGTGGATGGGCGAGTGGTAGGTCAATGAGGTGGATGGATAGTTCTTGGAGAACAGAGTCTCCAAGGGAGATTTGGTCTAGGATATCGTCGTAGGCTCTCTTTTCAACTTCCTCAGGAATGTCTTCAATTTCAACAAGGTCGCGGTGAATGTTTGAAAAAGCGTGACCGTTCTCATTGGTGCCCCCAGTTGTGGGTATGCCAAAGCCAAGACCTGACTTCGATTCCCACTTGTGTGCGTCGATGGGGCACTGCATGCCTCTTTCTTCTGGTCCTAGACCACCACCTTGATAGTTCCATTTTTTAGTGATGAGCTTATGTTCTTGGGGATACTTTTGGCTAAAGTGATCAAGGCGTGCTTGATTTCTTTAAGGTGCATCCTTATGTAACCATTTGTTGATATCTGGAGTGAGCTCCTCATGAAGAGGGATTTTCGAGGATACAAAGGTTGTTGGGCCAAACTGTTTGTATCGAGGAGGTGGAATTTCCTTAGCTTTGTGATATGTCGGTCGTCCATGGGCATGTGGATCAAGTGGGAGTGCCCCGACAGCAAATGCATCTGACAGACTATACTCTCCACAACCTTTGTTATTGATCTTCACGGTAGACAGGGTAGAGGCGAGGATGGTTTCTGGGTCATTATAAGTGTGGGATGAGCTGGCGATGGATGTGCCGATATCAATTCCAGGGCAATGGTTTGTATATGAGGCTTCAACCGCATTGCAGTAAGCAAAGGGTTCTGGATCGGCATGGATGGTTACCTCAGTGCCTTGATGCAGAAATTTGATGCACTGATGGTAAGTGGATGGAACGGCTTTCATGGCATGAATCCATGGGCGACCAAGGAGGATGTTAAATGGTAGGTTTAGATCAATAACATGGCAGAGTGTCTCTTGGATGACTGGCCCAACCTTGATTGGCAGCAAAATAGTTCCTTCTGTGGTTCTTTCCAAGTTGTCATAAGCTTTGATGGTGATAACCTCACTGATGATATCTGCCTCAGTATACCCAGCTTGTTTTATGAATTTTAGGGTGCAAATATTCAAGGCTGATCCATTATGTATCTTTACTCTTTTTACAGCAAAGTTGGATACCATGATGGCTATGCGAAGCGGAAGGGTGTGATTTGGCTCGACCACGGGTATGTCGGTGGGTTTGAACGATAGGGCACATGAGGATGAGAGGTGTCCAACAAGATTACGAAAATCAGTAGCATTGATATCAAAAGGGACACGAGATTCTATGAGAGCACTATCAAGGATGTTCTTGTACACAGGACTAGTGCGAAGAAGGTCTAAAATGGAGATTTGGGCTGGCATGTTCCCAAGGTGTTCCAAGATATTGTACTGGCTTTTTGATGGAGCTGATGGTGTTGGTGTAACAGGTGGGCCTGCGATGTTAAATCGCGCTCTTCGAGTGGTGACTGCACACTCATTGTTTGGTCCTTGGATATTGATAACATTGACGGAAGGCTCTTTCTCGGATATACAACCTATAAGGCTACCATAGTCTATATAGGATGAAGTGTGGTCATTGTTCTTCCCATGCTGTTGGTTTGGCTGACGGTTGTTGGTGTTGTTGTTGTTGGTTTGGATAGGTGCTTTTCCAGGATTTTGGTTGTGGTGTGGAGGAAAAGCATTTTGATAGATCTGTAAGCCTGCATTGGGAGAGGTTTGGGCACCAACAGTGATTTCCTTCCGATCAATGAGGTCCTGCACATAGTCTTTTAGTTTCATGCATCTGAGGGTAGTGTGACCTTTTACCCTATGAAATTTGCAGTACTCATTATCTTTGTACCATGCAGCTTTGGATTGGCTTGGGTCAATTTGCTGGGTAGGAGGAAATTTGATGAGGTTTTCTTTGACTAGTTTCTCAAAAATGACATCCAATGGTTCACCAAGGGGTGTATAGTTTCTAGGTGTAGGTTGGAATCTAGGCTTTTGTCCTGCAGCTACATTGATGGCATTAGCTTGATTGCTAGACCCTTGGAAGTTGGGTCTTGGATTGTGGTTTTGATAGCTTTGGTTATTCTGTTGTTGGTAGTTGATAGCTTGTTGATTTTTTGGTTGATATGGTGGGTTGGACTGGTTGTGAGAAGGACCAACAATATTCACATGTCTGGTGTCAGTGACGCCATCTGTTGCAACGTGCTTGTTTTTGTTCCAATACCTAGACTTGTCATTGGAATGTGATTGATTTTGGTTGGCTTCCTTGTAAAGCTTGACCACACCATCTTTAATGAGTCCTTGCTCAAGGATCATTCCTTTCTCTTTGATATCTTTGTAGGTTTGCAAACAGTTCATGGTCATGTGGTGAGCCAAGCTAGGATGGGCATTATCAATAAACATTTTCACAACATGGCATTCTGGCAAGGTGCAGGATATGCGGGTGGTAAGGGTTTGCCATCTTTGCAGGTATTCGGCAAGGCTTTCTCCACCTTTTTGCTTGGTGTGGACAAGATCAACTATTGATAGCTCTGTTTCAACAAGATGGGCATATTGGGCTACAAATGCCTCAGATAATTCAGCAAAGTTTTTAATTGTGCCATAGGGGATTCTATAAAACCATTCAAGAGCTGGTCTAGCTAAGCTTTTGGGAAAAAGGCGCAAGAGGAAGACATCATTGTATGCTACGTCCTGGCAGTGCATGTAAAATTCTTTGATATGTGTGACAGGGTCTCCTTTTCCTCTGAATTTGTCAAATTTGGGTACCTCAAAGTGTTTGGGAAATGGTGTCATGGTAATGGCTCTGTCAAATGGGTAAGGACACACATTCTCAAACTTGAATGTCTTCGGATCATTCCCTTCTTGGATGGCTTTCAGAGCTATCTTCATTTGCTCCCATTCTGAATTGATAGGTGATGGCTGGGGTGCCCCCAATGTAGGAGTGCCTTGAGGTAGGTATGTGCTGGATGGGGCCACTGAATATGGATGGCTATGAGGGATTTTCTGATAGGGATTGTACATTGTTTGGGCAGTTGCATGATGGATGACAGGTTGCTGAGGGGGAGGTGGCGCATATTGCTGCATGTGCTGCGAGGCTTGCTGTTGATATGGGATTTGAGGTTGGGATTGAGGAACATAAGCTGGCTGTGGGATAAATGGATTGCTTTGTGGAGGTAAGGTATAAGATGGTTGAGAGGCTTGGGGAAAGGATTGGGGGGCTTGTGGGGTTTGACCAATATATGTGGGTTGTGCCCCCATTTGGGATGGTATCTGCAAATAATTGGTGGTTGGCTGGGGTGGTGGATTACCTCCTAGAAGTGGCATTGAAAAGTAGTTGGTAATTGGAGGTAATGGATTAGTTGGTGGTGGAGGTGGTGGGAATTGAAAGCTTGGGAATGGAATTGATGGGGTTTGATAGCTTTGTGGTTGGATTTGGAAGCTTGGTAGAGTGGTGGCAGGGGCTGGGGTCACTTGGGAGCTTGGTAGAAAATTGGTAGTAGCTTGTGGGATTTGATAGCTTTGTGGAGTGAGGGTAGTAGCTTGTAGATTTGTGGCTAATGGTATTGAGCTCCCAAGACCTAATGGAAATGATGGGATTGTGCTTTGGGCTACAGTGAACAAGCTGGGGGTGATGAAAGGTTGATTACTTGGCCCCATGGGTGGCATCCCTGTTGTATATTGTTGAGGTTGGCCAAAGATGCTAGCACTGATTTGGGAGATGGGTGGATTTGGAAGGCTAGGTTGGGGAGCAGCAGCAGCAATAGTGAAGGGGGTGAACGGTGAGCTATTTTGGGTAAAGGGGGTTTGGAGCGGAGAGGTATGAACCAAGGATGGAGTGGTGGTGGCTGGGTTGGCTTGCGGCATGGAGATTTCAACTTGGGTGGATGATGGTATGTTTGGGTCTGTTGGATCATATGGATTGGCTGGAGGCTCTTCTTTTGGCATATATTGAGGATAATTTGGATCATAAGAGCCTATGGGTGGTGGTAGCTGCCCAAACAATGGGTGAGATGGATCTGATAATGGAGGGGGTCTTCCAAAGTCAAAGGTTCCTACATTTTCCCTTCGAAAATTAGCCATGATTGTCTCTTTGTTCTTGTCTATAATGGCATTTACCAATACTGCATTTCCTGGTTGGTTCATGAAAGCTTCAATGTCAGTACATGATGGCATAGCTTTCTCTGGGCTGAAGGATGGCTGAGTGCTCAAGGGGGGTGAGGTTGTTCGATCCAAATGATAGGGCTCCATTGTTTCTTTCTTCTTGGCTAAGCGAGTGACGGGTGGCATGAAAAATGCTCCTAGGGATGAGATGCAATAATGCTGATGGATGCAAAAGCGGGAAGGCTTCTCTATGCAAATGATTTCATAGGTTAAGGCAAAGCTATATGACAAAACCTAAGGAGGATTGGGTTGGAGATTCAAACTTCAAAGATATGTTGCCAAAGCACGAAAGGTCTGCTTTCCTATGTGCAAGCTCGATGGTGATTGTGTCAACTTAAGGATAGACTGATGATCCTTTAGGAAGAACACGAGATTGACCACTTGTGGATCCCAACCTTTAGCTCAAGGTGATGAGGGATAACAAGTGACAAAGCTGGATTACCCTAGACAAAGCTCTGTCAAAGGGATAACCTTGGTGAGATTGATGGATTTGGAAGATTTTTAAGAGTGGCAAACTTTTGGCAAAAGTGACAACAATTTTTAAGGCTTGGATGTGAGGTTTTGATTGCTGGCTAGATGGTTTGATTCTAAATGATATGGATGAGCTAATAATGCTTAAGGGGATAACCTAAGATGGCTGGCTTTTCTACAAAAATGACTCTAAAGTGAAGCTTATCCAAGAAGATGTGGAGAAACAAGGGTGTCTAATCATAGAAATCATGCCTAGTTGGTAAGGCATAAGCAGGATTAACTCCTGGATGTTGGCTAAATTTGATGGTGCGCTCTAACCAGGCCTCTTGAAGTGCTTCGTCGGTAGCTTTTGCCTCTACTTTGTGGAGTTTGGCAATTCGTGGGCTTGGTGTTATTTCTTTTCTCTTGGCTGAAAGTTCTTGGTATGCTAGAGATGGTTTGAGTTTAACTTTGTGGAACTTCTGTTTGGGTTTGGGTTGCTCTGACATCAATTTCTGAATCTGCTTGGCTTTGAGAGATCTTGGTTGTTTTGCCTCAACTCATTCAACTTCTGAAATAGGCAGTGACTACGCTAAGTATGCCCTAAGCTAGGATTGACCAAGTTTGGCAAATATTTATTCAACAAATAAAAGATCAAGCAATAGATAGAAACAACCAGATAGAAGTTTTTGATTCTCAGAAAGTGATACTTGCGCCAAGGAGTGTGTATGTTCTACAAATGTTTCGATCAGTCACCTCAAACACATTAACATCCTAGATGGTTGTCTACAGGGTTGACATTTGGCTTAGCTAAGGAGTCCTCGATATACCCAAGGTACGTGAGGCCCAAATCCATAGATGAGACCAAAAAGATGTCACACAGCCGAGAGGAGCGGTAACCCACTTCTCCTCTTTCACTTCTCAAGGGTATAAAGTTCCTTGAGGCTTAGCCCGAGTGACAAAATCTTGATCCCAAGAGAGGTGTCTTTCGATTCACCTTCCGATTCTTATACTCCGCCAGAACGCTGGAGTTGAGGTCGTCCAAGGGGTGATGAAATCCCCAAGCAGGCCTCCTAAAAAGAAACAAGGTTTTGGATCCTAATCTTATGCACCCAAGATGGCCCCGAAAGACGACAAGGGGAGAGAAGACTTGGATGACCTTGGGCTAAAAAACACACTTGTTCTTTTACCAACTGACGCTTAAGTTTTCTGATCTAGACTTTGCAAGCACTCATGTTTAAGATACAATGTTTATTCCAACTTGAAGCGCCAACAAAAGTAAATCGATCGAAGAATGAAAATAATAAGAAGAGTTAGGGTCAACAAAAGCAAACTCGCGCGCCCAGAGGCCCTCCACGTCAAGTATCGATTAATTTTCTTTAAGGCATTCAAGATTGAGTGTGAGTTTGTTTTAAGCCCAAAACAAAAGTGTGTGAGATTCAATTTCAAGCGCGCGCCCGGAGGCTCTCCACGTCAGTTGTTGTTCAATTTTAGTGCCCAAACTTGAAGTGTGGTCGATTTAATCTAGATATTTGATCATTTAAGAATTTTGATAAAGTTAAAGCAAACATTCAAAGACCAAGTGAGTGAGTTAGATTGTGGAACATTTAACACCTTTTTCAAGTAGACCCATCCCCATAAATGGCGCTGAGATTGCAACCAATGGTTAATATTTGATGGGTGATTAGAAAAGAGGTGAGTCCAAGGAACTACTCAAATTGATTTTTGCAAATTTGTATTTTAACTTAACAAGGTTTCTTAAATGTCCAAAAATCAAACTTTACCTAGATTGCAAAAAGAGATTTGTTTTGTTCAATTTTTAGAAGCTCCAAATGAAGTGTTTGATATTGCAATGGTTAATTGATCCTTAGAATTCAAGATTGGATTTGTTTTTTTAATCATGCTTTCAAGGAAAATTTGATTTTAATCCATGGCATTCAAGAGTGATTTTAGCAACATGCATTCAAAGACAAGTGGTTAAACATTCAAGTGTTTTCTTTTGAGCATTCAAGATTGAGATTTTGTGTGTTTTTTAAAGAACTTTGAAGTGCTTTGTTTTAACCTTAGATCATTCAAGATTTTGTTTTGGACTCAAAAGTGAAAATGACTCTTTGGACTTTGGTTTTCATTCAAAATTTTGTGTTCTAGTTTGCATGTTTTAAGCCCAAAAATGATATTCCTAGATTGTTTTGATGCATGAAAATCCTAAGAAACATTCAAGATTTTGCAATAAGACATTTGTTTGGAACAAATAACAAAACTTTTAGGACAATTTTTGGCAACCATTTAGGACTCTTAGTTTTCATGAAATTTTTTAAAAGAACTTTAGTGTGCACTTAGTGTTGATTTTGAACCTTTTGAAATAGAAACTTGAAGTTCTTTTTAAATTCCCAAAAATGAAGTGTTCCTAATTTTGCATGAATGCATCTAAAACCTTGATGTTGCAAGGATGCAAATGATTAGATTAGTTTAGTTTCACTTGTTAAAATATTTTTTCTTTTTTGCAAATTGTTAGTTTTTCAATGGATTTAAGTATGATTTGGGGGTTCATTTTAAGCACTAAAAAGAAGTGTGTATAATTTTTCTTCCTTAACAAAAAAAATGGCCAAGATCTCCCACAAGAAGAAGAAGAAGAAGTAGATGGAATAAGAAGAATATAGACAAGAAGAGGAAGAATAATCCCAAGTGCTTTCTCCACCTATAAGCTTGAAAAATCTGCAAACACTATGAGATTGACTATGAGTTCCTTTGTCTTCTTCATGCTCATGTAGACCTACAAAACCAATTTATACAATCCTACCAATCACAAAAACAAGAAAAATTAGCCAAAATCAGCAAATGACATAAAAAACTTGACTAAAAAAGCTAATGAAGATGACCCATGCGGGGTCCCACCGGGCGTGCCAAAATGTATATGAGAAATGTTAGTATGCTAATAGAAACCAAATTTAAATAAAGCTTCTACAAACTAAACAAAATTCATAAACTTCAAGATAGACTAAGATGAACTCTCAATTGAGAATATGAGCCATTAATGGACTCTCTCAATGAGAAGCTCTCTTGTTGAGTGGCTTTGTCTAAATAGATAGGATGTATGCTCAAGCTTATGCTTCAAAAAGGGCTTCAAATAGAGTTGGAATTTGGATGTGAGTGTATGGTTTGGATGTAAAATGGCTTCTCAAAATGGCATTATGACTTTACTTCATGGATTGTGTTCTTTTGTAAAGGGGAAGGATCCAATTTATAGGCAAGAGGCTTGAGGGATTGAGGGCTAAGATGCAAGGATGGGAAAAAGCTTATGGAAGGCTCAGATTGCATGAGAGGAGAGCACATGGATTGTGCTTCCTTATAGCCAATCAAGGAGTGACACATGTCACATGGTGAGAGGATGGAGGAAAGGGCAAGGATGAGTCAACAAAGGAGGCTCAAGAGATAAAATCTTCATAAAGACCCTCATAATGACTTGTAAGAGCAATAAAAGGGCTTGTAAGAGTCATTTATGACCTAGTGGACTTCATAAAGTTTTATGGTTGAGATATTTTGAGGGTGATGAGAGCAAATTCGACTTGAACTTGATTAGAAATGTTTTAAGCTTGTTTAGGCTTGTGCAAATGATTAGAGGATGGATTAGGATGGTTTAGGATTAGCTTAAGGATAGGCAAGTGGATGGCATTTAATGAGGGTGGGTGAAGGAAGAGATATTTGTTAACTTTGGCTTGGGTTAGTAAGTTTTAACCCATGTTTAGGGAATGTGACAAGGTTAGGAGGGGATTAGGATTAGGTTTAAAGACATCTTCTAGAAGAGTCTAGATTTTGGATGAGGATAAAGACTTTCTAGAATAGTCTAGAATTTCCTAGGATGAGGATGAAGACTTTCTAGAAGAGTCTAGAACTTCTTAGGGTGAGGATAAATTAGATTTTTAGGAAATAAATAAAGTTTTATTTATTTCAAGGGTTTGGGTTGAGGAGATATTTATTAAAACTTTTTTAATAAACATGAGGATTAATATTTAATTTTAATTAAATATTTTGAGTTGGGGTTAGGGGTAGGAAATGATGAGATTAGCCTTTAATTGAAATTAAAGAAGGATTAGAAGATTTTGGAAGAGGTTATTGGTCATAAGGAAATTGGCCAATTTTTGGGCAAAAAATAATTTTTTTATTTATTTTAGGATTTTTGGTCAATTTATTAATTAAATAATTAATAAATAAGGAAATAATGTTTAAATAAGATTTAAACATTTTTGGGAGGGATTCCTTAATTAAATATTTTTAATTAAGATAAAGGGATTTAATGGCATAAAAATTAATTAATTAATTAAATAATTAATTAATTAATAAATGATGATGTCATCAGGACTTTTTCAGAAAATAAAAATACTTTATTTTCTAAAGGTTTTTAGGTGTCTACAGTATATACAACTAAGGAATTAGATAAGGTTGATAACTAGATTGAAAATATTGCAAACAGCAATAAAGTAATGGAGACATTACATGTGGAGATTCACAAGCTCAAGGACCAAGCCCAAGAGAAAATTTTGGAAGTTAAGAAGCATTATAGTGATGCTTCTTTAGACATTTTTGAGGATGATGATCAGGATAAGTTAATAACAGTAGAGGTAGTAGTTGAGAAATTTTGGAAGACTTTTGAAGAAGCTTCTAATAATGAGGATATTAGACAAGCATTTAGAATAGAAAAAGCCTTATTAGATCTAGATGTAAAACTTGATATTTTGTTGAGACTTGTATCGAGGTGGGCAACTATAGGTAGAAAGTGAAAGACAAATATGAAGCCTTATATTTTCTAGATGTGGCTCAAGTCACTGAGATAATTAAGAAATTCAAGGGAAAATACATGGACATAGGTCTAGTATAGGGGAACAAAACCTAGAGGCTAGGATTTTGATTTTGATACTTAGTGAAATTTTGCATTTTTTGAGCCTACTTTCAAGGTGGGTTGGTGTATTGGTGCGCTAGGTGATAGGTGCACATTTTCAGAGGTTGTTGCAAATTTTGAGAATTTAGAGGTGCACCGACAATTAACTGCCAGTTCTAAAATTAGAGCTTTCCATGCATCGAAAATGAATTTTGACAGTAGTTTAACTTCTACGGATTCCTAGTAAAGATGGAGCTTCTATTTTTGACACTTTTAGTCACTTCTACATCATTTCAAGGATTTCTTTTTCTTATTCTCTCATATTTTCTTTGGTTTATAACATGTAAAGACTCATGCATCCAATTAATAATATAAATATGGATGGAGTCCTAATTCACACCAGTTTAATAGTTAGTTTATACATAAATAGACTTGTTTTATTATTTTAGAAGCATATGATTGCATAAAGATATCTCTCACTCTCAACACAAATTGAGGAGAGAATTTCTTATAAATTCAAAAATGTAACATGTATTTGAGGTTGCCATCATTTTGCAATAATATATGCTTTTGGTGCTTGCATTTGGAGTGTAGTGATTCTTGCCTAAATGCATTATATTTTGTGGATGTATGTTCATGAAGTGTAATTGAGCCAAAAGTTTTGTTGCGTTGTTTCTAGTTGTGTGATCTTTTGATTATGGTGTTTTCTATAGGTCTACAAATTCCATCGACATACTTAGTTCAAGAAGAGATCATCATATTCGTCCTGCATAGCTTTTTGTCTCACATGAGCACACTTTCCATGGCCTTGCAATATGATGAAAAGTAAAACATCATATGGTTACTAAATTCTCATCGATGATTGCATTAGTCAAATTAAGGAAGCACTGCTCCTATTTTCATTGGTTTTCTACTAATCTTTTTGAAAGTTTAATTCATAGACATCTTGTTTTTGTAGTTTACTTCTGTTAGGATTTACTTTTTATGTTATTTACTTAAACTTCTTGTTACCCTATTTTAGTTATTTTCTTTTACAAACACTTGGCTAAATTAGGAATTCATATAGTTTCATTAATAGATTACATTCATATATATATATATATATATATATAAACATAGTTATTTTGTGTGTTTTATTCTTTTTAAGATAGCAAGAAAACTCTACATCTTATCTTAATTGTTTGAACTAGCAAAGGCCTCCTCATGAACACTCATATTTATCTTCAACTGAGCAGATTCTAGTAGGTTGCAAGATCACCAAGAATCTTGGAGTTGATCCTTGGATTAGCTTTTCAAGAGAGGAGTTTGAAAGGATTCTTGCAATTAAGCATCGTGTAAAATGACAACTCAACAATATTTAAACATATTTTGGTGATATAATGAAGGCCAACAATCATTCTTATCTTTCCCTCCAATTAGTGTGTCTCTTGGTTTCTTAAGACCCTTCAAATGTAATGTAATTGGAGCCTATTTATATGCTACTCTTGCTCATTTGTGAACATCTTCTTATACATTAATCTAATACTCTATAGTTTGGACGTAGCCACTACTGTAGTGAACTATAATAAATCTAGTGTTATGTATTTGTCTTACATCTACTATTATTCTTCCTTATTTAAATCATTTCAATTGGTATTAGAGTGACTGGAAATCAATGTTGAATTTTTAGAAAGATGGAGGATGCAAAAGTGGAGAAATTCACTGGCAAGAACTTCAACCTGTGGAAAGTGCAGATGCGCTCTTTGATGGTTAAGCAAGACTTATTAGTTGCAATCAAAGGAAAGTCTAAGAAACCAACTACAATGTCAAATGAAGATTGGGAAAAGACTAATGAGAAGGCGATGGCATCAATTTTTCTCTCATTGTCGCAAAAATGTCTTGTTCAATGTCTCAAATGAAAAGACAATGAAAGAAGTTTGGGACAAACTTCAAAGTATGTATCAAACAAAAAAAATCTACATCATGAAGAAGCTCTACAAATTGAAAATGAAGGAAGGGATTGCATTGTCAAATCATATAAATGATTTGAACACTCTACTATGTCAAGCTACCTCGGTTGGTATGACTCAAGATGACGAAGCCAAAGCCATCATCTTGTTATATTCCTTACTTGATAGTTGGGATCTTGTAGTTATAGCAGTAAGCACTTCAAACTCCACAAAGAAAAAGTTGGCCTATGATGAAGTTGTTTCCACCTTACTAAGTGAAGACATGAGAAGAAGTAACAGAGACTCCTCATCCAGTGATGCTCTCACCACGGTCAACACTGAGTGAAGGGGAAGAAGACATCATAGAGGTAATAACCATTACAATCAAAGGAAATCTAGATCACCCAATTGATCAAGGTCAAGAGGTAGGAATCGAGAGTGTTGGTTTTGTGGTAAACCTAGCCACATAAAGAGAAATTGTTGAGCTTACAAGAAAACACAAGAAAAAGTGAGAAATATTGAAGCAAATACAACCTATGAAAAAGATGAAACTATTTTAATTCTTTCTACAAGTGACTCAAAATCAGATTCTTGGGTGCTAGATTTCGAGCCTCCTTCCATGCCACTTCATGTATGGATTGTTTCACAAATTACCATGAAGGACAATTTGGAGAGGTATTTCTTGGAAACAAAAAATCTAATAAAATAGTTGGCAAAGGTGAAATTTTGTTATAGTTGGAAGGCAGAGGACAATGGTTGTTAAAAGATGTTTGCCATGTTCCTAGGTTAAGGCAAAATCTAATTTCTGTTAGTCAACTTTTTGCACAAGGATATTATCCATCCTTACATCTAGATACTTGGAAAGTCACCAAGGGTTCGACGATCATTAGCAAGGGAAATAAAATTGGTATTCTTTATCTTTTTGAAAAGCCTACCAAAGTAGGGGCTGTTATGATAGTCATGGGTAGCGATGTAAAACTTTGGCATCAAAGAATAGGCCACATGAGCAAAAAGGGCCTTGAGGTAATGCTAAAAAAAGATCAACTATCTGGTCTCCAATCAACAAAATTGGAGTTTTGTGAACATTGCCTTTACAGAAAGAAAAAGCAGGTCAGCTTCTTGAAAGATGGACATGACCTGAAGGCAAAACCATTGGAACTTGTGCACTTGGATGTCTTTGGTCCTATCAAGGTAAGTTCCTTAGGAGATGCAAAGCTTTTTTTTACTTTCCTTGATGATTGTAATAAGATAGTATGGATATATATGATGACAAATAAATCTGAAGTATTTTCTAATTTCAAAGTTTTCAAAGCTTTTGTTGAAAACCAAAGATATCATAAGAGGCAAGGAATTTTGTATCTCTTGATTTGATGAAGTTTAATATAATTTCTCATCTGCAGAACTAGCTTTCCCTTAGGAGTTTTTCTAGGGACAATTTGTTCGAAAATATTGTGTTCATTGTGTTGCGCATTTCTTTCCGTATTTTATAAGTGAAGTTGCAGTTGTCTTATTTTTCGATATTAGCTGAGAATTTGTTTTCAGCAGTTTAATAATCATTTATGATAGGAGATTAATAATCAGTGACCACAATAGTTAAATTTTTCACATGGTATCAGAGCGTTGTTAAGGGTAGAAGAGTTATGCCCTAGGAAAGAAATTTTGATCTCTTTAGATTTATTATTTCTTTAAACCCTTGAGATGGCTTCAGCTGGTTTGAGAGATCAGGATAGATTGGATGGTGCCTCAAATTTTGGTGTCTAGAAGGCCAGAATTTCTTTATTGTTGGAAGAGAATGGTATCAAGGATTATGCTACCAGTGTTGTACCTGTACCAACAGATGCAACACAGCTTGCAGCATATAGGAAGGACAATGCCAAAGCGAGGAGGATTATCCTTGATGGTGTCAAGGATCATATTGTTCCACATATCATAGAGCTAGATACGGAAAAGAAGATGTGGGACACCATTCTGAATCTATACCAAAATGCTACCACCAATAGGAAGTTGATTCTCAGAGACAAGCTAAATAATACTCAAATGAATTAGGGAGAAGACGTCACAAGTTACCTCACCAGGCTCAGATTTGTCAAGGATGAGTTATCAGCTATTGGAGATAGCCCTAGTGATGACGAGCTAGTGAGAATAGCCCTAAATGAGTTTACTAAAAAATGGAGTGTCTTTGCTCAAGTTGTCAGTGGACAAGATACTTTACCGAGTTGGGATCGACTATGGACTGATTTCACTCAGGAGGAGTTTAGACTAAGTCTTGTCAATGGGGCCAAAAAGAGTCAGAAAAATGAGGTGGAACAAGAGAATGTTGCCCTAGTGGGTAAAGGGAAAGCAAAGAAGGGATCTAGCAAAGGATCAAATTCACAAAGTGAGAAGAAGAATAAGGACCTTTCTAAGGTCAAGTGCTTTGGATGTCACAAGTTTGGTCACTATGTCAATGATTGCCTAGAGAGGAAGAAGGGTAAGAAGCAGGTGGCAGCTTTAGCAAGTACAGAAGAACTCTCTAGTAGAATGGAAGATGAGTTTGCACTCATAGCTTGTATGGTTAGCTCAACCTCACAGTGTGTTTGGTATATAGATAGTGGGGCATCATTTCATATGATAGGAGTTAGAGAGTACTTCTCCAATTACAAGGAGGAGGACACCAATATCTAGATTTCTATGGGAAACTTGTCCAAACTCAACCCTTTTGGGAAAGGGACTGTTCAATTTCAAAGGGAGAATGGAAAGATAATTCCACTTCATGATGTGTTATATGTGCCAGGCTTAGGTATGAATTTGATTTCTATATCTGTTCTTCAGGATAGGGGGTATAATGTACTCTTTAGAGGGACAAATGTGTTGATTAAGCACAATGATTGGAAATCACCCATAACTATTGGAGTTAGGAGTGGTCGCCTTTATAGATTGTAGTTTGATACTCCTAAGGCACGTATGAGCAATAGTAATCCTAGAGATCTTGGAGAGCTATGTCATAGGAGGATGGGCCATATTCATCATGGAGCACTTAGATTGCTTCATGAGATGGTGATAGGTGTTCCAGAGGTGAGCACAGAGCATGATGATGTATGTAAGGGATGTGTGTTGGGGAAGTTTGCAAAAGCATCTTTTCCAAGGAGTGACACCAGATCTAAGGGTGTTTTTGATCTAGTACATTCAGATGTTTGTGGACTGATGTTGACAAAATCTCTCAGAGGATATGAGTACTATGTTACTTTTATTGATGACTTCTCTAGAAAGACCTAGATACACTTCTTGAAGACTAAGGATGAGGTTTTCAGTCGATTCCAAGAGTTCAAGGCTATTGTGGAGAACTCGACAAGAAAGAAGATAAAGGTTCTTCGGTCAGACAATGGAGGCGAGTACAAAGGAAATGTCTTCCAAGAGTTTTGCACCAGAGAAGGAATCAAGAGAGAATGGATTGTTCCTTACAATCCACAGCAGAATGGAGTTACTGAGAGGAAGAACTGTTCTATATCGGAGGCAGCAAGAGCTATGCTGCATGACCAGGACATGCCCTGTTACTTATGGGTAGAGGCGTGTAATACAATAGTCTACATTCATAATAGAGTTCCACACAAGGTGCTAGGGAAGATGACACCAGAGGAGGCTTTCACAGGGAAGAAGCTAGATGTTAGTCACTTCAGGATATTCGAGAGTTTGGCATATTGCCATATTCCTGGAGATACATGTACAAAGTTAGATCAGACTGTAGAGAGGGGGTACTTTGTTGGATACAGTGAGACCTCAAAGGCATACTAGATTTTCATTCTGGGGACCTAAAGAATTATTATCAGATGGGATGTCAAGTTCATGGAGGACAAGGCATTCAGAAGATCTAGAGATTTGCCAGCAGATGATCAGAGTGAGTAGCCAACAGAAGCTCCAAGACCAAGTCAAGAGCAACAAAGCTCAAATATAGTTACCAGTACGAGTGTAGACTCAGTTAGTGAAGATTCACAAAGTATGGAGCAACAGGTGCAACAAGAAATGCATCTAAAAGACTTAGAGGTTGACATTTCATCCTCTATAGTTGGAAGTGGGAACCATGAGGTTCCAGATACACAAAGGGATCATCAGGAGTTTGTGGGAGCTCCTAGGAAGAGTACTAGACAGTGAAGACAACCAGCCAAGTTCAATGACTATGTGGCATTAGTTAGTCAGTTGGTAGATAGTGAGCCTTCTAGCTATTAGGAAGCTACAGAATATCAGGTATGGCAAGATGCTATGGTTGAGGAATATTCTTCAATAATGCAGAATGATGTGTGGGAGGTAGTACCTAGACCAACAGATAGGGTTGTAGTTGGATCACACTGGATCTATAAGATAAAGCACGGTGTAGATGGTAGCATCGAGAAATACAAGGTGAGGTTCATGGCAAAGGGGTTCTCTCAGAAGGAGGGAATAGACTATGAGGAGACATTTGCTCCAGTTGCTAGGTATACTTCTATACGAGCTGTAATCTCACTTGCAGCATAGATGGGATGGAAAATCCATCAAATGGATGTCAAGACAGCATTCCTTAATGGTGAGTTGAAGGAGGAGGTATACATAGAACAACCAGAAGGCTTTTTAGCA
Organism: Cupressus sempervirens; assembly: GCA_028749045.1. Classification (NCBI taxonomy): domain Eukaryota; kingdom Viridiplantae; phylum Streptophyta; class Pinopsida; order Cupressales; family Cupressaceae; genus Cupressus; species Cupressus sempervirens. Next base: position 723,926,913 of record CM053786.1, on the reverse strand, counting down.
CACAGCAAAGAGACCCACGTGTGCAGATTGAAGAAAGCATTGTACGGACTCAAGCAGGCTCCTAGAGCGTGGTATGAGCGCATTGATACATACTTGCAAAAAATGGGCTTTGTGAAGAGTGAAGCAGATGCTAACCTCTACTACTTGGTGGTTGGGGGTGAGATTCTCATTCTTGTTCTTTATGTGGACAACCTATTTCTTATAGGTTCACTAGGGCTCATAGTGGATTGCAAGAGGAACCCTACAAAAGAGTTTGAGATGAAGGATTTAGGACTTATGCACTACTTTCTAGGCATGGAAGTGTGGCAAACAGATGGGGAGATTTTCCTTGGTCAAGGGAAATATTACATTGAAATTTTGAAGAAATTTGGGATGGAGGATTGCAAAGCCATGTCTACACCCATGATCATGAATTGGAGGAAGGTAGATACAACTAAGGAGAAAGATGTAGATCCCACTTTATATAGATAGTCAATTGGTTCGCTTATGTATTTGGTAAACACTAGACTAGATATAGCATTTGCAGTAAACTCTCTTAGTCAGTTCATGGTTGAACCAAAGAGAATGCATTGGATAGCGGCTAAGCATGTGCTACATTACTTGCATGGTACAGTCAAGTATGGGATCAAATATGTTCAAGGTGAAGGTATCAAGTTGATAGGCTATACTAATGCAGATTGGGAAAGAAGTACAATAGACAAAAGGAGCACTTTAGGGTGTTGTTTCAGCTTGGGATCAGGAGTTGTATCTTGGTTCAGAAGGAAGCAAAATTTTGTGGCTCTAAGTTCAGCAAAAGCAGAATACATAGCAGCTAGCATGGCGACATGTAAAGCTATATGGCTTCGAAAGTTGTTAGTAGCCTTGTTTGGCAGAAGGTGGAGACTACTGTGATACATTGTGACAATCAGAGTTGCATCAAGTTGTCTGAGAATCTAGTGTTTCATGATAGGTCTAAACATATAGATATCAAATATCACTTCATTAGAGATTGTGTACAAAGGGGAGTTGTTCAGCTACAGTACATACCTATAGAGGAGCAAGTAGCAGACATTCTAACTAAGGAATTGGGGAAGGAAAAATTTATCTTCTTCAAAGATAAGTTAGGTGTCCTACAGAATAGCTTCCTCGCTAAGAGGGAGTGTTAGTTTTGTTAGCTTGGACAGTTGTTTGTCCATATGCTATTATTTAGTATCTAATTGTTTTTGCTAACAAATTGGTTAGAGCAAGGACAATTATTGACTTCTTTTAGAAGCAACTAGAAACCAATTTTGTTAGGGTTGGTAAGTTGTTTTATATCTCCACCGTCAATTGTAAATCAATCTCAGCCATTGGTTTACCAACGAGAGTAGTATAAAAGGGGGTCTAGGGGGCATTTGGAGAACAAGAAGTTTGGAGAAACGTTTGTAGTGTTAGAAAATAGTCTTGCAGTGTTAGCAAGGGCACAATGTTAGCGCAGGAATAGAAGTGGCGATTATCAATGGAAGAAATTAGGAGGTTGTCAAAGTTCTGCCAGTAAGAGGCAAGGAATTTTGTATCTCTTGATTTCCTGAAGTTTAATATAATTTCTCATCTGTAGAACTGGTTTTCCCTTAGGAGTTTTTCCAGGGACAATTTGTCCGAAAATATTGTGTTCCTTGTGTTGCGCATTTCTTTCCATATTTTATAAGTGAAGTTGCAGTTGTGTTATTTTTCGATATTAGTTGAGAATTTGTTTTCAGCAGTTTAATAATCGTTTATGATAGGAGATTAATAATCAGTGACTGCAATAGTTAAATTTTTCACATTGAAGGAATGGTAATAAAAAATCCTCAGCAATATGGGTTAGGACTTGGTAGGTTCTCAAATCTCTCCTGCAACATTATCGAGGGCCCGTGTTCTGCTTCACACGGTCAGAAAAACTTTGCATTAAATGGAATAGTGGGCATGGATGTCAATCGATCCTAGCAGGAGTCTTCACGGGATCTATGTTATATATTCCCCTTGCAAAAATTCTCCTGTTCAAGGGACTTCATTGGTGAGCAGTCAAACACAAATCGAATGGAATTTGAAAGACTCAACTGCTATCTCCCTAATGAGTCTGGGACATCCAACATGAAAGACACAAACACAAGAGAGATCAAGACAATCGGCCAAGGCTCCTCATTTCCAAATAAAACTCTACCAAAAGGAAACCACAATTCATTGCATGAACATTACAATCCATGCTCCTTGGATGTAAGAGGAAATATAGAGCCCACCAATTCAATTGCTATCAATGGTCAAAGTCCCATGCACAAGTCTTATAATAATTTGTTCTCTAGCAGTAGAGGGGGTATTCAAAATTTGAATCAATGAACTAGAGTAACTGGCTCACCATTTGAATTAGTTCAAACAAAGAACATAGAGCCCCAAATAAGAAAGTCCATTAGAGAAAGGAGAATGGCAGCAAAATACTCTGATTATGAGTTATTGTTTGCTAAAGAGGTAGAGCCTTCTTTACTAGTTTCTGAATTTGTAGAACTAACAACATATAAATCTGCACTCAAAGATGTAAATAGTGATAAATGGCAATCAACAATGGATAATGAAATGGATTCTCTAATCAAGAATTGAACTTGGGATTCGGTCTCTCTTTTGCAAAATTGAAGATCACTCAAGAACAAGTGGATATATCGATTGAAAGAGGAAGCGAAAGGCAACAAATGCTATAAGACCATATTGGTGGTAAAGGGATTTGATGAAGAAAAGGGGATAGATTTCAACGAAATCTTCTCACCTGTTGTCAAGATGACAACTATCCGAACTATTTTAGGATTAGCCTCAAGTGTTCATAAAGAAGGGACATGAATATCTTTATTTCTAATTAAATCAGAGCTTGTATCGCCTCAAACAAGCCCCAAGACAGTGGTATATAAAATTTGATCACTTCATGGTTGCACACAATTTCACAAGATGTGAATTAGATCCATTCATCTACTTCAAGAAACTTTCTAGTGGTGAGTTTTTCATTCTTCTTCTTTATGTCGATGACATGTTAGTAGCTGGCACAAATAAAAGAATAATTAATGAGTTGAAGGAGAAATTTGGCAAGAAAATTTGCAATGACAGACTTAGGGATAGCCAAAAGGATTCTTGGCATGACAATCACAAGGGATAGGGAAAAGAGGGAAATCACCTTGTCTCAAAAACAATACATTAACAAAGCAGATAGATCGATAGTATCTACACCCCTCTATTTTAAGGCCCGCCTCTGTTGCCCACACACAGCCCAACCCCCCTACTATTTATAAGGCAGACAACTATCAATAATTAGGGCTATGGCAATAGATTGTTAAAACCGAGCCCAATCGATGATAAGTAGGGCTCGGTTGGGTACTCCCCCTATATACGTAGTCATACCTATCGATGGGACCTCAGTCGGTCCTTCCGATCGAATTGGTGAATCACTTCCGGCGCCCCGAAGTTGTTGAAATATTTGGCATGGTTGATGCAAAAGTAGCTCCTATTCCTCTTGCTAGTCATTTTTGATTAAGTTCTGAATTGTGCTTAAAAACACAAGAAGAAAAAGAATTCATGGAGAAAATTCCTTACAAATCAGCAATTGGTAGCATCATGTATGCTATGGTTTTTGCTTGCCCCAACATTGCTCATGCAGTGGGAGTTGTGAGCAGGTTCATGAGCAATCCCAGAAAAGCTCATTGGGAAGTTGTCAAATGGATACTAAGTTATCTAAAAGGCACTTTAGATTATGTCTTATTTTTTTGGAGGAAAGTAGGTTTAGCTGCAAGGTTACACTGATTATGATCTTGCTAGAGACTTGGACAAATGAAGGTCTACCACCGGTTATACCTTCATGTTTGTCAAAGCTGCGATTAGTTGGGCTTCATGGTTGCAACATTATATTGCTCTTTCTTCAGCTGAGGCTGAATAGTTATCTCTTTCTGAAGGTACAAGGGAAATGATTTGGCTTCAGCGGTTGTTTGGTGACTTCAAAATTCATCAAAGTGAATATAATCTATTTTGTGACAGCTGCAACACGATCTTCATGACACATAATCACTCATCACAATGTTGCTCCTTTCAAATTTATTATTTACGTATTAATTTACATTTCAAAGTTATCTAAAATGTGGAGTACTAAATAAATAATTATTTTAGAAATGTATTTGAAGTATTCAAGTGAATTCAATTTGTACCAAAATATCAAGGTCGTGTATTGGTATTGGTATGCATATTGGGTGTACTATGTTGGTTTAGAAATTGTTTTCCCCTTGTAAAACATTTTAAAAACTATCATATACATAAAATTGTTTGATATTCGTATCATTTTCCTTGCATTTCTTCTTGTTGTTTATCAAGCTTAATTCAATATATTATTAGTTTGAAACTTTGATACAATATTGATTAGTAGTATACTACTAAAGTTTTTCTAAGTTTCTTTAAGTTAGACCTAGAAGTTTATCATTCACAATATGTCATTATATGATTTATAATCTTCTTGTTCATATTTAAAATCTTACTTCTTTGTTATGTGTCTAAAGTTTAAACATTCAGCATATACTCATGAGTCATTTTTTTACCTGTGCAAATTATTTTATAAAAAATTCATATAAGAGGGTTTATTCTCAATCATTTTTTATACTTTAAAGATGATTTAGCATAATTATATACGTCAGGATTATTTTGTATCAGCCTGCCAAGAGTACACACAGAAATAAACACACATTCAACAACAAGAACCAACTAATGCATGAATCAAGTACTAATTGATTTAGACAATTCACATGATAAAAAACACTATCAATATCCAACACGTCTGGCTATGAGGCCTTCCCAATTGCAGCCACTATAATGGATCACAACATTAGAGCTTAAAGCTCACAATATTAAGAATTTCTCCTAACTTGGAGCTACCTACTTCCTCGAAATTACTTCCCTACATATCATCTAAGTCCCTATAGAGCTATCAAGACCACAAGTCAGTCAGTCAGTCATTTAAATACAAAATATGTCCTACGTCGGAGGAAAAAACAAAACTATCTAATGATCAAAATAGAGTCCGTGCTCTTTTAAATATAGGTCCAAACATGATCCAACTGATGTTCCCCAACTGCGCAAGATGTCACGTGTCCAAAGGAAACTGTGCAGAAAAAATTTTGAGTGACCTAAGATACTCCTATATATATATATATATATATATATATATATATATATATATATATATATATATATATATATATTACTTTAACATATTTCACGAATGATAATTATATAATATCATTTGTGAAATATGTTAAAGTAATATATATATATATATTACTTTAACATATTTCACAAATGATATTATATAATTATCATTCGTGAAATATGTTAAAGTAATAATTAATATGAGTTAAGATATTATCAAAGAGACATTTTTTAATGAGAGACATGCGTTTTCATATCATATACATATTCATTGAAAGAGTAACTTGAAACACATAAAAATCAATAAGTGTCATTACAAGTTATAAGTTATAGTAGCAACATATTGAATCTAAGAACTGTGATTAAAATCTGAAATTCCTATTTTGTATACAGTTAATAAGAATTAATATGGTATCAGTGCAGTATTGTTTCCTGTGTGTGCTCTTTAAGCGAAGTTCAAAGTAGTAGTGGAATTAGTTCAAAGTAGTAGTGGAATTAGATTACTTGACATGGGCAAAGAGGTTGTGCTTCCTCTTACAAACCATACAAAGACTGCTTTCTCATTGTTTCTGACATGTCTATTAGATTAAAATTTTATTAAAGAAGTCTCAAAAAAATATTAAAGATTGGAGTTGAACAAGGAAATATCATTGATGCAAACCATGATATTTTCATTTGGTTTATCATATTTAATAGTGTGTCCCTGATGAATGATTTGAAAAGATGTCATTCGTGCTCACTTCCCTGAAGCAAAATCTAGCCAAGGATATGGAATGATAGAAGTGGGGTGTATTTTTGCAAAGAATATGGCATTTTATGAAGGATCCATTCTCTATTAAATCTAACTCCGGTGGAACTATCCTTTGAAATGCCCAAATTAGAATCATCAACATAGTGAGTGGAGTTTCACTGCCTTGCAGCAGACCTGGTAAAAATTGTATTCACTGAACTTATAATGAAAATCTAAGGCATCGTCATTCTCAGCGAACACTATTTGACATAATCATTTAACCGAGGCATGAGGCAATATAGATACGTCATGAGCATATTCATTATAAATTGTTTCCTTAAGTTTGATATTGCGAGCTCCTACAGGAGATCATAGGCTAGTCACAAATATCATAGACTTATCAGATATCACAACTTACTCTTGACAGCTATAATTTGTTGATATTCTTATCATTGTGGCCTGTCAATATAAGTTATCGTGGTTAGTAATCTAGGTCTCTGATGTAGAGACCTAGGTGGACTTTGAGTTTTTCACAATAAGAGAGACTTTCCTAGTGTTCTCACAACACAATCAAGTTTCTTCATAGGATCATTCTTCTTGATCCAGTCAACTTGAAACCATATCGGAGTGCACATATCATTCTATTGTGCCATCCTAGGCTCTACATCTTATAAACATAACCTCTGTCCCTCAATCCATCCATTGGATTCATCTAAACAATCTTGTTCACCAATCTACCAAATGCCCAAACCATTACTGCCACCCACAATTAGCCCTCTTTTGGCCCTCCTATTACAAAGAAATGACTAGTAGATCACCTTCCACCAACCATCTGACCTCAAACAGAGTTGTCTTGTCACCCCAAACAAAGGATTTTTCAATTCATAGGAGATTCCATCAAGTTTTCCTAGCCCAAACAACAAACCCTCCTTCCTAGGTGCCCAAGCCTAGGGTTCTCTCAACTTACCTTTCCAAACACTTCTCGATCCTCCCAATGGTTCTAACACCTTCTCCTGGTCCTATCTTGACCTTCCATGCCCTAAAATATAGCCCTCATTTAGATGGAACCTCCAAACCTATGACTGTCCCAACATCTAGTGTTCCCAAACAGCCCTCTGTCTTCAACTAGAGACCTTCTTCTCCAATCTCATTGCACATTTCTGCATATCTCTGCACGAAACATCATTATATAGATACATTTAACATATTGAAAGCCTCTCCCACGAGTCAAATCTCCATTACTGTAGTGGGAGAGGTGAAACTTTAAATAATCTCAGAAAGTGAACTCTCTGTCATGTGATAGTGACAGTCACTAAATTGTTGTGCAAAATCTTTTACAAAGGACCTGTTCAAATGGAAAGAACTTTGAAAAACCTTCTAAAACATTTGTATGTTCAAAAGGAAACTTGAAATGAAACAAAACTTGTTCGAATCAAAAGACAATCAAAATATAATGTCTCTGTCACGTGATAGTGACAGTCACTAAATTGCTGTGCAAAATCTTTTACAAAGGACCTGTTCAAATGGAAAGAACTTTGAAAAACCTTCTAAAACGTTTGTATGTTCAAAAGGAAACTTGAAATGAAACAAAACTTGTTCAAATCAAAAGACAATCAAAATATAATGTCTCTGTCACGTGATAGTGACAGTCACTAAATTGCTGTGCAAAATCTTTTACAAAGGACCTGTTCAAATGGAAAGAACTTTCAAAAACCTTCTAAAACATTTGTATGTTCAAAAGGAAACTTGAAATGAAACAAAACTTGTTCAAATCAAAAGACAATCAAAATATAATGTCACTATTCTGTGACTGTCTGCAGCGGCAGAGAAAACACTGTCTTTTTATTGATTTTTCCAAAGCTTTCTTAGATCCTCGATACATATCCTTGAAACTCATTTACATCATGCTTTTATAGACTCCTTTGGCACCTTTAAATTGCCTAATCCCCTAAGGAACCAACCAACTTCTCCTAACTATCTGGGTGACAGTTTTGATTAATTTTTAATAACTTTTAATAACAGTTCTGCACCATAACCTTGGGCAGTCAAAGACTAAAGACCTTTTAACCCAATTCCTAAATGACTCAATACTCCTTAATAAGACTTAATGACTCTCAAATAGTGCAATGTTCCTGATGACTCCTCCTTAACTCCTTGATTCCCTTATTGTGGCCTATTGTTAACATTTTGACAATTTGACATATTTTGCTAAGTACATTGTACTTATTTGCATTTCATATGCTAATCATGACCTTTTGACCATTTAACCATCCTAATACCTTCTAGGATTCCATTTGCCCTTGAAACATCATAAATGACCCTAGGTACATTCTAATTCCCATAATGCCATTTAGGCTTACATAATGATCATAAAACATATTTGAAGGAACATTTCATGGTCTCATTACAACCAATGACCTATCATGGTCATGTTCACATCTTGTTGCCTTTAGTGCCTTCTTGTGTCCTCATCCTTAGCCTTGATGCTCCTGCATCAGTCTCATTAACCACAAGTGTGCTCATTGCATATCTATGAAAAACATAGCAGATACAAGTCAGAGAGGTTCAGTCATGATGAACATCTAGCTCCTACAAAATTTGAGAGTTTTGGGAGAATAAAGATAATGAGGCTATTTTTGTAGCGGGCATATGTGGAAATGAAAGTTTGGGATTAGAAGCCCTGAGAATGGCCTACAGTGAGGCATTTGATCACTGCTAAGATCAAGATTAGATTCGATTGGGATAGCTTAAACATCATAACTTAAGGTTTGATTCTTAGGCTAAAAGTGTTAAATAGTTAAAATTGACTTATTATTCTAAGCTTGATTTGTTCCTTAATATGTGATGTTTAAGAGTGGCAGACTAACCCTCTTCTCCTTCTCACTCTCGAATGAGCACAACTTAATGAATGTTGTCAATTATTGTGCTAAACTTCGTAGAGATGGTGGCTCCAAACAGTAGAAGATAATACTCATAGAATGGGGGTGTCAATAAGATTGATTAGATGGTGGATTCAAATAGCAGAAGATGGTATTTGGTTCTAGTGTGTAACGTTTCCTCTAAATGCTTTACAAAATTCAACTCTCCAATCTATCCTAGTTCTGAGTAGTTTACGTGATGTCCATTTGTTTTTTCTATCCAATAATTGCAAATTCTCAATTCTGTAATGCCACATGTACTAATAGAAAGGCAGCGTACTCATAGAGGAATACAAAGGAAGACACAAAGAGCGGAGTGGATAGGAAAACAAGGATTGTCAACAATATAAAGCCCGAAGTAAGAGCGAGGTATGAGAAAGAAAGTTTGTGCCAAAATTATCATGACAACACGATGGCTATATTACAGATAGATCGATGAATTCTGGATGATATTTTAATATCTCGATATTAATTTTTAGATGAGATGATACAACGAGAATCCTTTACAATGACACCAAAAAATATTACTTGTTTGTCAGGTTCGAAATAGTTATCAGGCTTTATAAAATGGCTTTATAAAGTCATTTATGTTTGTCGAGTTACCTCCTTGCTTCCTTGTTAGCCTGATAAAGCTCATATCCATTATACAGAGAGAAATTGTTTTTTCCCCTTAATTTAGGTGTCTTGGAAGAGGTTGGGTAATGACACATGTGCAATGTTTGAATGGTCCTTTAAACTAAGAAAAAAGTGAAGACAGTTTGTCAGCTGTACAATTGTTTGACGTGTATTTAACAATGTTAATCATGTAAATGATGATCTTCCGCATTACTGGAGTCAGTTTGACAAAAGTTGATAACAGTTGTGTGCCACGTTGACAGCAGTTAAGTTATTTGAAACCAACTCAACAAATTGTCGAACTTACATAAGTCCAAATCTCTTTTGGATTGGTGATTGGACCTACCATTTTGAATCTCAATATATAAGAGAAGTGGTAATAAGGATAATTGTGATACATAAATGATCACAATTATCATCAAGGGAAACATTATGTGCAGATATCTTCTTTGCTAGATACGATGAGATATAATGTCAATTTACATACCAAGAAAAGATATGAGTACGGTGAATATCATATGGTTGATATTCTTGGGCATACAATATTTCTGATGTTGTGAGATAATAGTAGTACATTGTATTTTATATTTGGATAGAGATCATCCTTGGTAGCTAAGAGGGAGTGTTAATGATGTAGCTTCAATCAGATGATTCCAATTTATGAAATTAAATATTTGAATGGCCTATCAGCCTTAAACATTTGATATATATTCTTCTCTTTTATTACCATGAAGCATTATTGTTATTGATAATAAATTATTAAGGATATATGTATGTGTGTGTGTGTGTGTGTGTATTGTACATATGTATATTATCTATATATAAAAATTATTATCATATATAATAATAATAATAAATTAACCAAATATCATTTGTGAAATATGTTAAAGCAATAATTAATATGAGTCAAGGTATTAACAAAGAGGCATGTCTCTATGGGAGACATGCCTCTTCATATCATATAGTATATTCATTGAAAAAGTAACTTAAAACACACAAAAATCAATTAGTGTCATTCCTAAGTTGTATAAACTCTTATTTCCATGCATAAATAACATAGATTGACATCAAAATAAAATTGGAATGGAGAGTGACAAAATTACATATTTGTGGAGATTCTCAATTAGAGATCAACCAAATTAGTAATGAGTACTTAGCAAGGATGAAAATTTAATGCCCTACAAAAATATGTTAATTCAATAATATGAATAAATACTTTGTCACGATAACTTTTGAGAAAATACCTAGAGGTGAAAATAAGGCAGAAAAATTTATGGTTACACTAACCTCTCTTCTACATATACTTGATCAAAATGCTAAATATGAATACTTGGTGGAAGAATTGGTGAAACCCAATTATGACCTACTTGAATCCAAAAAAATTTGCACACTTGTGGGTCATTAAATTCCCATTAGTGTGGTCCCATTTATACCTATCTAAAATACAATACTTTACCTATGGATCAATCATGTAACCAGAAAAGAAACACAATAAGACAAACTTCATGTTATACCCTTGTATTGACACATTGTCATAAAAGTATTTATGGAACACAACTTAGATGATTAGAGAGTGAAGAATTAAAAAATTCCTTACAAAATTTTCATGAGGTTATATGTAGCTCACACTCTAGTGTGTTTACCTTAGTGAAGAAACTTCTTTGGATGGGATATTATTGACCCACAATGGAGAAATATTCTTGTTAGTTTATAAATATATTTTAGAAATTCCAATATTGTGGGAACCTGATACATGTACCATCCGAGGAATTATATCCATTAATCACACTGTGTCCCTTCTATTGATGGGGGTTTGATTTGATAGGGATGATATATCCACCTTCTTCTAATGGTCACAAATTCATTATAACTACAAGTGAATACTTTGCAAAATGGGTTGAATTTTTACCCTTATCAATTACAATTGGAAAATAAATCTCAATGTTTATCTTGAAATACATCATTTGTAGATATGGTATCTCATATGCCATAATAATGGCTAGTGGAAAGTGGCTTAAAAATAAAGATGTTAAATAATTGTGTGAGAAAATTCATATCATTCAACATTTCTCATCAATATACTATATCCTCAAAGAAATGGTCAAGTCAAAGCTTCCAATAAAAAATCCTTAAGATTATAAAGAAAATAGTTGATGATTCAGAAGGGACTGGTGCATCTAATTAAATCTGACATCTTGGGCTTATAGAACAAGTATTAGAATAGTAATAAGAGCAATATCATTAATTAGACATCTTGGGCTTATAGAACAAGTATTAGAATAGTAATAAGAGCAATATCATTTTCACTAGTCTATGTGTAGAAACCAAAATCTCATCACATACATTCATAATCAAATTTAGACATCTTTTAAAGCATATTTGAATCAAATCTTAAATATTTAATTAATTTTAGCAATATCCCATAATTAATTAATTATAGCCCAATTAATAAATTAACAGACAACAATAGTCTAATTTATTAATAAAATCTCGCTTCCTCTATTAAATTAAGTAAATGCTTGAAACATGTTTAATTTTATCTCCAAAATAAAATCTCGCTTCCTCTATTAAATTAAGTAAATGCTTGAAACCCATTTAATTTTATCTCCAAAATCTCTCTCTATTTAATTCCCTTCACCCACAAACTCATCCTCTAAACCAACAATTACCCAAACTCAACCCATGCACCAAATATTCCTCTTTTAATTAAATAATTCATTTATTTAATTAAAATCTCATGCACCAATAATTCCTTTTTTAATTAAACAACTAGTTTATTTAATTAAGCTCACTCACCAACATCTTTTATAATAAATCCATCCACCTCCCACATCATCTAGTCAACTGAGCCACCTCACCCACCTTAACTGAAATACATCACCTCCTCTTCCATGTCTAGAATCTATTTCCAAATCACTTGCACAAATAAAATCATGATTTATTCTCTCTAATTCAAACTAAAGTCTACTCTCATGCCACATCTTCTTAATCTATATCTCCTAGACCTATAATAGTCAATTGAAGTTTGTCTCACACCTCACTTAGGTAACTATCCATCAAGAATTCTTATCTCCTCTTCACCCAATTTCCTATAAATTGAACCCTTTTCTCCTCACAAATCATCCACTTTCGACTAAGTAGAATTATTATACTATTTTGAGAGATAATTACTTTCAAAATGTTATTTGGCGATATTTAAATTTTTCATGCATCCATCTATCAAACTCATCCATTGTTGAAGCTTGAGCACACATCCATGGTCATGGCCACATCTACATATCAAGGAGGCTATGAAGACTCATAGGTTTGCATTCTTTATTTGTGAGATGTTTAGATTTGGCTTTATATCTTTTGCACCATGATTCTAACACATACATTATAGCACGCCTGATGGGACCCCACAAATGGGTTATTTTGCTATCCAAATTTTACTTTTTCTTTGTTAAAAAACTAAAGGATTATCTAACACTTTTGTGTTTTTGTGATTTGTTTGCATAGTTTCTTGATTTTTGCAGGTTAAGGTTGATATTAGGAGCCTACAAAAAAAAATGATTTTTTGGATCAATATTTTAAATTTATAATTTTTTTATGATTTTAATTAAAATACATGTATTCAGAGAAAATAAAAGAATTAGAAGCTCAAATTTGTTTTGGAGGTTTCTTCTTATGTTGGCAACCTACTGTAAAAGATTCAGATTTTTTTGAGAAATTTATGATGTTTAATATATTTTGCATGCATTTTCATTAAAAACATATTTTGGGAGAAAATAAATGAATTAAAAATTGAAAGTTTTCTTGGAGGTTTTTGTTCATGCCTCCATGTTAAAGTAAAAAGTTTAGATTTTTTTGAGCAATTTATGATTTTTTATATTTTTTTCATCCTTTTTCATAAAAATAATATTTTAGGTGTAAATAAAGAAACTAAGAGTTAAATTACTTTTTGTAGGTTTCTATTGATGTTCCCATACTAAAAATTTAAAAACATATATATATATATATATATATATATATATATATATATATATATATATATATATATATATGTATGTATATATATATATGTATATATGTATGTATATATATGTATGTATATATATATGTATGTATATATATATATGTATATATGTATGTATATATATGTATGTATATATATATATATATATACATACATATATATATATACATACATACATATATACATATACATATATACATATATACATACATATACATACATACATACATACATACATACATACATACATATATATATATATATATATTAGTAATTTTCATTTTTAAATTTTTTTTGCATGATTTTTCATTAAAAAAATATGTTGGGAGTGAATAGAAGAATTGGTAGCTAATTTTGTTTTAGAGGTTGTCAATGTTAGAAACTTATAGTAAATAAACTAGAGTTTTAACATCATTTTTTTAATAAATATATTTTTTAATGATTTTCATTAAAATAATCCTTTTGGGAGAAAATAAAGTCATTGTCTTTTTTTGCAAGTTGGAGATGTTAGGAGGCTACAATAAAAAATTTAGATCTAAATGAAACTTTGGGAGTAAAATTTTTGAATCTTAAAATTTAACTCGCATTTCATTTTGAGTACTAAAAAGAGCAATGCATGCTCTCACATACACACAATCTTGAATGATTAAGAGAATGAACCAAAAAATGAATTTTTCGATTTGGCTCTAAAATGAAGTTGCACAATCTTGAATGCATAAATTTTCAAAGAACATTACAAATTGTACATGTCCATTTTGGCTTTAAAATGAATGCACAATTCTTAAATGACAAAGGTTAACATGCTCATATCACCTTCACTTTCCAACTTTCATGATTTGATCTATTAAGTTGACCCCTTCAAACAATTTATTAAGTTGATGATCAATTTGCTAACTTGACCATGCAAATTTCCAAGTTAGAAAAATGAATATTGCATCTTAATCACTTGTGTTTTGTATCATAGATAGCCAACTTAAAATCTTCAATTTCAAAATAACAAACTTTTTGGTGTGTTTCTAAGAGTGTTTCTACTACAACGCTTACCATGGGCTCATTTGATTTCTTTAATTTTGATATCCAATTAATTAAGTGACGTCTATATCGAAAGATTGTTAGCAAGATCATCCACAACATCCCTAGTGCTTCTATACAGGGTTATCCATTGGGAAGCATCACCCAATTCGAGAATGACCTCACATCAGTAATGTACTAGCTATTATAGAAATAAAGTTCTGAAAAAAATTCTCACTTTATATTCAAGCAAGCTCAGGAGATGTGTTTTTGATGGTAGTTTGAGGTATGAGAACTTTCCTATGATTTCAGCATGGTCTGAATAGACTCTTAAGTGGGTCAATTGCATAACAACTATTTGGGAGGACTCTATGAATCTAATTATAAACCAACTTAGTAGCTACCATTTTAGCCATATTCTAAAAAGCTAATTTGACCTTAGGCATAATGTGTTTATGAAGTTCTTGCAGTGTGATTCGACCTCATGAAAACATTTGTTGAACATACATAATTCTTGGTCCTATTTTCCAAAATCCTTTTACAAAAAAGACTGTGTACTTGTCTTTCTCAAATTTTCTATGTCCTTTGAGAGATTTTTTGTTCACATATCTTATTTATTGTTAGGAAATCTATCTTTGGGTACTGATAGGGTGTTAGCAAGTTCATTTGCAACAACCCTAGGATTGTTTTGGTTGAAATTAGAAAATTGTATCAATTCTTTATTGGCTTGAAAGATTACTTATCCTTTTTATTATTGAAATTATTTATTTGTGCACATAGAATTCAATTTCTCATGTCTGACCAACCATAGCCCAAGTTTAAAAAGGTCAAGCTTCAACCATCCTTAGCATAGAAAGAAAGAGAGTCAGCACACCAAAAGCTAGCACCCTCCAAGCCTATACTTGTGAAGGAAATACAAATTGAGAAAGGAGTTGAAATAAAATTACAAACTGAGTAGGATAACAAAATCAATAGTTTAATCCTCGAAAAAGGAGTAAACCACATGCTTATTGGTCATATATTCATCAACCATCACAATTCCTTTTAGCCTCATCACACATCTTGCACTTTGTTACTAAGATCTTTATCATTAAGTGCTGAGTAGGATAACAAAATCAATAGTTTAATTCTCAAAAAAGGAGTAAACCACATGCTTATTGTTCATATATTCATCAACCATCACAATTCCTTTTAGCCTCATCACACATCTTGCACTTTGTTACTGAGATCTTTATCATTAAGTGCTAAAAGGTTGTTAGCTAGTCCATTCACAACAACCCTAGAGTTTGTTCTAGAGAAAGTGGTTATTCAATCAAAGCTAAGGTATACTTACTACAGTTACTACCTAGTCTGAAAGTTGTGATATTGAGAAAATCCAAAAAAATTATTCCTTGTGTTAAAATAATCCAAACCCAAGTTCAAAAAAGTTAAGCTCCAACCATCCTGAGTATATGGTGAAATAGAAGCCGAACACAAAAAAGTGATAGCCAATCTAAGAATTTCTTGATTAGATCAAATTGAGAGAGGGGGCATTGAAAGCACACTACAAGTAGAGTGGGAGTGCAAGATCGATGAACTGAGAACCCATCCTAGATTTAATTACTCCCTTATCAAGGTCAACACTTAAAACATTTATGACTAGGTCCAACTTCTTCCTTGCACACGTTGCACTTTTCTTATCCTAGAGTCCTTTCTTAGTGCCATCATATAGCTTATCCTCTTCAACATTGTTATTTTCATAATCCCTTAGAGGTACATCTAGAATCCTTACCCAATTACATCTGGATCCACATATTATATCACATATGGTCTTTGGTACCATCATCTTAGTGGCCACATATGTTAAATCATACATCTACACTTGTCCAAGGTAATTTATCTCGTCATTTGTGTCCCTCATCACCTCAATCAAAAGGTTGGGCTCCACACTTGATTATCTACCATCATCTTACAGCTCCCAAACATATCACATTATATCCACCTTTGATGCCAAGATAATCCCCACATTCTTATAGGCATCACATCCTTAGACTAATCCTCCACCATTAGACTATATTCCAATATTTTTTTCTACCTTTAACCTTTTAGAAAATTGCGCATTTTAGAAAGATTGTGAATTTTGTCTCCTAGCTTGGATCCACTATCATATTGTCTTTTTTCACCCCACATCTAGGTTATAGTATCATTTCATGCTACCAACCACAATCTCAATAAAAGGAAGAAAAAAGAAACTACTCCATATCCTCTCGACACAAGAACTAGTGTGTGTCTCAATCCTAAGAAAACAACAAATATGGAAGACCCAACATCTAAAGATCCAAAACCCGACATGACTTCACAACACATAGATTCTTTCATAGAGGCATTATGGGTTTCCCTGGGAATGCATCATCGGTTAGTGTCATCATTGAAAATAATAAAGATACCATTAAGGCCAATTTTATATAGAAGACATTAAAAAAATTAACTTTGGGAAAACGCCACCATCCAACACTATCACATATACCAACCATCCACTTTTTGGAATGCTCATGTCATAGGAACCCTTAGATCCATTACAACCCAGAAATGAAAGTCATCCATTAATACAACTACTGATAAACCCCTTTCTTGCATCTACCCAAATTAGTGTTCCCATTCCCCAAATCAAATCGTCACTCATCACACCATTTGAAATTCATACAATGTTGCAACCAACCACCACATTACCAATTCCATCCATTAGCATTCCCATCACTACTACTTCTATTGCACAACCCATATCCACACCTTAGAATATTTCATGACCTATCACTTCCTCAACACCTAGCCAAAACACTACCACCCAGAAAACCCCATCTACATGCATCATTCTACCCACTAGAAATTTTGCCAACACAACCCAAGAAGGTTCACATTTTGCACCCCTATGCACTTTAGGGATGCCATCCATGGGGGCCATTACTCAAACCACTCCACCACCTATTACTACTTCCACTCCATCTAAAAAAAATATGAGTATATCCACATCATTTTTGTCTACCTCATGGAGCTTGAGCCAAGCACAACTACAAGCTGCAAACATCCCTACCTTCACCCCCTTTGTGCCAACTCCACTATTAGCAAGATCCCTTAAACCTGTCCCTAACTACTTCACAATGCCACCATTTGGAAGCAATAGTACCACTCACCCACCACTTGAACAACAAAAAAGGGTAACCCCCTATCAACTCTATTACACCACCACTTACCCATGTACCCCCTCATACCAGGACACCACTACCATACAATGGAAAAACTATAACCACCCAAACCAATATGCAACTACATCCACCACAAAAAAAACCTATAGCAATAGTACATGCCATATGCACTAACAAAAACTCATCCATTATGCGACAACCACCCATTTCCTTAGTACCACAATATGTGAAGAATCTATCATAGCATTATGTCCCAACACATCCTCAACCAACGCCAAATATTTTTCAAGAAGTAGGACAATCCTCATCTCAACTACCACCATTCATACCTCAAAACTCATCTTATTCTCCCACTCCATCAAATCCATATCATATATTGGAGGCACATAAAATGGGGACACTCCCAACACCATCAATAAACCTAGAGTGGGAAGAAGTGAGAAAATCCTTTAAAGATCTCAAGGTAGGTAGTGAACCTAAGACTTTCAAATTTGAGATTGTATGTCCCTATCCATTTGATAGATATATCACACTGATACCCTTTCCCAAGAATTTTGAGATACCCATTCTTGAAAAATTTAGAGGGAAGGGAGATTGTGTAATACACGTCAAAGAATTCTACATACATTGTGGGGAAGTAGCATATAGTGGTGTGTTCCTTATGCATTTATTTCCTAAAAGTCTTGGGGGTCCCACTCTAGAATGGTTCCATCATAAACGTTATGGAACTGTGAATACATTTGCTAAACTTTCTAAAACATTCATTGCACGGTATTCTCACCTAGTTGAGATAGAGCTATCAATGGTCGACCTAGTCCATACCAAATAGAAGGGGAGTGAAAGCCTTGTTGAATTCTTAAAAAGGTTGAAAACCCTCATCGCTAGAGTAATATGTAACTTGACTATAAAAAAAATTGTTAAAATGTTCATCAGTAACATACATCCTAAACTTCCACATCACATGCACATGAATTGCATACAAAAATACAAGGATGTTAGAGAGAAAGGTATGGAACTAGAGCAAGGACTCATTGATGATGGTGTCATAAAAATATACAAGGAAAATAACCATGGTCATAGTTATCATAATGATAAATCTAGGTACTAGAACAAAATGTGGTAATTGACGATGCTACCAATACAAAGCACATTCATCTGGTAGGTGTTGCTTAAAATTAGGTGTTGCTTAAAATCAACACAACACCACTTATCAACCATAATGGCCTCATTAACAACAACCACCTCAACAACAACATCCCTATCAATAATAACAATCTTATTAGCAACAACAACCATGTCAATATCAAGGGTACTAACAAAATACACCAAAAAACCAATAGTATGCCCTCGCAAATAAAAAAATGTCATATATGTTGCTCCAGGACAAAGACCATGCATCCAAAATGAGCCTAAACATGTTTATACTCCCCTTAGTGAACCTTTGGATGTTATTTTTAATAGAATAGTAAAGAACAATCTAGTGATCTTCTCACATACACAACAAATGGATGATGGGCACCCCTAAGCCACCTTGGTTCAAAGAAAGTAAATATTGTTCTTATCATTGAGTAAAAAGACTATTACTCTGAAGTACATGAGCCTCAAAAACTATGTACAAAACCTCATTGATCACAAGGAAATCATAGTAGGAGGAAACACACAAACTTCCCAAAATGAAAAGCTACATATCTACAAAAAAAATTTCCACCCCACAACAATACCATGGGAAAGACACCTATCAAAAACACCAACAACAATGACACACACAAACAAGGTGACTTTTGAGTTAACAAGGATTACACTACATGTTACATCAATTATGACAATCTTATTAGTTGTATATCCAAAAAAGAACCTTTAGTTAATTTTGTTCATGTCAAAGGAATTGAGTTCCAATGTGTTGTCACAACTCAAGGTGGCCCTATGAATGTTTCAGGACCAAATATGGCTACCACCGCAAGAACCCAAGGTCCACCTATGACAACCACCTTAGGAGCCTAGTACAACATCTTTGAACATATTGGGAGTACACCAGCCCAAGTCTCCATCTTGGATCTTCTTCACACAAGCTCACTTCATCAAGAGATCCTAAATAACATCCTCCATGAATCTTGTATTCCCACAGACATAAATACCACCAAATTTAGAAATCTTGTAGGAAAACTATCTCACCATGTGCACTATCTTTTAAGCCATTAGACATTCCTATAGTAGAGCTAGATCATATTCTCCTAGTTTGCATAGTTGTTATGGTCTCCAATTTTGTCGTCAAAAGGATCATGATAGATAATGATTTGGACTAAAATTATGCACTCTAAAGTTCATTAAACAGGAAGGGAATACTAAGGCTAACATCATGGATAAATTTTACAATCAATGCATATGATAACCTTGAAAGAATATTAGAAGGAACCATCAGATTACCTATCAAAGTTGGTCCAATTATCCAGGAAAAAATGTGCCATGTGGTTGATCTAAAGCTACCAATTAACATCCTCTTCGACCGACCTTGGTATCATCTAATGAATTTCATTCCATCTACATATCATCAACGCATTAAATTTCAACATTAAGGAACTGAGGTAGCCATCCATGCAGATCTAGAACCTTTTTCCTATTGTAATGTAGTAGAAGAATTCTACAACAACCGTTGTCCTAGAATTGAAATTGAGACTAGCATTGTCAGCTCTTCAAAAAATTTCCATGATTGGCACGCCATCCTCAACTCCACTTTAGCCACTGTTAAGATAAAAAAAAAGGGGTATGGTGAATACAGCTTCAAAGATGTATTTGTAGTTGGTGCATTTCCCCTTGACCTACATATACAAGGGTGCCCATCACACCAAAGAAAAAAGAAGAACACTCATGCCCCTCAAGTCAAGCATATGGGAAAGTACACATTTGTCTCCAACAATATACTGAAGGGAAAATAAATGGTACTAGATATAAGTTCTTGGCTATACAAGGAACCACTTCCTAAAGTAAAAGATCTCATAAACTATTTGGAAGAAAAATACCCTTGTTCCCATAAGATTGTGACATAATAATGAGACTATCAAAGAGGTGGCTTAGGCCAATAAGGGATAAGAATCACACAATTTGTAGAAGCATGTGAAAATACAAAAAAGAAAGGCCTTGGCTTTGGATTACCCACAACTGGGGGCACAACTAAGAATGACCGCACTTTCCTTAACATCCAAAACAAACTCATGGAATTCAAAAACATCCCAAACAAAGTACAAAAGAGAGTTGGTGGTAATATCCCTAATGGCATCTACCTAGGAGAATCTATCTTTTGCAAACTATCCATTCATCTGATTGAACTCCCACTTATACATCTTGAACTCATTGAGTGGGGCCAAACTAGTGTACTCCATATTGATGAATTTCCAAGAAAGATTGCACTCCTAATATTCATGGGAGCTTAAACATCACACGAGAAAGTCTAAGCATCAACAACATATGTCTATAAACTAGATCCAAAGGGCTACTTTAGGAAGGAGGAAATCTCTACTCACAAAAGTGAAAATAAAGAAAAAAAATTAGAAAATCAAAGGGTCTCTTGGTAAAAACCTCTCAAAGGCACCTAAAGATCGACATTTCATCCTTCCCTTACAAATTAATAGACCAGAAGTATCATCTATTATCACTAAGTAAACAAGGTTGATCAACATTGGTACAACAAAGATCCCAAGGCTTGTTCACATCTCCACATCATTACCACTACCCTATGAGGAGTTGAAGTATTAAGGGAAAACATTGGTCACTTTGCATGGTCCTATCAAGATATGTCAAGATTGGATCCAGAATTAGTTGTACATTACATTGTCATAGATCCAAAGGCAAAGCCAATCAAGAAAAAGTTGAGAAAGATGCACCCTAAGGTAGCCTTGTTAGTAAAAGAAGAATTGGAGAAAATGATCACCAAAAAAGTCATCAAATAGGTATTAATTATTCAAAATGGATCTCCAACATGGTACCTATTACAAAACCTGATGGTCTCAGAATGGTTTTGTCTATTTTGTGTCAACACACTTGACCAATTTTCATATAGAAGCTGAGTACACTATATGTGTTGAGCCAGATAGAACTACAATAGGTGTCGAGTGATCTTCAGATGTCAAGTAATCTTTAGGTGCCACATACAGATCAAGTACTGAGTGATATATAGGTGTTGAGTCACAGTTGATGGTGAGCAAGTCAAAATGTAACATGTGTCGAGCAAGCTAGAGTCATACATGTGTCAAGAAAGACAGAATGCAATAGGTACCGAGCAAATTAGAATCATATATGTGTCGAGCACTAGTAATCCAACATGTGCCAAGTAACATAGGATCAACATATGAGTTTGTGCCTTCACAAACTCATATGTAAATCATTTTTTTGAGTCGACATAGAAGAATCTCGAAGGATATTAAAGATAAGAATGAATCTTTTACATTCCCTATGCAATCAACATGCAACCAATAAGAAAAATGGAGAAAGCATGCAACCAATAAGAACAGTGTAAGGAATGAATAGGAATTAAAGATTCAATATGGATCATAGATCCATACCTAACCCTAAGCCTTTGAAATCCTTAAAAGGAGGAAAAAACTCCATTGTATGCACAGATGAGAGTAGTGTATGGGTAAACTATAGTGAAATTTAGTGGAGAGTGTGAAAAGACTTAGAGGAACATAACAGTATTGCAACATCCAATTGATGAAGAACAAAGTATCAGAATATCGAAGAGTAGCATATCAAATCTTAAAGGATCAAGATCAGAATGAGTAGAATCAGTGCTTGAAATCAAAAACTTGAGATTGTAAGCAATCAGGTTTATGAATCTAATACTCTCTAGCAATTGTATTAGAAGGGAAATCCTATGTTGATAGGTTAGCCTAATAGCTAGGTTGTAGATCCTTTGAAGAGGTGATAAAACCCTTTAATAAGGTGACACTTCAAGTAAAGTGTTTGTAAATCCTTTAACCAAGTCACTATTGACACAGTGTATAGCCTTTAATCAGTCAGACCATCAGAAGTGGTCAAACATTATTCCTGTAGTGATTTTGTGGGTATCATTGCGACCCTAGTTTTACCTTCTCATTTTGGAGAGTTTCTAGGTTACCAAATTTTGTGTTGTTTTGTTGATGCATGTGTTTACTCTATGCTTATTTGATATGTTTACATGCATGAAGTTTATTTTTAGTTAAAAGGTTTTAAGGTTAAAAGTGTGATACTTCTCATTCAACCCTGCCACCCCCCAACCCACCCCCCACCCACCCCCCCCCCCCCCCACACCCCCAAGAAGTATTCTTCCCATTTGATTATTCCAACAATTGGTATTAGAGCTGACTTCTCACAAGGAGAAGCCTAATAGCTTAGAGAAAAGATCTGAAGATGGAAGTCTTAAAACTTGGGAAGATTATAGAAAATTAGGTGATTGATGTGCACCTCACTCTACACAACTTGGAGGAAGCCAGAGAAGAATTGAGAAAATCCTTAAAAAGAAGCAAGGATATAGCCATAGCTGAAAATGACATACACTACAAGGAGATTGATACCAAAAAAGTGTTTACCAATGGAGATTCCAAGGAATTTGATACAGCAATAGCAAAATTAATGGAGAAAAATAGAGCTTAAGCAGAAGAAATTAGAATACTCAAGATTGAACAAGAATCACAAGCCATAATTCTTTGTGAAGTAACTAAATAGAAGAAGAAAGCAATTGAAGAAAAAGAAATGCTAGAACATGAAAGGAGAAATTTTACCAATAGACTAGAGGAAAAGACAATTGAGTTTGAAAGAATCTCAAACATGCAGCTTGACACCTTAAGCCAAATGATGAATGCACATCATGAGCTGAACATAAAGGACATTGAGATCTCTACATTGAAGATACAGAATGAACAATGGCAAAATGACCTGAAAAGAGAGAAGGAAGTTGTAGGAAGCTTCAACAAACTCAATGAGGCAATCAAGTACTTTGAGTAGCTACTAAAATCACCAAGATCTAGCAATGACACTATAGGACTAGGTTTTACCAGCACTGAACAAGGAGAATCATCCAAGATTGTAGAGCAAAGGAGTAACAAAGGTAAGAACACTAAACCTACTTGTCATTTCTGTAGTAAAAAGGGATATACTACTAATGTATGTAGGAGTAAGAAGAACAATCAGCATGATAAGCCTAAGAATGCAAGCTACTATTACAAGTGCAAAAAGCATGGACATCAAGCACATAAATTTAGGACTAAGACAATCAAAACACTAAGATTTGATGGACACTACTACAATTGCAAAAAGTATGCACATAGAGCATTTGAGTGTAGATCAAATCCTATGTGAACATTTAACTAGGCAACAAGAGAAGGTAACCATGGTTATCACTACAATTGGGACTATAACACTAGGTGTAGTTGTCACTACTATCAGGAATATGGACACATTCTTGAAAATTGCATAAGGACACATTTTAGAGGGAACTACAGTAGATGGCTAAGTCAAACTACATGTTTTAGTTACTTGAAGACTGGTCATATCAGCAAGAATTTCCCAACAAAGTCAAAGGCACCAAGTTATGAGTTCAACAAAGGGAAAGTAAAGGTAGATGTTGAACAAATCAGAGGAGAAATGAATAAGACATGAAAGAGAAGGGATGGAGCTAGCATGTCAAATGGAGGAATCACTTCACCCAAGAGGTCAAGTGATCACACCTCATCCAACTAAGAAACAATAGGTGTATGGGACCAATATACAAAGTTATATCATACATCAGTCCCAAGATAAACAAGCATTACAAAGAAGAAAACAATGTGAGTAAAGATGCCAAGTCAAAACTTGAGGTTTTTGCAAATACTACTGAGTTGCCCTCAGATGCTGAGTAAAGCTCCAATGCATGTCAAGTAGTCAATTGTAACTGAGTTGATAATCAGTGCTAGGTTGAGAAATGTCAATGGAGGTCAAGTGATGGAAATCTAGTTGAAGCTAAGTAACAAAAAACCAATGAAATCTAAGTCATATTAAAACCTTTAAGAGCTGAGTGTACAGATGTATGCACTAAGCATTTAATGTGAGGTTTTGAAAGGTATAAGGTCAATTTTTTATCATTTCACACCATTCAAATGCAAAGAAAAGATGAGAAGAGTGCAAAAGAGATCAAAGAACAATCATTGAAGCCATTTGCATGGATTTCAATAGCGATCAAGCACAAATTTTGTCAAAATAAGGTATTCTTCAAGTGCCGAGTTGTGCAGTGTTGAAGTTTAAATCTTTTAAAACCCTAGATCAATGAAATGGCTTCTAGTTCTAAGAATCCTAAGGATAAGGATGGTCATGAGGTCCAATTGGTTAGTAATGAGGTTAAACAATCTAGTTTAGGCCAATCCTTGAAGTCACCTATAAAAATGACCCTATCAATGGAGTGTCCATTATTCCACCCAAAGTCATCATAGTACAGGATGTAAGGAAGTGTTACAGCTGCAAGATAGGTGCTATAGGAGACCTAGAAATTTTTCAAGCCTATGACAAACTGTGTGATAATAGAATTTTGAAGGATGAATTTCAAATTGTTGAGAAAAAAGGTTTAACCAATGCCTTATTTTTTCCCACAGTTTTCAAAATAGAATGGATATAGATTGTCTTGAGCCAAATTCATGATGGATGTTTGTGGTTGGAAGGAGGACAAGTTAAAATAACAAAGAGGATAGTGCATAGGGTTACATGATTTCCAACACTAGATAAGCATAAGACCCTAATAAGTGACTCAAAAGAGGCTATTGAAAGAAACACACGGGCCAAATGGAATAAAAGGTGCATGAAAATTAACACTATCATAGATCCCCTTCTGGATTTTGTAGTAAGAATCATAGCTCACAAGTTTTATCAATTTAGTAGAGTGAATAGTGTACCATGTATTGTTGTGGATGTAGCCTATAAACTTGTTAAGAAAGATCATCCATATGATCTAGCAGAATTGATGTTACAGTAGATAAATGAAAACCTAGGAGCAATCAAAAGATCCAAAGGTTCTCAGTACAAGTTTGGTTTAGTTCTTGTTTGTATATTCTTCTATGTTTTCAAAGAATTTCCCTTAATTGGTGAAGTGAATTGGAAATCAAACAAATCTACAATTACTCAAATCAATGAGTATATTGAACAAATTGGTGACAATTTTGAAGCACAAATGACAAGTTACTTTGAGGATTTTAAGAAATCCATGAAACAAAGATTGAGAATACTAGTTTTCCTAGTGGAAAAATATATCGATGACATTTGCTTCTTAGTTGATATTGATTACACCTACATCCAAGGAGTAGTTCCAAGGGTGAGATGGCTAAGGCCATTAGGTTATGAACTAGATGTGGATGAAGCATCAATAGCAATAACTACATTGCTTGCAGAAGAAATAGATAAAACTGCCAAACCTTTTGGCACATATGATGTTCTAAAGTCTAAAGTTGAAATAGAGTTGAAGAAAGCCTCTATATTTAAGAAGAAAGATAAACTGGTGAGAAAAATAAAGAAGAAATTTGGTGAAGGCATTGAAGAGGTAGAAGGTGCTAAAGAGGAAGAAAAAGAAGAACGTGAGAGTGAAGAAGAAGAACAAGGGCAAGGCCCAATGGAATTAACTCAAGACTTAGGTGAAGATAAGGAAGAAGGTGCAAAGAAAGAAGAAGCCAAGGAAGCACCTACACAAGCCAAGTCCAAGAAGAGAAAAGTCAAAACTTAGCTCTCAGCAAAACCTAAAGCCAAAAAGGTTGTCAAGCCCACACAAGCCAAGCCAACACCTACAAAAAGAGCTACCACAAGGGCATCAACACAAAAGGAAAAAGAGCAAGTCAAAGAAAAGAAGAAGATTACTAAATAGACTAGTGTAATGCAAAAGAAACCAAGAAGAAAGTATGTTGTACAACCAAATTCTAATGATGAGGAGAGAACAGGGTCAGAGAATATCAACCAATTTAAAGTGGTAAGCCATCCTCCCAAGTCTCATATGCATAAAATCTATGAAAATATTAAGAATGTAGATTTTACTGATTTGAAAAGCATTGATTTCAATAAGTTAAGTAGAGAGGATCAAAACAAGATAGAAGAGTCAATGTATGCCATGCTGGTAGAGTTCAAGTGCACACCTCTTGACTTAGTTAATACAATGCCTAGGGAGTTATATGAGATTATTGAAAATAAATGGCATTATTTTTCAAAAATGGAGAAGGAAATAAGAGAGTCAAAACTGGCACAAGTGATGCCTGATTTGATTAGAGGAAAAATAACTAAGGCTAACCAAAAACATGGTGGTAAATTTGCACCAAAGTATAGAGCCTTTAGCATCCTACAAAATAAAACTGAAGATGTAGTAAATAAGTCCACAAAATTGTGGAAGTCAATATACAAATTGATTGATGAGAAGGATGAAAAAGGAAAAGAGCAGGATGTAGAAGCAAATAAGGCAAAGGCCAGTGAGAAGGAGAAAGAAGACAAAACAAAAGAAGAGGAAACAAGAAAAGGAGAAGAAGAGAAGAGACAATAAGAAAAGAAAGAAGTAGAGAAGAAAGATGAAGATGAGAAAGAAAAAGGTGAGGAGAAGGAGACACAAAAAGGAGATCAAATGGCAATAGTTGAGCAAAAGTAACAACAAGACCAGAGTGTGCAAGACACACAATTGCCACCTCCTAGCCCTCCTCATGTAACCATCACACCTGCAGAAACTATAACTATAAAGGATGTTACTGAAAAATCATGTCAAAACATCAATCCACTAACTGCAAAGGATCTCGCAAAGATCCTTGACCAATCTACCCAACAAGCAAGATTATGCAATAATCCAGTATTGGTCAGTGTAGAGGATGAGCTATAGAAGGTACTAGCTGACTCATCAAGAGACAAGGTGAATCCATAAGAACCACCTTCCATCTCTACAGCTACTAGTACTCAAATTTTAATGCTTCCACCACCTATTGCAATAGTTGATACATCTGGAATAGGTGCTACCATATAGCAGAAGCCAAGTGTAGAAGCAGAGAAAGATACAAAGAAAACATGATGGATTGCTACATCTAATCCTACAATATAGTCAACAGGTACATCTTAGATTATTGTGACTAATTAGGGGAGAATAGATGAGGAAAATGAGAACAAATCAAAAGAAGAGGAGTAGGCCACAATACAAACATTGGTAGAGTTACCAAAAATAGGCACTCCTAAAACTCTTCAGAAGCTGAGCACTGAGATGATACCATTCCAAATCTCTACACTAGGCTTGAGCTCAACAAAGGTGACTAGGGTAATTCACTATGGAGACCCTGAATTAGATGAAGAAATTGTCATGCCTACCTATGACTCCAAGACAATCATCATTGAGTAGATCACAAAGATGCAAGATGCATTGAATAGAAGAAAGAGGCAAGAAATACTCAAGGAGTATAAACATAAGCGAGCATTACACAAGATTAAGGACATCTTTATGGATGCCTTTAGCTTGTAGTCACCAGATGAGACAAATCCTATAATGCAACAATCATCAGATATTGTTGACTAGGTGACAAGTGAAGACCAGGAGACAAATGCAAAACTCATGGAATGGTCTGAAAGGAAGTTTCAAGGAAAAGTAAACAAGAAAATATCTAGTGAAATAGAGCACTGTCACAAGTTGAATTGGCCAAGAAGATTGAAAAGGTCAAAACTATACTTGAGAATATCTTCTTGTTGTATAACAAGTTGTGTGATTTCACATTTTTCACATAAGAGACTAGCCAATGGATATTGAGCTTGGAGAGAAATCTTAAGATTTCTAGCATGCAGCTACCAAGAGATCCAGCTCAAAGTGAGAAGCATTTTTCCCAATCACTTCACACTCAAAAAGAATTAGCTACACTAGCAAGTGAAGAGGCCAATATAAAGGCCAAACGAATGTAGATACAATCTTCCATTACCCCACATGTGGAAGTACTCCATAAAGAGAAAGTATATGCTAAAACTATTTTAAAGAAAGATCCTAATCTTTCTACATTAGATGGACTTGTACATCTTGCTGCAGACACTACCATCCAGCATAAGTCACTAGAAATTACTTTGGAGAATTGGGATGCAACTCTTAAGATGATAATGGAGGTCAATAGTACATTTTTGGTGAAATATGGTATTACTCCTTAGCACCCTTTGACATAAGTGTCAAAAAGGGGGAGAAATAAACCAAAGAGGGAGATATAATAAGGGAGATATAACAAACAGGGAGAATACTAAGTATTTTAGTGATTAAATTCTTTCATTCATTCTTTTGGAGAATGAAGGGGAAAGATTATAGATAGCCAAAAAGGGGAGATAAGAGATAAGACATAGTGTGGGGGAGATATAATGTTTTGGAAATTGTATGGAAGGTAACACAAGAACAAAGTACAAAAATAGGGAAAAGGCAAAGAGTATAAGATACATCAACACAAGAATTTTGGTTATAGGAATGAAATGGCACAATTAGCTTAGGGCGAGTTATAAGAATTATGAGGCATATTGTTCTTTACAAAATTTTGAACAAGTTTTTAAAATTTTGTATATATGATGAATAGATTGGATAATGTACTCATAAGGTCAAATAAATAATGCTTAGTTAAGTTTTTTTGACACCCATGTAAAAGGGGTAGATTGTTGGTTTCAAAATGGTTTTGACTATTTCGTGTTAATATACTTAGCCAATTTTCATATAGAAGCTGAGTACACTATATGTGCTGAGCCAAATAGAACTACAATAGGTGCTGAGTGATCTTCAAGTGCCGATTAATCTTTAGGTGCCAAGTAAAGATCAAGTGCTAAGTGATAAATAGGTGCTGAGTCACAATTGATGCTGAGCAACTTAGAATGTAACATGTGTTGAGCAAGCTAGAATCATACATGTGCCAAGAAAGATAGAATGCAATAGGTGTCGAGCAAAGCAGAATCATATATGTGCTAAGCACCAGTAATCCAACATTTGTCGAGTAACACAAGATTAGCATATGAGTTTGTGCCTTCAAAAACTCAGATGTAAATCATTTTTTTGAGTTGACATGGAAGAATCTCAAAGGATATTAAAGATAAGAATGAATCTTTTACATTTCCTATGCAATCAGCATGTAGCCAATAAGAAAAATGGAGAAAGCATGCAACCAATAAGAAAAGTCTAAGGAATGAGCAGGAATTAAAGATTCAATATGGATTGTAGATCCATACCTAACCCTAAGTCTTCAAAATCCTTAAAAGGAGGATGAAACTCTATTGTATGCATGGATGAGAGTAGTGTATGGGTAAACTATAGTGAAATTTAGTGGAGAGTGTGAAAAGACTTAGATGAATAGAGCAATATTACAGCATCTAGTTGATGAAGAACAAAGTATTAGAATATCAAAGAGTAGCATATTAGATCTTAGAGGATCAAGATCAGAATGAGTAGAACCAATGCCTAAAAATAACAATTTTATATTGTAAGCAATCAAGTTTATGAATCTAATACTCTCTAGCAATTGTATTAGAAGGGAAATCCTATGTTGATAGGTTAGCTTAACAACTAAGTTGTATATCCTTTGAAGAGGTGATAAAATCCTTTAATAGGGTGACACTTCAAGTAAAGTGTTTGTAAATCCTTTAACCAAGTCACTATTGACACAGTGTATAGCCTTTAATAGGGTAGACCATCAGAAGTGGTCAAACATTATTCTTGCAGTGATTTTGTGGGTATCATTCCCACCCCAGTTTTACCTTCTCATTTTGGAGGGTTTCTAGGTTACCAAATTTGGTGTTATGTGTTGCTAATGCATGTGTTTACTCTATGCTTATTTGATAATTTTACATGCATGAAGTTTATTTTTAGTTAAAAGATTTTAAGGTTAAAAGTGTCATACTTCTAATTCACCCCCCCTCTCAGAAGTATTCTTCCCATTTTATTATTCCAACAAAACCATCCCATGACATTAAAATTTGCGTCGACTTAAGATATCTCAACAAGGCTTTTCCTAAAGATGACTTTCCTTTACCAAATATAGAAATGATTGTGGACTTTATAGTTAGACATGAGATGTCACTTATGGTTGAATTTTTAGGATATAACCATATCGACATTGCAGAAGATCAGTATAAGACAACATTCACAACAACTTGGGGTACCTTCTATTGCAACATGGTCAAATCACTAGACAACTTAGATCATCTACATCACTTAGAAGAGGCCTTTGACCATCTAGAAAAGTTCCATCTCATGTTGAATCCAAAAAAGTGTGTCTTTGGTGTCACATTAGGAAAATTTCTAGGATTCCACAGAGAGGTATAGAGATCAACTCCAAGAAAGTAAAATCTATCATGGACATGCCTCCTCCTAGGACACTTAGGCAACTCAAAATCCTACAAGGAAAGTTGTAATTAGTACACAAATTAATCTCACAACTTGCAAATAAGTGTCATCCATTCATACATTTGTTGAAAAAGGACTAGAGTTTCAAGTGGAATCCAATCTGTTAATGTAGCTTTAAAACACTTAATTAGAATTTGGAAAATTCACCAATCTTAGTGACACCAATTTTCATAAAACTATTGATCCTATAAATAATAGCTACACCAATAGTTTTGGGGGGCACTCTTAGCTCAACTAGCTGATAATGGAAAAGAGAGAGCTATATACTACATAAGTTGTACTATTGTTGGATATGAACTTAACTATTCACCTATCAAGAAAACCTATTAGGCAACGGTCTTTTCCACTTAGAAACTTTTCCACTACACTTTTAGCCAAATAAGAAAGCTCATCTTGAAAATCAATCCATTAAAGTACATGCTCTCACGGATAGTTGTCAGAGGGTGTCTCGCAAAGAGGGTCATGCTTCTTAGTGAGTTCAACATCTAGTATGTATATCAAAAAATAGTAAAAGGACAAATAATTGCAGATCAATTATCAAATGCACCTCTAGAAGATGACCATCCTTTGATTATAGAATTTTTTGATGAATATCTATGTCTAGTAGAAGAACAACCTGCATGGACACTTTACTTTGATAGATCTTATACATCTATTAGATCAAGAGTAGGAATTTTTTCAGTTACCCCTCAAGGTGATTACATTCTTAAATCCTTTAAACCAAGGTTTCCATGCATGAAAAACATAAAAAAATATGAGGCTCTTGTTGTAGGACTCAAAACAACCATTGAATGTGTAGAACCTCTCCCATTTGATTTCTATAAGTCATCCCAATGGATGCAACCTTGATGATCTTTCTTTGTAAGGTGTTTAGATTTATGATTATTGTATCAGTTGCTTTGGTTATGCTTATGGATAATTTATGGGATTATGATGTGTTAGATGGTTTCACTGAGGTTTGTGTCAGTGGTAACTAGGATTGATGTGGTATCATGATGTTATTTTGTGATTAACCTAAGATGTGTGTAGAGATTGCACTATATATTATTATCCTACTACATTTGACTAGGTTCGTGTAGCAGTTCATGTATTTTTCCTTGTTCACTTATGTATTTTAAGTGCATTTTTATGTTGTTAATTAACAACCATTATTAAATGCTTAAATAATTAGAAATGAATTGCCCATGTTGCATTCATTTGTTATGTGTTGTAAATATTTACCTTATTCATCTCAATAATTTATGAAAAATGTACTATTTAAATAATTTATTGGTTATGTGCGACAAATATTTACCTTATTCATTGGTTATGTTTGATTTATGAGATTATCATGTGTTAGATGGTTTCACTAAGGTTTGTGTCAGTGGTTACCAGGATTGATATGGTATCATGATGTTGTTTTGTGATTACACTGAGATGTGTGTAGAGATTGCACTATGTATTATTATCCTACTACAGTTGACTAGGTTCCTGTAGCAATGGTTAGTCATGTATTTGACCTTGTTCACTTATGTGTTTTAAGTGCATTTTTATGTTGTTAATTAACAACCATTATTAAATGCTTAAATAGTTTCAAATGAATTGTCCATGTTGCATTCATTGGTTTTGTGCTACGGATATCTACCTTATTCATCTCAGTAATTTATACAAAATTTACTATTCAAATAATAATTTAAATGAAATTAATAAAATGCTTTAATTACATGATTTCACATAATTGTTGCTTCAACTATTATTATTGTGCATCTACACTTGATTGTATTCATTTATTATGTAGAACTTATAGCCCTAGTAGTGGCACATGAAGTTATTGATCAGACCTTTCATGTTGATCCAATATTGTCCATGTATGGGTGATGCATCTTTATGGTTATTTTAATCTTTCGATAATTGGTAAATCTAGATTTATAATGCATTATGTGATTAGACCCATGAGCATGTAGTGCATTTAGGATTCCGCATTGGTCACAAAAAATATTAAACTAAATGTTGATTAATGGGTTAGAGGGATTGTAATTGTTGATTTAATCTTTGTTTTATTTCCAGCTAATTTTTCATATTTGGATTTCAATTCAATTGGAATCACTTGATTTAATTTGGGTTAAGGGAGTCATTTAGATTATTTAATTGAAATAATATAATTAATATGCCACTTTGCAAAAGTGTATATATTGGTTAAAAGTGAGTTTATTCTCACTTCTCACTTTGTTATTTGAGAGTTTTGGAGAAAATTTCCTCCAAACCCTCTTGTGAGAAATTGGTGTTTTGTTCATTAGAGGAGTTTGGCTCAGTGGATCATTTTGAGATTGGTCTCCTTGGATTCGTATTAGGATTTCTTCATTATGCCAATGGTTTCATCTAATCTAGTGTCCCCATTATTTTATGGTGGTATTTTCTCATTTTTCCCTCTTGGCTATGAGGTAGGGCTTTTGATTTTAATTGCTTTTTCTCTATTTCAGCTTTTGTTTCTTATTGCTAAATGTTAGGGACTAGCGAACTAGTGTTCCCCTCCATTTTTATGCATTCATATCACCCAGTTGGATAGGGGTCAACATTTCTATTTTGTAGGAAATTAGAAATGCAAGTTTAAGCATTGTTATGCTATTAGATTTCTATGAAGTGTCTAAGTCCATGATTTTATTTGTAAAGTGTGATGTTGGGTAGATTTTATCAATGGGTTTTCAATTCTCTCAAATTCCAAGATGTTTTAGTTTTGGGTGTTTTTGAATTGTCTCATTTTGTGTACCATCAGGGTTTTCACCCATTTCTTTGTTTGGCTTATTTAGAGTTTTCATCTTGTATCCCTTACCTTAATGATTAGGATCATTGAATAGAAATGGTTATAGGACATTATGGAGTATTTTATTTCCCTATCCAAACTCGTGTTTCCTAGTGGATTTTGTGGACTTGTGTTTTTTGTTGGATTTTCAAAATTGGGAATCTAAGCTTGTTTGGTGAATTTCATTGGACTGTTGATCTTTTGATCCTATTCTTTAATTGAGGTTTCATTTTTGTTGTTATCTAAAAACTTTACGTTTCAAGCTTTTTATTATTGCCTCAATTTGGTTGTCACCCATATTTTGTTGTGATCTTGGTATTGTTTCCTTGGATGGTGGAAATGAATTGTATTTCATGTTTTCTTGCATGTTATGTTTCCCCTTCATGGACATTGGGATTTGTGTAAAATCTATACTCCAAAATTTAGGTTAGTTGAGTGAGTCCATAATGCTTGGTTACTTATTGTTCATTGGGATTCATGTAGAAACCATACTCCTGGATATAGGCCAGTTGAGTGATCATGTTATACTTACTTTTTTATTGTTTCTCATCTAGCCCTTGTTATTTATGATCATCATATAGTTGGTGTACCCATACACAAGAACATGAGCATGCACTTATTAGGGTCTTGTGTGTCCCAAGCTCTTGGTTGCCTCTCAGTTGAGTTATGTTCATTGGGGTTGGGTTGGGAAATTACATTTCCTATGTGCACTCATCGTGTGATGAGTATGGGTATGTGGGGTAAGGTCGGTGGAGGATCTTCTTTTTTAACCTTGGGTCATGTTTTCGGAAAGGTATAAGTGAAGAAGTTTCTAATTAAGTGATAACTAAATAAATGCATGGGCAATTAACTAAGATAAGAAAATAGATTGTCTATACGGTTCATCCAAGGATGCAGTAGGTTGGCCTCCTAAAGGAGTACCAAGGGGAATGGTCTATAAAAAATTTGAGCTTGGGATTCCCAAGAAACCTACTCTCCACTAGAGTCCCTACATAGTAGACTCATAAAGTGTTTGACTAGGACCTGTTGTATTGCATTGCCTCATGCTCTTGGCTTTAGTCCTTTGTACTATTTGGCATGAGTGTTAGCCATGGATAGATGATTGAGTTATGTATTTATGGTTGGATTATTATCTCCATTAGCATTGTGAGAGTGGGCCTATGGGTACCACATGGTTGGGAGGCATAGCTACTTGTACCATGTATGTTGTGGACTAATGTACAAAGATGGTCTATTTCTAGTTTGAGGTCGATGCTAGATATTTACTTGGTACTTTGGTGTATCTAGAGTATGTTTCCTTGTGATTTATGTTTTACTTGGATGCATTTGATATCATGTTTAGATGATAATAGTTGTTACTTGATGCATTTCTTATTATGATGTTGTATCTTATGGTTTAGATGAGATTCCTCACCATTGTTTTGGATAGTGTTGCTATTGATAGATTAGCATGTTTGGGTGTATTTTTTTTCCCTTATGTTGTAATTGATAGTATTGGTAAGAATGGTCTCATGATACAACTCCAACTATCTTGTTGGAAATTTGAGATTCATGCTCAGGGGATGGCTAGGGCTTTTGAGGTCTCATGATGCTATTATGGATGGGAGGAAACGAGCATGGTTATTTTTAGTTTGGCTTCATTGTTAGCACTTTCCTTCTTTTGATATTTGATTTATGCACATGTATGTTCATTGTAATGTTGCTTTCCACATGATTACATTAGATGCTTAGCTTAGATATTGTGGTTGAGATGTTAGATTTATGTGATCTTCTTTATGCTTTCAAGTGTTTACTCCTCAACTATTATGGATTTGGTAATCCTCGGTGTGGAGATTCTAACTCTTTTGCCTTTCTATTTGTTCAGTGGGTTATTTCTTTGCAATCCTAGGAGACAAAATTTTAGCATTGGGTGATACTAGAAGAGTATCGCATGCCTTAGAAATAAATATCATGTGATACTAGAAAGTAGTGCATAGTAGTAGTAAATTCTATCATGCGATACTGGTAAAGTATCACATAGTAGTAGTAAGGTTTATTGCATGATACTGGAAAATATCAAACATTAGTTATAAGAAGTAATCACGTGATACTGGAAAAGTATCACCCAGTAGTATTGAATGGTATTGTATGATACTAGAAAAGTATCGTATGGTTTCTGTGCAAAACCTTTTTGGGAAAACAACAAGCATTTTCAAACTTTTTTGGATGAGTTTCAAAGGGTGTTTTGGTTACCCTATTGGGCAGCACCCCTTCCTAGGTCCCAACAATTTGGAGATTAGTGTTCTTTTTTATTTGACCTTCTTAGTTGGTTCATGTTTGCATTGGTAAGTAGTGGCACTTGGAGATCATTGGTTTCTTGGATTGTTTGATTAAGTCTTCTGTTGTGATCTTTAGATCATTTGCATGTTGACGATCATTTGAATAAATGCTTGCTACCTTTCAAAAATATGTATTGGCTTTTATTTGTCCTTGTTCCAAGGATCTTCGAGCAAGGCATTACAGTATGGAACATTATAGAATTTCAAGTGTTTGGTGAATCCCAACTCATCATTAATCAAGTCTTGGATGAGTATCAAACAAAAGATGATAAATTATTTCCCTATAAAGAGATGGTTGGCAAGATGAAAGAACACTTTAACAAAATCCAGTTCACACAGATCCCACAGCTTTGGAAAAAATTTGTTGATGCTATGGCTACTATCAACTCACTTATGGTCATTCCACTAGAAGCTTCATAGTACCAATTTTCAGTTGAACAATTTCACAATCCCACTTATGAAATTGATGAATCAACGAAGCTTTGCATTCTAGTTGGTCCCTAATCCCCTTGGTACTATGAAATTTATACTTACCTCAAAGATAATGTCATCTCCCCCCATCTTACAAAACACTAATGCTTCAACCTCATTCATAGATCTTCTTGCTACACTTTTATGGCAAACATCTTATATCATTGAGGTTATCACAATACTCTTTCTTGATGTCTAGACTCAAACAAGATTGCTATGACTTTAAAGGAAGTACATATTAGAATTTTTAGTTCCCACATGAGTGGAATGGTCCTAGCTAAGAAAATCTTAAGAGCTAGGTATTATTGGCCCACATTAGCATATGATGCTTGTGAGTTTGTTAAGAAATATCTACCATGTTAGCAACATGCTAATCTAATACATGCACATGTACAAGATATATAACTCATCGCACCATCACAGCCATTTGTATGGTAGGAGTTTGACCTTGTTGGGGTAATCACACCCCCATCTTATGAGAGACATAAATGGATCATGATATCTATTGATTATTTCACCAAGTGGGTTGAAGCAGTCCCACTTGTCAATGCCACAAGACTCCAAGTTTCTAAATTCATCTTCTACCACATTATTTGTCACTTTGGTATCCTAGCCACTATCATTTCAAACCGTGAGGGAAATTTTGAAAACCTTAATATGGAGGAATTGTGCTCCTATTTACACATTCATCACCATTTTTCTAGTTGATAATTTCCACAAGGCAAAGGTTAGGTGAAGGAAAACAATAAAACCCTACTCAAAATCCTAAAGAAGGTTTTCAATGATTCTATCCATGATTGACATCTACAAATCAACCATGCCCTTTAGACATACCACACCTCATTTTGTACATCCACTAGCATAGCCCCATACTCTCTAGTTTATGGAGCCAAAGTAGTCTTACCCATAGAGGTTGAACTCCCATCTTTGTGCATATCCTTGCAAGGAAGAATATCTTATGATGATTATAGAGTTGCTAGACTCACCTAGCTAGATCTACTTGATGAGAAAAGGAAACAGGCCTATGACCACCTAGTGTCTTACCAAATAGACTCAAGAGAAACTTTAATAAAAAGGTTCATCCTTGTCAATCTCAACTGGATGACATTGTCCTAAAAGAGAACATGAAGGTCCAATTAGATAGAGAAAAGAAAGGAAAATTTGAGACTGCCTAGCTAGGTCCATATGTTGTCACATCATCTTTTGACTCAGGAGCATATTAGTTATCTACTCTAGAAGGAGATCTTCTAAATGATCCTACCGGGTAAGTGCAAGAAGTTGGGTCTCACTTTTGGACAAAAAGTGGAAGTGTTTTTCCTATTTTTGAAATTTCATGTGAATTGATGTCAGAATTTGAGGCATTTAGAGATTAAATATAAAAAAACTTTAGAAATAAAAGTTTTTGTGCTCAAAATCTAGTTTTTAAATATGTAATTTATTTGTATACCCATATGATAGATTTTTTTTGGTATGGATCTTTAAAAACCATTTTTCCAAAATGTCTATTTCAGGACCATAACACACTTGTGTATGGACACCATAATTTGACACAAATAAATGAGTTTTCATAAATCCTTTTAAAGGGAGTTGCCTAATACACCTAAGATTGATGAAAATATTTTTCCTTAATTTTATATTGAATTTTTATTATTATTAATTATTAATTGGCTATAAAGGTAAATTTTAAAACCTCTCATGTACGGACACAATAATTTGATCAAAATTTCACTTTTTTCAAAAATTCTTTTTTTTAACCTCAAAAGAATTGTATGTTGATTTATGACACATAAATTAATTTTTTTTTAAATTATAAAATAAAAAAGTTATTAAAGTTGTAGTGAACTTCACTATTTTACATTTAGGTACCACCTTGCATTAAAAAATAATGCAAAAATAGTAAATAAAATCATAGCACTATAAGATTTATATTTCTGAAATCAAGATAGTGAGAGCTCTAATATGCTTTTGTTTCATAAAAAAAATTCATTGGGAAGACCCTCTAAAAATTATGACAAGGTGTAAATTTGTTAATTCAATGCCTTAGCCAAATCTTGAGAGGTCAAGGCATAGGCTTGGTCTCACCAAGCCTATCCCAAACCAAAATTTGAGGTAAGAGAAAAAAATCCCACCCAATGTTGTAAGAAATAGGTACCTGTTATTTAAATTCAAAAAATGGGTACCTGTTTTGAAATAGTCAAATTGGCATACAAAATCCCCCTCCCCCCCCCCCCCCCAAAAAAAAAAAACAAATTAAATTTTTACAAATGCGTACCCATTTTATAAAAGTAAAAAATGGGTACCCATTTCTAAAAAATACAAATTTTTTATGTTTTGAAAAATGGGTACCTATTTTTTGAAAATTAAAAATGGGTACCCAATTTTAAAAAAATGGATGCCCATTTTTTAAATTTTGGATCAGGTGCTCGAGCCTAAAATGGGTACCTATTTCTAAAAGAGTACAATCTCAATCTGCAAACTTCCATGAAATTGAGACCCAACTCCTTGCTTCTACCCTACCAATATCATTCACCTCAAGAATTTGTATGGTTGAGCCACTGAATATACCTTGCTAGTCTTGAAAAAAGTGCAAAAACATCAAAAAGCCCTTAAAAAAAAGAAAAAGAAAAAAGAAAAGCACAAAAATAAGCATATAATGGTGAGAACTTGGCATTTCAAGTACCTTGGATAGGTTACTTGGTGAAAAACTAGAAGTATGTACCATGTATACTTGGACCATTCTATTATCTATCTAATCCCCATACCATTCCTCCATCCACTTACCCATATCCCCAAGGTGTTCCAAAATCAGACAATCAAAACACTTGTACCAAACACTATACTTGCAAAAAATCCAAAAAATATTGTACTCTTTCATGATCCATATGAACTATTGTTAGCATGAATGTTAATGATACTACATTGGGGGAGTATCCTAAGCATTGGAGAGTATTGACATGTATTCATGACTATGTTTGTCATTGATCTCAACATAGCAGTGTTTTTGTAAAGACTGGGAGAATAGCAATCAGAGATCTTACTAGTACAGACAATGGATTGATTGTCCAATGATGTGTAGTTAAGGACATTTTCCAAACTATGTCTTGATGATATGGTTAAGTGCATAGACTCTAAGTTGATGAAGTATAGTAGTTGTACCTAATTTACTGAGAGCAGTACAAAAATAGAGTATTGAAGAACAATGTTCTAATGTTTGATTACTATCTTACATCTGATATGAAATGAAGAAGTGTGTAGACATTCTTGTGGTGACATCAGCAAGTGCACATGACCTAGTATCACATGTGTGAAGTTTTTTATAGATTGTGATCTGAAAGTGATATTGTAATTGTAATTTAATTAATTATCTTATTATAATTAATTGGGAAAGCCTCAAGGCTAACTCAAGGAATTATTATAAAGATATGGTATAAAGTGAAAAAAGTCCTTGTTTACAACAAGGAATGTATCAAGTGTGTTCAAGTAGAAGTGTGAAGTGCAAAAAAGAGTAGAGTGCTTACTGAATGTGAGTAAGTGATCCAAGGGATTGTTGGATGTAAGATCTAGGTACAAGATCTAAAGGAGAAAAATCTGGTTGATAGGATAGAGATAAAGGAAGGAAGTATATTTAATTTCTATTATTATGTAAGGAACAATATAGAGATCATTTGGACATTGGGTTCAATGATCTTAACCTCAAAGTTGTTTGAGCAGTGGGTCTACATGTCTTCCACAACTCCTAGCAGGGATTCAAAGTCTCCTAACAGGGACTTATATGTACTAAATGTTGTAATAGACTCCTAATAGGGTCCATCATATAACAAAGAATATTTATATTAGTACATAATCTTGTGGGTACCATCCCCACTGAGGTTTACCCTCTAATCAAGGTTTTCCCTAGTTAACATATCTAGTGTTAATTATGTATGAGTATCTTGTTGTGGTTTCAATTTATATTACTCATATGATTAAGTTATTTTTAAGGTTGATGTTTATGATAATAGTTGGATAACTGATTCACCCCCCCCCCCCCCCCTTACACCAGAGGACTATATATTCCAACAATTGGTATCAAAGCATCGGGTCCTTGAAGGATAAGATTAACAGATTTGGGAGATCAGTGGTGAGTTATTTCAGAAAAGATAGTCCTAAGTTAGATGGAGGAAATTTTGACACCTAGAAGATGGAGCTTCTTAATGAGAGATCAAAATTGTGTACAGAATTGAGCATTGAGCTTCTAGATCCATAATCCTTTTGTTGCATATAAAAGAATAGAAGCACAAGTAAAGATAGGTCCAGATCCAAAGAAGACATGATGATCAAGGAAGGTATTGATTTGCTAATGAAAAGAGAACAAGAAGATATGGAAATTTTTGTTTGTTGGGCATGTAAAGAGTTTGGTCATTTTTTGTCAAGATGTCCTAAGAGAGTAAGAAAGTATAGAAAGAGTTCACTTTCTAATGAGGATGAAGAATTTAAAGAATGTATGGAAAATTTCTTGAATGACTGTGATGATAAAGATATTAATCCTAAATTGGTTAAGAAAGAGGAAGTAGTAGAAGAGATAGCTTTTTTAACTACTATAGATCTAAAGGCTAACCATGAAAATGTTAAAGTTATCATTGAGACTAACAATGATTTGTAGAGTGGGAATTAGATTGAAGAGGAGAGATCTGAGCCTAGAGTAGAAGAAAGAGTTGAGTTGACAACTCGTAGAAGAAGTATATCAAAGAATCATCCTCCTGGATAGAACATTGGGAGTGGAAATAGTAATTAGGAAGAAGTATATCAGATGGATATCAAGTCAACTTTTCTAAATGGATAACATGAAGAAGAAGTCTACATTGAGTAGCCTGATGTATTGCCTCTAACAAATGATAAAGAGATGGTATGCAAACTAAAGAAATCATTTTATGGTCTGAAGCAAGCATCTTGAACCTGGTATGCAAGGTTGGATAGGTATTTCACAAAACTCAATTTTATTAAAGTTATAGCAGATGGTAATTTGTATTTGATAGAAGTTGATAATGATTTATTTATCATTACATAATATTTTTGGATGACATATTATTTGGAGGAAATGATAAAGATAGTGATAAGTTTGCTGAAGACATTAAAAATGAGGTTGAAATGAGCATGATAGGAGAAATGAAGTTTTTCCTAGGATTGCAGATTGTGCAAAACAATGATGGTATTTTCATTTCATAATGATGGTATTTTCATTTCACAAGGTAAGTACCTAAAGGACTTCTTGAAAATATTTAGATTAGAGAGTTGCAAACTTTTTGGTATACCTATGATAATTGGTCATAAGTTATCTACCAAAGATAAGACACCTATAGTTGAGCAGAAGAAGTATAGATCTATGATTGGAGGATTTCAATATTTGACTCACACTAGACCAAATATAGAAAATGCATATTGTATTCTAGATAGATTTCAAGATGATCCTAAAGAGTATCATTATGTAGTAGTAAAGAGAATATTCAAATATTTGAAAGGAACATTTGACTATGAGATTTATTTGGTATGATAGACTAAGTGACTTTACTTTGTATACATATATCAATGTAGATTGGGCAAGCAGTATGGATGATAGAAAGAGCACCAATGGTGGAACATTCTTTCTTGGAGGAAGATTGGTTTTTGGGACGAGCAAGAAACATGACTATATTTCACAAGGTATGGGTAAGGTAGAATATGTTGCAGTAGAAAATATCTTTAATTAAGTTATGTGGATGAAGAAAATATTGAAGGATATTGGAATTGAATTTAAAAAACCTAATATCATTTACTATGATAACACAAGTACAGTGAGTATGTCTAAGAATCTTGTATTTCATTCTAAGATGAAGCACATATCTAACATGTTTTGAGAGAGAAGGTAGTAGAAAAGGAACTCAAATTAGAGTATGTAAGTACTAAAGATCAAATTGTAGATATTTTTATGAAGCCTTTTCCTAAAGATACTTTTGAGTACTTGAGAGGCATGCTTGGGGTTATGCCTTTGCCTACTCCTAAGTAGATGATATGGAGAATGTATTATTCTAGTTGTATAAAGCATTATGGTTAAACTGGACTGAATGTTGATGCTTCCTATATGGGAGAGTATCTAGTATGTACTAATTCATTGAGGACTCTTAGTATTTGGTATTTAGTATTGAATAGTGTCTTTGGACACTTGAGTTGATTGAAGAGTTGAAGATGTAGTTTTAACAATTGAACAATTGGTTTTTTTGTATTTGTTTGAGGCATTTGACATTAATGTCAATGGGGGAGAGAATTTTCATGAAAAAAATCTCTAAAGATATGGGGGAGAAGAACTCATAAGTATGTATGAGGAAGAGATATCTCTTTAGGGAGATTTAGAAAGATTCATGTAAAGAAGCATGAGTATACACCTAATGTGCATCTAAATTATTTAGTGTGAAGTGAACAATTGATGTCTATCCAAAAAAAGGATATAAACCTATTATGTTGATGTATTTTAACACTTGAACAATTGATGTCAGTTTTAGCATCCAGAGGATTTTAGATTGATGAAGAAAATTTGAAAAGTTGACAGCAACAGTAGTAGAGTATAGTTTGGTATTCTTGTAACTTAGATTTTTTCATCTATATTGCCATCAATTCCAAAGAGGGATATTGTTAGCATTAATTATGATGGTACTACATTGGGGGAGTATCCTAAGAATTGGAGAGTTTTGATATGTTGCATTCATGACTATGTTTGTCATTGATGTCAACATAGCAGTGTTTCTATAAAGACTAGGAGAACAACAATTAGAGATCTTACTAGCATAGGAAATGGTTTAATTTTCTAGTGATACATAGTTAAGGACATGTTCTAGACTATGTCTTGATGACGTTGTTAAGTGCACAAATTCTAAGTCAATGGCATACGAAAGTTTTACCTAATTTACTAAGAGCAGTATAGAAACAAAGTACTGAAGAATAGTATTCTAATGTTTGATGCAATGAAGAAGTGTATAGTCACATAGTGAAAGAGGATAGTCATGTGGTGATATCAGAAAAAGCACAAGCCCTAGTATCACATGTGTGAAGTTTCGTATAGAGTCTGAGCTAACAATGCTATTGTAATTGCAATTTAATTAATTATCTCATTATAATTAATTGGAAAAGCCTCAAGGCC
Source organism: Cupressus sempervirens (assembly GCA_028749045.1). NCBI lineage: Eukaryota > Viridiplantae > Streptophyta > Pinopsida > Cupressales > Cupressaceae > Cupressus > Cupressus sempervirens. Next base: position 723,883,198 of record CM053786.1, on the reverse strand, counting down.
AACTCAAGGAATTATTATGAAGATATGGTATAAAGGTAAAAAAAATTCTTTGTTTACAAGAAAGAATGTATCAAGTGTGATCAAGTAAAAGTGTGAAGTGTGAAGTGTGAAAAGGAGTAGAGTGCTTACTGAACACGAGTAAGTAGTCCAAGGGATTGTTGGATGTAAGATCTGGTTACAAGATCTAAAGGAGCAGAAGTCTAGTTGACAAGATGGAGATAGAGGAAGGAAGTAAATTTAATTTCTATTATTATGCAAGGAATAATATAGAGATCATTTGGACAATGGGTTCATTGATCTTAACCTTGAAGTTGTTTGGGCAGTGAGTCACTAGTAAATTTATACCCAAATTTTGACCAATTTTGGTTGAATTTTGACCAAGGTTTGTTGCTATTTTTCTCATCAAAATTTCAACCGAATTATAGGTTGGTCAAAATTTTGATGAATAAATTGTGGTTGGTTGATATTTTGACAAATTTATTCATCAAAATTTTGGCAAACCTACAATTTGGTTGAAATTATGACGAGAAAAATAGTGATGAACCTTGGTCAAAAATTGGGTCCAAATGTGCTAGTGGGTCCAACTATCTTCCACAACTCCTAATAGGGTTGGAATCTCCTAACAAGGATTCAAAGTCTCCTAATAGGGAATCATATGTATTGAATGTTATAACAGACTCCAAGTAGGGTATGTTAGTGTAAATATGTATTTACTATTTACACTTACTTAAGTTTACTTAGGTTAATGCATTATTTTATTATTTTTATTTGTGAGACACTTAGGAGTTTGCACACCCTTTTGAGTTGTCATGTTGATAACATAGAAGTGCGCAACTCTATTTTAGCACATGGTGTCTACGACACTGATTTGCATGTCACACCCTTGTAGGCTTATCCTCTCATCATCGCACTTACTTCCCTACTTAATAGAGGATAACCCATATCTGGTGGACACGTGCCTGGTTGTATGACATATCATGATATTGATTATGAGGCATTCTAGATGTATCTCAGAGGCCTTTATATACAAGCACACCTAGTGTACTCTTGACATGGCATACTGAATATATCATCATTATGATCATACTCTCTCTCTTGGTTTATAGTTATGCTTGTGTTTGAGTTCTTAGTTCCTAGGTGAATTTTGCCCTTAGGAAAATTCTTACATGGCATTAGAGCTTGAAAATTTTCTCATCACATAGCCATTCGAGACCATGCTTGCTTCAGCACCTTAGCCAGAATCCAGAGTACTAAAGAAATTGGGAGAGTCTAGAGCCAGATCTAACTTCACCATTGTGTCTGAAACACTAATTTGGTGAAGATTGACTATAAAATCAGTTGCCTTGGCCCAAAGTCAACCATGAGGCAAAATTATTTTTGCAAATCGGACCCTGGAGGCCCCAATTTGTAGTTTGGGTACGGTCATTTGCAAATCTTATTAATTCATTTTTGAATTTGTATTTTTTCTTTTCTTTTTCAACTGCAAATTTTTGTAATTTTTTCTCCTTTGGGCAACCAATAAAGAATTTTTTAGCAGAATCGAGCAGTGGCACCCTGGCTCTGCCATTTTTGGATGTATATTTTGTGTTCATAGGGCTTATTCAGTATTAAATGTATGGCCTTCACATAATGCAGTAGCCATATAGTACCTAGCTTCCACATAGTTCTAGCAGCAACTCCTTTCAACTCTCTGGCAGGCTTCCTTTGGCTACCAACCTATGAAATTTTCTATTCATATTGTGCAAGGGTCTTTCCCATAATGAATGTGGGATTAAAATCCACATATCTAGCAAGCTGACCCAAGTTCTGACCAACCGTAGCAGTTGAACTCTCTGGCATTGGCATTTGTTTCGGCCGTGACAAGAAAGATTTTAGAATCTTGCGATGGCCACACTCTAATCTTGTTTGCCATCAACACTTTTATAGACTTTAGTAGGTTAAAGTCTCTCCCAATGACTAAGTTTTCAGTGTCATTTTTTCTCTTTCTGGCCATGCGCTACTATCAACAAGTTTTGGTGTAGTAGTTTTTCAGTTGTTCTCTGAGCTTGGCAACTATTTTTCCAATATTTTAACATTGAAAACTGATTTTTGGTCTCTACAAATAGACTCTGGCTGCCTACTATCTCCCTTCAGCAGCATCTTGGATATTCCAACCTCACACAAATTCAAAAACTCTAGCTCCAAATCTCAATGACAACAAAATTAATTCTAACTTGCGTTTAATATAATCTGGCAACTTGTAGAGATTTTGGCCACATCAATAGATATACCGACACCCAAAAATTTCCTCCTATGATTGCTATTAAATTTTTTTCACCCAAACCCTCTAGGACATGTGTTAGAGGTTTAACCATCCATGCGGACTGTCTGTGACATGCAAACTATCTTAGCCATGCAGGTAGAGTACTTTTCACACATCTGCTATTTTTTTTGACACGTCAGCATATATACATGTTAGAATCCTTTTGCCACATAAGCTAACTACCACATCATCTATTTGGTTTGCCACATGTCAATTATGTACATATCCATACACCTAGTCACCTGACACATCTGTAGGGATTTTTTTTCGCTGATGTTAGCCATTCACTATGTTAAATTTGACAGTTGTTTGACTGTCAAACCTAGTTATTTTATAATTTCTATGATAGCCATTTGACCATCAAATTTAAGATCACATTTTTTCTACCAAACCCCTGTCTAGATTGCATTTCAGTTTGGTAACCTGACTTTGCGAGCCCATAACTCAGACATCCAAACTCTGATTTAGGTGCAATTTTGTTTGAAATTGGGTAGAATTTCTTGAATTTTCTAGTGGTGGTGTTGTTTTCTAGTTTTGTGGACAAATTTTGCAGAAATTACATTTTTTGTTGACTGTACCTACATAATCCTATGTTTTGCAAGTTCAAACACTCTGTACGGGCACATATGGTCACTTTTTTAGGTTCTATTTTTTTTTAAAGTGCATTTTTTTCATCTACTTTCCAAATTTGAAGTTAGATTCTAGGGTTTTCTTGAGAAAAATATCACTTTTAGAATTAGGCATTTTTTAGCATTGTAAAGCTTTGATTCTTTTTCAAAATTGTTGTAAATCTAAGCTATAGTGCTTAGTGAGAGATTTGGGCCTCATAAGGAAATTGTGAAAGAAAAATTAGAAAGTCCACTTTGTTCATTTGGCAAGTGCCCCATTGTACATGCACTACTTATAAAGTGCCAAAAGCATCTTTTTTGGGGGTTATTTTGATTGAGTTAAAAGGGGGGCGGGGGATGTACTATGTTTTTTTGTCTCTCTATTGTGCTCTTTTCATTTCTGCATCATGGGTTTTATATGTCCTCCTCTAACTTCATGCAACTATTCTACATGGAAAGATATTGCATGGAGTAGATTAATGGAAAAAGGATATAGCCTTTATGTTGATGGTACAATACCTAAACCTACTAATGCTAAAGAACTCATTGATTGTAAAATTCAAGACCAATAGCCTTTAGGAGTTATCACGAGTTGTGTACATGGGGATCTTCTCTTTCACATTAAAAATTGTTCAGACTATAAAGAAGCTTGGGAAAAGATTGAGTCATTGTATGGTAAGGTGGATGAAGAAAAGAGATTTTAGATTAAGGATGATCTACTTCTCTTGGATCCAAAGAATTTTGACATAATTCAAGATTACATCATCAAAGCCAATGAGTATAGGGCACTTCTTAAAGATTGTGGAAATCCCATGAAGGATGACAAGTTGATTCATCACATCCTAAAGAAGCTATCTTCTGAATATGCTTCCTTTCTTTTGAGCTGTAATACTCATAGGTTGACCATGGGATCTACTTACCAGAAGCCTTCATTTGATGCATCTGCAGAGATGTTGATTGTTGAGAAATCTCACTTGATGGATTTAGCATTTCTCAAGTCATCAAATACCAAAGCCTTGGTGGCTAGTGATGAGCACCAATCTAGTCAAGGAGGGAAAAGCAACAACAACAAGAAGCACTAGAAGCAAAAATAAAAATTTGAGACACAACAATCCTCCTCTCAACAAGGAAATTCTTCTTCCAACAAGAAAGGAGGTAATGAATAAAAGGACAAACTCTTTTGTGCATACTACAAAAAGCCAAATCATGACGAGCATCATTCCAAGACTAAAAGAATCGATGAGTTAGAAAATCTACTTAGGAAGAAAAAGATTCAAGTGCTAGGTACTTCCAAGGATTCTACTCCAACCTTTTCAAAGGGTAAAGGTCAAACACTTATGGCAAACACAAGTTCTTCTTTAGAATGGATACTTGACTCAAGTGCCTCTTATCGTATGGGTTCTTCAAAGGAAGACTTTTCTTCATTGAAGCAATCAAAGGTACCACACATCTTCATGGGAGATGATACTAAAATGGAACTTGAAGGGAGAGGAAATGTTGAAATGGAAAATGGGGAATTCAAAGATGTTCTCTACGTTCCAAACCTTAGCTCCAATCTCCTATCAATTTACCAAATCACTCACCTTAGAGATGGTCATAAAGTTCAGTTCCTTCCAGATTCAATGATGGTGCAAAGTAATAGAGATGATTCATTGTTTGCAGTGGGGAAAGTCAATGATGACAAGATTCTTTATTCCTTCTCCCATTTTGTGCCTAAGTCTCCTTCTCAAACCTTGTTGACTCACTCTACTTCACAAATCACATTATGGCATGAGTGGTTTGGTCACCTTGACTTTTTCTCTCTTCAACAACTTTGCTCAAAAAATATGGTCATAGGTCTACCAAATATCAAATTTTCTAAGGGAGAGTGTTCATCTTGTTCAATGGATATGAATCTCAAGGAGAAGTATGATAAAGGGAAGTCTTCTCGAGATCTAATTGTTCTTTAGTTAGTTCACATGATTTTAGTAGGACCCTTTGCAGTGAGTTCAGTCAGCCAAGGCCACTACATCCTCACATTTGTTGATGACTTTTCAAGATTCACTTGGGTCTTCCTTAATCATAAGAATGAAGTGGTTCATAAGCTTCAAGACTTTAAGACTCATGTTGAACACAAGTCAAGGAAAGCCATCAAGGTGCTAAGTATGGACAATGAGAATAGATATGTCGACAAAAGACTTAGGGACTTTTGCAGAATTGAGGGGATTGATCTTCAAAACTCACCAGCATTCAGTCCACATAAGACAGATGTTGCAGCTATGAGGATTAGGACTCTCAAGACCATGGCAAGTTTCATGATATAAGCCAAGTCTCTTGATCATACTCTAGAAGTTGAAGCCATTAGTAGTGCTACTCACATACTTAATAGGTCTCATCATAATGCCTTAGATGGGAAGACACCTTTTAAAGCATGGTGCAGCAAAAAACCAGTTGTGAGTCACTTCAGAGTCTTTGGTTGTCTAGCATGGGCAAACCTATCTTCCAGGGGTTGCAAGGCACCAACACCTAGGCCTTGTACCTTCATTGGATATGAAGATGAAGCAAAGGCTTACAAAATAATGGATCTAGAGACTCATGAGATCTTTTTGGAGAAGGATGTTCACTTCGAGGAAATTTCTCCAAGCTTATCCTCTACTCCTTTCTACACATCATACATAGTGGAAATTGATAGTGACACCAGTGATAGTGCTTCAACATGTTCAAACACATGGGGTTCTATCGATAGTTACAGTAAGAGGTCACATCATTAGTTTAGTCCATATGCTTACATTTTTACAATGAAAGGTCCCTCACAATATGGTACATCTCATCTTCCAACTCTAGCTTCAGTTGACTTGGGAGATAAACTTGAGGACTTAAATCTTGTCATTGATGAAGGTGATCCTTCTATAGTTTTTGTGAGGACTTACTCTAACCCTCATGTCCATTCTCTACATGATCAATCTTCACAAGTTGACATGATTGTGGATACTTATGAACAACAATTGGAGGAGGTCTCTTTGTTAGTTAAGAAGATATATGGTTCTGTGGAACAAGTTCAACAAACATCCTTGCCAGATCTACATTCTTTCTTTTCAGCACAGTTGGAAGGGACGAGTATCAGCATCAGCACAGGGATACTTGAGCAAGTTTCAAGGCCACCATTCATCTTTAGGATTGTACCTTTGGCATTGTTTCTTTCTAAGGGGAGGAATATCATTCTGCATCCTTGGACTAGCTTCTTCATCGAAGCAGCTTTCACTTGTTGGCATTCTTCTTTGGGGGATGGGGGGAACCTATTTTGTTTCTCTTCCTTCTCTCATTCTCTCATGTATATATTGGATGTATGTCATAATGTGGAGCTCTTGATTACTCCATCCATCCATACATTCCTATTTATCTCTCTTTTTGGGGGAGGGTTTTTCCCATGAGGTTTTCCCTCTTTCTTTGCTTTACAATAGATTGAATCTTCATTATGTACATGGGTACCTAACATGACCTAGTAGCCAGGACCCATTATGCATCTTCATCCTAGTTTTTGTAAGCTTAAGGGCATTCCCCTAAGTTGCACTTAAGAGGGGGTGTTGGTGTAAATATGTATTTACTATAAAAATTCATCCCAACATATCCTCACAATACCCTATACATAGCACCAACATATCCTCATCACCCACTATAAATAGTTCCTATTCAATATTGTCCTTATAAATATTTCAGTCAATTTCATTATACATACCTTCCTTGATTATCTATTGCTAGTTGTCAATTTTTAGTCATCCATTGTAATTCCTTAGACATCATCTCATCAATCTTTAGCTAATCTCATTGTACATAGCCCAATCTTAGGTCATCTCACATGAGATCAAGTCCTCTAGCTCTTATCACTGAGTACTTTAGAAAGTTTGTATGCAAGATCCTATGTCACTAAAGTGTTATCCTTAGAATTTCCATTTTCTATTGAATCTAGGTATTAGGTGCTACCAATAAGTCCTTGTAGGATACATCTTTCCTCTCATCAGGCTTGGGTCCATTAGTATCGAGTCCTATCAATCTCTTTAGCACACAATTATTCTTTGTCAATTTAATCTTCCTTTTGATGTTGGGTTTAAATTTTGGTTCTTGATTATCTTTTCTGATCAATTTGGTTATCCCCTCCTCAAGGTCTCCATGATCATTCATGTCATGGTGTACTACAAATGGGCCAATCAAAGTGCAAATTCTTCTTTGATCTTTTATCCATCCCATCATAGATATCCCAATCTCATGTTAAATTGGGTCTTTTAGTTCTCACTACACCATGCTTCAAAATTTTCTTATGCATAATCCTTATTCACTAAAGTGTTGTCCTTAGAATTTTTGGTTTCATTTGAGTCTAGTTGTTAGGTTTTTTTGATAAGCCCTTGTAGGATATATCTTTCCTCTCATCAAACTTGGCTCTATTAGTATTGAGTCCAATTGATCTCTCTATCATAGTTGTTTTTTCTTTACTCTTTCTTTTGATGTTGGATTTTAATTTTGGTTCTTGGTTATCTTTTCCAAGAAATTTTTTTATCCCCTCCTCAAGGTTGCAACGATCATTCATATCATGGTGTGCTACAAATGGGGCAATGGATGAGCAAGGTCTTGATCTATCTTTTCTTTTTTTTCTTTTTTTCTTGTGAATCAGTCAAATATAACTCTTGTATATCCAAATATATGATCATTTATGATTACATGGTGCATTTTGGAAATACCACTTGTTTTTGGTTTATCTAGTGTCATTTCCACTCATATGGTCTTTGGGTTTCACGTACGATACTAGAGAAATATTTACATGTTTTTTTTAAATGAGTTATTCCTATGCAAAAATGGTGAGAAGGCATTGATGTTGTCAGTAACCTTGGCCATTCCTCGATATTTCTATATTAAATTAAGTCCTTAACTACATGGTGGTTCTCATCATGGAGAGTCCCATGCTCAAGGTTCAAATGGATTCCATCTCATCCCCTAATTTCACAACAAGGAAACAACAAAAAAAGTCATTTTTTTGCTTATCAAAATCATCCCACCAATATCTATCCTACATCCTTATCCTATCTTGAAACCTATCCAAAAATCCTAGAAAAATCCTACAAAATTTCAAAAATCCAACCCATTTATCCACCACATCCTAAGGGTTTAATTTAGAAAGCCAAATCCCTCATTTAACCCTCATGTACTCCATCCTATCTTACAAATGTTTTCTAATTTGTATAGCTGCTCTCCCTTTCTCTCATACTCCCATAGTGAAAGTATGCATCATTTTAAAACCTTTTGCATTCTTTGTGTGTCCTCCATCTCACCTCAAATTTCTTACTTTTCAAGTTGTTGGCTAGTCTCATTTTATCTCCATGTCATCTTCTAGAGGAGGCATCACACATTACAGTATTTTATAAAGGTTGGGGCAACATATTTTCTTTAAGACCTTCTTCATGAACTATCTATTATTTAAAAACACATTCAAAATAGTGTTGTACCAACACTATATCGAAGAGGAGAAAAATGTAGCCACCTAAATCTGATCACATAAATTTGTAATCAAATTTATTCATCTTCTAAGGTATACTTTAATGAAATATTAAATATTAAATTATTTAGTGTTATCCCATAATTAATTAATTTAATTCATTATGATATCCCAGTTAATAAATTGACAGAAAAGCAATATTCTAATTTGTTAATAAAATCCCCTTCCTCTATTACATTAAATAAATGCAAGACCCTTTTAATTTAAACTCTAAAATCCCTCTATATTTAATTAATTTCCCTCCACTCACAAACTCATCCTCTAAACCAATACTTATCTAATCTCAACTCATGCACCAAATATTCCTCTTTTAATTAAATAATTCATTTATTTAATTAAGGTCACCCACCAACCTTTTTTTAACAAATCTAACCACCTCACACATCATCCAGCCAACTAAGCCACCTCACCCACCTTAACTAAAACATGTCACCTCCTCTTCCATGTCTAAAATCCCTCTCTAGATCACTTGTGATTAGAACAAATAACGTCCCTTTTTTGCCACATTTCATCCTATTCTTACATTCCATTTCCATTCCATTTTTATATCATTTAACCACTTTATGTTGCATATGATCTAATATACATAAGTTATGTTTAATATAGTTTTGAGGTTAAATTATGAAAATTAATTATTGATCATCTTTATTAAAGAGCATTGTTATTTTATGCTTTGAAATACATATTTAAAACATACTTCCTATCACCTTCTATGTAAGAATCTTATTGACATTCATTATTGCCACAATAATTTAAAGCATTATTCCTTCAAAGAATATTGACCAAGGAATGTGTTGAAAAAGAACCTAACATGAATAATTACCAGCTGGAAATAAGGACAATTAGTTTTGCATTTTACTTTATAAATAGATATAGATGAATCTCAAAAATCTGAGACATCGATATTGTCTGAAACATGCCCAATTACAATTTTGTGTGGCAGAATGATGCAGGAGCATCTAATGGTATAAGGGCAATCTTGTATCACTCAAAAAAAATTGCTTAGTGTTAGTTTTTTTTTAATGTGTTTTCATTTTTGGATACCCATTTGGGTCAAATAGAGATTCCAACTCTCATAGTTCCATTATTGGTTTTTGGGTTAGAGTTTTTTAGCACCTTGGGATATGTGCCAATGCAAAAAATATGTTATTATCTAATTAAGCCATAATTATGATGAGTTAGAGGGTGTAAGTTAGAGGGATGATTATTCTTGTAATTTAAAGTACTCTAGAAAAAGAATCAGGTCAAAAGACTTTATGGTTTGAAAGTTATTGTAGTTTTAATTTGCTTGGAGACCCCCTAAGAATGCTTCAAAGTCAGATTTGAAGCACTAAACAGCCTCATATAGACCCAAAAAATGGGGGATAAGCTGCTATAGATCACTTGGAGAGATTTCTAGAAATGTAAATGGTTCATCAATTAGAATCTCAGATCAAAAGTTATGCCTCCCATAAGTTGGACTACCATTTGTGGATTCTTCTAATTTTACACCAACTTCTGACATGTCTTCTAAAACCTTCTATTTTGGCAGTGGATGCCAAATGGCATAATCTAAAATGTATTCCTAACTCTAAACCTAATTTTGGTTACTTAAGGTCATTTTTGGCATTGTAAATGTAGTTTTTTTTAGTGAAGTTTGGGAGAAGGTACAGGAGGAGGGTTTTCCTCTAGAATCAAACAACATTCTAAGCCCCTAGGGCATGTCATTGGTTCTATTTTCATTGTAATAAATTTAATATCAAATCACTTTTGATAATAATTTTCTCCTTTTCCTATTGTGTTCATTTTGGTCTTGGATCGTGCCCTTGTTAATTGGTATCAGAGTGGGTTTCCTTGAGTGTGTAGATAGAGAATCAACTGTAAGGCAGTTTGCACTAGGACTCTATTTTTGTGGGTTTTGATATAGTGAGAAGATGCCTCCATGAAGAGAGCATGGTGGAAGGGCTGGAGTTTTTCCTCTTGAGGCTAGAGCCCTCTAGAGATAAGTTTAGGCATTGCAAGAGGAGATCTGTAGAGGGATGAATACTATCATAGGCGACAGAAGTGAGGAGGAAAATGAAGAAGGAAATATTGGGTAGGAAGGAGAAGGTGATAGAGAAGTACTAAACTATGTGGAGGAGAATCCTTTTAGGGCTATTTCCAAGCTTGGAAAAAGACCTAAAATTGATGTTGGCATGTTTTCAAGAAATCTAAACCCAAATGAGTTGATCAATTGGATCAATGAGCTAGTGTAATACTTTGAGTATGAGGATATTGGGGACCCTGATAGGGTTAAGTTTGCAAAGACCAAAATGAAAGGCCATGCCAAAATCTGGTGGCAAGAGATTTAGTTGGAAAGAAATAAAAGAGGAAAGGAGAAAATCACAAGATGTGATCATATGGTAGAAAAAATAAAGAAGCAATTCATTCCTATTGATTGCGAGCTTGATTTGATCAAGAAGATATAAGGGTTAAAGCAAGAAAGAAAATCTATCTAGGAATATAGAGAGGAATTTTACTGAGTCCTTATTAGGGTGGGGGCATGCAGAAGCAAACAATGAGAAGGTTGCCCATTACCTTAATGGGTTAAGACTACCATTCAGGAGGAGTTAAGTCTATTTAGAATGACTAGCATTGAAGAGGCATACCAATTTACTTGTGAGTTGAGGAGAAGCTAAACAAAATATTTGATGGAAGGCAAAGAGGGCATAGTCAAGGAGGAAGGGGTAGTGGTAGGTCATTTGGAGGCCAAAATGAGAACTAGAAGAAAAATGAAGATGTGGTTACTAGCTGAAACTAAAGGAACAAGGGTTTCAACCGCTCCCATAATCAAATCTTTGGAGATTAAATCAAAGGAAGAGGTAGAGGGCATGGATAAGGTTCAAGAAGAGAAGGCTTTTATTGTACCTATTTTCATTGCAATGAAGAAGGTCATCATTCTTACAAATGCCCTCAATGCCAAGGAAGTATAAATAGTAGAGTTGATGATCAAGAAAGGGTTGCTCATGTGGATGATGATGCACAATCATCACATTCAGAGGATGTAGAAAGAGGAGAGGTTCTAGTTAATGGAAGGGTCTTACTAAGTAATGAGACTGAAACTAGGTAAAGAAGGAGTTTGTTTCGCACCAGGTGCAAGTGCAAGGGTAAATGTTGTGATGTGATTGTTGATAGTGTAAGCATTGACAACTTGGTGTCAGAGGAGATGGTCTCAAAGCTAAAGCTCAAGAAGGAGAAACACCCCCAATTCTATTGGATTTCTTGGATGTAGGATGATCATAAGGTCTTGGTTAGTGAGCAATGTTTGGTAAAGTTCAAGATTGGGAGTTACCATGACAAGGCTCTCTATGACATCATCCCAATGGATGTCTACCATTTATTTTTGGGAAGGCCATGGCAGCTTGATAGGCATGCTATACATGATGGTCATGCAAATACATACTCTCTAACAAAGGGTGAAGTTTTCCACAAATTGAAACCCTTGATAAAGGAGGGTGAAAAGGTATCTAGTAGTGCTAGGGTATGTCTTGTTGATGGAAGAAAATTTTTGGATGGCATGAAGCATCAATATATGTGTTATGCTTTAATTCCTAGAAGGGATAAGGAAGGCAGTAGTGAAGTTCCACTTGAAGTTTCAAGTCTATTAAGTGAGTATGGAGATGTCATCTCTGATAATGTTCCAAAAGGGTTGATTCTGATAAGGAAATTCAATAATCAAATAGATTTAGTCCCTAGAGCTAGTTTTCCTAATAAGGCTGCTCATAGGATGACTCCTACTAAGATTGAGGAGCTAAATAGACAAGTTTAGGAGCTATTGAGGAAAGGTTTAATTTGAGAGAGCCTGAGTCCATGTGTAGTACCTACAGTGTTGGCACCAAAGAAGGATGGAGAGTGGAGAATGTGTATAGACTCTCGGGCTATAAATAAAATAACCATCAAATATCAATTTCCTTTGTCAAGGATGGATGATCTTATGGACTACTTGAGTAGACCTCAGTACTTCACAAAGATAGATCTCAAGAGTGGTTATCACTGGATACAAAGAGGAGAGGGAGATGAGTGGAAGGCTACATTCAAGACTGAGGAGGGTCTATATGAGTGGTTAGTCATGCCCTTTGAACTGACCAATGCACCAAGCACCTTCATGTGGCTTATGAATGAGGTACTAAAGAAATTTTTGGAACATTTGTTATTGTCTATCTAGATGATATTTCGATTTTTAGTAAGTCTTTGGATGAACATTTATTACACATTTTTAGTGTTCTTAAAAGGTTGAGGGAAGAGAATTTATTGATTAATATGAAGAAGTGTAGCTTTTTCAAAAGGGAGTTGGTCTATTTGGGGTTTGTTGTATCAACTAAAGGTCTCAAAATGGACCTAGAGAAGGAGAAGGTCATCTTGGAATGGCCTACTCCAAGGTTTGTCACTAAGGTAAGATCATTCCATAGTCTAGCTACTTTTTACAGGAAGTTCATTAGGAATTTTAGTAGTATATGTGCACCCCTAACCAAAACAATGAGGGGGGAAAAGAAAAGAGTTCAAGTGGACTATAGGAGCCGCAAGGAGTTTTGAATTACTAAAGGTGAAGGTGATAGAGAAACCTATGTTGGCACTTCCTAGTTTCAACGAAGTGTTCTAGGTGGATTGCGGTGCTAGTCATAGTGTGATTGGGGCTGTGTTGAGCCAAGAAGCTAAGCCTATTACCTATTTTAGTGAAAAAATGAATAATGCAAAGAAGTATTATGTTTATGATCAAGACTTCTAAGCAATAGTTTAGGCCTTAAAAAAATGGAGGCATTATTTGTTTCCAAAAGAATTTTTTTTCTATATTGATCATGAGGCATTGCAATACCTAAATAGCCAAGCTAAATTGAATCAGAGACATTCAAAATGGGTAGAGTTCATGCAAAGCTATACATTTGTATTGAAACATAGAAGCAAAAGGTATAATAGGGTTGCAGATGCATTCAATAGGAGACAGTTGTTGCTAATAGTAATGTAGGTTGAAGTGGTTTGGTTTGATGAACTCAAGAATCTATACCATGAGGATCCTGACTTTGCATAGGCTTGAAAGGCTTGTAAAGAACTTGTTACTCTAGATAGGACTAGGTGGCTAGATTATATGATTTAGGATGGTATGTTGTTCAAGGGAATCTAACTGTGTATTCCAAGGAGTTCCATAAGGGAGAACTTGATCAAGGAGAAGCATAGTGGAGGGATGGTAGGACACTTTGGTCAAGATAAGACCATTATCATTATTAGAGAACATTATTTTTGGCCTCAGTTGTCATAGGATGTGAAGAAGTTTGTGCAGATTTGTCAAGTATGTCAAACAACCAAAGGATTTTAGTGACAATACTAAACTCTATCAGCCATTGCTTGTTCCATCGAAGCCTTGGGAGGACATAAGTATGGATTTTGTTCTTGGATTGCCAAGGACACAAAGGTGTAATGACTCCATATTTGTGGTGGTTGATAGGTTCTCCAAGATGGCATATTTTATTCCATGCCACAAGAGTCATGATGTAGTGCATATTATATTCTTTTTTTTTAGTGAGGTGGTGAGGTTACATGGTCTCCCAAAAAGTATTATTTATGATAGAGATACTAAATTTGATGGGTATTTCTGGAGGACTTTGTGGAAAAAGTTGATCATGGAATTTAAGTTTAGTTCTAATCATCATTCGTGGACTGATGGACAAACAAAAGTAGTAAATAGAAGTTTGGGCAATTTTCTAAGGTGTTTAGTAGGAGATAAGCCCAAGGTATGGGATTTTATTCTACCACAAGCATAATTTTCTTAGAATAATTCTATGAATAGGAGTACTGGTAGATCACCATTTCAAATTGTGTATGGGAATAGTCCAAGGACTCCACCAGAGCTGAGGATGAAGCAAGGGAAGAGGACAAGTGTTGAGGTAGAAGACTTTGTTGAACATGACAAGAACCTACATGAGGAGTTACATGCACATATTACCAAGATGAACCTATAGTATAAGGCTAGAGCAGATCAAAAGAGGAGACATAAGGAGTTCCAAGTTGGGGATATAGTTATGGTATACTTGAGGAAGGAATGATTTCTAGTGGGTACCTACAACAAGTTGAAGATAAAGAAATTTGGCCCCTGCAAAATTTTGAAGAAACATGACTTAGGAAATGCATATGTGGTGGAATTTCTAAATGGGGCTCAAATTTATCCTATTTTCAATATTGAATACTTAATAGAATATCATGATGATGGTACAAAGGAGGAGTGGATGCTAGACCCATGTCCAATTCCTACTTCTAAAAAGGAAGAGATTGAAGAAATTCTAAATAGTCTTATGGGCTGGAGTACCAGAAATAGGTAGTATGAAGAATACCTAGTGAAGTGGAAAGGATGATCAATAGAAGATTCAACATGGATATCCACAGTGGAAGTTGCCCATTTGGGTTTTTCCTCTACCAGCTATAAAGTGATAGGGTCACTTTTTAATCTACCCTGGGTGTCTGATGTAGGAGCACCCAATGGTGTAAGGGCAATCCTATATCACCCCAAAAAAAATGTTGTGTTAGTTTCTATTTAATTTTTTTTCATTTCTAGAAACCTATTTTGGTCAAACAAAGATTCCAACTCTCATGGTTCCACTATTGGTTTTTTGGGTTAGATTTTTTGAGAACCTTGGGATATGTACCAATATAGAAAATAGGTTATTTTGTAATTGAACCATAATTATGACAAGTTACAAGGTGTAAATTGGAGGGATTGTTACACTTGTAATTTAAAGCACTCCAGAAAAAGAATTATGTCAAAAGGCTTTATGGTATGAAAGTTATTGCAGTTTTAAGTTGCCTCGAGACCCCCTAAGAGCACTTCAAAGTCAAATTTGAGGCACTTAATGGCCTCATATAGACCTAAAAAATGGGGGATAAGAAAAGTTGTTGCATAGGACTATAGAGTGCTTGGAGAGCTTTCTGGAAATGTAAACAGTTCATCAATCAGAGTCTCGGATCAAAATTTATGCCTCCTAGACTTTGGACAACCATTTCTGGATTCTTCTGATTTTACACCGACTTCTAACATTTTTTCTAGAACCTTCTATTTTGGTAGTGGATGCCAAATGGAATATTCTAAAATATATTCCTAATCCTAAACCTAATTTGGGTTACTTAAGGTCATTTATGGCATCATAAATGTAGATTTTTTGGTGGAGATTGGGAGAAGGTATTGGAGGAGGGTTTTTCTCCAGAATAAGACAACATTGTAAGCCCCTAGGGCACATCATTGGGTATGTTTTCATTGTACTAATTGTAATAGCATATCGCTTCTGATAATAATTTTCCCATTTTCCTATTGTGTTCATTTTGGTCTTGGACCGTGCTCTCATCAAAAAATCTTCAAAAAGTGGATGATGAAAATGTTAGAGGTAGTTTTCTAAACATGATTTATCCTAATTTACTATTATGGGTTTGAATTTCAATGGTTAAGGTTGGTGCTATCTTTTGTTGTAGTTCTGACCATATAACCAACTCAACACATATCTCCTCCATCTCATCACATAATAAGGATGAAGTCTACGTAAATCCATGGCTACTTTGATTGAATATTTTTATTTCACACTACTAGCTATTAAATTCCCTCTCCATGTCATACACTCATAGAAGACTTCTTCAACCATAGATATTTATGCAATCTTGTTTCAACAAAAATTGTCTCATTTATTATGGAGTTAGTTTTGAGGGAATAGTTTTAATCTAATTATTATTTTCTAGAAACCATTTGATAAGATTTCACCACAACTTTATGAACTATAGGCAGAAAATAGATATTTTGTTTCATATGGTAAAGGCTATAAAAAAAGTACATATGAATGAATACTATTAAGAGATATAATGTTGCTATTTTAAATTGATTTAAGAGTTATTAAGCTTTATCTCTATCATATGATGGGAGGAAGGGTGCCAACTTGCCAACAGCTGATGGACTATAAATAATTTATTCTCATGTGTGTTTTGATATTTGTTTATTATGTTTTATATTGTTATGTTTGATAATTTGATAGTTTTTGTTAGTTAATATTACATTTTTATATTTCATGAGTGTTAATAATCTATTTTTATTTCTATATTGAAGATCTAGTTGATATGGCTTTCAGATTTTATTTTGATTATAATTTGCCCTAATTTCTGTATTGCAATTCCTATCACTTTTCTGTATTGTAGTTCCTATAGAATTTTAATCACAATATTAAAAGAGAAAAATTGTGTGCATTAAGAAATCATTTTACCAGAGTAACCATTTATGCCTTATGCATGTTTATGGTCTATACATTAGTTTTCTTTGATTTTGTGAGTTTTATTTTCAAAACTATTAGATTTTTTCAAATTGTTATTGCTAGCAAATGATAGTCCCTGTCACTAGGAAGTGAGAGTTCCTGTCGCCAAAATTGCTTTAGTTTGCTACAAGTTTATTCTTGTGTGTTCTAATTGTATTCTTAATCACTTAGCTCACAACTTTCACCCCTTGATGGTATATTACCCAGACACCTTTCACAAGCTTACAACCCCATATTGAAATGAATAGACCAAGATGAAAATCATCTTGATTTATATTAAATCTTTCTCATTATTTTCCCTAGTATTGGCCTATCATTTTATTATCATTTCCAAGAAAAGGTGTCAAAGAAATGTTAGCACATGAGTTGAGGTAGGAATAGTGTACCTTAGGTAGTGTTTGATCAAGTGTCGACCTTACTCAGCCTGGTACATTAGGTTTGCATTGTAGTAAATTATATAGATGCATTGTTTTAGAGTTTGCAAGTAGTTCTTAGAAATTAGTTTCAATTTTACATTATCACTAGTTGTTATGAGTAACTAGTAAAAAGGGAAAAAAAAAAAAAAAAAAAAGGAAATTTTGAAGAAAAATGATGCATTTTGAAGGTAGTTTCAACACATCAATATTTGGTGAAAATTATTTTGAAAATGAAAAATTTAAAGGGAACATAGAAAGAAAAATCAATAAAATTATATGTTCTCCCTTGATTCCACTAATTTCCCCCCCTAGACCCCTCCTTTCAAATTTAAATACAAAAGAAGAAACTAGTGGGAAATTGCATTGACCAAATGTGATGTTTTTATACCTTCTCTACCTAATGAATCCAACTTAAATGATATTGATCTTCAATTATCCCAGGTAAGTACAAATGGTATCTTTGTGTCTAGCCAAGAGAAAATCATTAATGAATTCTTAGAAGAATATGATTTTGAGGATGATAATTTAACCACTTGTTATTCTAATTTCTACAGGAAAGATGATCAGTGTATATGCTTCAACTACTAACAGAACATGGTGAATGAGGTACAAGCTATTTGTAAGTCTCAACATAACAAGGGTGAAAGTGGACAAGATTTTCTTGTAACTAAAATAAACAATTTAAAACTCCAAATCAAGAAGATCAAGGTATGGATTACTCTATTGCATTGGAAAGACAATATATTTCTTCAAAATATAATTATCCACCTAGTATGCATAATGAATGTAATCATGCATGCTCACAAAAATCACTGTATCCATCCTTAAAATCTCTATTCTTCCCATCCTAGTTATTCCTAGCCCCTTTATACCCTCAACAATTCTCACCATTATCCTATTCGCATTGCACTCCACCATATCTACCAAGGGAAAGTACAATAATTCCTAATATGCTTCATATTAAGGTGGTTAAAACTACATGTAAACTTTCAAGGATCCCATTTCCATCTAATGATGTGCTTGAAATTGGTCAATTACTATTGGAATGTATTGATTCACATAAAGGATGTGATTTTGGCATAATTAAATTTAGAGGACAAAATTATTTATTGAATTATAATCAACTTTTCTCTTCATTTCTATTTAGTGAACTAAAAATACATACACATGAGACCATACTTCAAATTGAGTTGATTTTAATTATTAGACTCATAAATGTATGTGTGGACATTAGCCTTGCACTAAGTAATATTAAAGTATACACCATCTTCATTCCACAAATGTGTTTTCGGATCCTCCAACATCTATATTTAGTTTTTACACATATCCATATCGATATTTGGAGGAATATGGTTAAGATGCAAATTCCTCACATACTTGTTGAGTTGGGATCATTATTTGATTAAGCACAATCATAAGGTTATATGCATTAATGACCAAGTAAAGAATAATTGCAAATGGATGGTCTTTAATTTCAAAAGCATCAAGTATGGAGTTAAGTTGGGGGGAAATCTCTTCAGTTCTATAATAAACCCTCCTTGAATTTTTTATTGGTGCCTCTGATATTCATAAATTGTGTGACATCTAGATCACATCAAGGTATGCATTCTTGTGTTACCTAATATTTATATTTTGTTTATACAAGAATTCATTATAAATTATTTATTTGTATAAATAACTCTACCATTCAGATTCTACTAAATACATCACATATCATAGTGGAATTATTAAATAAAAGATTACTATAATTGATCTACTTGGCCTTGAGAATGTGGTTATAGGTTTCTTCCAATGGTTACCCAATACTGTTGCACACATGTCAATTGATGAATGCTTCCTTACTTAGCAACCGATGATAAAATATGTTGGTCTTACTAGGAGGAGAAAATGATCCTTCATTAGTATTTCCCTCATGGAAAACACAAGTCACTTATTGGGATATATGCTTTATGTTCATGGATACTAGTTCTCTTTTGCACCACCATGGATGCCAGATATGTGACACTTGGTTTTTGGGATCCATAGGTCTTATATCTTTGGCTAATTTTTCATCACACATAGTATGAAGTCATGAATGGAGAAAGAAAAGAATCTAAGTATTTTCTCATCATGAATTGATTCATGTACCAATCTGAAGCCACGAGGATGAGTTTTAGTGTCACATTGGTCTATGAAAAATTGCTTGTACAACTAGTATTTATGTCAACCAAGTGAGTGGGCATATTTTTCGAAGTTCTATAATCAAGTTTTCAATATGGTGGCATGCGTTCCTTAAGATCCAACATTCTTATAACACTCATGCTATGGAGATATGAATGGTCACTCCTGGCAAGGTACATTTCTTTCTATTGGTCATCATTTCAAGATCTACAAGTAATCTATTTTATGAGTGAATTGTAAGAAACTAAGGTTTTGGATGGTATCATTATTCATCACTCATGTAGGATTTGTTTTTCTTTGGTCATTATATGCAGATATTCCATAAATGAAAAAAAAATTAAAAAAGAAAAGAAAAAAAAATTTGAAAAAAATAATAAAAGATACAACAATGAAAATCTTAAGGCGTTGTTGGCTAGTTAATATCTAAAAATTAGTTTTTAGTGGATGTTAACTAAAAAATAAATTTTTAGTGGTGAAAATGGTTTTTACAGTGCCATTAAGATGTGCGTGATTGAAAATTGGTTTGCCAACAATCACTTGTTGTTATCAAAATTTAAAAAGAAATTGAAATTTTTTGAAAAAATAAAATATTGGAAAAAAAGAAAATGAAAAAATGTAATAATTGGTGTGCTTGGTTTTACTTGCTCACTCTTGAAGCTCTTATTCAATGTGGTCATCAATATTTTGATCACCCATAGTATGTGCTACATGTTCAATTGAGTTGTTTTAGTGGAATGTGATCCCTCCCATTTTTTTCTACAATGCTTTAGTTTGATGATAGTGGCTCCTAATATTTCCAATCTCTATTCTATTTTTTGGTTCCTTCTTGTGGTATGCTCCCAAATGCTTTCAGCTGACTGATAATCTTTTGTCGCATTGCAATTCTTAGTGCAATAATTAGTTCCTTGTTGTTGAGATTCTGTTTGCTCCAACCTTTTCCTCTCTGGACATGCATGTTGGTAAGGCTGTCAATTTTAAGTTTCATTATTTTATCTCTTAACTTTATTTATATTGCTTATAATATTGATTATTATGCAACATCTAGACCTCACTTCTTCTTGCTTCCCATGGATGGTCAACCCTTTTAGTTGAGCGAAGGTGTCCCATCCTATTATATATCCTTCATCCATCATCTTTAATCATCCCATCATATTATTCATTATTTACATCCTCTATAATACTATGTTTTCTCTTCCATTTCACCCATTCTAAATTATTTTTTCCAAAATGGGATAAATTTCTCATGAAACCTCCTATATGCAGCCATTTAAACCATGATGCTATAAGTGAAAAGAAAATAAAGAAGAACAGAGAAACAATGATGAACCAAAATAACAGGTTA
This sequence comes from Cupressus sempervirens, assembly GCA_028749045.1. Lineage (NCBI taxonomy): Eukaryota > Viridiplantae > Streptophyta > Pinopsida > Cupressales > Cupressaceae > Cupressus > Cupressus sempervirens. Next base: position 723,862,552 of record CM053786.1, on the reverse strand, counting down.
CAATATTGGAAATAGAAAATTGAAAAAAAAAAAAAGAATAACACTTGTCATGTGAAGCAAAGAAATGGATTTGTGTTTATATGTGAGCATCATGATTCAAGATGGAACCAAAGCCATAAACTCAAATTGCTTCTAGTTCACACCAAAAACCTCTTGGTCATACTGATTGCATGAGGACATGCACTATGCTAAATTGGGGGGAATGATGAGGAAAAATAATGTCCCTTTTTTTTGTCACATTTCATCATATTCTTACATTCCATTTTTATATCATTTGATCACTTTAAGTTGCATAAGATTTAATATACATAAGTTATGTTTACTATAGTTTTAAGGTTAAATTGTGAAATATAATTATTGGTCATCTTTATTAAAGAGAATTGTTATTTTATGTTTTGAAATATATATTTGCAACATACTTCATGTCACCTTCTATGTAAGAATCTTATTGGCATTCATAATTGCCACAATAATTTAAAGCATTATTCCTTCAAAGAATATTGACCAAGGAGTATGTTGAGAAAGAACCCAATAGGAATAATTACTTGTTATATATAAGGACAATCACTTTTGCATTTCATTTTGCAAACAGATATGGATGAATCTCAAAATTTCAAGAAATGGGTATTGTCCAGAACATGTCGAATTACAATTCTAGGTGGCATAATATTTAGAAGGTGGATGATGCAAATGTTAGAGGAAATTTTATAAACATGATTTATCTTGATTTACTATTACTGGTTTGGATTTCAATGGTTAAAGTTGGTGCTATCTTTTATTGTAGTTATGACCATATTACTAACTCAACTCATATCTCCTCCAGCTCATCACATAATAAGGATGAAATATGCATTAATCCATGGCTAATTTGATGGAATATTTCTATTTCACACTCCCAGCTATTAAATTTCCTCTCCATGTCATACACTCATAGAAAACTTCTTCAACTATAAATATTTATGTAATCTTGTTTCAACTAAAATTTCCTCATTTATTATGGAGTTAGTTTTGAGGGAATAGTTTTAATCCAATCATTATTTTCTAGAAACTATTTGACAAGATTTCACCACAAGCTTATAAACCCTAAGAAAAATATAGATATTGAGTTTCATGTGGTAAAAACTATAAAATTCATCATGTCCATGCAAAAATATATATGAATGAATACTATTAAAAGGTACAACATTGTTTTAAATTGATTTAAGAGTTCTGTAAGCTTTATCTCTGTCATCTGATGGGAGGAAGGTCACCCACTCTCCAATAGTTGATGGACTATAAATAATTTATTCTTGTGTTTGTTTTGATATTTGTTTATTATGTTTTATTTGTTATGTTTAATATTTTGATAGTTTTTATTAGTTAATCTTACATATTTATATCTCATGAGTGTTAATAATCCATTTTTATTTCTATCTTGCAGATCTAGTTGATATGGCTTTCAAGTTTTATTTTCATTATAATCTGCCTTAATTTAGGTACTACAGTTCCTGTTGCTTTTCTGTATTGTAGTTCCTATAGCATTTTAGTCACAATATAAAAAGAGAAAAGTATTATGCATTAAGGAATCATTTTACCAGATTAACCATTTATGCCTTACACATGTTTAAGGTCTATACATTAGTTTTCTTTGAGTTTAGGAGTTTTATTTTCAGAATTATTAGATTTTCTCAAATTGCTATTGCTAGAAAATGATAGTGAGAGTTCATGTTGCCAAAATTGCTTTAGTTTGCTGCAAGTTTATTCTAGTGTGTTCCAGCTGCACTCATAACTTGCACCCCTTGATGGTATATTACTTGGACACCTTTCACAACCTTATACCCCTAGATTGACATGAATAGACCAGGGTAAAATTTATCTTAAGTTATATTAAATCTTTCTCATTATTTTCCCCAATGTTGGCCTATCATTTTGGCACCATTTGCAACAATGAAACCAAGTTGTCTCATCATATTATATATCCTCCATCCATCATCCATAATCATTGCACCATATTATTCATTATTTCCATCCTCTATAATCCTTTGTTTTCTCTCCCATTTTACGCATTCTAAATAATTTTGTCCAAAATGAGATAAATTTCTCATGAAACCTCCTATATGCATCAATTTGAACCATGATGCTATAAGTGAAAAGAAAACAGAGAAGAAAAGTGTCATGACCCCACCTCAAAGGGAATCCTACAAATTATAACTAAATAAAATTATATAATAGTTTATTATATGAATAAAATATATGTTAATTATTTACACAAAAAACGTTATTGACAAATTATATAGATAAATATATATAGATAAATATTTAATCTATTTATATTTAAATAAAATTATATATTATTCATAATAATTATAAACATTATTCGTAATGTACATCTTGTAGAAATCTATTATACATCTTATATAAATATATAATTTTTGTATAAATACATCTTATATACTTCTATGCCTAACCGATCACATTAATGGACATTATATATTATAAAACATTTAACTAAACTATCAAATTGATGTCATTAAGATATGTAAAGGGTCACATAACCGCTAAGGTAAGGAAGAGTCATGTTGCATCGAGTTGATTATTAAGGAGGAGTGTGTATGGTTAAAAGGCATCATGAATGAGTTTCATATGGAAAAAAGTAAAGGTGGAATATCCCACTTGCAACAGAGGCATCGATGAGAACATATTAGGCCAGGTGCATGGACTAAGGTGATAAAGATATTGAACATTTAAGAAATGTGAAACTCGGGTATAAAAGACACATCATTTTGTCGAGCATAATCAAGGAAGGGACATGAAACATGATCCATCAAACATCATAATATTTGGTACAATAGTAACATTGAATACCTCTTCCACAATACGAAGGCTTGGAACAAAGTCCAAGAAAGCATACCAAAGGTGACAGCCATTTAAAAAAAGGTGTGAAACATAATATGAGGGTATGGTAGACACATCACCACCATGTTGCCCTTTTGCATGAACGAACACAATTAAGATAGGAGAGCATATCCAATATTGTGGAAACAACTTGTAAGACCGAGCATATTCCCAATCGACTTTTCTAAGTGAGCACAAATGAAATGTTAAGTAAGCCATTAAATGAGAAAAGGTCAATATTATAAAGAAGACCCATAGATAAATAGGGTATTAATAATAAGTTTGTAAGTTTGATTTACAATCAAGGGGCATTTCATGTCCCCTTTTTAGTGACATGTCATTTTCAGTGAATTTGCCTATCATGGACTCTTGTAGGCAAATTATTTTGGTGAGAGAGTCATTCTAATGATTATTTGGGGATTGGATGGTCTATTTTTCTCTTGCAGAGATGGGATTTATCATATTTTATTTTATGTGTTATGCGGGGCCAAAATATTATACTTTTTGTTTTATGAAGTTACTTTTTATATAAAAAGTGCGTTATAAAGGAATTTCATGAGAATATTTTATGGATACTTCTAGAAGTTCTTAGTGACTTCTTAGTAAATTGAATAAATAGAGTGCTTGGCCTCTCATTTGGACATCCTTTGACTTGAGTTTACACTACATTTCTCTTTGATCATTTGTGGTGCCATCTTGGTTTGCAGATTGTCATTTGGTCATTAGGAACGAAGTCTCTTAAGGATTTGCATAACTGAAGAAGTAAAATATCCTTTGAAGGGTTGCACTTTGGAAGTGGTATTCAGCTACTTCAAGTTGGGCTTATTTGGTATTTAGATATTTCCAGCAGGGTTCAATTTTTAGCCTAGACATACATTTTTTTGCATATCTCACTGTTGGCTGGGAGTTTGATTTTTATTTTTTGGGAGAATTTTCCTTGGAGCCTAGCAATTATTTCTATGCCATTTTCAACACCTTTTAGTCTAGTATTTATTTTTGCTAGGTGTTGTACCAATCTGTACATGTATGGCTATACCTATAGGCCATACAGTTAGCAAATTTGAGGGAAGGTTGGATTTGTATTTTCATAATTTTGTCTTCAACATTCAGTCTCCAACATCTACTCAATCTAGGTTCTTTCATTTTAGTTTGTAATTGTAAGAAATTCTCAGTTGCATTCAGCCAGTAAGGGTTTGTTTGTAATGTGCCATGTTGTAATGCTTTGAGTTGAAAATCACATATCATATGTAAAAGCATTTGGTTATCATTGAATGAATATATTGGCATTATTTTACATCAAATATTTGAGTAGGTTTGTTGCACAACAATTTCCTTTATTCAACATTTTATTTCTAGCAGTGTATTTAGTTTGCATGTTGAGTATTTGATGAAATTTCATAGTTCATTATTAGTGGTTATTAGTGGCCTATTGGCAAGGGCCATTACAGTGGTATCAGATTGGTGTTCTTGCCATCCTGTTGGGTAAAGAATCTTTATGCATTCTTTAGCTTTTGGGTATCACAAGTATTATACACGTAGGAGAGAAACACCTAAAGGTGAGTAGGAATTCAAAGATATACTTACTATGGGTGAACGACAGTCAAAGAGTTCATGTAGAGTTCCTAGGACTAATGAAGATGAGGTTAGAAAGTTCTTCTAGGCTATGGCTACTGGATAGTAGGAGATAGTACTATCTATATGTGCATTGACTACTATGACAGAAAGAGTTGCTCAGTCGAGGAATCAGGAAAAGGGTAGGGGGATACTAGTGTAGGATAACAGGAGTGTAGTAGGTTCATAGGGTACTCCTAGGTATAGGTCATGGACTGCAAATAGGCCTAAATATCCTACATTCCTTAGAGAGGAAACCTAGGAGGTAGTAGAGGATGATATGCCAGAGGACTTTTAGGATGATCTTCAAGCTACAGATGCAGAATGGTAGGCACTACCTCCACATGTTTGTGAGTTTCTGAATTTTGATTGCTACCTAAGTCAGAGACAAGAGTACATGACGAGTACTAGGAAAAAATAGAGCCCTAGAGGAGGTTAGGATAGTGAGTTGTAGCAAGTTGCTAGCAAGCTCACCTTACCATCTTTCGACGGCAGTGGACAGATGATAGCACAAGCCTGGATCCATAAGTTAGATACATTTCTCGCATTGAAGCCTATGTTAGAGATGGTTGCTATCAGGTATGCCACATTGCATTTAGAGGGAATAGCACATGATTAGTGGTCACATGGTATGGTCACATTATAGAATAATTAGGTGACATCCTATCAAGATTTTGTGCATAGATTGGTAGAGCACTTTGATAAGAAAGACTTGGAGATCTACTTTCGTGATCTTGCATAGGTGAGATAAATAGATAGTTTGGAGGTCTACATTAGTGAGTTTTAGATATTATTAGTAATGGTGCAGGATATGTCCAAGAGAAGGTTGGTTATACAATTCATAGAGGGGTTTTCTGAACCTCTAAAGGGGTGGATCAAGGCATTTGATCCCCCTTCATTGCAGGAGGCTATGAGGAGGAACAAAGCATGGAGCTCACAACACCCTCCTACAGATTCACCTCTAGGAGCACTTCTTCATTCAAGGACAATAAGAAGTTTGATAAAAACAAGGGCAAAAAGGGTGACACCAAGAGTAAGTCTCCTACACCTTTGGATATGGAGACACTAAATGACTTGTGTAGGAAGAAGCTATATTTTTACTCCAAGGGTCCCTATGACAAAGAACATGATTGTCCTATGAGGCCTAAGGCAAAGGCCAACAGGGTTATGTGGGCTTACTACGAGGGTTCAGACTCTGATAATTTTGGACATGAGGTTGATCATAGTGATACAGATCCTAAGGTAGAAGAAAAAGCTCCAGAGACTAAGGAGGAGCCCGAGTTGCACTTTTAAGAGGCACGCTTGTCTAGTATTCTACAGGAAGGATCTTTTAGACTGTGTGGTGTTCTAGTAGGGTAGAGAATTATTCTTTGGTTGATATAGGTGCTATGCATAATTTCATTGATGCATGTTTTGTTGAATGTCATGGAATTATGACTAAGGAGTTTGAGGGACTATGAGTATAGGTTGTTGATGGTTACACTCTTAAGTGTAATAGGATGGTTAGAAATTTTCCCTTACACCTAAACAACTATGAATTCAAGGTGGACTACCATGTTGTCAACATGGGTGATCTAGATATTGTTCTTGTGATGGAGTGGTTATGCTCATTGGAAGAGGTCACTTGCAAATTGAAGGACATGGAGATTAAGTTTGAAGTGGATGGGAAGCAACAAATTTTGAGAGCCATCAGGAATGGAGGCATCAGGACTATTTCCTTCAGATAGTTGGAGAGGTTAACTAGACATGATGACATTGAGTGGGCAGCCATATGTACTCTCATGCCTATATAGGAGGGACAACATAAGATAGGGTATCACCAAGACATACAGAGGTTGAGAGTGAAGTATGATAGAGTCTTTAGTGACATTCCACCTGGTAGACCACCAGACAGAGGTATTGAGCACATCACTAAGTTGGAAGAGGGTGCTAAACCTATGATGATTACACCATATAGGTATCCTAAGGGATGAGATCAAGAAAACCATCAAGGAGCTTCTTGCAATGGGTCACATCATGCCTAGCAAGTCTCCCTTTGCTTCTTTGGTTGTGTTGGTGAAGAAAAAGGATGCTACATTAAGGATGTGCATTGATTACAGGGTGCTGAACAAAATGACAATCAATAATAGGTACCCCATTCCACAGATTGATGAGTTGATTGATGAGCTTCATGGTGCATGTTACTTCACGAAGATTGATTTGAGATCCGACTACCTCAGATCAAAGTTAGAGAGTAGGATATTGAGAAGACTGCCTTTAGATGTCATTGTGGGCATTTTGAGTTTATAGTCATGCCATTTGGGCTAACCAATGTGCCAACTAATTTTTAGTCCACCATTAACAAGGTCTTCCATGACCAGTTGAGGAAGTATGTGTTAGTCTTCTTTGATGATATTCTGATTTACAGTCAGACTTGGTAGGAGCACATGGAGCACTTGGAGATAGTTTTGGGGATCTTGTAGTTGGAGTCCTTGTATGCTAAGGAGTCCAAATGTGATTTGGGCATGATAGATCTATTGTATTTGGGTCACATCATTAGTGTAGAGGGAGTAAGGATGGATCTTGATAAGATTTGTGCTATAATGGATTGGCCTACTCTATAGAACTTGACACAGTTGAGAGGGTTTCTTGGGTAGTGTGGTTTCTATCATAGATTTGTTAGTGGGTATTCATGCCATGCAGCTCCTATGATAGATTTTCTAAAGAAGGGAGCGTTCATTTGGACACTTGAGGCATAAACTTGCTTTGAGATATTCAAGGGGATCATAACTACATGCCCTGTGTTAGCATTACCCAACTTTTCAAAACTATTTGAGCTTCAATGTGATGCATCTGGAGAGAGTATTGGTGTTGTTCATATGTAGGACAAGCACCCCATTGCATTTGAGAGTAGGAAGCTCTGTGGGCCAGAGAGATCATTTAGTATATATGACAAGGAGATGCTGGCTATTATGCATGCATTAGCTAAATTCAGGTAGTATCTAGTGAGTGGTAAGTTTTACATTAAAACTAACCATAATAGTTTGAGACATTTCCTTATATAGAGAGATCTCAATGACAGGTAGCAAAACTAGGTTAGTAAACTATAGGCTTATGATTTTGACATCTCCTATGTGAAAGGGAATTAGAATGTGGTAGCAAATGCATTGTCACATAGACCACATCTTAGTGCTATGATTTAGATATCAAAAGATTGGAGCTAGTTGATCATTGTTGAGCATGCTAGAGATTCATGGGCATCCAAGATTGTTGATGGGATAGTTGTTGATACTAGGCATACACTTCTGGATGATTTGATTACCTACAAGAACATGACATTCTTAGTCCCAAGATCAAAGGTGAAGCATATTATTATGAGAGCACTTCATGACTCACCTATAGCTGGACATCTTGGATACTTCAAAACATACAGACAAGTACACAGGTGATTCACATGGAAGGGGCTCAAGACAAATGTGTTGCAGTATGTTAGAGAGTACCCTATTTGCTAGCAGAGCAAACAAGAGCACACCTTTCTAGCAAGGCTCCTACAACCACTTTCTATCCCTGACAAGAAGTGGGAGTGCATATCCATGGATTTCATTACAAGCTTGCCTAAGACCCAAGGGCAAGATTACATCTATATGGTGGTAGATAGGTTGATGAAGTATGCACACTTTCTTCCCATCATTACTACTTACATGGCAGTGCAAGTGGCTGAAGTCTTTTTTAGGGAGATTTTCAGACTACATGGATTACCCTAGAGCATAGTGAGTGACAAGTATAGTAGGTTCTTGAGTCATTTTTGGTAGGAGGTGTTCTGTTTATGTGGCACTAAGCTCATACCAAGAACCAGTTACCACTTGTAGACTAATGGGCATATAGAGATAGTAAATAAGTGGGTGGAGGGATATTTGAGGAACTACATGGCTAGTAAGAAGAAAGCATGGGTTAGATGTATTTATTTATGTGAGTATTTCTATAATACTACCTATCACATGTCTATTTAGATGACTCCTTTCATAGCACTATATGGCTATAATGCACCGAGCTTTGTTGATTTGCTTATGAGTGATGTTAGAGTTCCTCGTATTGGGAATTTGCTTCAGGAGAGCAAGGAAATTGTTGATGCTCTTAGAGATAATAGTGCCAAAGCACAGAATCAGCAAAAGAAGTATGTAGACTAGAAGAGGATGGAGAGGAGTTTTGAGGTTGGTGACATAGTTTACCTCATGTTGTAGCCTTACCAATAGTCTACTCTCAAGAAGAGGGTGTCAGAGAAGCTTAATCCTAGATACTATGGAAATTTCATGATTATTAGGTAGATAAGTGAGATGGCTAATGAGCTTGAGCTTCCAAAAAATAGCAAGGTGCACAATTTTTTCCATGTTTCATGGCTCAAGAAGGCATTGGGTTAGCATGTTGTGCCTTCAGCAGTTCTTCCTCCATTGGATGATGAAGGGAAATTGATTCTTGTTCTTGAGTACATCATTGATAGTAGAGAGAGACAGCTCCATAGGAGGACTATCAAAGAGTACTTGGTGAAGTGGAGAGATTTACCCAAGGAGGATGCCACATGGGAGGGAGAAGATATTTTGCAATATCCAGCTTTGAGATTGCTTGAGGTAAAGCAATTTCAGAAGGGGCGGACTGTCATGTCCCCTTTTTAGTGACATGTCATTTTCAGTGAATTTTCCTATCATGGACTCTCATAGGAAAATGATTTTGGTGAGAGAGTCATTCTGATGATTATTTGGGGATTGGATGATCTATTTTTCTCTTGGAGAGATGGGGTTTATCATATTTTTATTTTATGTGTTATGTGGGGCCAAAATATTATAATTTTGAGTTGAGTTGCACTTTTTATTTAATATAATTACTTTTTATATAAAAATTGCATTATAAAGGAATATCATGAGAATATTTTATGGATACTTCTAGAAGTTCTTAGTGGCTTCTTAGGAAAGTGAATAAATAGAGTGCTTGGCCTCTCATTTGGACATCCTTTGACTTGAGTCTACACTACCTTTCTCTTTGATCATTTGTGGTGCCATCTTGGTCTGTAGATTGTCATTTGGTCATTAGGAATGGAGTCTCCTAAGGATTTACATAACTGAGGAGGTGAAATATCCTTTGAAGGGTTGCATTTTGGAAGTGGTATTCAGCTACTTCAAGTTGGGATTATTTGGTATTTAGACATTTCTAGCAGGGTTCAATTTTCAGCTTGGACATACATTTTTGCTCATATCTCACTGTTGGCTAGGAGTTTGATTTTTATTTTTTGGGAGAATTATCCTTGGAGCTTGGTGATTATTTCTATGCCATTTTCAGCACCTTTTAGCCTAGTATTTATTGTTTCTAGGTGTCGTACCTATCTATACATGTACAACTGTACCTACAGGCCATATGGTCAACAAATCTGAGGACAGGTTGGAGTTGTATTTTCATCATTTCATCTGTAGCATTCAGTCTCTAGAATTTTCTCAATATAGGTTCTTTCATTTTAGTTTATAGTTGCAAGAAATTCTCAGTTGCATTTAGCTAGTAAGGGTTTGTTTGTAATGTGCCATGTTGTAATGCTTTGACTTGAAAATCACATATCATATGTAAAAGCACTTGGTTATCAGTGAATGAATATATTGGCATTATTTTACATCAGCTATTTGAGTAGGTTTGTTTCACAACAATTTATTTTATTCAGCATTTTACTTTCAGCAATGTATTTAGTGTGAATGTCAAGTGTTTGATGGAATTTCACAGATCAGTATTAGTGGTTATTAGTGGCCTATTGGCAAGGGCCATTATAGGGCATAAACCCATAAAAGAGAGTTGTATAAACGAATATATTGTTAGGAAAGATTATATTCCTAATTATGCAATCCTATACATGAAACTATCACTCATTATATTATTCAAGAAATTTTGAAACCCTTGAGGATAAGTACTAATTTTATATATTTCCAAGTAAAGAACATGTACCTAAAGTTATTAAAATTGGCAACTAAGAGAAATTTGAAGTACATCCAAAACAAGACATGACAAGTGGTATCAAAGCATCTTTCTTGCTACCCTGTGGAAAAATAATTAATGCAAAAACACCAAAGGGATCAGAGAGCATTAGAAAGGGAAGGAAGAAAATAGTCCACCAAAATGAACAATCAAATAAGTAGTGAATTAAAAGCTTTCATGGAATAGACAAACCAAACTACTCGAGCTCTCATGGAACAAACTGAAAGAAACACTCGAGCTATAGCTAAGCAAAGTGAATTAAATTGAGCCCTCTTGGAAGCCCTTCATAATATAAAAAAAAATAGGAGAGATACAAACTCTCACCAATCTAAAGATGATAATCAGCCACATATACTAGAATTGGAGCATAGACCCACAAGACTACCCTTCCTACCTAGAGAAGAACAAGAAGATGAGGATGGGGTAGATGAAGTAAATAATATAAACAACTTTATAAATGAGTACTCTAGAATAGATCCTGAATTTAGAAGGGAGATACCATTTAAAGACTATTGTGATGCTCAAATGAAGTCACTATCTAATAGAAAGAGACAAATACAAAAAGAGAAAGGACTAAGCAAGGAGATAAATAAAGTGAGCCTTCCAAAATTTGATGAAATAGAAAGAACTACAACATGCTCAAGGATGCAAATGTTGGATACATATTTTTCCTTAAATCCTATGATAGAAAAAAGTGCTATCCAATTTGCTATCCTTCATTTAAGAGGAGTAGCACAAGATTGGTGGCAACATGGCCTTAACAACTAGGGACATAAATAAATTAAGAGTTATGATGAATTCACCCAAAAAATCATAAAACAATTTGATTGAATAGACTCAGAATGGTACTTCAAAAGATTATCCCAACTTAGAAAAGAGGGATTAGTGATGGAATTTGCTAGGGAATTTGAAAGGTTATCAAGCATGGTACCTAAAATATAACAAAAGAGACTCACCTATTTATTTATAGACAGATTGAAAGAATCAATCAAGAGCACAGTGGGAGCACATGAACCAAAAAACTTAGAAGATGCAATCCAAAAGGCATTAAAATTTGATATGCACCAAACAAGGGATAGATCCAAGAACCATGCACTGAGCACACATTCTAGACATTATGAAAAAGAAAGAAATCACTCCAAGGAATTCCAGAGAGATGAGTTATGTTACCATTGTAAGGAACCATGGGAACATGGCCATAAATGTACAAGAGAGCTAAAAAGTTATTGTTATGAACTAAAAAGAAAAAAATTATGCTTTCATTACAAGGAAAGCTAGGAACTAGGACACATATGTGGGAAAAGAAGCCAAGTTTGAAGAATGGATGCAACACTTGATGAGGAAGAAAAAGGAAAGATGAGCAAGAGACCTAAATATAATGAAGAGAGTACTGAAGATGCAAAGGATCGACAAGAACTAGATGAGCTACAATTTTAGTAGAATACATATGTATGTAATAAAATGAATTATAATAATTAATGAATCAAGTCACCTCCTAAGTAGACCAACTTGATGGATGTCAAGTGTTGCCATAAAGGCTAAGACGGAAAAAGTTTTTCTCTTGGGATTAGGAAGGATATCTAAGAATTTTCATCTAAGTAGACCACCTTGATGGATGCCAAAGTGTTGCTATCAAGGCCAAGAGGGCCAAAGTTTGGTAGAATGGGAAAAAGAATGTTAAAATGGACATCTAAATAGGCCACCTTGATGGAATAATAGAATATTTTCATCAAGGCCAAGAGGGCCAAAGTTTCGCTCCTAGGCTTAGATTAGTCAAGTTAAGAAAAATTTAACATCATGTTAACTTAATTTAGTTAAAAATCTGCCAAGTAGACCACTTCATAAGATGATTGATGTCTTCCATTGAGGCCAAGGGGGCAAAATTTTTTCTCTTGGTCTTGGTAGGATATTGGTTTAGAACTAATTTATCATGATTCAACTTTTTGGAGCTATTATATACATGTACATGCTAATAATTGTTTGTGCTTACAGGATCCATCATTAAAAAGCTTACTGGGGTAGTATATTCTATAAATAATCCCCTTTACTCTACTTCATTGTGAAAGATAAATTATAGAGAATCAATAAAGAATGTATGATGTGTCTGCATCATGTATGCTTCGTGTCTTCATCTATTTGCATTGTGTATACTTCGTATCTTCATACATTCATGTGACTACTTTGTGTTTGCTTCATGTTTTAATTCATTAAAGATGTATAACTCAAAAATGTTTTAGGTATTTTGTATGCAGATATATTTTGGTGTCTATGAAGAAGTTTGTGTATTGCTTGAGGACAAGCAATCTTGAGAAGAGGAGACTACCATGACCCCTCCTAAAAGGGAATCCTACAAATTATAACTGAATAAAATTATTTAATAGTTTATTATATGAATAAAATATATGTCATTTATTTACAAAACAAATGTTATTGACAAATTATATAGATAAATATTTATTTATTTATATTTAAATAAAATTATATATTATTCATAATAATAATTATAAGGGTAAGTGCACTAAGTTGTGGTGCCAAAAGGGGGTTATAAGTCGACACATTTTCTCTGAAATCAGCAATTTCTAAACTTCAATAAGAATTTGAAGATAGTTATGCTCAAAATTTTAAGATAAGACAAAAACAAAAGTAGTAGTCCTTTGAATCTAGTTTCTAAACTACTAATTTTTTTTTCAAAATGGTTTAGTTTTAGGTCCTCAAAAAAGGGGGCCACAGAAAGTGGTATTGTTTATTCCAAAAAAAAAATAACATAGTACAAAGTGTGGCCCCCCTAAAATTTTAACTTTTTTTGAATTTCTTTAACCACTCTACTCAAAAGTTACTTAACACTATGTAGTTTATCCCAGATTTTTTAGGTAATTTTATAATGTGTATTTTTTTTAAAATAAATTTCTTAACTAGACACATCCTGAAAATATGAAATATCTATGTGCTACCCCTAGAAATGATTAAAAATTAATCTAAAATCAAAACTTCTTTTTTCCAAAGTGTGTAGAATGGAGTCTAGTTTCTAAAAAACTAAGTTGTTACAAAATTTGATGAACAAGCTAAAATCTATAGCCCAATTAGTACATGGTGGGTTTTGACAAAAAATTGACATACACTCAAAAGAAATTATAGATAAAAGACCTGTAATAGTTCAAATTAAAAATGAATTATATGGTTATATAGCTAACACAGATACCTACAATGGCATGTAACCTAATCTTATTGATGCCCAACCATGAGAAATCTTAAAGGAGAGCAAACAAGAAAAATCAATCATTTTTTGTATGTTTGCAGTAAAACACATCTCAGACCTATTTATAGACTCCAAACCTTTGGGTTGGATCTCTAAGGAAAAACCAAGCCTTAGGTTTGGTTTAATGCAAAGCTTTCAATAGTGCATATGCCCTATAGCATGTATGCACTATAGCATGCACACACTATTTAAAGCTTTTGAATTTGGATCTCAATAGCGCATGTGTGCTATAGTGTGCACACACTATTGAGACCTAAATAGTGCATAGAGAAGGAAGAAGAGACACAAAGTAGGAGCAAGAGAGGGGGGGATGGCTATATGTGTATGTGTGTGTGTGTGTGTGTGTGTGTTTGTGTGAGAGAGAGAGAGAGTAGGGGATGGGAGAGGGGAGAGAGAGAGTAGGGGATGGGAGAGAGAGGAAGTGTAAGAGAGAGTAGGGGTGGCAAAGAGAGAGTATGGGATGGGGGAGAGAGATTGAGAGTAGGGGATGGGAGATAGAGAAAGTGTGAGAGAGTGAGTAGGGGTGGGAGAGAGAGTGCATAATGGTAGAGAAGATTGAGAGTAGGGGATGGCAGAGAGAGTAGATAGTGGGAGAGGGAGAGAGAGAGAGAGGAGGATGGGAGTGAGAGAGAGAAAGAGAGAGAGAGAGAGTAGGGCATGGGAGAGAGTGTGAGAGTGTGAGAGAGAATAGGGGTGGCAGAGAGAGAAAGTAGGCTATGGGAGAGGGGAGAGAGAGAGTAGGCAATGGGGGAGAGAGAGTAGAGAGGGAGAGAGTGAGAGAGATAGTAGGCAATGGAAGAGGGAGTGGGAGAGGGAGAGAGAGGGGGAATGGGAGTGTGTGTGAGAGATCTAGAGAGTATGGGATGAAAGAGGAGAGAGAGAGAGGGGATGGGAGTGTGTGTTATGTGTGAAAGAGAGAGAGTAGGAGATGGAGAGGGGAGAGAGAGTAGGCAGTGGGAGAGGGAGTGGGAGAGGGAGAGAGGAGGGAATGGGAATGTGTGTAAGAGAGAGAGTAGGGGATGGGAGAGAGGAAGTGAGAGAGAGAGTAGGGGTGGTAGAGAGAGTATAGGATGGGAGATAGAGATTGAGAGTAGGGGATGGGAAGTGAGAGAGTATAGGATGGGAGAGAGAGATTGAGAGTAGGGGATGGGGGGGAGAGAGAGAGAGTAGGTGGTGGGATATGGAGTGAGAGAGAGGAGGATGTGAGTGCATGTGTGTGAAAGAGAGAGAGTAGGGAATGAGAGAGGGGGGAGAGAGAGTAGCTGAAGAGAGAGTAGTGGATGGGAGAGAGAGAGAGTAGGTGGTGGGAGAGGGATTCGGAGAGGGAGAGAGAGGGGGGATGAAAATGTGTGTGTTAGAGAGAGAGAAAGAGAGTAGGGGATGGGAGAGAGTTTGGAAATGTGAGGGAGAGTAGGGGGTGGTAGAGAGAGAGTAGAGAGGGAGAGAGTGAGAGAGAGAGAGAGAGAGTAGGCAGTGGGAGAGGGAGTTGGAGAGGGAGATAAAGTGAGAGATAGAGTAGGGGATGGTAGAGGAGAGAGAGCGGGGATGGGTGTGTGTGTTAAAGAGAGATGGTAAGGAATGGGAGATGAGAGAGAGATAGAGAGAGAGTAAAGGATGGGAGAGAAAGAGAGTAGGCAGTGGGAGAGGGAGTGAGAGAGGGAGGGAGGGCGGATGGGAGTGTGTGTAAGAGATAGAGTAGGGGATGGGAGAGAGTGTGAGAGTGTGAGAGAGAGTAGGGCTGGTAGAGAGAGTGAAAGTAGGGGATGGGGGAGAGGGAGTAGAGAGGGAGAGAGTGAGAGAGATAGTAGGTGGTGGCAGAGGGAGTGGGAGAGAGAGAGGGAGAATCAGAGTGTGTGTGAGAGATCTAGAGAGTATGGGATGGGAGAGGAGAGAGAGAGAGGGGAGGAGTATGGGAGTGTGTATCTATGAAAGAGAGAGTTTAGGGGATTAGAGAGGGGAGAGAGAGTAGGTAGTGAGAGAGGGAGTGGGAGAGGGAGAGGGAGAGGGGGAATGGAAATGTTTGTAAGAGAGATAGAGTAGGGGATCAGAGAGAGAGTTAGAGTGTGAAAGAGAGTTGGGGGTGGCAGAGAGAGCTTGTATGGGATGAGAGAGAGAAAGAGAGTAGGGGATGGGAGAGAGAATGTAGAGGGAGAGAGAGTACTTGAGAGTGAGAGATAGTAGGCAGTGTGAGAGGAAGTGGGAGAGGGAGAGAGAGGGGGGATGGGAGTGTGTGTGAAAAATCTAGAGAGTAGGGGATGGGAGAGGGGAGAGAGAGGGGGGATGGGAATGTGTATGTCTATGAAAGAGAGAGAGTAAGAGATGGGAGAGGGGAGAGAGAGAGTAGGGGATGGGGGAGAGAAAGTAGGTGGTGGGAGAGGGAGTGGGAGAGAGAGAGAGAGAGAGAGAGAGAGAGAGAGAGAGAGAGGAGGAATGGGAATGTGTGTAAGAGAGAGTAGGGGATGGGAGAGAGTGTGAGAGTGTGAGAGAGAGTAGGTGGTGGCAGAGAGAGCTTGTACGAGATGGGAGGGAGAGAGAGAGAGAGAGAGAGAGAGAGAGAGAGAGAGTAGGGGATGGGAGAGAGTGTGAGATAGAGTAGGGGATGGGAGAGAGAGAGTAAGAGTAAGGAATGGGAGAGAGAAAACTTGAGAGAGAGAGATAGTAGGGATTGGGAGAGGGAGAGAGATAGGGGGATGGGAGTGTGTGTGTGTGTGTCATTGAAAGAGAGAGAGTAGGGGATGGGGGATAGAGAGTAGGTGGTGGGAGAGGGAGAGAGTGAGAGTAAAGGATGGGAGAGAGTGTGAAAGAGAGAGTAGGGGATGCGAGAGAGGGGGGGATGGGAGTGTGTGTGATAGATCTAGAGAGTAGGGGATGGGAGAGAAGAGAGATGGGAGATGGGAGCGTGTGTGTCTATGAAAGAGAGAGAGTAGGTGATGAGAGAGAGTGTCAAAGTGTAAGAGAGAGTAGGGGTGGTAGAGAGAGATTACAGGATGAGAGAGATAGAGTGAAAGGATGAGAGAGAGTGTGTGTCTATAAAAGAGAGAGTAGGGGATGAGAGAGAGTGTAAGAGTGTGAGAGAACAGTGGGTGGAAAAGAGAGAGTATAGGATGGGAGAGACAGAGTGAAAGGATGGGAGAGAGTATGAGAGAGAGTAGTGTATGGGAGAGAGTGTGAGAGAGGGTAGGGGATGGGAGAGAGAAAGTAAGAGTAGAGGATGGGAGAGAGAGTAGAGAGGGGGAGCGAGAGAGAGAGAGAGAGAGAGAGAGATAGTAGGTGGTGGGAGAGGGAGTGGGATAGGGGGAGAAAGAGGGGGATGGAAATATGTCAGATCTCTAGAGAGTAGGGAATGGGAGAGAAGAGAGAGAGGGTGGATGGGAGTGTGTATCTATAAAAGAGAGATTTTAGGGGATGGGAGAGAGAGAGAGAGAGAGAGAGAGAGTAGTGGATAAGAGAGAGAGAGAGAGACTAGGTGGTGGGAGAGGGAGTGGGAGAGGGAGAGAGAGGGGGGATGGGAGCATGTGTAAGAGAGAGAGTAGGGGATGGGAGAGAGAGAGTGAGAGTAGGGGATGGGAGAGAGTGTGAAAGAGGGTAGGGGGATGGGAGAGAGAATGAGAGTAGGGGATCATAGAGAGAGAGAGAGATAGTATGTAGTGAGAGAGGGAGTCAGAGAGGAAGAGAGAGGGGGGATGGGAGTGTGTGTGAGATATCTAAAGAGTAGGGGATGGGCGAGGAGAGAGGATGAGAGAGAGTAGGTGGTGGGAGTGAGAGAATGAGAGAGAGTAGGTGGTGGGAGAGGGAGAGTGAGAGAGAGAGAGTAGTGGATAGGAGAGGGGAGAGAGAGAGTAGGAGATGGGAGAGGGGAGAGAGTAGGGGGAGGGGGAGAGAGAAAGAAAGAGAGAGTAGGGGATGGGAGAGAGAGAATAACCCAAGAGAGAGGGGGGATGGGAGTGTGTGGGATAGAGAGAGTAGGGGATGGGAGAGGGAGTAGGAGAGGGAGAGTGAGAGAGAGTAGGAAATGGGAGAAGGAGTAGGAGAAGGGGAGTGAGAGAGAGAGTAGGGGATGTGAGAGGAGAGAGAGTAGGGGATGAGGGATGGTGGGATAGGAGAGATGTGTTTTGACATAGTGCATACACACTATAGTTCATATGTGCTTTATAGTGTGTACATGCTGTAGTGCATACATGCTATGTCAAATCACCCAAAAATAGTCACAAAGCAAGTTTGGGTCCCATTTCATCCATTCTCTACTTTTGGTATGTTGTACATTCTATTGTTCCGATACAAAATACAGGTTTCAACATAGAAAACACTATTTGAAGACTTTTTGAAGCTAGAAAACACCAAATTCAATCATTGGATATGCTATTTGAAGGCTTTTTGAATATTCTTCATATAGAAAAGGTTAGTGAAATCCTTTTTAAATATTGTTTGTTGATATATAGATACAAATTTGATTATAATTTGACATATTGTTTAATATATAGTGAATTCATTGAAATTTGTTTGTTTGAATGAAATGTTATTTCGAAATGGTTAGAAATTTGACAAGTTGTTTGATATATATTGTGTATTCATTGAAATAATTGAAATTTTTATATGTATTTGAAAGATTTGTAATTTACACATTGTAAGTAATTTAGATGTTTGAATAATTTGACATGTAAAAATCATCATCATGCCAATGAAGAAACTACAAACTCAAACAAATGAAGATAGGGAGAGAGATTTGGCAATTAAAATAGATAAAATGAAACTACTATGTGAACAAAAAGAATTGCAAAGCAATAATGAAGAATTGACTTTCGAAGAGGATCAAGAACCATTGATACAAAGAAACAAAGAGGAAGAATTGGAAAGACAAATAGAATGAATGAGACTATTACACTCAAGAAAAAAATTGAATTGTGAAGCTACGCCATCTTCCAATGTTGGAGTCATGTCATCCTCTCATGTTGAAGAGACACTAATTTTTAGATTCAATGATGTACACACTCCATCATGTCATGTTGAAGGCACAACACCAACATATCAAGTAGGTGATATTCCATCTTTTGCATCTTATTGCCAAGGCACATCATCTTCAGTTCAAGGTACGCAATACACTCAACCTTATGTTGATGTTCAAAATGTTGAGAGAATGGAAATATTATAACACCTTCTAGAATTCATTTTAGAAGACCAAAATATTTGATTGATATTGATAGTAACATTTTGAAATCAATGCCTGACAAGATTAGCAAGCATACTTGTCAAAGAAAAGTTAATCGTATGTGGAGATTATTTGTTGAAGAATTAAATATTATATGTCAATGAAAACTATTTGTTGACATGATGAAGAATTTGAAATTTAGGCCTATCATGAAGATTCTTGGGCTAAGAACAATGGATGATTCAAATTAAAAAAATATTGTAAAGAATCTAATGAGTGCTTATGACAAAGTGGGTTCTAAATCACGAACCAAAGATAGTAATATCAAAAGATGAGTACTTACATCAAAAATAGTAAGTACCCAAATGAAGAAAGCTTGACTCATAAGAAAGACAAGAAAAATATTAAAAATTGGTAGAGGTACTCTAAGGAGAGCCATGCGAAGGTGTGAGAGATTGGAAGATCCAACAAAAAATGAGTTATGGACATTTAGCAATAGACTACTGCGAAAGGATAAAGAAATTAGTGAAGCTTTGAAATCATTGATCGAAGATTTTTGAAAAAAAATACATGTGTTTCCACTAATCAAAGAGATTTTGTAAGGAGGATTGGTAGCCAAAATTGTGACCCACATGCGAAACATTTTTTGGACTCAACTCAGACACAATTTTTTACCAATTTAAGTCAAAGATTTTTTGAGATGGGTAAACCTTTTTATGTGAAGATAAATCACACATGCACAACTTTTTCTTTTAGGATACATATTGAATTTTCTAACCATTTTGATGTATTTAGGCATATATGTGTGCTTTTCCATTTTGAGTTTGTTTTGCAAGATTGTGACATGAATGAACCACCAAAATTTTCAAGAGAATTCATATCCAACATTTTATGTGAAATAGGGGATGGCCAAAAATTTTACAAGACATCATGCTTGGATGGTATATGCTTATTTTGTGGTTCTTTGCAATTTTTATCAACTTGCCAACATATGGATAGTACACATGCAATTCCAAATGAAATAGTAGATTATGAAAAATTTAAGATAGTGACACATATGACCTAAAAGATGGGAAATAGGGTAAAAGATGCGATTTAGTCATTGAAAAGATTCTAGTGTATGACTTCATGAATATTTTTCTTGGAAATATTATTTACGAGTATGCAAGGCATACACATAGAGCTTGATGGCAAGATTTGCAATTCAAGTTGTGCAAGGATATGTTTCCATTGGATACCATTGTTTTAGTTGTAGACTTCACAGAGAACTACACACTACAACCAAAAAATGAGGTGCAAGCAATGTGTTATACATCTCAATAGGTTTCCATATTTATTTACATAACATTCATGCATTCACCTACAAGTATAGAGGATAACAGGAAGATTTTGAGGGAGTACCATTTTTACATTAGCGATGATCGATCACATTCTATGGAGTTTGTACATGGTTGTTTTCAACTATTTTATGGAGATTTGGCTAAGAGAGGCATAACATATCGTCAGCACATTATTTGGTCAGACAATTGCGCATTTCAATTCAAGAATGCATAGATGTTCTATTGGTTGAGCAGGATGCACAAGTTGTGTAGAATTCAATATATGTAGAATTTCACAAAGGCTAATCATGGAAAGGGAGAGCACAACGGTGCAAGTGTAGGCATCAAAAGAGCCTTATATCATGAAGAACTAAAGTACAAAGATGGAGCAATATTGACAGATGAAAAATCTATCGTCCATTAGTGTAACACTACAATGCATCCAAGTAAGGAAGGTGAGTCTATGGTTCGTAGATTTTTTTGGTTGATAGATAATACTAACATTGGACCATATGAGGATTGTTGTACACTAACAAGATCAAGTGATTTGCACTCTTTTAGAAGCTCTGATGCAAGTTCATGGAGTATCCACACATGAAAAGTGGCATGCTATTTTCCATCATGTGCAGAGGAAAATTGGGATGATTGTGAGTCAAGTGAATGGGTGGACAAATGGGATATATGGGTTTTGGACCCAATTGACAACTATCATCCCCCAAAAGCACTAAAAATGGTAGAGATGGATTCGTCTATTGACTTTGACTACTTGTCTGATCTAGTGCAACCTGGTAATATATATATATATATCTTTGTAATTTTGATATGTAACTTTATAACTTTTACCGAAGTATTTTTTGAATTAATGACCGCATTTTGTACATTTGTCACTATAGGCCATGTTTTTGTTGTTATTACACCTAAAGATAATGAAGAAGGGATAGGTTATTATTTCCTTCATTATTTGCAAGCCAAACAAAAATTGGATCGTTGAGCTATAGATGGTGAAGGTTTAGAGTACCATGTTAGTATGGTGGTTGTAACTGGCACATGGCTTAGATGATATTTTATGAAGAACTCTAACTTGTGGTTATTCAAGGATTGGCAAACAAAGAGGAATATTGTTCACTATTCAAACCTTGTCACATCAAATGTCCACTTGATAAAATATGGTGGAAAATCACATTATAAGATTCTTTGGAAATTTTGTGAGTTAGACCACAAGGCAATACTTGAGACATAGAGTAGATCCAGTTGGCTCATGAGATTGAATAGGGAGAGAGGGAGAGAGAGAGAAAGAGTGATCAATTTGATTCAAATACAATGTTGCTATTAGAAATGCTTTACAATAACTGAGGGGGGGAGGTGGTGAATCAGTTATTCAAGGTCCTAATGTCCAATTCTAAATTTTTTCACTAAGTGTAGTGAACCCATTCAACTATTCATTCATCTAAGCTTTAACTTTCCTAATCAACAAGTAACTATAAATCAACATGTAAGCATAACACATAAAGAATCATTATATAACATAGTGATTTACATGGAAACCCAATTTGGAAAAAACCACCAGTAACATGCTACTCAATTTTCACTCTTTTGAAGTGATGCCTTGTGAAAGGCATGCCCTATTAAAGGCTTACAAAACATTGTTAAATGTGACTTTTTTAGAGGATTTATCCACCCTATTAGAAGTGGCCCTAGTTAAAGGACTTTAGAATATTCACTTGGAATGCCACCCTATTAAAGTATTTACAAATGGCTATTAAACCAACCTAAGTCCATAGGATTTTCATATCTAATACAATTGCTAGAGAATATTAGAAAATCTTTGACTTGATTACAACATACAACTTATTTTTTAGATCTTAGATCACTCTTCAGCTCTTCACATTGCCTGGCCTTCAATCTTTGCAACTCTGTCAGCTTGCCCTCCTTTCAAGCATTGTCTCCTTGGGTCTTCATGCTCAATGTACTAGTGTAATCATTTTTCTCCGACCACTTGTCAAAGTAGACCCTCTATGCTCTTCCTTCTCCTAGATGCCTTCTCCTTGACACCCTTCTATTCACTTTGCAATTTGGCACTTCAACAGCAATAACAATTTCTTCTTGGTTTGTGACTCCTTAAATAGAAGTCTTAGAGTTCTTTTTCCACTTGATTCTTCTTTCTTTTGATTTTAATTCATATGGATTAGGTAGGATTCATTGTATCTAACCCATATTTTTCTTCCTCTAAAAACTTCTTGAGTAATCCTTTTGAATTTTCTCAAAAATGGTTTACATAAAATTTTGTGCCACCAGCTCATCATCCTTATCCTCCAACTAGTTCACAAAATTTAAGACAACAACTATGTTGACTCAGATTTGGTGAATCTTTGAGATTTTCAATAATGCAATAGCTCGGCACTATTGAAATACTAGTGCTCGGCACATACTGTGTTACTTGGCATCAACTATATTTTTTTGATGCTTGGCACCTGAATTTCACTCAGCACCTACTAAGATTTTCTAATGCTCGCACCTAAATTTCACTCGACACCTATAACTTTTCTCAGCACTTGAAGATTACTCGACACACACTAGATTTTTTATTTGCTTTGCTCCAACTAAAAATTTACTCGACTTAAACTAGCTTTCTTAGCACCCACTAATGAACTTAGTTTAAGCTTTGCAGTAAACCTTATTACAACTTAATCCTCCAATATTTCTAAGTGTAGCCAACCTCTGTGTCTTTGAGTTTATTATCAATACATCATTTAACCATTGTCTTAACTGATTCTTGCACTTCATTACAATATCATAACTCAACCTTTCCCTAAGGTACTCTTGTTACATCTTATTGATTAAATCATCTTTATCAATCAACTAAGTGATAGTACCTAGATCTTATAAGAAAATGTCATTCCTACACATAGTAGATTTGACATCAATGACAAAGAAATGATTGAAAATTTTCTTTTAACAACATTCTCCCTCCTTCAATCAATATTCTTCATCAATGATCTTTTCAATCAAATTTCCAATAATCTCCCTCCTTGGCATTGATGGCAAACCAAACTGATTAACCATCAGAATAAACTATTCAACCAAGTTAACTAGGTTAGAACAATAAGGCAAATGCCAAAAAGTAATTGTGTAACCATCAGTTTTCACATCTCCCTCTTTGTGCTAACTTCTCTTTCTCCCTCTTAGCTATTATATACTTTCTCTTTCCTTTCTTCCTTCTTATAGTTTCTCCCTCTATATGTATTGCTCATCTTTTGCTATTCTCTATCATGATTAGCTTTTTCATCTTCTTCCTCAATTTGTTGATCAAAGCTTTTATCCATTGAATGTTGTTAATCAATTTTTACTCAATTTCTCTTCTCTTTTTCCCTCTTTGACAACAATGCCAAAGATTTATTGTTTCAACATCTTAATATGCAAGTATAGCTTGTGTAGGTTTTTTCACTTTCTCCCTCTATCACCTTGCTTGTGACATTTGGACCTTTATTAATTCAATTACTTTAGGCATGAATTCTAAAGTAAGTATCATCTGCATCAGTGTGTAATTTTTCAAAGGGGAGTCTTTCCTTTTCTTAAGTAGCATTGGCTAGGGGTATCATCACTAACTTACCTCTAAGATACTCAAAATAATCTTTAGGTAGTGCTTTTGTGAAGATGTCAACAATTTTTTTCTTTGAGCTTATATATTCCATCTTCACTTGCTTTTCTTCTGCCAATTTTCTTACATAGTGATACTTAATTGAAATGTACTTGATTTTGGCATGCATTATAGGGTTCTTTGATATGTTGATAGCACTTGTATTATCACAATAAAGTATCATAGGCTCATTTACCTCTTCCTTCATACCTTGTAGCAAATGTTTGATCTATACAATATTGGTGCAATTTATAGTAGCTACAACATATTCAGCTTTTGTTGTGGACTGTGAGGTACAACTTTACTTTTTACTAGTCTACGTAATCAATCTTTTTCCCAAGAGAAGTGCTCCTCCACTGATGCTTTTTCTGTCATCAATGTTACCTCCCTAATCTGCATTAGTGTAGGTTTTTAGTTCAAACTTTTCACTCCTCTTGTAATAGAAACCAAAGTCATCAATTCCTTTTAGGTACCTCAGTATTCTCTTTACTACTATTAGGTGATTTTCTCTTCGATCTAAAAAAAATATTGCCACTATCCCAATAGCTAATGTAATGTCTAGTCTACTATGTACAACATACTACAACTTTCCAATCATTGATCTATACATTATCTGATTCACTTTAGGTGATTCATCATTCTTGGATAACTTATGTCCTATTGTCATTGGTGTGCTAACTAGTTTTGACTCTTCTAATCCAAATGTCTTGAGAATCTCCTTGATGTATTTTAATTGGGTCACAAATATGCCATTCTTCAATTGATGTACTTGCAAACCAAAAAAAAAATTTATTTTTCCAAACATTGACATCTCAAACTCATGTTTCATTTGATCAGAAAAATCTTTGCATAGAACATCTTTTCCTCCAAATATTATATCATCAACAAAGATTTCAAATATCAAAATGTTTTTAACTTTTTCATCTTTGATATACAAGTTGTTGTTTTCATCTATTCTCTCAAATCCTATCTTCACAAGATATTTGTTTAATCTCTCATACCATGCCTTAGGTGCTTGCTCCAAACCATAAAGTGCCTTATGTAGTTTGCAAACCATATCCTTATTGTTGTCATCAAAAAATCCCTATGGTTGTTCAATTTAGACTTCCTCTTCTAGTATACCATTTAGAAAAGTAGACTTGACATCCATTTGGTATACTTTGAAACCTTTGTAAGTAGCATATGCAAGTAGTGTTCTTACTCCTTCCATTCTTGCAATAGGGGAAAATGTTTCACCATAATTCAGTCCTTCTTCTTGTGCATAGCCTTTGCAAACAAGTTTGGCTTTGTTTCTAGTTATTTCACCATTCTCATCAAGTTTGTTCCTAAACACCCATTTGGTACCAATTACATTCTTATCAACTAGTCTAGGAACTAGGGTCTAGGTTTTGTTCTTCTCAATCTAGCCTATCTCCTCTTCTATAGCTTTATACTAGTCATCATCTTGTAGTGCATCATTCACTATTATAGGCTAAACCTTTCTTAGCAAACATGATTCATTCCTGAGTCTATTCATTTTCATTGGTCTTGCATCCTTGTCACTAATGATTTGATCTATAGGGTGATGTCTTATGACATATTTGGCTAATCTTGGTTCTGTCCTTCTTTGTATGTTTGATCCTTTAGTATCAAAGTCATTTTGTTGTTCTCCATTTGGTACTTCATCATATCTTTCATGTATACTATTTTCAAAATCAGAATGTGCACTTTCTTCATTTTGCAACTCAACTTCTGAATGTAGCTCGTCATTCATTCGGTGTGACTCAGCTGATGCTAATTTTTTTTGTTGATTTCCAACTTAATTAGTAGCATCATTTTCAATAGGCATTCCTTCATAGAAGTATACAAAGGATCTATAATCCTCTGATTTCTTAGTTCCATCAACCTGAACTTCTACATACTCATCAAAATTTATATTT
This sequence comes from Cupressus sempervirens, assembly GCA_028749045.1. Lineage (NCBI taxonomy): Eukaryota > Viridiplantae > Streptophyta > Pinopsida > Cupressales > Cupressaceae > Cupressus > Cupressus sempervirens. The sequence goes on along the minus strand of CM053786.1, from coordinate 723,836,802 downwards.
GCACTTTTCACAATCTTGTTAGTGTTAGTATTCAAACACTTGTATGCCTTACTTCTACTGGAGTGGCCAAGGAATATGCATTCATTATGTTTTGCATCAAACTTGCCATTTCTAGTATCTTTAAGAATATAGCATTTGCAACCAAATACTTTGAAATGTTTTACATTAGGTGAGTGACCATATCATAATTCAAAAGGTGTTCCATTTGTACCTTTCTTGACTTGGACTCTATTCAAGGTGTAAATAGTAGTGCTTACAGCTTCTCTCTAGTATTTTAGAGCAACATTTTTCTCCATCATCAAGGTTCTTGCACAGTCTATCACTGATCTATTCCTTCTTTCAACAATACCATTCTGAGGTGGAGTTCTTGGTGTTGATGTTTTCCTTTTGATACCTCTGTCATTGCATAATATTTCAAATTCCTTTGATGTAAACTCTCCTCCTCTGTTTGACCTTAGACACTTTAGACTCTTACCTCTTTCCTTTTCAACTCTAGCCAAATATCACTTAAACATTTGAAATGCATCATATTTTTGCTTTAAAAACATAGCAATCATCATCCTTGAATAGTCATCTGCAAATAGCATTATGTATCTATCTCCTAGGTAGCTTTGCACTTCTATTGGTCCACATAAAATTTTATATGGACTAATTCTAGTACTTCTTTGGATGTGAAATTTTTTCTCTTGAAACTAGACTTAGTCATATTCCTTAGTTGACATTGTTTGCACATTTTATTTTTAGGCTTCTTTAGTTTAGGCAACCCTCTGACTTTCTTCTTTTTTTTGATGCTAATTACATTGTCAAAGTTAACATGACACAACCTTTTATGCCACAACCACACATCATCAAGTCTAATAACAAGACAAGTTGCATATTCCATATCTAGGAAAAATAGGTTACTCCTAGTTTGTTCACCTTTTCCTATCAAATTTCCATCAGTGTCATAGATTTTGCCAGTTTTGTTTCCAAAATCTACTTTGCAACCTACATTGCCTAACTGTGATACACTCAACAAATTATAGTTCAATCCTTCAACATAGTATGCATTATCACATGAAATCTTCTCAGTAAGTTTAATGGAACCTTTTCCTTTGATTTAATATGGAGCATCATTTCCAAATCTAATACTATTTCCATCATACTGAGTAAAGGTAATAAACTTACTTTTATCTCCTCTCATGTGATGTGAGTATCCATTATCTATGATCCACTTGTCATTCTTGTTCACATATGTTACCAATGTTGTTTTTTCATCTTCATATTTATCTGATTCATCCTCCATTGCCTCATAGAATACTTCTTCATCATTCTCATCAGAATCTTCTTCAACAATGTAGCATCTTTTACCTTTGTCCTTGTGGTCTCTGCTATCATTTTCTCTTTTGTTCTTGTACTTGTTTCCTTCTTTGTAGTTCTTCTTCTATGTACATCTTGCAGCAATATGTCCTACTTCATTACAATTGAAACAAATGATAGGAAGCTTACCTTTGAATTTACCTTTGCCTCTATGGAATCTCCTAGCCAGTAGTGCTTCCAACTATTCCACATCTTCCTCATCTATGTTGTTATCACTGGATGCATGCTTTCCTTTTCTACTTTTCTTCTTCAATGTCACTTCCTCAGTGTCTTTCATTATCCACTTAGCCTTGAAACTAGATTCAAGGTTCTCAGGTCTGTAGTTGTCAAAATTGGACAGTTCAAATGTAGTGAGTCTTCCTACTATTCTGTCAAAGGTTAGTGTGTTTCCTTGTACACAGCTTAGCTCTAGGATGGCTGAAACTCTAATAGCATAGATAGGGAGTAGGATTCTCAAGTATTTTCTATTGATAGTCTTTTCTTCCAATTGACCACCTAGACTTCTTATTGCACTTACTACTTCTTTCATTTTGGATCCATATTAAGCAGCATTTTCTTCTTCCTCCATTTTCATGTCATCAAACTTTCCTCTGAGGCTTTCTCTTTTTGCTCTCTAAACATTCTGATCTCCTCCATAGATATTTAATAGGGATTTCCACATCTTGAATGCAGTATCACATCCTTTGATGTCATCATATTCAGCATAACTGAGTGCAAAGGAAATCTCTGACATTTCCTAATTGTGCTCCTTCATTTTGTTCATTTCATCTATAATAAGAGGTCCAACTAGTTCTACATGTTTTGTTCCAATTGAGGTTTTTGCATAATCACCTATTGATCCAAGGTGCAATTTTATCAGACTCTGCCATGCAACAAAGTTTTCTTTATTGAGCTTGGGAACTTCTCTCTTAGACATCTTGATCTTCCTACTTCTAGTACCTTAAAACTATATCAGTAGATGGCTTTGATACCAATCGTTAGAAATTCTTTAGAATAACTAAGGGTGGGGGGGGGATCAGTTATTCAAGGTCCTAATGTCCAATTCAAACATTTTCACTAAGTGTAGTGAACCCATTCAACCATTCATTCATCCAAGCTTTAACTTTCCTAATCAGTAAGTTACTTTAAATTAACATGTAATCATAACACATAAAGAATCAACACATAACATAGTGATTTATGTGGGAATCCAATTTGGGAAAAACCACCAATAACATGCTACTCAATTCTCACTCTTCTAAAGTGATGCCTTGCGAAAGGTCTACCCTATTAAAGGCTTACAACACACTATTAAATGTGACCTTGTTAGAAGATTTATCCACCTTGTTAGAAGAGGGCATGGTTAAAGGACTTTAGAACATTCACTTGGAATGCCACCCTATAAAATAATTTACAAATGGCTATTAAACCAACCTAAGTCCATAGGATTTTCATGTCTAATATAATTGCTAGAGAGTATTCAAAAATCTTTGACCTGATTACAACATACAACTTAACTTGAAAATCTTAGATCACTCTTTAGCTCTTCACATTTCCTAGCCTTCAATCTCTACAACTTTGTCAACTTGCCCTCCTTTCAAGCTTTGTCTCCTTGAGTCTTCATGCTCAATGTGTTGGATTTTCTTGTTGGAAAGAATGTTTCTGAGAGGGGGGGGTGAATCAAAAGAATTAGCCTTTTAACTGTTTCAAATCCTTAATAACATATTTTTGGAATAAACATGCATGCATATAAATATTAAGCAATCATAAGAAACCAATATGCATCACCACATAACACTTAAGGTTTGGTAACCCAGAAACCCTCAAGAAATAAGAAGGTAAAACTAGGGTGGGGATGATACCCACAAAATCACTGCAGTAATAATGTTTAACCACTTCTGATGGTCTACCCTGATAAAGGCCTACCCTATCAAAGGCTTTACACTATATCAATAGTGACCTGGTTAAAGGATTTACAAACACTTTACATGAAGTGTCACCCTGTCAAAAGATTTAGTCACCTAGTTAAAGGATCTATAAAATAGCTGCTAAGCTAACCTATCATCATAGGATTTTCTCTCTAATACAATGGTTAAAGAGTATTAGGTATGATAAACCTGATGGCTTACAATCCTTCGATTGCTAAATACAGGCACTTGATCTGCTCTCTCTGATCTTGATCTTTTATGATCTGATTCTCTTCTCTCTGATATTAGACTTCTTTATACACTTTTTTCATGCTCTCTCTAATCTCTATCTAATTTCATCTTCCTTATAAAGACACTCAAAGACTTATGGTTAGGTATGGATCTACAATCCATATTTAATCTTTGATTTTTGCTTATTCCTTGCACATCTCTTATTGGTTGCATGCCTTCTCCATTTTTCTAATTGGCTGCATGTAGATTGCATGGAAAATATAAATGATTTGATCTTATCACTTAAATCTTCCTAGATTTTTCTTATGTCGGCTATGAAAATGGTTTACATCTGAGTTTGTGAAGTTTCAAACTCCAATGTTGATTCTAAGTTACTCAGCACTTACTGCTTCCTGACGCTCGGGAACTATTGTAACTCGGCTTCTGTATATGCTCCTATCTTGCTCAGCATCCTTTAAGAATCGGCACCTAAATGATGCTCGGTACTTGGATCATGCTTGGCACCTATACTCACTCAGCACCTGATCTTCACTCAGCACCTAAAAGCTTCTCGGCACCTGAAGATTACTTGGCACCTAATGTCTTTTCTGACTCGGCTCATGTTGTGGCTCGACATACATGATGTACTCAGCTCCAATGTAGAATGTAATTAAGTGTGTTGGCACTGAATTGTCAAAAACCATTATGAGGTTAACAATCTCCCCCTTTGACATGAGTGACAAAAACACTTAACTGACCTTATGAGTACATGTACTAAACTTAGTTGGTATATACAGAGGTTGAAAAACCTTACTCAAAATTGCAAAATGTATATATACCTCAAAATTTGTGTAACTCCCCCTGAGTTGATTGTGCCAGTATATGTGCTATCTTGTGCTATGTATTATGCTCCTTCATTAACTCATTATTTCCCCCTATGTATAATATCTATATCCCCTTCATTATATCTTTTCTCCCCCTTTTTTGACACTTATGTCAAAGGGTCCTAAATAGTAATGCCATGTTTGGCCAAAAATGTCTTGTTTACCTCAAGGAGTATTTGGAGAGCTACATCCCAATTATTTAAGGCAATATCCAATGACTTTTGTTGGATTGCAAGCTCTGCTATGAGATCAACAAGTCCTTCATGTGTGGAGATATTGGGATCCTTCTTCAGGACTATTTCTGCATGCAATTGCTCCTTGTGCAATACTTCTAAGTGAGGAGTTATGGAGGCTTGAATTTGCATCAGCTTTTCTTTGATAGTGGCCTCTTCTGCTGATAATGCAGCTAATTCCCTCTGAGTATGTAATGTATGAGAAAATTTATTTTCACTCTATGCAAGATCTAAGGGTAGTTGCATGCTGGAGAGTTTTAATTTACTCTCAAGGTTCAAAATTTTTTGATTTATTTCGTGTGTGAACTTGCAAAAATCACACAATTTGCTGTAAAGGGAAAATATGTTCCCTAATACACTTTTTACATTTTCCAATTTCTTGGCTAGGTCAACCTATCCCAAAATTATGTTATTAGCTATTTTATGGTTTACTTTTCCTAAAAACTTCTTTTCTAACCATTCCAATAGTTTTGCATTAGTATCATGGTCTTCAGTATTTACTTGGTCAACTATATCAGATATTTTCTCAAGTTTTGGCCTATTTGCATCTGGAGGTTGAAGACTAAAAGCATCCATGAATATATCTTTTATTTCATTCAGTGCTTGCTTGTATTTGTAGTCTTTTCTCATTGCCTCTTGTCTCCTCCTTTTATCCAATACACTTTGTATTTCATTCATCTTCTCCTCATTGAGAGTGCTTGAATCATAATAGGGTATTTTGATTTCTTCATCAAGCTCAAGAATACCATAATGTATGGTCTTGGATACCCTTGTAGAACTTGAACTTGGTGTACTGGCATATAAAATTATCTTTTTAGTACTCTACTCATGACTGGGTTTTGTGGGAGTTGTTGTTTTTGGTAATTCAACCAAAGTTTGTCTTGCAGACTCCTCTTTATTCTGGGTTTCTTCCTTCTCCTCTTCTTCTTTCTTGTCTTCTTCTTGATTTGTTACTACTGGTGGGGGTGTACTCACTATCTGAGTTGTTGTCCCTGTGATAACCTCTGTTGTTGCACTCGGCTCCTATTGAGTTTGAGTGCCTAATCTTGGTGATGACGGAGGTGGTAGAAATGTAATTCTAGTAGTTTGAGTCATTTGAGGTGGTTGTTGTGATGGCACCTTGACCTCTTTAAATTTATCTACTAACTTTTGAAGACTATCCACACTGACCAATATGGGATTTGTACATAATTATGCTTGTAGATTCATTTGGTCAAGGATCTTGGTAAGATCCGCTGCAGTTAGTGGATTGATGTTTTGACAAGTGGTGTCAACAACATCCTTAATCTTTATGATTTTTGCAGGTGTGGTAGGTGAGTGAGGCAAGCTAGGAGGTGAAGGATGCATGTATTGCACACTTTGCTATTCATTAGTTCCTTTTTCTTCATCTTTCCTTTCCTCCTCTCTTTCTTTCTTATTTTCCTCTTCTTCAACCTTTTTCTCTTCTTCAATTTTCTCTTCTCTCCTCTTCCTTCTTTCTTCTAATTTGGCAGTAGCTTCTTCTTTGTATATTTCTTCAAGAACATCTTCAAATGTTTTTGTACAAGTTTTTCCATACTCTTGTTGTTCTCTACACAACTTCTTCAATTTTGTTTTGCAGGATGGAGAATGCCCTATATTTGGGTGTAAACATTTTATTATGCCTTTTGACTACTTGAGTTACCTGTTCTTTTGTCAAATCAAGCAGTAAGTTTCCTAGGGTTGATTCCCTCATTTCTTTCTCCATCATTAGGCAAAAATGCCATCTGTCTTCTACAATTTTAGACAATTCCTTTGGCAATTTTCCATCTAGTTCAAGAGGTGTATCCTTGAACTATGCCATAAATGCATAGACTGATTCTTGTATGCTATTTTGTTCCTCTTTACTAAACTTATTGAAATCAAGCTTTTTAATTTTATTTAGGTCTCCATTCCTAATCTTCTTACATAATATATCAATTGAAGATTTAGGAGGACTTACCTTTTCAATCTGATCTTCTTCATCAGTATCGGGTTGGGCCACATATCTTTTCCTTTTCTTTGGCTCTTCCTGTGACTTTGAGTTCTTCTTCTTTGTGGCTTCTTCTTTAGCCTTTTGGGTAGAGGCCCTTGTTGTAGCTCTGGTTGTTGGCTTCTTTGGTGTTTGCACGGCAGCTTTCTTTGGTGAGGGCTGAGAGGTAGGAGAGGTCTTTGTTTTCCTTTTAATGACTTTGCCTCTGATAGGTGCTTCCTTGTTTTTTGTTTCCTTGGCACTCTCATCTTTCTCTTCACCTTGTTTTTGAGTCAGTTTAGGTGGCTCTTGTTCTAGCTCACCTTCTTCTTCTCCTTCACTGATCTCTTCTTCTTCATCTGCTACACTTGATTCTTCAATACCAAATTTCTTCTTTATCTACTTTACCAACTTGTCCTTTTTCTTTACTGCTGACACTATCTTGAGTTCTGTCACAACTCTTGATTTTACAATGTCATATGTCCCAAATGCCTTGGCAGATTTATCCATTTCTTCTGCAAGTAAATTTGTGATGGCTGCAGAAGCTTGGTCAACATCAAGCTCATATCCTAATGTTCTTAGCCATCTTGTTCTAGGAAGGCCTGCTTGTATGTAGGTATAATCAATATCAACAAGAAAACATATTCATTTATATGCTTTTCTACTAGTGAGACTGGTATTATCATTCTGTTCTTCATTGTATTTTTGAAATCCTCAAAATAGATAGACATTTGATCATCAAAGCTATCTCCCATTTGTGCAATGAAATCATTAATTTGATCAATAATTGTTTTATTTTGACTCCAGTTGAATTTTCCAAATGAAGGGAATTCTTTCATTACATAGAAGAACATGCAAACCAACACTAAACCAAATTTACACTATGCTCCCTTGGATTTTCTAATAGCTCCAAAATTTTCATTAATTTGTTGCAACAGGAGTTCTGCAAGATCATAAGTGTGGTCTTTCTTTACTATTTTGTATGCCACATCAACTATTATGCAAGGTACATTATTTAACCTACTGGATTGGTAGAACTTATGTAATATGATCCTTACAGCAAAATCTAAAAGACGATCAGTAACAGTATCTATGGCCATTCCTCTGTTGTTCCACTTTGCACTTGTATTTTTCTCAATTGTTTCCTTCTTTTCGCTCCTCAATGTTTTTGGCCGATCTAGGGTTGGAAAACCAGTAACCTTATGAACCATTTTCTTAGTAACCTTAACTTGCCCTTGTTCTAACCAGAATGATCCATCATGGATTCTACTAAGTATAATGCGTATCCACTCATTTTTTAATACGATTGGGAAAACTAGGGCTTTGGTTAAACCCTTCTTTTCTATGATAGAAAACTTATCTTTTAGAATACCATTTTTGCAGAGTTTATCATATGCATTGAATATTTCCAAATCTCCTATTGCTCCTATTTTACAGTTGTAGCATTTTCGCACATCCTAAACCATAACAAGTTTTTCAGGGATGGCGGATAGGGCACCAGTGGGATCATTTTTGTATGCAACCTCTGGTATTGGTCTAAACTTAGGTTTCTTTACTTCATTGCTGACAAGTTGAATTTCATGACTCATTTTCTCTTGGGTCATTTTTGAGTTTGTCACCATTTGTACCCGAACTAGGGTTTCAACAATTTAAAGAAAAACTTTTCAAACTATAAAACTTGGCACTTGAAGGAAATACTTGAATAGATACTTTGATCACATGGTTAGATGCTGAATTGTTGCTAATTACTAGTTGAAAGCTTGAAAATCGCTCAGATGTGCTCAAAATAATCGCTTTTTGTTTGAATGTTTCAAGAATGAATTCAAATTTTACTTTTAAATGACAGAAGAAACTTTTGCATTTAATGCAGTTTGGTACCTACACCTATCACTCGGCTTTCAAATGTTTGTCAACTCGGCATCCATTCGACAGCTATGCTTACTTGGCATCTACTAACTTTGCTGATTAACTTAGCATCCAAAGCAATTTTACTCGACATTCAAGGACGACTCGACATCATTGTTTGAATTTTAGTCTTAGGATCTTATCTTATGCTTAATTCTTCTTTTTAGTGCTTCTTTTTCTTGGGACTGATGTATGATATAACTTTGTATATCAGTCCCATATATGTTCCTTATGCTTAGTTTGATGAAGTGTGATCACTTGACCTATTAGGTGAAGTGATCCCTTTTCTTGATGTACTGCACTCATCTTTCTTCTTCCAAGTCTTATTCATTTGTCCTCTTATGACAGCAATCTTTTCTTTTCCTTTGTTGGCTTCAGTATTTGGTGCTTTGGACCTTGTAGGATAGTTCTTAATGGTATGACCAATTTTCAAGCAACTGAAACATGTAGTTTGGCTCAACCATCTTTTATAGTTTTCCTTGAAATGTGTTCTTATGCAATTTTGGGGTGTATGTCCATATTCCTGACAATAGTGACAATTGTACCTAGTGTTATAATCCCAATGGTAGTGGCTTTCATTCCCTTTTGCTGGTTGATTTGATGTCCACATGGGCTTTGATCTACATTCAAATGCCCTATGTCCATATTTCTTGCAGTTATGACAATGTCCATCAAATCATGAGTTCTTGGGGTTTTGGATTTATAGTCTTGTGTCATGTGCCCTTGTGTTTTGCACTTGCGACAGTAACTCTTGCTTTTATTTGGCTGATTGATTCTTCTACTCCTGCAAATATTAGCATTATGTCCCTTTTTATTACAGTAATGACAAGTGGGTTTAGAATCCTTACCTTTGTCACTTCTTTTCTCAACACTCTTTGATGATTCACCAACCTCAGTGCTATTGTATCCAAGTCCTGACGTATCATGAGTTGATCTTGGGAATTTCAGCAACTGTTCAAAGTACTTTATGGCTTCGCTTGACTTGTTGAGATTTTTTGCTATCTCCTTTTCTCTATTCAGTTCATTATGTAATTGTTCATTCTACATCCTCAGAGTAGAGATCTCAATATCTTTCATATTAAGTTCATGATGAAGGTTCATCATTTGAGCAAGTGTATCCATCTTCACGGTTGAGATCCTTGTTAATTCAATACTATTTTCTTCTAGTCTGTTTGCAAGATTTATTTTTTCATCTTCCATCATGACTTTCTCCTCAACTGCTCTTTTCTTTTGTTCAGTAATTTCACATAACATTATGGCATGTGATTCATGTTCCATCTTGAGAGATCTTATCTCATTTTCTTGATCTTTGTTTTTCTCCATCAGTTCTGCTATTGGTCCATCAAATTCTTTAGTGTCTCCATTGGCAAACACTAGTGTGGTGTCAATCTCCTTGTAGTGTATGTCATTTTCAGCTATCGCTATCTCCTTTCTTCTTTTTAAAGATTTTCTTAATTCCACTCTAGCTTCCTCTACCTTTTGTAGAGTGAGATGAACATCTATCACCTCGTTTTCAATGATCTTTCCAAGTTTGAAGACTTCCACCCTTAGATATTTTCCTCCAAGCTGTTAGGCTTCTCTTTGAGAGAAATTGGGCTTTGATACCAATTGTTGGATTGTCTTGTTGGAAAGAATGCTTCAAAGAGGTGGGGGGGGGGGGGGTGGGGGGGGGTGAATCAGAAGAATTAGACTTTTAACTGTTTCAAATCCTTAATAACATATTTTTGGAATAAACATGCATGCATATAAATATTAAGCAATCATAAGAAACCAATATGCATCACCACATAACACTTAAGGTTTGGTAACCTAGAAACCCTCTAGAAATAAGAAGGTAAAACTAGGGTGGGGATGATACCCACAAAATCACTGCAGTAATAATGTTTAACGACTTCTGATGGTCTGCCCTATTAAAGACATGCCCTATCAAAGGCTTTACACTGTATCAATAGTGACCTGGTTAAAGGATTTACAAACACTTTACATGAAGTGTCACCCTGTCAAAGGATTTAGTCACCTAGTTAAAGGATCTATAAAATAGATGCTAAGCTAACCTATCATCATAGGATTCTCTCTCTAATACAATGGTTAAAGAGTATTAGGTATGATAAACCTGATGGCTTACAATCCTTCGATTGCTGAATACAGGCACTTGATCTACTCTCTCTGATCTTGATCCTCTATGATTTGATTCTCTTCTCTCTAATATTAGACTTCCTTATACATTTTTCTCATGCTTTCTCTAATCTCAATCTGATTTCATCTTCCTTATAAAGACACTCGAAGACTTAGGGTTAGGTATGGATCTACGATCCATATTTAATCTCTAATTTTTCTTATTCCTTGCACATCTCTTATTGGTTGCATGCCTTCTCCATTTTTCTTATTGGCCACATGTAGATTGCATAGAAAATATAAATGATTTGATCTTATCACTTAAATCTTCCTAGATTTGTCTTATGTTGGCTATGTAAATTTTTTACATCTGAGTTTGTGAAGTTTCAAACTCATATGTTGATTCTGAGTTACTCGGCACTTACTGCTTCCTAATACTCGGTATCTACTATAATTTAGCTTTTGTATATGCTCCTATCTTGCTCGGCATCCTTTAAGATTCGACACTTGAATGATGCTCGATACTTGGATCATGCTCAGCACCTGTACTCACTCGACACCTGATCTTCACTCGACACCTAAAAGTTGCTCGGTATGTGAAGATTACTTGGCACCTGATGTCTTTTCTAACTCTGCTCATGTTGTGGCTCGGCATACATGATGTACTCAGCTCCAATGTAGAATGTAATTAAGTGTGTTGGCACTCAATTTTCAAAAACCATTATGAGGTTAACACAATGTACCAGTGCAATTATCTTTCTTTGACCACTTGTCGAAGCAAACCCTTTGTGCTCTTCCTTCTCCTAGATGCCTTCTCCTTAACACCCTTCTATTCACTTCACAATTTGGCACTTTAGCAGTAGAAATAGTTGTTTCTTGGTCTATGACTCCTTAAATAGAAGTCTTAGAGTTCCTTTTCCACTTGATTCTTCCTTCTTTTAATTTCAATTCATATGGTTTAGGTAGCATTCATTGTATCTAACCTATATTTTGTTTCCTCTACAAACATCTTGAATAATCCTTTTGAATTCACTCAAAAATGGTTTACATAAAATTCTATGCCACCAGCTCATCATCCTTATCCTCTAACTAGTTCACAAAATTTAGGACAACAACTATGTCAGCTCATATTTGGTGAATCTTTGACATTTTCAATAATGCAGTAGCTTAGCACTATTGAAATGCTGGTGCTCGGCACATATTGTGTTACTCGGCATCAACTATATTTTTTTGATGCTTGGCACCTGAATTTCACTTAACACCTACTAACATTTTCTAATGCTTGGCACCTGAATTTCACTTGGCACCTGTAACTTTTCTTGGCACCTAAAGATTACTTGGCACACACTAGATTTTTCATTTGCTTGGCTCCAACTGAAAAATTTCTCGACTTAAACTAGCTTGCTTGGCACCCACTACTGAACTTAGTTTAAGCTTAATAGTCAACCTTAATAGTCTTAAATGATCCTTGCACTTCATTACAATATCATATCTCAACCTTTCCCTTAGGTACTTTTGTTACATCTTATTGATCAAATCCTCTTCATCAATCAACTAAGTGATAGTACCTAGATCTTATAAGCAAATGTCATTCCTACGCATAGAAAGTTTGACATCAATGACAAATCAATGATTGAAAATTTTCTTTTAAGAACAATCTCCCTCTTTCAATCAATCGTATTCATCAATGATCTTTTCAATAAAATTTCCAATAGTTGCAACCTCTCCCCCAAGATTGTCCACATGCCAAGGTGGGTAGTGTTATTATGTGTAAGTGATGAGATTAGTTTAAATCATAGATTTTATGTTTTGATTTATTTATAATTTAGATACATTATTTGAATTTATATTAGATTATTTAATAGGACCCATTTTCAGATTAGTCATTTGAATAAGTGAAAGTTTAGAATTTTTTGTTTAGATCAAAATGTAATGAAAGAAAATGAAAATTGTTAGAATGTGAATGCTTTGTGATGTAAAGTCATGATTGTGTACATGAAACTAGAAACTTCAAACTAGTGAAAGCAAGGATACAATGGGAGAAGTTTCCAAGACTTATCAAGCCATTCAGTAAGCTGCTTGATCATTGCTAGAAGCTCAAACAAATAATTCTTTGCATTTGGAACATTGTTACCAATAATGATATTATGACTGACATGTTTTTATCTTTTATTTGTTGTTATGTTTGTTCACTCTTAGTTTGAAGATTACAAGGTTGTGATTGTGTAGAAGAATCCACAACCTTAAGGATAATCATAGGTGGTTCATCAATGTTTGATTTATAGCCTTCCTTTTTCCCTTTAGACGTAATCATGTTTATGTTCTCACAAGTTGGGGTGGGGGGAGGGGTATTGGTGGAATTAATTACTAATTTCACTTTACTTATGTTTACTTAGGATACAATATTTTCATATTATTTTTTCGTAGGAGTCAACACATTATTTAGCACATATTGTAGGTGAAATCCACATGCACTTATTGTCATCTCACACCTATTTGTTTTTGAGATCCACCTTTGTGTTCTTACCACATTATCCTTCTCTCATTGTTTCACATGTTACACATACTTTTTTGTACAATGGATGATGTTCCACCTTTAGACGACATGTGAATACACCTTGTCTAGTTGACAAATTTGTCATCAAGTTGACAACATTTTCATATGTTAAGCTAGTACACTACTGCAAATAGTTAAAAATAGTTAAGAAGTTGATGTTGGGTTTGTGGGAGAAGATGGGGTCTATTTAGAAATTATTCCATGTGATTAGAAGGGAGAGATGATCCATAATGATAAAATATGTAGTGGAACCAAAGATGGAAGTTTTATGAAGAGAATTCAAATTTTCTACATTTTATGAAGCTTACTATCCTGTGGGTATAGTCCCAATAATAGAAAATTTGTTTGAATATATAAACGTGAGCTTGGTTGAAACTTGGTGTAAATACACTTGCTTTTATTTCCCTTACATGTTTATGCATTAAATTCAGTGTTTTTTTTGGTGATAAAGCAAAGGAAATCACTGGTACAAGTGACTGTACCTATATTGTGACTATCGACAGTCATTAGTGTAAGGACTATATTAAGTGCCTTGAATCACCCACCAATGGGTTTCCAATGATTGGTTTGGTGAGTCAAATGAATAATAGATCTTTTTAATATAGTGAATATATGCAGGGATTTGAGATGAAGTCTTTGAAGAACCCAAAAAGATGGAAAATTGTTGATTAAGGGAAACCAGTCCCATACCAGTCATGGTTGGGAATGATCCAAGAGATGGATAGGGTAACCAATGTTTGGAAAGGTCTTTTTAGATGGATTTTAAGGTGTTTAAACCTTGTTGAGTGAATTGAAGGGGTATTTTCTACAAAAACCTTGGTTTCTTATTCAAATAGTGAGGGTTTGTTGATTTGGGAGTTTGATGAATGGTAATACTTTGGGAGTTTGATAATATTGTGCCTTAAGATGTCTAGAAAGACTATTTTAGGTTGGGGAGTCTTGGAGATTAGTGGAGGATAGGGTTCCTTTGTTGGGGTAGGCTAATTAGGCCTAAATGCATGTGCAATCAGCAATAGAAAGGTTCACCAGTCAAGAGGTGAAGGTTTGAGATTGATAGGGGTTTTATAACTCCCAAAAGGGTATTTGTAAAGTTAATTACTTACTAAGTTGTTTGGAAAAATTTCATGAAATTTTTAGATTTATGCCTCACAAGGCTACTAGGTAGGCCTAGGAGGGCTAAAGTGTGAAATGGTGAAAGATGAGTTGGTGAAGAGTTCGATCATGGTAGATAGGCCTTGAAAAGGTTATCAAAGGTGTTAGGGTCAGTGTGAAAATTTTGATTAGATATTTGGTATGTTGGAGGCACTAGGTACACTAGGTGCACTAGATAACCTAGGAGAGTATTGGAGTTTGAATAGATTGGATTGAGAAAATGAGATGATGAAATCATGAGCATAGTTAAGGAAGTAATCTACCAAGTCAAAGAACTCCATTTGATCTTTGAGTAGGACTAATTCCTTGAGTTGATTCCAAGTTATATTGTTGAATCCTCAAGTTGAGTTAGACTATTTAAGGTGATAATGGAGGACTTTGCATCATATATGTTCTTGAGGAAACCTGTTAGGGAAAACCAAATGAATAACCAAAAGCATGCAATGGTATCACCAAAGTAGCACCAAGAATCACAACTTATTGCTTCATCAAATTAGTTAAACCTTAAATAAAGAAACACCAAAACCCCCCCAAATAAATAAAAATTTGGTCTTCTCAATCAATGTCAACCATTAACATGATCTAAGAACTCCAATAAGAAGCATGAATACCATTTAGAGCCTTTATATCATCACTAACTCAAACCCCAAATCATTTTCAACACTAATCAACAAGAACACTAAAATGATGTCCTCTTTCATTTTTATCCACATTTTTCCATAACATCAAGAAAATAAATTGAATATTAGGATACCCATTTCGCTCCTCTATAACATATGAAAGGATAAGGTATAGTTGTTTTGGACCAAGTCTCTATTGTTACACTATGGGCCACTTTTTAAGCATAAAAATGAGCAATATAGGTAATTTTTCAATGAAAAAATATTTTTCTATTTCTTAAGAGGTTATAAGGGTCCTTAGGGTCATTAGGTTGAGTTTTAGGTGTCGAAGAGTTAAGATGTCAAAAATTGCAAAAAAATTGCAAAAATACTAACAACTTTGCAAGAGTTTGGAAATTGGTGAAGGGATAAGCATTTGGAAATAAGTTATTTTAGTGTTTCCAAACCTTTTCCAAGTTGTATAATTTGAATCAAGTGAAAAATGTAAAAATTGCACTTTTTGTGAAAAGTTGCATTGTTGAAAGTTGTAAAAGTTGCTCAAATTTGCAACTTAGTGGAAAAAGGGTCATGGGATCAAACTGTCTATTCTTTTAGGTTGAGTGGCTAGGTAAACTCTATTCCCAACCTCATACCATCTCGTTGAGCTCTCAAACATTCTCAGGCATGCAAAATTGAAATGTCCTTAAGGGTCACTAAATGCCATAGGGTAGCGATCTTTGACGGGGCATATCTCAGGGCTCGTGCAAGTTATGGATGTGATTCCAATTCATATAGGACTTTCTTGTGGAGACCTACAATAACCTCTCTCACTTTTTGGAGATCATACTCTATTTTTATTTTGCGATGCCATCTCCGGTGATGCTGAAACTTGTAGTGTTGGCTTGTACAAAGTTGCCAACTGCCAAATCTCTCTCACCTTTCGTCCTGGGATCAAATTGTCTATTCTGTTAGGTCTAGGTGGCTGGGTAAACCCTATCCCCAACCTCATCCCATCCCATTGCACACTTCAACATTCTCAGACACATCGAACTGAAAGTCCCTAAGGGTCACTAAATGCCATAAGGCAGCGATCTTTGACAGGGAATATCTCGAAGCTCGTGTTAGGTATGATGTGATTCTAGTTCCTATAGGACTATGTTTTAGAGACCTACAATAATCTCTCTCACTTTTCGAAGATCATACTCTATTTTTATTTTGCGAAGCCATCTTGGGTGATGTTGAAACTTGTAGTGTTGGCCAGTACAAAGTTGCCAATTGCCAAATCTCTCTCACCTTTTGTCCTAAGATTGAATTGTCTATTCTATTAGCTCTCAGCGGCCAAGTAAACCCTATCCCCAACCTCATCCCATATCATTGAGTGCTCAAACATTCTCAGGCACACCGAATCAAAATGTTCCTAAGGCTCACTAAATGCCATAGGGCAGTGATCTTTAATGGGGCATATTTCAAAGCTTGTGCGAGGTATGGATACAATTCTAGTTCCTATAGAATGGTGTTGTGAAGAACTACAATAAAATCTCTTACTTTTTGGATATCATACTCTATTTTGATTTTGTGATGTCATCTCGGGTGATGCTGAAACTTGTAGTGTTGGCCAGTACAAAGTTGCTAACTACCAAATCTCTCTCACCTTTCGTCCTAGGATTGAATTGTCTTTTCTGTTAGCTCTGAGTGATCGGGTAAACCCTATCCCCAACCTTGTCCCATCCTATTGAGTACTCAAACATTCTTAGGCACGTCGAACCAAAACATCCTTAAGGGTCAGTAAATACCATAGGGTAGCGATCTTTGACGAGGCATATCTCAAAGCTTGTGTGAGGTATGGATGTGATTCTAGTTCTTATAAGACTACATTACAAAGACCTACAATAACTTCTCTTGCTTTTTGGAGATCATACTCCATTTTGATTTTGCGATACCATCTCGGGTGATGTTGAAACTTGTAGTGTTGGCCAGTACAAAGTTGTCAACTACCAAATCTCTCTCACCTTTTGTCCTAGGTTTGAACTGTCTATTATGTTAGCTCTGAGTGGTCAAGTAAACCCTATCCCCAGCCTCATCCTATCCTGTTGAGTAGTCAAACATTTTCGGGCATGTTGAACTGAAACATCCCTGAGGGTCACTAAATCCCATAGGGTAATGATCTTTGATAGGGAATATCTCAGAGCTCATGCGAGGTATGGATGAGATTCTAATTCCTATAGGACCATATTATGGAGACCTACAATAACCTCTCTCACTTTTTAGAGATCATACTCCATTTTGATTTTATGAGGCCATCTTAGGTGATGTTGAAACTTGTAGTGTTGACCAGTACAAAGTTGCCAACTGTCAAATCTCTCTCACATTTCATCCTTGGATCAAACTGTCTATTCTGTCAGCTTTGAGTAGCTGAGTAAACCCTATGCCAAACCTCATCCCATCCTATTGAGTTCTTGAATGTTCTTGGGAACACCAAACTAAAACATCCCTAAGGGTCACTAAATGCCATAGGGTAGTGATCTTTGATGGGGCATATCTCAAAGCTCATGCAAGGTATGGATGCAATTCCAATTCCTATAGGACCATGTTGTGGAGACCTACAATAAAATCTCTCACTTTTTGGAGATCATACTCTATTTTAATTTTGCGATGCCATCTCAGGTGATGCTGAAACTTATAGTGTTAGGCAATGCAAAGTTACTAACTACCAAATCTCTCACCTTTCATCCTTGGATCAAATTGTCTATTTTGTTAGCTCCGAGTGGCTAGGCAAACCCTATCCCCAACCTTGTCCCCTCCCATTGAGTGCTTGAACATTCTCGGGCATGCTAAACTAAAATGTCCCTAAGGGTCACTAAATGCCATAGGGCAACAATCTTTGATAGGGAATATCTCAAAGCTCATGTGAGGTATGGATGTGATTCTAGTTCCTATAGGACCATGTAGCAGAGACCTACAATAACCTCTCTTTCTTTTTGGAGATCATACTATATTTTGATTTTACAACACCATCTTAGGTGATCCTAAAACTTGTAGTATTGGCCAATACAAAGTTGCCAACTACCAAATCTCTCTCACCTTTTGTCCTAGGATCAAACTGTTTGTACTGTTAGCTCTAAGTGGCCAAGTAAACTTTATCCCCAACCTTGTCATGTCTCATTGAGTGCTTGAACATTCTTGGGCACACCAAATTGAAACGTCCCTAAGAAAAATAATGACCCATTAAGGGGTTTACAAGAGTTTATAAGTTTCTATTTATCTCCCCCACATTGAAAATGTCATAGAGAAAACATGGTGTGATGTGTAGAAGGGGAAGATTCTAAAGGGCTCACAACTTTTCCTCATTGTCATAACTCACAATCATAAGGGTTTATTAGAGGTAGGCTTAATATGGCACATATTCTAATGTGTCATAGGTTTATAAGATTGTGTCAAAATTATCAAGGGAATGATAGAGATCACTATTTTGTATTATTATGAGGGTTTATCAAGGATCTTATCTTATGTAATGTCATATTTGTGAATAGAAAAGAATACATTCACTACCTCTTGCATTAATGATATTCATGAAGGGTTTCAGATAAAAGGCTACTATAATTGTCAAAACAACATTAATGATAATAAATGCATAAGGTAAAGGAATTATGAAGGAATGAGATCAAAGGAAAATGTTCAAGGCAACAATAGTGAGTGTGATGAACAACTTTTTAAACCTTTGTAGTAGTGTAACTATCAACATCTCTAGATTGGATGAAACTTTGGCTGTGCATTACAATTTTTTTATTCTTCTTTATTGTTCTAAAATAGCCTATAGCTTACTTGAATATTCGTAATTGCATTAAGTTTTAACTGTCAAAATAGAACTTGTTTTGCTACCTATATTTGGATCAATCTTTGGGCGTGCATGTGTCGTAACCAAGTTGATAAACAAGAAACAAGGAATGTACAAGCCTTTCTTGGTTCAAAAAAAATCATAGGGATCTAGTTCCATTGACTTCATATCTAGTTATCCAACTATAGAAATGGCAACAATTCTAAGTATGTTATAGTAGATAGATTCTCTAAGATGGCAACTCTCATGCCTTGTACGAAATAAATCTCACCTCTAGAAATAGTTATATTTGTCAATGTTTGATAGCTTCAGTTAGATAAACCTATATATAATTTATATGTGTGTGTGTGTGCTTTTTATATTGCAATATGAGGTCATTGTTATATGAGAAAATTTTATATACATATATATACATACATACATACATACATACATACATACATACATACATATATATATATATATATATATATATATATATATGATATTAAATTTGTTATTATTAATAATTATCTGATTAAGGAATAGAAATGCCCCATGAAGGGACATGTCTATTCATGGCCTGTTCTCTCTATATATAAATCTAAGAGAATTCTACATTTGGAACACACATACCTTGAATAGGCAATGCCATTACATTTGCATCATCAATCTTTGGAATTTAACATGGTATCAGAGCCAAACTTGAAATTTAAACAACTATTTGAATAATGGAAGCTTGCAAACATGGT
Organism: Cupressus sempervirens; assembly: GCA_028749045.1. Lineage (NCBI taxonomy): Eukaryota > Viridiplantae > Streptophyta > Pinopsida > Cupressales > Cupressaceae > Cupressus > Cupressus sempervirens. Next base: position 723,817,346 of record CM053786.1, on the reverse strand, counting down.
GTGAACTCAAGTTAAAATAGAGAGGAATATGGTGATAGAAATGGAACAATATGTAAACACACATGCAAAACATGGAGGGAAGTATATACTAAGCAGATAGAATGGGAACAATGGAAGAATGGAATGAAGTCCCAGTCATAGAAATGATGATCATTCAACATCTTTTATCAAGCATTTCCATTCCCTTCTTAGCATATGTTGACATAATGGATTGGTGGGTAAATTATGGCAAAAATCAACAGTGATTCAAAAATAGCTATTCATCATGGGGCAGATAGATCCTGTGCTAAGGAGATGTAACATGGCCAATACTAAATGCTTACATCTTGCAAATTTTGTTAGATAAGAGAACAACTATAGTTTTTATTGATGAATATGGAATTCTGAAACTTATGTTGTTGAGTTGCTAATGAAGTCAAAGTACCATTGTCTCTAATCAATACCCCATATTTTTGAGACACCCCCACATGAAAATTTGGTCTTTGACAGGCACAAAGTTGATCTACTTCCTTCGATAAAAGGATTAATACTACACCTTCTTAAAATGAACTACTTCAAGAAGCACATATGGGATGGAAGCCTACTTTTCATTAAGCACAACTATGGAAAAGGTCTTCCCAACTCTACAAACCACAACCCTTTCCATGTTACTCCAATTTCAACTTCTATAATTGAATGATAGGGCTTATCGTGTGCTACTATCATTAGCATCAATTACTCTATCTTAAGAGGAAGTTGACAAAGCCATCGAATTCATCACACAAATTAAAAAAATAAAGAAATATATGCAAACCATTTTGTAGAACATAACTACCAAGTACAAGAAGCACCACAAACTTGTCCACTACATTGTGAGCCCTATAACATCACCAAGTAAGTAGGATTAGACACCACTTTTGACCTCAATCTTCCTACCTAGCTTGTTATGCACCTTGTTTTCAATTCAAAACTCTTACACAATTACTAGCCACCTCTATTGAAATATACAATGCTACAAAGGCTCTATTTTTAATTGAACTCAATCCTCTATGTGCCACCCCAACCAATAGTAACCAGATCATCAACAATCAACATCTAAGTTTGCCAACAAGAGACACCCTCTTCCTAATGACAGAAGCACAACAAGTTCCTTCCAAGGAATAGGGGTAGACAAAAGTGCAAATTGCTTAGAAATCTCCATGTCTCATTATGCAATTAGAAACAATGGGTATTAATGCTTCTCAAGGGTTCGGGGGAATCGGGGATACATAACTCTATCTATACTAAGATAAGCCCTTTGTAGACCTATAAAACCTTTGGAGGGATACTATTCCTAGAAGAGTACAGGAGTGATGTTGCAAGTTTTTTTTAGTTAACTTGGTGAAGAGGTTGGGCAAGGTAAGGGGATGTTCTAAGTAGCAAAAGATCCTATAGACCACATAGGTGTATAGAACACCAAGATCCACATATAATATACAAGGTTGCATGCGAACATGGGTACTTAGGGTACTTAGCATATTGGTATGGGTACGGGTATGGATACAACTATTTTTTATAATAGGGGATGGGGGTACTTGGGTATGTCAAACTTTATTTTTTATTATACTTTTATATTTATAGAAAACCTAAATTTATGAGTCATGACAATGATTTTTCAAATCAAGAATAGTGATAAAGTTTTCAAATGTAATGTATTGTTTTCAGTTTTAGATTTGTTCTTTGTTTGTAATAATAATTTATGATAAATCTTTAGATGCATAATGTAGAAGGTAGGTTTAAACATGAACAACAAGATCATAAATCATATGACAATGACATATTGCAAATGATAAATTTCTAGCTTTAACACTGATAAAGTTTATTGTTGATCAATATTGTATCAAAGTTTCAAACTAATTAGGTATTGAATTAAGTTTAATAAACAAATAATAGAGAAGGAAAACTTTAAACATGAACAAGATCATAAATAATATGATGATGAACGGTGATAAAGTTTATTGTTAATCAATATTCTATCAAAGTTTTGAGTTGATTAGGTATTGAATTAAGCTTGATAAACAATAAGCTGATTCACAAACAAAAAATTGAAAAAAAAAAAATCAAAATCTCAATCAAGATCCTTAGCTATGATGCTCTCCACCGAGTACCTGGTACTTGGGATATGTGTACCTAGTACTTGGGTACATGGGTACAAGTACCAAGGGTGTCATACATGAAGGAACATATAATATTTTATGATAACCAATAGTGTCATACATGAACAAACATATAATATAAAATGATAACCAATAATGTCATAGATTAACAAACACATAATATATTATGATAACCAGTAATGTCGTACATGAACAAACATATCATATATTGACCAATAATGGCATAAGTCTAATAATGTCATGCATCAAATAAATTTCATACATCAAATATAAAATGTCATCTATACATCAAATGTATATCAAATATGTCCACTGACATAAAATCCAACATGTATGTCCATTGATGCCTATACATGTATGTCTATCAACTATATCTTCTCCTTCCCATGAGGGGAAGGAAACAAATCTCTAGAGGTCTTTGATCATCATGTGGAGAGAGATGATGGTGATGATGAGGTATTTCTCACATGCTCGCTCGTCTTCTTGTTGAGGCTCTTCTCTAACTCAAGTTGATACAAAGAAAGTAGATATGAATCAATAATAATTATACATTGAAATCAAATATATGTATGTACAAAATTAATTATTTTCTTATCACCATCATATAGTTGCTCTGCAAGTCCACCTCGAAGGCACATGGACAATCGGGTATGAAAAGACACTACAACAATTCAATCAATATAATCACTTATAAATAACATTAGAAATTTCGATACTAATTATTATAAACAACAACTAAAACCAAGAAAATTATTTCATACCTCATTCAATGGCTATGAACTAGCCATAGTTGCAACCACTCCATGATCGATGGATTGTCAAAGATGAGGAATAGTCTCAGATGTCAAGAGTTGTATGTCATACAATACATGTTACATGTAACATGAAATATGAAACAAATATAATTAAATGAATTAAATTAACATGAAAAAAATGTACCTCTATGAAGCTCGTATCATGTCTAGGCTTAGAGCCCATAGTGAATGTTGATGGTCCTGTAGAGAACTAATGCACATGCATAAAAAAATTTGTCTATCCTTCATATGATTACTTAATAAATATATATATATTAATTTAAATGATTAAATTGATACATACCTCTAGACTCGTCGATGGGACAAAAAATGGGGCTAGGGGATCACTACTAGGGCTGCCAACACTCTGACCCTAAATTTTGAACAATGTCAATACATGCTAATTAATTAGTCATTCACTATACATATGAAATGTGATCAAATTAGTTTATTATAATTGTAATTTACCTGTGCGTCAATGCCAAATGTCTCATTTAGGAACTGATCAGTCACTAGCCCATCATCTGCACCATCTCCAGCATGATTGCCAAATGTGCATAAAGATCCACATAATGTGCACATGTGACCACGACATGCAGAAGGTTCCTCCTCAACTAACAGACTTGTGCAATGAATGAGGGTTAGGTTTCAAAGCACTAATAGTCCCTAGAGTGTTGGCCTCTACATGTTCCTTCTCAACTGAAGGAATAGTCACATGCTCACCCTATGGCTTGATCACAGGTGCCCTAACTACATTAGGATCATGATGTGCCCCTAGTCTCTCAAATGATGACCCCCCACCTCTACCCTGAGATTCTAATATATCAAAATAATTAGGGATCTCCCCAAGGAAAAATTCACAATACAATTTCCTTAAGAAATACATTGGGACCTTGCGATTATTGCAAGGAGGGGCATCAAAAACCATCCACCATCTATCCCAAAAATTATTTCTAATACCATAGTGTATGCACCAATGGTTAGAGAACCATTTAGTACCCTCTCTAATAGTATCTTGTTCACCAGGCTTTCTAAATAATGCACATATTCTACCTTTTGGTATATCTTTTTTTTAACATCTTGATATGATAATTTATTTGCATAATATCTTTTTTGTTCATCCCTTTTAACCCACCAAACATCTAACTGACCATTAATAGAAGCTACGTGGGTCTTGATGGATTCGAGGGACGATGCCAATTGAGCTCTCATTGGATTAGTTTGTCCACAAGGTTTCAACCAACCAATGAGTGCTTCTAATTTAGTTTTGCCTCTTTCTATTTCATTTATTATGTTTTCTTATGTGCTAGGAGTAGGTCTTGCAATTGGTTCAGGTTGCAGAATTTTTTGTTCTTGTTGTGGAGGGTTTTGGTTTTGATCTTCTTGAGGGTTTTAGTTTGGATCTTGTTGAGGGTTTTGATTTTGACCTTCTTGGGGATTTTTCAGTTCATTATTCACATTTCCTGATAAGAAATCAATTGAAATCTAAATAAATAAACAAATTTAAAGAAAAATTTAAAAAAAACTACAAAACAATATAAAAAACATATAAAACAATGCAAAAAGAAAGTTAGATAACATATAGTGTGCTCATGATCTCAAAATTCGATGGTGAGGAGGCATATTGGCAAGGTGGGTGGAAAAAATCTCCTATTCTCTCAATCTGCATACACATTGTGAGGAGAAAAAACTAGAAAATAGAGGAGAAATGAATGGGCTATGGATATGCAACCCATTTATAATATTTTGGTTTTTTATAAAGCATGTATGCACTATAGTGCATACGCTCTATGGCTCAGGTTACCCAAGCCATAGTGTGTACACTGTATAGCACGTACATGCTATTGAATATTAGAAAAAAAAAAAGTTTTACCTTTTTTGCACCACAACTTAGTGCACTTACCTATAAGAATTATTCATAATATACATCTTGTATAAATCTATTATGCATTTTATATAAATATATAATTTTTTTATAAATACATCTTATATACTTCTATGCCTAACTAATCACATTAATAGACATTATATATCATAAAACATTTAACTAAATTATCAAATCAATGTCATTAACATATGTAAAAGGTCGCATCACAGCTAAGGTAAGGAAGAGTCATGTCGCATCGAGTTGATTATTAAGGAGGGGGTGTATGGTTAAAAGGCATCATAACTAAGTTTTATATGGAAAAAAGAAAAGGTGGAATATCCCACTCGCAATAGAGGCATCGAAAAGAACATATTAGGCTAGGTACACAGACTAAGGTGATAAACACATTGAACATTTAAGAAATGTGAAACTCAGGTATAAAAGACACATCATTTTGTCAGGCATAATCAAGGAAGGGACACAGAATGTGATCCATCAAACATCGCAATATTTGGTAGAACAATAACATTGAATACCTCTTCCACAATACGAAGGCCTGGAATGAAGTCCAAGGAAGCATACCAAAGGTGATAGCCATTTTTAAAAAGGTGTGAAACATAATATGAGGGTACAGTAGACACGTCACCACCAAGTTGACCTTTTGCATGAGTGAACATATAATTAAGATAGGAGAGCATATCCAATATTGTGGAAACAACTTGCAAGACCGAAGCATATTCCCAATCAACTTTTCTAAGTGCATGCAAATGAAATGTTAAGCAGGCCATTAAATGAGAAAAGGTCAATGTTATAAAGAAGACCCATAGATAAAGAGGGTATAAATAATAAGTTTGTAAGTTTGGTTTACAATCAAGGGGCATAAACCCATAAAAGAGAGTTGTATAAACTAACATATTATTAGGAAAGATTATATTTCTAATTATGCAATCCTATACATGAAACTATCACTCATTATATTATTCAAGAAATTTGGAAACCCTTGAGGATAAGTAATAATTTTATATATTTCCAAGTAAAGAACATGTACCTGAAGTTATTAAAATTGGCCACTAAGAGAAATTTGAAGTACGTCTAAAACAAGACATTACAAAAAGAGAGAGACAATGATTAACCAAAATAAGAGGTATCAATTTATTGGAAATAGAAAATTGAAGAAAAAGGGGGGAAAAAAAAGAATAATGCTTGTCATGTGAAGCAAAGAAATGGATTTGTGTTTATATGTGAGTATCATGATTCAAGATGGAGCCAAAGCCATAAACTCAAAGTGCTTCTAGTTCACACCAAAAACATCCTAGTCATATTGATTGCATGAGGACATGCACTATGCTAAGTTGGGGGGAATGATGAGAACAAATAATGTCCAATTTTTTACCACATTTCATCATATTCTTACATTTCATTTTTATATCATTTAACCACTTTATGTTGCATATGATTTAACATACATAAGTTATGTTTAATATAGTTTTGAGGTTAAATTATGAAAATTAATTATTGATCATCTTTATTAAAGAGAATTTTTATTTTATGTTTTGAAATACATATTTACAACATACTTCCTCTCACCTTCTATGTAAGAATCTTATTGGAATTCATTATTTCGACAACAATTTAAAGCATTATTCCTTCCAAAAATATTGACCAAGGAGTATGTTGAGAAAGAATGTGATAGGAATAATTACCAGCTACAAATAAGGACAATCAATTTTGCATTTCATTTTGCAAACAAATATAGATGAAACTCAAAAATTTGAGACATGGATTTTTTCCAAAACATGCCCAATTGTGATTCATGGTAGCAGAATCTTCAGAAAATGGATGACGAAAATGTTGTAATGCCCTACCAAGGGATCCAAAAGAATTAACCTAAAGTTTTAATAAGTTTGCCAAACATTTTTTTTTTAAGAAAGAATAACATACACATCAATCATAGAGTAGATGAAGCAATAACATACAATCATACATAAGAAAACATAACAGATTACATTCCTTAAGGATCCCAACACATTGAGTCACACTTAAATTTAGTTAATACTAATTCTAACAAATACCACATCCACATGAACGAATAATTATAAGTCCAAGTCCATTTAAATAGTATACATTTGTTCTGAATGCCACTTGGCAATAAAATTTGAAATGCTCAATCATCCACTGTACATGTCACAGGGTATGAAAGGCTAAAAGAATATACATTTATAAAGATATATTACATCCTCCCTTTTAGATCCATGAAATAAACTACAATAAAATAAGTGAAATCATCCATCATAAAGATAGTGTCCATCATAATACACAAAGATAGAATAAAAGGAAATGCAAACAAGGAAATCTAGCCACAGCATCAATGGATAGATCTCAATGGTAAGAGTAAAAAGCACTACCACCTGACCATGTGGTAACCCAAAAAAGCCCACTCCCACCATGTTAAGGAGATAGTCTCAAGTCGCAAATAGGATATCAATCCAATTATCAAAAGTAATCTCTAAGTCTAAGAAACCCTAAAAGTAATCTAACTCAAAGGTTTCAAGATAATTTGACATCTAGACCCAGAGGCACACAAAGACATGTAGGAAATCTATACAGCTTGTGGGCAAGTGTCATCACATGAATCAACTCTAGGGTTGCCCAGCTAGTCTTTTAATCCTCTGCCCTCCTAGTGACTCTATGCATCACTAGTATCCTTTCGTACTAACAAGGCATACTAATGAGTCAACTCTAAGGTTACCTGGCTAGTCTTTTAATCCTTTGGCCCCTTAGTGGCTTTCTGTGGTACCAATATCTTATTAATTCATTTTAAACCCATTTAATGAAATATTATCACTTATTAAACTACTTACAATGAGTTACCCTAGCAACCACTTTCTAACTTAACATATAGATTACCTACCTTAACCTCATAGAAGTACAAATTAGAGAATCATAGTATACCACCTCAGTCCTATACAAGTGACTAGAAAGCATCAAAAGATAATTCGCAATAACACATCAGTTCTCTACAGGCAACTAGAAAGCATCCCAAAATACCAATCAAAGACTCAAAATGGTTAAGTGAAATATGTCATATCATGACATCACCAAGAAAAAATCATACAAATACCTTAGTCCTCTAAAAATGACTAGAAAGCAATCTAGAAATACAATTGATTGAAGACTCAAAATGGTTAAGTCAAATATGTCATATATTCACCTCAGCTCCATACAAGAACACTGGAAAGCAATAATGAACAATAAATACAAACTCATCATAGAGCATACCAAACACATTACCATGGTCGAGTTTAAAAGATCAAGCTCAATTCATCATAAAAGCACAAACATATAACTCCCAAGCCTCTAGTAGACGTCCTAAACTAGTCAACACTCTAGTCAACTCAAACCCAAAGCATAGACAACATATAGATAATAGTGTAGGTTTCATAGTTTGGTTTGATTTTTAAAATAGATAATTTTGAGTTAATAGTAAGTTAAAGTTTTCATTTCCAAGGTATGTTTCAAGTAGATGAGATTCACGGTTTACCCTAACAGTTTAACCCATTCTTATATTTAAATAATTGCTCAATTACCCCTATTTGATTTCAAATCAATTTTTTAAAATAATTTAAGAGTAATTATTTATCTAATTTATAATAATTATTGATTATTAGAATCAAGTACCCACAATCCCAATAATAACAATAAATATAATTAAACATCTTTTAATTGATATTTATCATTAATTTGAATTAGATTCACTAATAATCCAAATTACTAAATTTAATAATTTTTTATTACTAATAATTAAAAATCTTAATAAAAATTCTTTAACAATTAATATTCATTAATTATTAATAATTAAAACACTTAATAAAAATTCTTTAATAATTAATATTCATCAAATATTAATTAATTTAAAACTCTTAATAAAAATTCTTTAATAATTAATATTCATTAATTATTAATTAATTTAATAATATTAATAATTATTATTAACAATTAATATTAGAAATTATTAATAAAATAATAATTAAGTTAAAATTAACTTAAATTTTTTTAAAAAATTTTTAAAATAAAATCTAAATTGTGGCTTAGGCCATTGGCCAGTCTTTTAAAGGCGACTTTCATGTGGTCGTAGTCTGTCTATTAATGCACATAATAGTACTTAATATTGTTGCTACTACGACATTGCAGATTGCACTGCAAGCAGTACTTGAAACTGCAAGGGGAAAAATAAGGAGGGAGGTGGGAATTTGGTGGCCCCGCCTCCTCCACATTATTTATTATTTTAAAAAATATATATATAAATTTTTATATAAAATAAAATCATTTACCAAAAACCAAACCCCCCTATGAATTTCATTTTATATATATATAGTTTTTTTTAATGGAATTTCTATCCATATCCTAATAGGAAAAATACGGTAAACCATACAAACTTTCAATGTAAAATTTATGTTCTTTTTCAAAAATCCTTCCTAGTCTAATTTTTTTCATTTAAATATATTGAAAAAGAGTTTTAATGATACTTTAATCTCTATGTATTTAGAAGAAACCCACAAGCATTTTAGTTATTCCAAATAACAAGATTGAAAGATTCGTCACAGTGAAATATAGATAATCAATTCACAGTCATGAAGAAGACAAGAATAAGGAAATAACGTAATTAACTATGTGAATCAAAACACAAGAATCTACCTAGATTCTGATGCTAAAATCGCACACACCAAAAAGATTTATGAGAGAAATTTCTTCTCTCAAAACCTTCTCTCTTCAAAAATTCCTTCTCCCAGAATTTGCGGTTCCTTCCCAAAAACTTTTCTCCCTTGAAAATGAACCCTCAATTGTGATAAGGAGTTCTCTCCTAAAATTAGGGCACTAATTGTGCGATCACCCAAGAGGACTCCTTGCTCACCACTCTTAACTCTTTATTATCTTTTCTTTATGTTTCCATGCACGTTTATTGAAATATAAAATATCTTTATTCACTTAACTTCTCTTTTTATTTAATTTATTAAATTTTAATCTCATGCATACTTTATGCAATTTAAAATAACTTTAATGAATTGATATCTTTTTCACTCTTTAATTTATTTTTGAAATGTTAATTGATAAAATATTTATTAACTTAAGTAATAATAATATTCAGCATTTATTTAAAAATGGACTCCTAAATATATTATTATTAAATTAAATAAATATTATCACGTTCTAAAATCAAACTTATGATTTTATCTTTAAATTTATTTATTTTTATTTAATTAATTTCTCGATTAATTAAATATAGTTAAATATTAAAAATATCATAATAATTTTCCATTAAATTAAATCATTAATTTAATTATTTAATTTGACTTAATTAATAAAAAAATCACCAAAGACTTATAAGATGAAATACGAAGACCCATCATAGAAAAACACATACAAGATCAAACTAAAGGGTTATAATCATAGATTTACATCATACGACTCATTTGGAAGGTAAACATCTCATATACTTGTACTAATTTTCTAAGACAAATGGGTTTAAAGGTTAGGATTTGGACTTAAGAATTTATCTCCCCTCTCTTATCATTGAGATAATGCGATAGGGTATGCTCATGCTGACAATTCAAGGAAGTCGATATCCAATACCTGCAATTTGCTTAAAATCCATGCATGTACAACCACATATATACTAGGCTAAACAGGCAATGGCAAGAAGTGGTGCATCACATGTAGAACCTAACTAGCAGGTAACTACAACTCCCTTAACCATATCAGAAATGTCATACATAAAGAAAACATACACGCACACCATACACATGCAATATGGGCTAAGTATCCATAAGAAAACACATATGATAATCCATCTTACTAATCATCATCAATAACTGAAAATACTATAATAATCATCATGTATACATGAAGTATAGAGTACCAGGTAATCTCATCATAAAATCAACTGAATATGAAACAATATCTGATAATCTGTAAGATAGTGCTACTAATCAACAAGCATAAACTAGCCTTAAAAAATTTGGCAATAATAATAGAATGCAAACTAGGGCAGACACTACATCCACCCCCCTAGACTTAGGCTTACTCCTAGAAGCCTACAAGAATGGTAAAACTAGAGAACTCACTTTGCAGATCCCATTGGACCCTTTCCTACTGTAGGAGGATATGACTCCACTCAAAACACTCTCTGGGATCTACCCATGTCTCCAACCATAGGTTCTAAATTGTAAGGTCTCTGATTTAAAATTCGTGATTTCCCTTGAGGGCAATGGGATGAACTTTGTCTGCATTGTCTACATGAGAAACACTCTTTGTCAAAACTCCTCTACACTCTAGGTGCACTAGATTGTTGAACACTACCCCCACTAGCATAAGATCGGTTGCTCTGTGTAGGCTGAGTATACCAATTTTTCTTATTATACGGAGCATTACGATAGCTCCTAGCATTATAACCACTACCACCACTCTGTGCTAGAGGATAAGTGTCTCCCTACTATTGATTACCTCCAAAAGGAGGTTTCCTACTACCACCTGAGTTCTGGTTACCCTTAGATCCTGATGTTGTATGTGCTCCCACAAAACCCCCATGACCTAAGGTTAAAACTCTGATCTACAAGAATGGCTTGATGTACCACATCTTTGAGGGTTTTAGGTTCAAACACCTTAACACCCCCAACTGTTCAAGCCTCTGGTGAAATGTTGTGCCAACTATGTTGGGATATCACTAATTCCTGAAAAGGGCATAAGCTCTTAAAACTTGTGCTCATACTCTACTACAGTCATAGTAAACTATCTCAGGTTGTAGAACTCATCTACTCTATGTTGCTTCCATTCCTCTAGTAGGAATCACTCATAGAAGTTCACCAAGAATAACTCCCATGTGACATTGTTCATGTCTATGCCTAGCTTCTTCTCTTCAATAGGCCACCAAGTGTCCCCAAAGAGTTCCAGCTTGGTGATAGAAAACCTTGTTTTGACATTAGTGTCAAAATCTTGATTAGCAAAAACTCTGTCAAGAGCAATACGCCATTGCTCAGCTACATAACCTGAACCATGCTCATTAAAGGGTTTAACGTTGGACCTCTAAAGATCCTTCATCTGAGCAACTACAATGGATCTCTGACGATCCCTCTGAAGGCTCCTAGACCTAGGTCTATGCTCATGTCCTGCCTGATGTGCTCCATCCTATCCATGAACAAGAGGAAGGCGATCAATGATGGTTCTCATCATTTGCCTTAGGTCAACCTCCTCATAGTCGGCCTGCTGCTCTCTATGGTTATCTTCCTGATGCTCACTGACATGCTCTCCCCTATCCTCTTCCTAATTAGGGCCTTCATGGAAAGACTCATGTACACTGATGTTTCTGCCTCATTGACAACCTCTACCACAACCTAAGCTATGACCTCTAATAGAAGATCTCATCCTGGATACCATCCTACAATAATATCCAAGATACAAGATGTTATAATACCTATAAAACATACTACTATAAAGTATAAAGAGAAGACACATGTTTTGAAAATAGTATAAGTTCAATTTTTGATTTTGCCTATTTTAGGTTTAAGTATATTTAAGTTTTGAAGTCTAAATGTTCAAGTTTGAAAATATACCACTAAAAGTTTAAGTTATATTTTCGTTCAACTAGTTCAAGTTTCAATTTTGAAATACATATACATAACAATTTAAGTTTTTTTTTGTTCAACTAGTTAACAATTAGTGGTGTTAATATATGCCAAGAGCTCCCAATGTAGAACTCGGGCTCTGATACTAGATGTAATGCCCCACAAAGGGATCCAAAAGAATTAACCCAAAGTTTTACTAAGTTTTCCAAACATGTTTTTTTAGAGAAAGAATAGCATATAGATCAATCATAAAATAGTGGAAGCAATAACATACAATCATATATTTAAGAAAACCTAACAAATTACATTCCTTAAGCATCGCAAGATGTTGAGTCACATTTAAATTTAATTAATACTAAGTCTAACAAAATACCACATCCACATGAAAGAATCATTATAAGTCCAAGTCCATTTAAATAATATACATTTGTTCTGATTGCCACTTGGCAATAAAATTTGAAATGCTCAATCATCCACTGTACATGTCACAGGGTATGAAAGGCTAAAAGAATATAGATTTATAAAGATAGATTACATCATCCTTTTTGGATCCACGAAGAAAAGTACAATACAATAAGTGAAATCATCCATCATAAAGATAGTGTCCATCATAATACACAAATAGGATGAAAGGAAATACAGGCAAGGAACTCCAGCCACGGCAACAACAGATGGATCTCAATGGTAAGAGTAAAAAGCACTACCACCTGACTGTGTGGTAACCCAAAAAGGCACACTCCCATTGCGCTAAGGAGATAGTCTCAAGCCTCAAATAGGATATCAATCCAAATATCAAAAGTAATCTCTAAGTCCAAGAAACCTAAAAGTAATCTAACTTAAAGGTTCCAAGATAATTCAACATCTAGATCTAGAGGCACACAAAGACATGTAGGAAATCTATAGTGCTAGTGGGTAAGTTTTATCACACGAATCAATTCTAGGGTTACTTGGCTAGTCTTTTAATCCTCTAGCCCCCTAGTAACTCTATATGACACTAGTATCCTTTCGTACTGACAAGGCATACTAACAAGTCAACTCTAAGGTTACCTGACTAGTCTTTTAATCCTTCAGCCCCTTAGTGACTTTGTGGTACCAATATCTTATTAATTCATTTTAAACCATTTAATTCAAAATGTTATCACTTATTAAACTACTTACAATGAGTTACCCTAGTAGCCACTTTGGGCGTCTTCCCAAGTTAAGATATAGATTACCTACCCTAGGCTCATAAAAGTACAAATCAAAGAATCATAGTATATCACCTCAATCCTATACAAGTGATTGAAAAGCATCAAAAGATAATTCACAATAACACATCAATTCTCTACGAGCAATTCGTAAGCATCTCAAAATATCAATCAAAGACTCAAAATGGTTAAGTCAAATATGTCATAGCATGACATCACCAAGAACAAATCATACAAACACATCAATCCTATAAAAATGACTAGAAAGAAATTTGGAAATACAAATGATTGAAGACTCAAAATGGTTAATTCAAATATGTCATATATTCACCTCAGCTTCATACAAGAACACCGAAAAGCAATAACAAACAATAAATACAAATTCATCATAGAGCATACTAGACACATTACCATGGTCAAGTTTAAAAGATCATGATCAATTCATCATAAAACTACAAACACATAACTCCCAAGCCTCTGGTAGACATCCTAAACTAGTCAACACTCTAGTCAACCCAAACCCAAAGCATAGACAACATACTGATAACAATGTAAGTTTCATAGTTTGGTTTGATTTTTAAAACACATAATTTGGAGTTAATAGTAAGGTAAAGTTTTCATTTCCAAGGTATGTTTCAAGTAGATGAGATTCGCAGTTTACCCTAACAGTTTAACCCATTCTTATATTTAAATAATTGCACAATTACCCCTATTTGATTTCAAATCAATTATTCCAAATTATTTAAGGGTAATTATTTATCTAATTTATAATAACTATTGATTTTTAGAATCAAGTACCCACAATCCCAATAATAATTAATTTATAATAATAATAAATATAATTAAACATCTTTTAATTGATATTTATCATTAATTCGAATTAGCTTCACTAATAATCCAAATTACTAAATTTTATAATTATTTATTATTAATAATTAAAACTCTTAATAAAAATTCTTTAACAATTAATATTCATTAATTATTAATAATTAAAACTCTCAATAAAAATTCTTTAATAATTAATATTCATTAATTATTAATTAATTTGAAACTCTTAATAAAAATTCTTTAATGATTCATATTCATTAATTATTAATTAATTTAATAATATTTTAAAAAATTATTAATAAATTTTATTAAAAATTATTAATAAAATAATATTAAAAATTATTAATAAAATAATAATTAAAATTAAAATTAAATTAAATTTAAAAAACTTTTTGAAACAAAATGTGAATTGCGGCTTAGGCTCTCAATCAACCTTTTAAAGGCAGCTATTGTGTGGCCGCAATCTGCTACCACACACAATAGTATTTAATATTACTACTATAGTAGTACTATAGGTTGCACCGCAGGGGGAAAATAACGAGGGAGGTGGGGATTTGGTGGCCCCATCTCCTCCACTTTTTTTTTTTTAATTGTTATTTTAATTTTTATATAAAATAAATTCATTTACCAAAAACCAACCCCCCTTGTGTGTGTGTGTGTGTGTGTGTGTGTGTGTGTTTGTGTGTGTGTGTAAAATTTCTATCCATATTTTGATAGGCAAAATACGAAAAACCATACAAATTTTCAATGTAAAGTTTCTATTCCTTTTCAAAAATCTTTCCCTGTCTAATTTTTTTCATTTAAAACTATTGAAAGAGAGTTTTAACAATACTTTAATCTCTGTGTATTTAGAAGAAACCCACAAACATTTCAGTTATTCCAAATAACAAGATTGAAAGATTCATCACAATGAAATACAAATAATCAATTCACACTCACGAAGAAGATAGTAAGAAGGAAATAACATAATTAATTGTGTGAATCAAAACACAAGAATCTACCTAGATTCTGATGCTAAAATCACACACACCAAAAAGATTTGTGAGAGAAATTTCTTCTCTCAAAACCTTCTCTCTTCAAAAATTCCTTCTCCCAAAATTTACAGTTCCTTCCCAAAATCTTATGTCCCTTGAAAATGAACCCTCAATTGTCATAAGGAATTTTCTCCTAAAATTGGGGCACTAATTGTGTGATCACCCAAGAGGACTCCTTACTCACCACTCTTAACTCTTTATTAGCTTTTCTTTATGTTTCTATGCACGTTTATTGAAATATATAAAATATCTTTATTCACTTGACTTCTCTTTTTAATTAATTTATTAAATTTTAATCTCATGCATACTTTATGCAATTTAAAATGACTTTAATAAATTAATATATTTTCCACTCTTTAATTTATTTTCAAAATGTTAACTGATAAAATATTTATTAACTTAAGTAATAATAATATATTTAGCATTTCTTTAAAAATGGACTCCTAAATATATTATTATTAAATTAAATAAATATTATCATGTTCTAAAATCAAACTTATAATTTTATCTTTAAATTTATTTATTTTTATTTAATTGATTTCCCAATTAATTAAATTAAATTAAATATTAAAAATACCATAATAATTTTTCATTAAATTAAATCATTTAATTTGACTTAATTAATAGAAAAATCACCAAAAACCTATAGGACGAAATACAAAAATACATCATAGAAAAATGCATACAAGATCAAACTAAAGGGTTATAATCACGAATTAATTATGTCATACAACACATTCGAAAGGTAAACATCTTAGATACTTGTCCTAATTTTCAAGGACAAATGGGTTTAAAGGTTAGGATTTGGACTTAAGAATTTATCTCCCCTCTGTTACCATTAAGATAATGCGATAGGGTATGCTCATCCTAGCAATTTAGGGAAGTCAATACCCGATACCTACAATCTGCATAAAATCCATGCATGTACAAACACATATATACTAAGCTAAACAGGCAATGGCAGGAAGTGGTGCATTGTGTAGATACCGACTAGTAGGTGACTGCAACTCCCTTCCTTAACCACATCAAAAATGCCATACATAAATAAAACATACATGCACACAATACACATGCAGTATGGGGTAAGTATCCATAAGAAACACATATGATAATCCATCTAACTAATCATCATCATTAACTACAAATACTGTAATAATCATCATGCATACATTAAGTATAGAGTACCAAGTAATCTCATCATAAAATCAACTAAATATGAAACAATATCTAATAATCTGAAAGATGGTGCTACTAATCAACAAGCATAAACTGGCCTAAAAGAGTTTGGCAATAATAATAGAATGCAAACTAGGGAAAGAACTACAAATGTTAGAGGCATTTTTCTAAATGTGATTTGTCTTGATTTACTATTGCAGGTTTGGATTTCAATAGTTAAAGTTGGTGCTATCTTTATTGCAGTTTTGACCATATTACCAACTCAATACATATCTCCTCCAACATCATCAAATAATAAGGATGAAGTCTACGTAAATCCGTGGCTACTTTGATATATCTATTTCATGATCTAAGCTATTAAATTCCCTCTCCATGGCATACACTCATAGAAAACTTCTTCAACTGTAGATATTTATGTGATCTTGTTTCAACTGAAATTGTCTCATTTATTATGGAGTTAGTTTTGAGGGAATATTTTTAATCCAATCATCATTCTCTAGAAACTATTTGACAGCTAGTGGTATGTACGTAAACTACGTGATGAAAATCATGCTACATATAAGTAAGTAGATGAGAACCCTAGGAAAATCTCCTAGGTTGTGCAGTTATGTCCTCCAATATCCCATCCCAAACAACTACAAAACCATGACCATTCTATCAAGAAACAATAAACTTGGAATAAATACAACTAATATAGATGGAAAAGGAGCATAAAGTTGTCACATCTTTTGCCAAGGAATATTCTCATCTCTAGTAGATTTGTCATTGAAGACTAATTTGCATGTGCTTCCATTGTATAAAGAATCATTATATACAAGCTCACCCATGATAGGAATCCATAGCAATCTATTGAAATCCTCAAGTGTAATGTTCATTTCTCCCATTGACAAATGAAATGTGTTATGATCAAAGTTCCATCTCTCTAATAAAGCATTCAATAACCACTTGTTCCCTAAAGTAGGGCATGTTTAGTAGATAACCTAACTACATGATAGTCATACATCTATCTCATGGTGATAAGTTTGGAATCATATCAAAAGGAAAAGGATAGACTCTATGTACCATCAATCTCCCATATAAAACATAGTTTCATCAATCAAAGACATCAAGTTGATCATCTAAATTCAATAAACATAGTCAACCAACCATTCTATATTACTCTTCTTGAGAACATCAACCTATGTTGTCTTTCTAGATCTTGAGAGAAAAATATAATCAACCTTATCAATCATCCTATTTGACTTATCTTATTGACATTAACACACGTCTACAAGAAGTTCAATATTGACATCATTCATTTAGGATCAAATTATTATCATACAAGGGAATTCAACATCAAAATCATGTAAAGAAGATTGAAAACATTCAAATGGGGTTCAATGTTCATGTTTTTATTTCTAAAAAACTTTCTTTAACTAGCCAAAGAGCACAGGTGCTCAAACTTCCCACAGAGACACCTAAGCAAGTGCTCAGACTTCCTGTGGAGACACCTAAACACAAAAACCCTACATAAGGCACAAATGCACTCAAGAGCATAGGCACTCAAACAAAGAACATAGTCGCACAAACTCAAGGTAAAACCCTAGAATAAGTGTCATTTAAGACCACACTAACATCCTAAGGTCTAGCATAGGAACCAAAATATCTAGTGTGGGTGCAAAAATTCCATAAAGAAGGGAAATTTTCAAAAAAAATCTAGCGTTGTCACTAAAATTTGAGCCAAAAAAATATGAAAAATGGAAGGAAAGTTCATAGATTTGGAACATATCAGAAGTCCATACATTCTTGAACATTGATAATGTCTCACACACTCAAATCTATGTTCCTAAATTAGCACCAACATTGGTCCACAAGGAGAAGAAAACCTAGTTCCAAAGTAATTTGGAAAAGAAAGGGGTGAAAATGAGAAGTTAAAAAACAATTTTTGTTTACCTTCTTGAACTCAATTTCACCCTTTTGGAGGGAATATTTATTTACCTTTTGGTGTGATTTTTATCACAGCATTAAATAAAATGAGCAAATTAATACACCATATTCAATCGAGCATTTACAGAAGAAATGACTTTTTAGGAAATCAAAATCATGATTTTCATTGAAGTATTAGTAATTGATCAAGAACATGAAAATATCACAAACTGATACAAAATTGATTTTGATTCATTTCCTGAAGGTTTATACAATCATCAATACATCAAAATCAAGGCAATGAAATTAGGGACATTGAATGTTAGAAATTTAAAATCATCATTGGGGCATCAAAACTATTCAAAATTGAAATTAGATTCACATCAAGGTACCATCATCAAGAAATTAGTATAGCATCATTGAATTCGTCAAATCGACATTTGTTATTATATTAGTCATGAAATTTGAATCATGCATCGCAAATCAACAATCACAATTTAAAAACTTGGCATCAAATGGGATCCTACCACATGAAGATGCCTCATACTCAAAGTCTAAGAATCACAAATATGGTGTTGTATATGTGACCATCGCTCCCACTACAAATGGAGTGGATTCTACAATTTTTTCTGATTAGGCGAGCTCATGTGGATTGGGGGATGCTCTCCTTGTTCTTCCTATCAATTTAGTGTCTTCGCCCAAGATGGGGCTAGTGAGTGGTGGGCTTGATTCCCCAGATGTAAGCATGGCTTCCACTCTATCTACATTATCTCTTCCATCTTTGTCCAAGGGATCAAGTTTTTCTGGTCTAAATGAGGGAAAATCTTCATGTGTTGTTTCATCTCTAGTGGTTGGGGATTCTACAATTGATTTCTCAAAGGGTCAACTAGCTAGGGTTTTTGCATTGATGGATAATGCTACTATTACAATGGTGGGGGTTTATTGCAATAGTAGGGGTTTTATGTTACTACGACGCTTGTGTTCTCTTCACTTGTTTTAGGTAAAGAGCTTAGTGGTTTCCCTTCCAAGCCCAATGGTACCTATGCAGAGAGAGTTGTTGCTAGATGTGGTAGAGCTGAAGTTGTTACATTCTTGGTTTGTTGATCTATTTCCATTGCATTAGAAGAGGAGATTGTGGAAAAGTTTAATCAAGTGGTGTTTAAGCTATTGTCTTGTGCTATCAATCATCGATTTAGGGGATTTTTACCCTTTCTATCTTAGCTTCACTAGTGGATTACCAATCATTGGGATCCTATCATTATGGATTTCACATATTTCCTTTAGCTAGGGGTTTTTTGGTAACTAAGTTTGAAAATGTTTTGGATAGATAGTCTATTATATCCAAGCATTTTTTTTACTTGACAAAATCGCTTCTCTTTGATGATGAATCCTTGGCATGAGGATTTCAAGCCTTCCTTGAAATCCTTTTGTAAGATGCCTATCTAGGTATGGATTCTCTACCTCCATCCTTGTCTTTAGGCTGATTGAGCCCTTAAAGAAGTTTGTGACACACTTGCACTTTCTTATGGTAGATGAGGATTACTCTGATATTATCCACTCTACCTTTTCTCACACTTTAGTTTACATTGATGCTTATAATGGTTTGCCTATAGAGATTAAGATCAAGTCTTGAAAGGGTTTTTGGATCCAAACCTTGGAATATGAGGGAATCCCTATTAGGTGTCAAAAGTATTTCAAGATCGTGCATGTTGTAGCTAAATGAGGTATAGAGAAAGCTAAACATAAAAATTATTCCTCATGATGGAAGGGTGTCTCTACTCATCATTATATTGTTCTTAAGGGCTCTCCTTATTCAGATAGCCAAGTTCTTTCCAATGAACTCTAGTTGGCCCTTCATGGTGATTCTCCCCTTGATCCCTCTATGGGTTCTTCCTCTTTGAATGTTGCTACGACTATTTCTAATGTTGGAGTTGAAGATGTGATTGTTGTCCCTACTAAAAGTAACTATTGATTCAATTGTTATTTTTATCTCATCTTCTTCTCCTTCCCTAAGGGTCTCAGTACCCATGTCCCTATTGGAGGCATTGTGTCATCTACTTGAGTTAGTTCTTCACATGTCCTTATCCTTAGAGAGTCTATTTTCCTCATCACTATTGGTTTTGATAGCTTGGTGGACTTGTTGGCTTGGCAAGCTAAGACTAACAAGATTGAAGAAGGATGGATTAAGGTCAAGGGAAAACACTCAAAGAATTCCTCTCCTTTTGACATGGCCCAATAAGGGATCTATCGGGAAATCTTAATTTATGTTGTTCTTCCTTTATTGGGCAGTTTGATTATTGACTGTCTTAAATTATTTCTTGATTGCCATATCTATTTTTGTGGGGAATTGTGTTTCTTGGCTCCCCCTTCTTCTCATTTGTCTTGTTTTGTCCTTGTTTCATTTCTCTTAGTGGATCTTATTGCATACCTTATGGTTTGGGTCCCTCAATTAAAAGCATTCATTATATTGTGTTCTAGGACCCCTTTAAATTGTGCCTTCACTTAATTAAAGATTCAAAGAGGTGCATTTGTATACACCCTAAATTGGTCAAACCATAATAAAGCAAGTCAGATCAAGCAATTAGTGATCAAAGCATGAATTAATTGAAAAACATGCCAATTGGACTTCATGCATTGATTCAAAGAGGTGCATTTGTATACACCCTAAATTGATCAAACCATAAAAAAGCAAGTCAAATCAAGCAATTAGTGATCAAAGCATGAATTAATTGAAAATCAATTCAATTGGTTTAATTAAATCAAAGGAGAAAATATATATGTGATTGATTAAATCAATTAATTACATAATTCAACCAATTAATTAAAACCAACTCATTTAAGTCAAAGAGATGGGTAAATTTATTTATTTTTTCAATGAACAAATCAAAAATTACCTCACCAACCACATAAGGACAAATTACAATCAACCAATGAGCTGAGAATATTTTGCTCACATGGATCACTAATAGCCTTTCTTATCTCAACCCTTCATTTTGGCTTTGCAATCTTGACCACTCATATTATCTCCTTGTCTTAGTATTTGAAACACAAATCAACCTTGACTCTAGCTTTTGGTTAGATCCAACTTAGCCTCCTAATTTTGAGAAAATCCTATAAATAGGATACATTCTTAGAGAAAATCAGCAACTCTCATTTAGCATCACCATTATAATGAATTTAGTTCATAGTTTTAGCATCATTTTGAGAGCATTTTAGTCTTAATGTAGCATGGTTAGAGTTATTTGCATCACAATTCATCATTTTTGTAGGATAATTCGCATCATGTGCTTAATTTGCACTCTCATTTCAAAAGTTGTCACTATAGGAATGCTTTGCAAATCTCAAAGCATTCATATTTTCTTTTAAGGTGTTTATCAATTTTTTCAATTCAAAGTTCTAATTAGCTTATTTGTTTCATATAAAAGCTTTCATTATATTGTGTTCTAGGACCCCTTTAAATCATGCTTTCACTTAATTAAAGATTCAAGGAGGTAAATTTGTATACACCCTAAATTGGTCAAACCACAATAAAGCAAGTCAGATCAAGCAATTAGTGATCAAAGCATGAATTAATTGAAAAACATGCCAATTGGACTTCACGCATTGATTCAAAGAGGTGCATTTGTATACACCCTAAATTGATCAAACCATAATAAAGCAAGTCAAATCAAGCAATTAGTGATCAAAGCATGAATTAATTGAAAATCAAGCCAATTGGTTTAATTAAATCAAAGAAGAAAATATTTATGTGATTGATTAAATCAATTAGTTATATAATTCAATCGATTAACTAAATTCAACCCATTTAAGTCAAAGAGATGGGTAAATAAATTTATTTTTTCAATGAACAAATCAAAAATCACCTCACCAACCACATAAGGACAAATTACAATCAACCAATGAGCTGAGAATACTTTGTTCACCTGGATCACTAATAGCCTTTGCTATCTCAACCCTTCATTTTGGATTTGCAATCTTGACCGCTCATATTGTCTCCTTGTCTTAGTATTTGAAACACAAATCAACCTTGAATCTAGCCTTTGGTTAGATCCAACTTAGCCTCCTAATTTTGAGAAAATCCTATAAATAGGATACATTCTTAGAGAAAATCAGCAACTCTCATTTAGCATCACCATTATAATGAATTGAGTTCATATTTTTA
Organism: Cupressus sempervirens; assembly: GCA_028749045.1. Taxonomy (NCBI): domain Eukaryota; kingdom Viridiplantae; phylum Streptophyta; class Pinopsida; order Cupressales; family Cupressaceae; genus Cupressus; species Cupressus sempervirens. The sequence continues at coordinate 723,794,639 of CM053786.1, read as the reverse complement.
GCATCATTTTGAGATCATTTTAGTCTTGATGTAGCACAGTTAGAGTTATTTGCATCACAATTCATCATTTTTTTAGGATAATTTGCATCATGTGCTTAATTTGCACTCTCATTTTAGAGGTTATCACTATAGGAATGCTTTGCAAATCTTAAAGCATTCATATTTTCTTTTAAGGTGTTTATCAATTTTTTCAATTCAAAGTTCTAATTAGCTTATTTGTTTCATATTTTTTAGTTGATTTGATTGAACTAAACCTATGAAAGTATTTTTTATATACACATAGTGAGAGATATGATCAACATTGGTAACACACATTAAGCATGTGATACATACATGTATGGTATATTGGACAAATAAGATTCTGCAATAAAATACAACATAAGCCATGGAAGAAAGATAAGGCATATTCCCTCGTGGTTTGTACAAAAATAGGCATCTTTTGCAAAGTCTTGTGAAATGGAGTGTTGAAATCAATGATCGCATCGTAAGGTGTTGATGTGATTATTATTTATTGCTTTGCAAGTAAGGCTCTATCCCCCTTTTCATTGTAGCGGAGAAAAAATATACTTGCTAAATTATTTCATGAAGTGATAACATTAGATGGATGTGGAAAATAACAATACCTGGATTATCCTTAAAAGAAATTATGAATAATTTTAGAGCAACATTCTTCTTAGTGGCACGGTGAATGATACATATGTCCATGATATCTTGAGTTTTTTTAGAGTGTCTTTGTGTCTTCTCCTATGTGCTTTAGAAGAGCCTCTAGAGCATTACCTAAGATATGATATCATCTACTTGAAAGGACTAGACAACAAAATATTGTTACTATTCAAACCAAAAAGAAATTGGCAGCTCAAAGCCCAACCATATGAGGTAGTGGTCATAATGAGTTTGGTTGTGCTACCTTTCTTCTATGGTTGTTTACCAATGAGGGGGGCCAAATATTAGGGTAAGATTCTAAAAGGGATCTTATAACTTTTCTTTCACTCATGAAATCCTATTATATGAGCTATTATCTCATTCAATGAAATTATAATTATGGGTTTTGATAACTTCATTTAATGGAAATATTGTGTTGATCATTCAAGCAGTCTCAATGTGCTTCACCGTTATGTGCAACAACTAAATGCAATAAGTGTTAAATGTTTCATTCATACTCATGAGAGATGGATTCTTGTGAACCACTAAGCTTGAAACATAGACTAACAAGTTTGAATCAAACTACATAGTTGAATCCTGACAGTAATATACAACTTACAATATTGCATAAAATATTTCCTATTTATAATTTTTTATTTATCTTATTTTTAACTTTGTTTATATAATATTTAAGCCATTTCTTCTTATTAATTAAAATATTATTATTTGATTTGTAATTTCATGTGTTTCTTTTCAATATCTGGATCTCAAAAATATCTTTCATTTTTCATCCGTTCTTAATATGTAACGATAATTCAAAACATCGATTTTTAAAAACTCTTAAAACTCAATACTTTGTTTAAGTTGAGGTTTTTATTCAGGATTCGTATCATTTGAATAGAAAACTGTTTTTAAAGAAAAGGGATTTGTGTCGTGACATTTGCTAATTTTATTGACGTCACTTGTTCAACTAAGTTGTACAAAGAACCATTTATTTCACAACAGTTTCTGGCATTCTCGTTTTTCTCGTATTTGTAACAACTTCAATGCATATTTCTGACTGTATTAGCCTATCTGATTTCAGATTCGCAAACTTAGACCTTAACAGCCAGATTTGGTAGATCGTATTAGAGCTACAAAGATTCAACCTAAAGAACACTGTAGATTGCTCACGGACCTATGAAAAAGCCAGGAAATCTCTCATAGTTACAGTGAACTAGAATCATTATTCAGTTATTTCATGGGCGGTGCTGCATTCATATTCCCTGTACCAATAATTACGCATATTTTATAGTTTCAGATGATGTTGAAATAAGGAAGCCATCTCAATCTGCATTAAACACAATAAAAATGATGATTAAATACTGCTTGGTATACAAAAAAGATATACAAGAAGCAGCAAAAATGAGAGTCTGTATGACCTTATAAATGTATTTTGTTCATATCTTTGCCAGTAAGCTGCCACAATCAACTAGCCTAGAAGACCTCCATAAAGTAAAGAACGGGACATGAAATGTGAAATCAATGGTTTCAGACAATAAACTTGATTGCAATCAAATGCAATTTTTCGGTTCAGCAGATCGCTATGATTAAAGTTTCTTCTTTAGATATATAAAACAAATCCTTAACACAAACCTTGCTTTATACCTGAATGAAGCGACTAAAGCCAGAATACGTGTCATCCTCCACTGTCAGGGAAATCAGGTTGCTTATTTTGTACTCCCTTACAAAAGGTGAAATCTAAATAGCTCATTTTTGTGAAAAATTAAATGACAAACTTAAAAATTGCTCAGCACATGAAGGTGTCGAGTGACAATTGCTTGGCCCGCAGGATGTCGAGTGACAGGCTAGGTGCTGAGTGGACTCAGCACATGAAGGAGCCGAGTGACTTGGCAATAAGGGCAACTCGGCACAGTGTGTGCGAGTGAGCTCAGTCACCTTTGCAAGGTGATGCTCGGCAAAAGAGTATGTCGAGTGAGCTCAGCAGTAACAACAAAGATAGAAACCAGTCAAACACTAGACCAAGTGGGCCATATAACAGACTACCATTAAAATGCAGAGAGCCAAAGGATGAAGATTTCAACTATGAACTTCTCAAATGCAAAATACTATTACAAAATCTAGGAGCATTTGGCTCCAACCAGAAAACTCTAAAATTTTCAAAATTATAAAAGTTAAAGCTTCAAATTTAACTTCAAACTTACAGTTCTAATGGCTGCATACACAATGCCTGGAGCAATCATTGCTTCACAGGGTGAATCAATAAAAACTTACAGAATGACAAAAGATCCAACACGTGCAGTTGTACTGTAAACATGAAACTGATACCCTTCTGTCTACTGTACTATAAACACGAAATTGAAACCCTTCTGTCTTCTGAATTTTGACTTGATTTGCTGATCGATTTCCTTTTGTGCTCTACAACTGATCCAACTCTTCTGCTCTGCTCTCTTCAACTAATCGAATGAACTATATTCATTCATTTTGTCTGTCTTCAAAAAAAGTTTTCCCTCTCATTTCAAAATTTGAACTCACCTATCTGTATTTAATTTTTGACTGTTGTACAAGCTGTTAGGGTGGTAGGTGGGTGTTGTACAAGCTGTTAGGGTGGTAGGTGGGTGTTTGGCTCCAGGGGCAACCGACCTACTGCAATTTTGAAAATGTTGAAAGTTATTTTTAATGAATGTCTTGGGGAAGGGACTTTATTAGTTTCATTCAATGCAAAATAAATATAATATTTTAATAAAATGACCAAAAGACACATTTGCTGTTTTTAAAGTTTTGAAATTTTAGCTTATTTGAAAAATTATATAAAACAGTATTTTTTTAAAATATGATTGGCGCCCACAATCTTTTATAAAAAAATAAATCATTTTCCTAACAATGTAATTCCCAACAATTCGAAGAACTCTCTAGATTTACCAGCATGAAAGTAATGATCATTTATGAGGCTACGTACAGACTCATTTAGTTTAGCTGTATCCTCCACCGCAAACTTTGTAAATTTTGAAATATGCTCAGAAATTCGGTGAACGCCAAAGGAGACCACAAGGAATATAAGCTAGGTGCCTGGTTGGGTATTCCTCTGTTATCTGTGCCAGATAGCTCAATTGAATAGCTATAAAATTCGAAGAAAGCTTTTGCACCCAGAATCGGACTCTTTGATAATTTTGCTGGACTTCCCCATGGGTAACTCCTTTTCTACATCTACCTGCATTTCCATGGACCCTGATTGTTTTCTTCCTTATCAGAACCAGCCGGCAAATGACTGTTCATAAATTGAGGGAAACTTCTCATAAGAGGATTAACAGGGCGTAGATTCTGTAAATTGTTAAGTGTCTGCTCACATTCACCGAATTCAATGTGTTTTACACACTCACTTCTCCCAAATATCCAAACTCTGAAATTGGACCTACAATATATTTAATAAATCAAAAATCTCCCCTCTCTAATCTCTGATTATGCACAAAATACCCCCGTCCCTATCCAAACTCTAGTCCTGTATTTGCACCACACAATTTTACAATCTCTTGATGCCCATTTGGGTCATGAGAGACCATATTGGCATCAGCCCCATTTTAACAACTGAGGACAACATGATCTGAGACCAACAGCCCTGCCTGCCTGCTTGCCCTATCAATCTCAAGTAGTACTGCTTACAAACCTCCAGAAGCAATCAGGAATCAGCAATCAAAAAAATGTAACTCCAATTAAGCATCTGGGGAGTATCTTAGCATGGAATCCCTGGTAATCTTCTCAACAAGTGGAGTTACAGAGGCACCATTTATATACGCTGCAACAGAGTAAACCAGGATGATAGCAAATGAGCTCTGAAGAGAGTGGAAACTGCTAAAGCATAGATAAGCCACGTTTAAAAGAGAGCGCAATCTGTGAAAGCATAGATAAACCACGCGTACAGCTGAAAAAATGCCACAAGATCTACCAAGTCAGGGAGAGCGACAGACATCACTCTAGGTATTTATGTATATTCTTTTTTTATTATGAACGTTTTGTGTAGTTCTTAATAAATTTGGTCTATCATTTTAAGAAACCGTAGATATTGAACTCACAAAAGGTAAGGCCCCGTTTGGTTGCTGGAATATGAGTGGAATAGGAAAACGAAATTAGAATATGTTTTATATTCGCTGTTTGGTAAGCTCAATCGGAATTGAGAATAGGAAGACATATTTCAATTTTGCCCCTAAAATGAGCATATGTCTATGCCAAAAAATATCTGTTATTGGAATAGGCCATTTCCATTCCCATTCCGATTTTCCATTAAAAAATATTTTTTAATTTTTTTTGAATTTTTTATTTTTCAAAAAAAAATTTTAATTTTTTGTTTTTTTTTTTTTTGCTGAATTTTTTTTTTTGAATTTTTTTTTTAAACTTTTACTTTTTGAATTTTTTTTGTTAAATTTTTTTTAATAACATTTTGTTAAATTATATCTATTTGTTTAAAAAAATGAAAATGAAAATGAATTAACTAAAAAAATAATAAATTAAAAAAAAATTAGGAAAAATGTTTTTAAAAATACAAAACTTAACCTTATTCCTATTCTATTTTTGTACAACCAAACAATAGATTAACATATTCCCAATCGAATTCCAAGTGCACCAAACATGATTGAAATTGCCTATTTCTATTCTCATTCCTCATTTCCATTCTCATTCCATTTTTCTATTCTAATTTTCTATTCCTATGCCAGCAACCAAATGGGGCCTAAGATTCCAAATCGTGCTCTTTACAATATCACTGTATTAGTCAGAAGAATGGCAAATATGAGGCAAAAATACGAATGGTTAATGAAGAAGATATGTTGCTTTATTTCTTCGAAGTATTGGTAATCGAACTGTTCTACTGCAAATGATACGAGTGATGGCTTAATCAAACCTAACCCAAAAGATATCATATGATCAATGTGTACAGGGCCATTGTTTGAACGCCTATGTGAGGACATAATGATCATCCCAGAGTCATCATTTAGGAAGCCCCAACCTCCTATTAAAGGAATAATTTTTGTTATGTGTGACAATTACAGTTGTGAAGTATGTCAGCACTGGTAAACAAGTTATATTGCTTACATAGTAGTAAGAAAAATTATGTTGATGGAGTTAAGATAAGGTTTGTTCTTTTTATATGATACAAATTATTTGTTTCTTTGTTGTTGATGTTTTTTCTTTTCAAGAGTTAGAATGTTTATTAAATTATTAGATATCATATTCTAAAGTGTTGATGTTTATTAATATATGAATAATGTTATTTTTAAATTAATAGCTTAATGTTCTTTAATTTTTAGATGTGTTTTATACATATTTGACAGTTATTTAAGTTATTGAAAATATATAACATTATAAATGCATGTTTGAGGTTCTAAAACTTAAGAGAATATATTATATTTATATTTATTTATTTCTAACACTCTAGAAACAATTTTTCTGATTATTTTATTTACTTTTCATCCTAGATTTATGCTATATTGTAATCTCATAGTAAATATATCATCCAACTGATACTTCTTATTTTTTCACATTTACTTTATATGTAATTTAAGTATTCAAAAATCGAACATTTCTAATTTGCTTGTAGTTTTTTATTGCAAATATATTAACTCTTCTTGCTTCTCCATATTGTACATTTTACACTTTATTTTCCAACCTACAACTCTACAACTATTATGCATATGGCAGGAACTATGACGCTTTGTGTCTCTTGTTTAAAGATGAAAACTGCTACATGAAGTTAATTGTTAATCCTATAATAAGTAGTTTTAGAGCAAATAAGGAAAAATAAATATTTTACTGCTTCAAACAATTAATAAATGAAAGTTGATGGCATTTTGTCACTTTCGATATCAGTTGTAGTTTCAATGCAGTTTGTTGTTTTCTAAAAAAGATTTGTAGATTTGTAGGATCTGATTGATGATATGATATGATATGATATGATAGATTTTAATGACGTCCACGAGACTAAAGTAGTCTATGGGACCCATGCAATCACCCTCCCGAGTCAGGAGCCAAACTAGTCAGTTGCAAAGTTTTGGTTAACTTGTCTCTCCTTCTCTGAATTTTGATAATCAAATCCATTGTTCTCTTCACTTGATCTTCCTCGAATAAATAGTTGAAGTCCTTGTTCTGCAGTATTTTTGTATAATCAGATCTGATGTCGTTGTAAGCCAGGCATTCCTTGACAAAGTGCTGCTCTGTCTCAACTGTTCCCGTATTACAAAATAAACATGTTCTGTCTGCCCACTCTTCCTTTGGAACTTGCCATCTACCAGTTTCACATTGCAGCTGATGTGAACTAGTTCTAAGTTGTGTCATCAACATTTTTGCTTTCCAGTTAATAGGTGCCCTTATACAGGCCTTTTCATCATGACTAGAAGTGGGATTAAATTCTTTAATGTAATAAGATTTTTCCGCCCTATGTGTCTTGTCCACAGAATATTGCGAAATTTTCATTGACAAACTTCTTTATTTCTTTAATGTTATCCGGGCAAGTTTGGATGTTGATATCCCATTTTTGCATCCATTTGTCATTTTGTTTCATCCACATGCTTTTTCGCCTCACAAGTTTTTCCTCTATTACCAACTTGGGCCAACGATGTGTTTCCAGACCTTGAGTTTTCTTTAAATTTAGCATTCAGATCAATGCGAAGGCTTCTAATGGAAAGGAACCCACCTCCTCCAAAAGGATTTCATACGGAACTGTGGTCTTGACTTTAAGATTGCATGTGATGAAGTGTTTTTGAATTCTTTCTACTTGTCGCCATTTCTGTTTGGACATACTACCGCTCCACACTTCACATCCGTATAGAATAACCGGAGTGACCAGCAAACCAAACAGAGTTTTCATGGTCATCCAATCCCATAATTCTGCGTTCTTGCACTTGTTTTGTAAAGAGTATAACGCCTTATAGCCCCCTTGGATCCTTTTCGATCTGCAAGTATCTCAGTTGAGTTTGTTATGAAAATCGATGCCCAAGTATTTGTACTCTTCCACAATCTCAAGGGGGCTATTTTCAAATAGAAACTTGTCTTGTATGCCCCTATTTTTCTTTAGTGAGAAGATCATAATTTTGGTTTTGCTAGTGTTAACTTGCATTCCTACATCATGACAAAAAAATTCTAGTGCTTTCAAGTGCTCTTTCAAACCTTTAGCTGTTCTAGCAAGAATTATGAGATCATCTGCATATAACAGCAATCTTATCACGAAGTGGGCCAGCTGCACCCCCTCACCATTGGTCTTGTTTATCCACTCTTCTAACTTGTCAATATAGAGCCCAAATAATGTTGGAGAAAGCAGACACCCTTGCTTAACCCCGATGTTGCTGTCAAAATCTTCTGATATCCCTTCTGTCATTCTGATTTTAGCTTTGACCTGCTCATATAATCTGTAAACCGCTGACCTAAGTTCTTTAGGGACTTCCAGCTCTACCATTCTATCCCATAGTTTATTACGTGGCACTGTGTCGAATGCCTTTTTAAAGTCCACGAAACAACAAAAAGCCTTGTTCCCCGGAGTGTCCCAAACTTTCTCTATCAAATGTCTGAGAGTGATGTCATGATCTATAGTAGAGTGTTTCAGTCTAAAGCCTGCTTGCCCTTTTGTACGTTTGCCTTCTGTTTCAGCCCAGTTGCTGATTTTTTGTTCTACCAAGATGCCAAATAACTTGCCAAATAGCAGATTGATCATGATGGTTAGGTAATTAGAAGGATTGTTTATATCTCCACTTTTGTGGAGTGGGATCACCACACTTTTAGTCTATTTTACAGGGAAACCTTCTCTATTGACACTGTTGAAAATCTTAGTGATGTGTGGTGTGAGGATTTCAGCACCCCATTTTAAGTATTCTGCTTGTAGCCCATCTATATCTTGCGCTTTACCAGAAACTAACCTCCTTATGCCTTGAATAATATCTTTTTGACTGAATAACTCCCTTGTAGTCTCTGTTTCCATGGTACTACGTTCTCCTAGATCACATTCGTAGAGAGTCTTGGCATATTCCAGTCATTTGGTTCCTGTTATGTTATTCTCTATCTAAGTTTTTCTCTGCTGAAGCTCTTTCCAAAAAATTTTGGGGTTGTTTTTACCAAGATTAATCAACTGTATTCTTCTCTTGTTCACATACTCTTATTTCTTCTTTTTAATCAGCTGATCATACTCCTTTCTACTTTCTCTGTTCATGTTCTTTTTCCAATTCTTTTTTGCCATTTTGCACTCCTCATCAAACCAAGGATTGGCCGGAAAAGTGTTCTTGGCTTCTTTTGTGGCCCTAGATCTTTTACACTCCTCCAATTCTTTAATGATAGTAGGCACAAGATTATCCTTGTCCATGAAATGTTGTTTTTCAGACTCAAGATGGTTTCCCGGAACCCTAGACAGCCGCAAAAGAGAGTCTTGAAAAGTATCATGGTTTTCTTATGTCATTAAAACTTTGCCAGTCGGAATCATCTTCCTCTTCTGTAAAGGTTTTGGGACAATATGTTGATCTTTAAAAAAAGTGGCCACCCTTATCAAGATGGGGTTATGATCAGATTTTAACTCCATGGGGCAATCTTCTATCTCAAAGTTAATTATCTTTGCGACATAGTCTTGTGAGCATATAACATAATCAACAACACTTTGTCCATTGTATCTTTTGCATGTGATTCCACCTGATTTAGGACACTTTTCCATACCATTGCATATAACCATGTTATATAGGCAGCATAAGCCTAGTAATTCAACACCAAAATGATTAATCTTTCCCATGCTATCCTGTGAAGATCTTTCCCATTTTTGTGTCCCTTCTTCTTTGAGCCAAACTGGATCTCTGCTTTCATTGTAACTCTCCTTAAGATTGAGAGTTTGGTTGTTTTTTGTTCTAGCATTGAAATCCCCTATTATCATTATTTCCCCTAAAGAGCTAAAGGTTGCTGTGTCTTTTTTGAGTGCAACGAACGGGTCTTCTCGATCCAATCTATGTTTTTTATATATTTTTGAGCCTTTTGGAGCGAAGTAACAGATAGCCACCCTTGAAGAAATCTGATTCTCTGTTATTTTTATCCAAATATACTGCTTGTTTACATCTTCTTTCTCTAAGTTTACAAATCTGCTCCAAGTTTTTTTTATTAGAACGGTGATGCCTCAATGCCCCTTACCATTATCTATCTTTTCATTCAACAGTGATACCTTCTTATACCCTTCAAAATTTGGAACCCTACATCCATCATGTTCATGAGTCTCGGTAAGCATAATGATGTCATTATCTTTAGCTATCGGCCCTAACCCAGGTCCTCTTCTCCAAGGATAACCTCTACAGTTCCAGCTAACTATAGTTAAATGATATGGAGTTCGTCATGTTGGTTGTACATGTGAGGCAGGTCATCCCATTTTGGGGTATTCATCATAGGGATGATACTCCCTTTCCTGTTGCACATTCTTATTTTTTGGGTTTGATCCAGAGCATCCAGCCTCTAAATCACCAACCTAGGGATACACTACCCAAATTTTCCAACTTAGTATCCTACAATTCATCAGAACCTTTCCTGTCACAAGATTTTCCAAAACCCCTATCTTTCGATTCATATTGTCTTATCTAGATGCCTTTGATCTCTCATTCCTTAAATTTCTCTCGCATCACCTTTGCTCCCAACCCTATCAATTTCACTCCCCTACACGTGACTGAACAACCCATTACTGTACTCCCTTCAACATCAGACAACATCACAGAAAATCTCTAAGGCATATGACCCATTCACATTACATTTATGACTCTATGCAAACCCTCACTTACAATGAACATCCCCCTCTTTTATGTTTTAAACTTAACCAGTCCCTTCCCAATGAACTCAATAGGTCTTCAACACCTTCTTAAACTCCATATCAACCCTCAGGCCCTTGACAACCCAATTCTTGACCCACATACATACTTGGACTCTGTATACTATCAGACTGGCAGTTATTCATACCCATTGAGATAGTTTACCAAATGTGTATTAAACCAAAAAGTCTTCCCATCAATTGGAACTGTTAGAGATCTTCCCACTTCACATGCCCAGATATTCTGGCACCCTCCCTCGTGTCCTTGCATGCATGGATTTCACCATACATAGTTTACTGGCTAAAAACATCGGTCTGAGATAGGAAAATTAGAGTTTCCTTCATTGGTTCCACACGCAATTTATTGCATGGTCCTCTACAAACACTAGGGCATCAAAAGCATGCTAGATATTCCTTGATGGACAAGAAACATGGACTTTTTACATTGTTTTAAGGCACTGGAAACACTAGTAAGGGTTTAACTAGCTTGAACAAAAACTTGAATATCTTTCTAAAAACTAAAAGAAACAAAATGATTCAAACAAACAAAATGTAAAAGAATTAATGCCTCGTCAATGTGAAACACTTATCAGATCATTGCAATCAGTCTATGCATAAAAAATGGACTGTAATCAGTCTGATTTTACTGGAAAACAATGATTAACAGCAGAGAACCCTTGATTTTGTATTGCCAATTCACAACTTCAACCATTACAGAGCATTTACATGATATTCAGATCTATTTAAAACCATCACAACAGAACAATTTCCTTAACTACCTAAACATCACTATTTCACAAGGAGGAATATGGACCAGTTGCAAAATAGCAAAAAACATCGTTATGTCACAAGGTTGATAGTGTGAGTTGTGAAACAACGCAACTACTTATTAGGACAGCTTTGTAAGACTCTATTAATTTTGTTTTATAGGACCCCTTTGTACCAACTTATTTCATCTTTCAGGGCCTAGAACCTAATGACTCCATTATTACACCTATTTGGCTCTTTATGACCTTATTACATTAAGTATGGTCTTTGCAGACCTTATTAGCAAAACTTTCATCGGTTGACCTTCATGTAGGTCTTTGGGGTAATGGGGTGCCTATGCGCCATACCCACAACCCCGTCTCCCCCCCTGAAAAGAACTACCATGAACCATAGGGATACTACATTTCTTGAACATCTACAACAAATGGGCAAGTACTTGTACATGAAGTTAGAAAACAAGGAGAAGCAGATAGGAAGGCTCCCACTTGTTCATGTCCCCAGAGACAACCTTTGGAACTTGATCCACCATCTTGCCCATAGGAGGCTCATCCTTCAAATTTGTTTTCAAGCTTGTGGTATCAATCTCTGCCCTATCCATATTTCTCCTTTTTGTGTATAATAGGACACATAACTGTCCCTACCATGACCCCTTCAAAATACCTAGGTGGTTTGATTTCCTCAAGCCTTGGAGTGGCATCAAATTCTTCCCTCTTGAGAGACTCTTGCTTACCAAACATAATGATCTTTGACTCGTGAGTTGTTATCTAATGAGTCTTGTAAGCAAGATAACTTGAACTTCTTCCCACCTTTATGAACAAGATAGGCATTCCTCTTACCATCATACAATACTTCCCTATCAATTGTCACAGCTTCCTAATAGAAAATGGAAACACTCCATAGGAATTATGTCATAGAAAATCATGTCCTAGTATTGTCCAATCTGAAAATCTACATAAGCCTGCTCCTTCACGATTAATGAGTGATTGTCTGAGACCTAAAAGCCTTATAGGGTCTTGGGTGGGGTATCCTAACCAAATTCAATTTGTCTACCATTTCATTAGATAGCATATTGTCCTGTGAACTATAATTAATAACTACTTTGTGAAGTTTATGTGTACACTTCCTTAAGATTTTGAATAAGATCCTTCTTGGGACTCAGGTTCTTGTTGCATGGCCAGACATCTTGTCTTCTCATCATCAACATTTCTCCATCTTCCATCAGTATTGCTCGTCTGATATCTTCTTCCTCATTTTCTTGGACCAAACAGGTCCTCTTCCCTTCTCATTGAGAATAAGGTGTTTGTTTCTCAGGGCACGTACTGGCTGAATGCCAAACTTGATCATAATTGCAGCACCTCTCTGTAATTACTCATAATACTCTACCTCCACCAAATCTCCCTCTATGGCTCTGGAAATAATGTTTGTTTGTTTTGATGTCTTTGCATAGATTTGAAATCATATAACATGAACATGAAGAAATTTATAATAATATGCAAATTGAAGATTGAACTCCTATTGAAATAATATTATTTTCAAAACGAATAAAATCAAACACACAACAAACTTTTCAACGTACTAATTACTCCAACATTATAACATAATGTTCCAGTAATGACTTCCCATCTTGCTGCTATAGTAACATGAATAGTGTCATGCTATAGTGATGTGAATAGTGTCACACTACAATGGCATGAATAGTGGCACACTACAGTAATGTGAATAGTGCCATGCTACAGTGCTACTACAGTATAATTTGTCTCCAATTAGTCCAAGATCTTCATAAAAATCATTCCTTCAAAATGGCATAAGCATCGGACAAGAAGTGGGGAGGATATGAGCAGACACCCAATCTACCTGTAGCTAGAAATGCAGCCAATCTGCCCGTCAATGAAGCTAATAGTAATGAATTCCAAAGGCCAAACCCCAAGGGAATGATGTCTAGAATTTCACAAGAGAGGATAGACATCCTCTAATTCCAAGAACGAATCTGCAACTCGCACATCAATTTCTCCTCATATTCAACCTACCAAATGAAGCCACCCTCACTCCCTTTTATTCTTTCTCAAGGGTCGACTCAACTCTCATGAGAAATTTGGGATAAAAGATGTGCAATATAAAACATATTAAAATATTAACTTATGTCTCCCTTAGGTGCCCCTTTGATTTGCACACATTCCCATAAAATTTAATATTAAAGTAACCCTTTAATATTTTACAACTAAATTAAATGTTACTTTAATAATACTTCAGACGTAAAAATATATTAGTTGTTGGACTCCGAACAGCACAAGTAATAGCTCGTCAGATAGCTCTCATCGAGGAGTATCACATCCAATCACCAAAACTAGCCTCCCTTGTGTCTTTCTAACTTACTAAAAATAGTGAGTATGCTTGAGCCTGAGTAAATCAACCTCATTTTGGCCCAAACTAGAGATGACTAGGCCAAAACACTCTAGGATCCATTTAAACCTATCGTTAGCCCTCAGAACCATGTAGAACTAGGCTAATGCACACACACTTGGTCAACTACTAAAGTGGGGATATTACATAGCAACAACAAGTTCATCATGTATGTTAAACCTCAGATCTCTTAAGTGTCTTGCAACTTGTTTAACTTCATCTTCCTCTACCCTTGCAATTATGCTCAATTTATAAAATTCATCAATATAGGTCTTAACATTAGAATCTTTTTGTTTTAACCCCTATAACTTTTTATGCAACTAAATTTCCTAATCTTTGGGAAGAAAGTCACCTTTTAACTTAGCCACCATTCTCTCTGAAGAAGTGATATTGGTTTTTCCTCACTTTCTTCTATCAACCTCATCATGGTCCATCCATAGGAATGCATGGCCCTTGAGCTTTGTCTTTGCCAACTGGACTTTCTGATTATCAGGTACCTCTTCTCCTTCAAAATAAGCATCCATGGCTACTATCCAATCCCACAACTCTTCCTCTTGCAAACTTCCATCATACATTGGGATGTCCCTTCCTACATTGGAAGATAATGGAATACCAACAAAGATAGAGCTGATAGAGTCCTTTGTTGTTGGTAAAACTATAGCCGACAGGTAGAGTTGTATCCGAAATGTTGTGTGATGATTGGAGGTATATGTACATCGTCCAAATGACTTATGAACAATCATCATTGTAATTGGATTTTCATATTGTTTATATGAATAAAGTCTCTATTATATGTTACATTCTAATCTATTAATGTAATAAGTATCAGTTTACCCCATACAGTAAACATTTGACACCGTTACCAGTTGAACTTGGTCTACAAGAGGTGTTATGAAGATTAATGCAAAATCTACTCAATAAAGATAAGAATAAAGTAAAAGACAAGGATGCTAGGGTTGGATTAGATCTTGAGGGATCTTGCAGAACTATTACTTGCTTTGCATTTGGTCATAACCAAGAAGGCTTTATAGCCCAACACATTGCATGTAATCAATTATATCTATGAATAAATTATTGTGATTTGGCTTCAAATCTTTCATTTTTGTTTATCTTCCATTGTGTGGTTATTTTTTGGGTGCTAGGACATCTCCTTTGGGGATTCTCCTACCTTGCACTTCAACAACATAAAAGAAATTGCGCGAGGGCTTAAATGGCTAGAATTGAATAGGCATATTATATTAAATCATATATTTTAATTAATTCTTGTCTTTAATTAATTCTAATGACTTTTCAATTTGGAATTATCCATTCAATTTCTAATGAAGATGTAGATAGAGGGACCTTTCAACTTCCATGAAGATGTATAAAAAGGCTTAAGTCAAATTCAACAATAGAGAAAGACATGGACATACATCTCAATTGCCGAGATTGCCATTTTGTATTAGACTTTGTATATATGGAATTTATGGGCATAGATCCCATCCATGAGATTTCCCACCTCCCATGGAGTTCATGGGCATACATCTCATTCACAAGATTTCCCAAATCTTATGAACTCAGACATACAACTCCTCCATGAGTTTGTCTACATTTGATTGATTTGTAGGCATACATCTCACTTACAAGATTGTCCATACTTGTATGATTCTTTTTAATGAATAGAAGTTTTTATATTGTTTATTGTGTACTTACAATACCAATATTTATTCTTTCAATATTGTCCTGTAAATTGCCAAAACAATTTAAATCATTAAATCAATCTATGGTAACAAAATAGGCTTCGCAATTTTAGATCAGGATTGTTTGTATATTGATTGTTGTAATGCAAATTTAAAAATCCAATTTTTATTAATCCAAACAACCTTCAATCCTTGTGTGTAGATAGACCAATCTTGCTCCCCAATATTCCAATAGAAATTTTGAATAAAGATACCCTTAAATTAAAAGGCAATAAAATAGGAAAATTTGTGGCTTATAAGGCGGGTGATCTCATGTAATCTAGCCTAGTAATTGTAGTGAACATGGACATCAACACCAAAAATCTCCAAAACCTTGAAAATAAGATTAAAGGTCAAACAATAGTGAACCTAAGTTCTTCAAAGGAAATCTTAAGGAATGGGTGGCTTTGAATAAACCCAGGAAAACCCCAATTCTAGATCTTCCAATTTCTGATCTAAATATCAAAGTTATCCTAGATAGGGGGAATGGGGGTTTCTCCTTAGCATACAGTTTAGAAATAGGGATTTTAGAAGAGGGGGAGATCAAGTAAGATGCCAACAAAACTCCATGTAAATAGGACAAGGTCATAGTTTCTGAGGATATGAGGGATTCCCCTAACTAGAACAAACTTTCTCCTGCAACTTAGGAGAAATATCTGGAGTCGGAGAGCTTCAATCCCAATTTGGCTTCAATGGAGGCAATCAGGGTAGAGGCCTCTCACAGGCCTAGATCTACAAATGCTTCTTTGGAAACCAAGAGTTGGGCTATTCTGGAAAAGGCATCAAACAAGCTGAAGTTTAGGTTTGTCAATGACAATAGGGATGAACTCCAAAAAGTTGAAGAAGTTAACATCATTTCAAAATACCTAAGTGATATGGTTGTAAATGATTTAATGGATAAATTTGTGGAGACAACCTACAATGAAGAAGAGCTTAAGAGACAAAAGGAACTCCTTATTGAAAACATAGCTAGTGTAGAGAACCCTGGAAGATGAGAAAAGGTTTAGGAACTTATGTATGATCTATAATCATTAGAATAAGTGTAGTAAGAGACCCTAGGGATCGCTCCAAAGCTTGCTCTTGACTGTGAAAAAACCTCCAAAAATAGAGGCAAGAAATCTTTTTATGAATTAAGAAACAAGGATGGTGAAGCGGTAGGACAAGCTATGATAACTTATATTCTTCAAGCAGGGAAGGGGGAGTACCTTCCCACTTCACCATAAATATCCTTACATGGAATTTTAGGGGCCTCAATGACCCTAACAAGTAGTGGCTCTTAATGTACTGCATTTCTAATATAATACTAGATATTATTCTTATATAGGAAACTAAAATGAACTCTTTTGAGATACAAGGCTTGAGGAAGAAACTTGGGTTTCAGGAGATTTAGGAATCTCCTACCTTTAGAGCTTCTAGAAGCTTGGCTATTCTATGGGATCTAAGATATGTTTCTTCTACCCCTTGGAAAGTCATCAAAACTAGATGTAGGGCATAATTAAATACAATAGCCTAAAACTAACATTCAAAATTCTTAATGTGTATGGACCCATCCATAGTAGTGATAAGTCTAGGGTTTGGAAAGAAATAGAAGATAATTTATTCGCTCAGACTAAGGACCTTATGGTGATAGGAGGCGATTTCAATGCTATCACTAAACCGTCAGAGAAATGGAGAGGCATTAGTAAGTTATCTAAAGCATTTGTAGACATTAATGATTGGATTAGAAGGAATGGTTCCCTTATAATTGCTACAGCAAAGGATGCATTTACTTGGAAAAATCATATAAAAGGCTTTAGCAACACAACTGAAAAAATGGATAGGTTCTTCACTTACAATAGCCTATCTGACTCCTCACTTACTTTGGGATAAGAGATACTAACAATCTCAAAATCAAACCATTCCCTATAGAACTAAAAGTTGTAGTAGATGTAAAACCAAAAAATTGCCCTTTCAATTTTGAACAAATGTGGCTTAAGGACAAAAATAGCCTTGGTGGAAAGAAATGAAGGTTTTTGGCTCTAAACCATTCATAGTTGTTAATAAACTGAAGGTTATAAAAAAAAGTTAAAAGAATGGAATACAACAAGCTTCGGTAACATTTTCAAGTTAAAAGGCTCCTCAAAAGACAAATTGAAAGAGGTAAACAGAAAAAGTAATGGAAAAAAAAATGGATGAACCTTTATATATGGACGAGAAGCACCTTCTTCAAGATTATGAGGAGATACTAGCTAAAGAAAAAATCTTTTGGAGACAAAAATCAAGGGAGGCATGGTTAGGGGCGAGGGATAAGAACACAAATTTCATTTACAATAACACAAAGCAAAGAAGAACAATTAATAGAATAATACCTATTAAGTACAACAGTGGGGTGATTAAAAATGATCATAACCTTATAGATTCAAAAGCTATTCACTATTTCCAAAACATACTCAATAAGTAGCAAGGCTCTTATTTAAGGAAGCAAGAAAAGGTGATTAAAAATATTCCCAAATTAATTTCCAATGATAGAATAAGTTGTTACTAGAAAAATTCACTAAACAAGATGTAGAAGAAGTCCTAAAAAGTGTGAACTCATATAAGGCCCCTAGTCCAAATAGGTTTCCAACTTGTTTCTTCTAGAAATGTTGGGATTTCATGGGCTCAGAAATAACATAGGCATTGGAAGGGGTTAGGAATTTGGGTAATCTCCTTAGGGAAATGAATAACATCGTAGCCTTGATTCTCGAGAAGGAAAAAATAGAAAGTTTTGATGACTTCAGACCTTTTGCACTTTGCAAATCCCTTTATAAATTGCTCAACCAAACTCAATCAAATATATTGCAAAAATTATTACCATCCCTTATTAGTGAGGATCAAATCAGGTTTGTTCTTGGAAGATCAATTTATGATGGATTAATAATAGAATAGGAGGCCATAAATTCTATAAAAATAAACTCCCCAACATGATTATCACACTAGATATAAAGAAGGCTTATGAAAAAGTGGAATGGAGATTTTTTATGCAAATGTCTTAAAGCCTTTGGATTTGCTAAACAATGGATTAACTTGATTTTTTAATACATTGCTATTCCACCTATTGGTTACTTCGAGGATATCTAGGAGGCTAAGACATCTCCCCTTCCTTATTTATCCTTATTAAGATTTAGGTAGGATGATAAATAAATCATGTGAGGAAGGAAGGTTTAAGGGCATTTGCACTACCAATGACCTAGAACCCTAAATGCATCAAGTATTTGAGGATGATACCATGTTATATGGCCAAAGCTCTATTGAAGAGGCTAAATCATTCTAATCAATGCTCAACCTTTACATGAAGGCATCTAGACAACCAATCAACCTCGAAAAATCAGAAATGTTTTCCTTCAATACCATACTAGAAGTACAAGATCAAATTTTTCATATTCTCAACTTCAAAAAAGGATGCCTACCCTATAAATACTTATGTTCACCTTTTACAAAGGAAGTAGATCCTCTATGTTGTGGGATCTTACCATTGAAAAGATCAAAAGGAAAATAGAGTAATGGAAAGTGAATTGGCTCTCTATGGCTGGTAGAGCAACTAAGGTCTAGTCTGTTCTCCCAACCCAACCATGTGTTTGATCATTCTTTTGGTAACGAACATGGGATAAAAATAAAATTGCATTACTGGATTGGGATAAAGTGTGTAGGCCACGAGTTGACGTTGGAGTTTGTATCAAAAACATAAATTCTCAAGGGAAATCCCTAGGAACCAAATTAGTATGGAAAATATTTCCTTGCTCACACCTTACATGCGCTAAGATCCTTAAGAATAAATACATTTGTACCCCTGACCCAATCAATATTTTTAGGGGAAAGTCCCCTCCAAAAGGGTTGAGAATTTGGAATTTTTTGTTGGATTGTAGGAGTATTATTATGGATAAACTCACTTTGAATATAGGAAATTGAGAGGATGCCCTTTTTTGGTCAGATTCTTGGGGGGACTACAATGTCCTAGACACCATGTGCAATTGGGATCAATCTAAGTATATATTGGAATCTAGGTGAGGTAATAAGGTTAAAGACTATGGTGAACCAAACCTGGAGGGTCTAGGGTGGAAATGGAAAAACTTTGATGACATAGACATTCCCCCTTTGGAAAAGGAATCTCTTTGCAAAATCCTTAAATCAAGGAAAATCTATCTCTCTACAAACAAAGATAAACTTGTTTGGGATAGTGGGAAGTCAAGGGAATACTCTTCCAAGGAAGGCTATACAATTCTAACTTCCAATCAATTAAGGGCTAATTCCCTCCTCCCACTAAGGATATGTTGGGACAATTTTCGTCTACTAAAAGTTGGCTTCTTTTCTTGGCGATTCCTTCAAAAGAAGATTCTCACTATAGAAAAATGTAGAAGTATAGTTATCCTCTCTATGAAATGGAAGAAGAATCTATTGATCACATCTTCCTTAACTTCCCGACCTCTAATCAATGCTGGAAATGGCTATGCTCTCAGCTAGGATGGTCTTCAACGTTTCCCATGACTATTTTGGAGATGTTTTAGAGTTGGCCCCTTCTATGAAGGGAAAGTATCTATAGCAGATTATAGATATCAGCTCCCTCAATTATCTTATGGGAATTGTGGAAGGAATGAGATAGAAGCATTTTCTAAGGGAAAAAGATAGAAACCAGAAAAGTTATCAACAAGATGGGATCCTCTCCAGACTATAGAAATCATTAATAACATAATTATGAACATGAATAAACTAGAAGTTGTAATGTCCCACTAGGATTATAAACAAAGAGTTAAATGTATTGGTCTATAAATCCCCCCTTATGTAGGATCAGGCTCAAAATCTTTAAAAGTTAAAAGAACCAATAGCAAATGGCATCCCCCAAATCAAGGATGGTTTAAACTTAACTTTAATGGAGCATCTAGGGGTAATCTTAGAATGAAAAGCTTGGATGTAGCATTCATGATCCAAATGGCAAAGAAATAGCCTAAATTGCCAAACCCATAGGTATAGAAACCAACGATTGGGTAGAACTTATGGCCTTTCTCGAAGCACTAGAACTTTGTGAAAGTATGAACTTAAGAAAAATAGAAATTGAAGGTGACTCAACAATTATCATCAACACTTTATGGAATAGATCACTTTGAACTAGTGATTGGATTCAATGTTGTCAAGATCATTGATCTTATGTAAATCCTTTGAAAGAATGACGTTTAACCACATTTATAGAAAGGGAAATCTAAGGGCTGACAAACTTTAGATTTAATCATTCCCAAGCATTGAGTCTAATTACACCGCAAACTAAACTTTCACTCAAAAACTTAGGCATCTTTATTAATCATTTCCTTGTAAGTTGAATTTATATTTTTTCCTGAATTGACGGAGTCAAAATCCCCATAAGAGGGAATTATAGGAAGATTATTGGAGTTTCACGCATATTTTCATGCATTTCTTTATACTATTGTTTCACCTGAAAGATTGGAAACTATCATGTATTGAAGATAAATGTGGCAAACTAATTAGCATTCCCTATTTAATTCATTTTCCTTTTGCCCTTACAATAGATGTTTAATAATCAATTGGTAATAATAAAGTTTTAATGATGGTTACCACTTTTTTTTGTTATCTCATTTAAACACTCACATCTTGATATAAATAGTGTTACATGAGGACTCACACCTCCCTCCCAAGCCTCAGAGTACCCATCCTTGAGATGTCCCTACACATGGTACTCGCATACCCAAGTACCCTCGCCTCTGCCATTCCACAACCATGTTGTTGTTGGAATGGGGACTTCAATTTCTATTTGACTTTTGATTTTTGAATATTACTATTGGGTATGTAATATGTTACTATGTTGAATGTTCAATGGTTCTAGTTCATGTTGCAATTTTGTTATGTTCAAGTACTTTAATTTGGCATGTTCTACTAATACATCATTTCATAACAAGCATTTCAAACTCTATATGTATACTATACAACACTCTTCCCTACCCTGTCCTCCCCTTTCAGTCCTCCCTTGACCCTCCCCCCACCATCTTCAAAATGAGGCCCATTTTCCTTGTCTCGGATACTCGTCCCACCATCCTAATGTACCCTAATAATAGTGTTACATTGGATTTAAATTCATCTTTTAAAATTAGTACAGAACTTACTTAGATATTAGCTAGAACAAAAAAAAAAATTGGTGGAATGACTTGTTTTGTCTCGCAAGAAGCTATCCTTTCTAAGAACGTGGACAATGAAGAACAGAGTGGTACTGCAGACAAAGGTTTTTTTCTTAAGTAAATTAAATGCCAAAATTTTGTATCCATGGGTTTCCACAAGTCTGAATGTAATAATACATCTTGAGAAAAACTAAAGATTTTCCACTTGTCTTTTACCTTTCAGTGCTCCTCAAAGCCAAGATGTATCATCTTTTTGTAATTAATACAATCTATATGGTCATGGACTATTGCTTATCAAAAAAATGTTTATAATATAAATAAACAATGTCATTATCTAAATACATAAATAATAATATAATCCATGATTAAGATTGTATAATAATTAACAATATATTAAAGATCATAATAAAATATAACTAACAATATATAATAATGTTAAAATAAATAAATAATATATCAAATATTAATATTAATATTAATGATGATAGTGATAAAATCTGATTTTACCTTTGTGATGGGACTGATGGCTCTGCGCTGCGATCTAGTGTTCTGCAAGGCTAGGGCCTGTGTGCCCTAAGCCTGCTACTCCTAAGCGTCTATTGCGGTGGTTGCAGCTACTTTTTCTAATTTTTGCCTGCATGTTGGAGAAGATTTCTACATTGGAGGTGTGGAGTACTGCGAGGAAATCTTTGAAGGTTTTTGTGAAGTCGGGGCTAGCCTAAGTTTGGCACTCAGCGGGTGCCTTATTTCCTTAGTGGCGTGGGAAGCACTATAGGCTTCTGGTAGGTCTAACTTTTGAATTTTAGCCTAGAGATATTGCATTTAAGTTTGAGCATGGGGCAATCGGATGCCCTTGGGGTTCAAATTTTGACTGAGGATCTGGAAATGGCTGATACAGCTTTTCAAATTTGAGGAGGAGCTAAAGGCCAGATGGACAATATCCCATCTGGAGAGAATGTGGCTTCATCAAATAGTTCTATCCAAATTAGGAAAATGAATGGGTGTTTGGAGAGATCTGATGATCGACCAGTGTTAGTCATTCAACCGGAGCAAGTTTCAAAAGATGTGGAATATTGGGGCAAGCATGCACTACTAACTATCTATTCTAAAAATTCCATTATTTTAAAAGTGTCAAACCTACAGAAAGGAAACAAAAAATAAAATAAAAGCTATAATTGGAGATGCTTATACCATATCTCTGAAAACCAAGGAGTTGACACCATTAGCTCCCTCATTTGCTAAATAATATGCCTTTTGATTTCCTTCTCGATAGATGTGACATATCTGGGTCTTTGCAAACTGATCTACAAGCCCAATAACTTCTTCTAACTTAGAGTTAAGGACCCAGTTGGGGGTTTCTCATTTCCTTCTCACATTTAAGACTATTTGTGAGTCACCTTCAATGACTATATTTGATAATCCTAACTTTTGACAAAGCTATAGACCTTTTTCTAATGCTTCGAGTTATGCCAAATTGTTGGAGGTAGGATGAATATACATGGCTTTTTTTATAATCCATTTACCTATATCATCATTAATAATGCAACCAATACCTGCTATTCTTGGGTTGCCTCTAGCTACCCCATCAAAATTGAGTTTCACCCATCCCTTCGGAGGGGGGGCCCATTTACATGTTTCCTTTCCCTCTTTTCTTTCCTTTAAATAGACAAGTGGAGGGTTAATCAGATTTGACCAATTCTTCTTCATGCGACCATCCCAAATAGAAAAGGAACCTTCTTCTTTTCTGGATTTTCTAAGATGAGAGTTAGTTGATTCAACTATGCTAGCTTTTATTTTTAATATTAACTCTTTTGGCTTTAATTCTAAATCACAGGAAATTCTTCTATTCCTTTCTTTCCAAATTTCCCATATCAAAATAGAGGGACTAATATTCGAAAGTTTATTATAAATGCCTTTACATAGATTGGTAGGCCAACCCTTAAGAAGATCAATAAATGATTTAGAAAATGGTGTAGACCAACCTAACATATGTCTAAGCCATTCCCACCAAGATTGGGAAAATGGACAGCTATATAATAGGTGATCAGAATCCTCACTATTTAGCTTACATAAAGGACACCTAGAAGGGCCTTCATAGCCTAATTTATGGAATCTGTCCACCGTTAGAATCCTGTTTTAGATTGCTCACCATAAAAAAAAATCTTGCCTTTGGCAAACAAGCAAGTTCCTAGCAAAGTTTAAGTGGAATTTCCACTTTGTCCCATCTTTGTGAGTGTATCACTACTTTGTATCCATCTTTCACACTATACTAGCCATTATTCAAAGCCACCCAAATAAGCTTATCATTTCTCTCAAGCTATTTAACTTTCCTAACTTGAGTAATCTCTTCATAAGCCTTAATTGCAGCCAGGTCCAATTCTATGTCCTCCAGAGTTTTCCATATCCATCTTAAAGATCTTTCCTTTTTGATCTTTGTCTTATAATTACTGAGTTTGCTACCCCACAGATTGAGTAATTTTTCTTTGAGTTCCACGGGGATGAGATTATTGTCTAATGGAGGGTGCCCATCCCAAGAGTCCTCCCAAAATAGGGCATCATCACCCTTACCGACATCCCAAGTTAGATTTTTTTGATGAGATGTCGACACTTAATCATAAAGTTCCAACTCTCTAACCCTTTAGGAAGGGTCTTCATTCTAAAAATTGATAGGGGATCATCAGCATTAAGATACTTGTTATACATAATCTTTGCCCACTTACGTTCTCTCTCCTCATAGATGCGCCAAATTAATTTAGCCCCTAATGCTTCATTTTTCCACTACAAATTCTTAATCCCTAATCCTCCCATCTCCTTAGATTTTCAAATATTGTCCCATTTAATAAGAGCCAATTTTTTGTGTTCCTTGCAATCACTCCAAAGAAAATTTCTGAGTTTAGCCTCAAATTTATGCAGAAGATGCAAGGATAAAGGTAGACAGGAAAGAGGGTAAGTAGGGATGGCTAACAAAACAAAGCTTATCTTAATGCTCTTACCAACTTTTGAGAGCCATGTGTCTTTCCAACTATCAATCCTAGCATCTAGTTTTTCCAAAGTACTCTCCCATACCTTACTAGATTGTATGCCTTTCTCTAACTTGATGCCAAGGTACTTACGTGGGAACAAACCCTTTTTTGTACCCCATGATGTTGCAAATCTGATTTTCTATTTTTGGATCCATATTCAAAAAGTAAACCTTAGATTTCAATTCATTAAGCTTTTGTCCAGATGCTTTCATGTAATGCTCTATGATGGATTTTAACTCACACGCTTTTTTTACAGAGCTATTCCTAGGGAGAATCCTATAATCTGCATATTGTTGATGGGTGATATTAGAAATATTCTTAGTGATAGTAATGCCTCTAATCTACTGATTATTATAAGCCTCGGTGGGTGCTCTCCCAAAGGCTTCAGCCATAATTATATAGAGGGAGGGAGATAAAGGATCTCCTTGTCTAATCCCTCTCGAGGTTTCAAAAAAATCTTCAGGGGGCCCATTAATAAGCACTAAAATTTTAGTAGATGATATGCATTTAAAAACAAGGTTGATTCATTGATTAGAGAAATTGAAAGCTTCTAGGGTCTTACAAAGAGGTCACCAGTCAACCTTATCATTGCCTTTTTGGATGTCAAGCTTCATGAACATGCATGCCTCTTTATTCTTGCAAGTAGAGTAGATAGTCTCTTGAATGATGAGGATGCCATCAAGAATAGATCTACCCATGACAAAGCTTGTTTGTTCCTCATATATAATTTTTGGAAAGATACTCTTTAATCTATTAGTTGGTATCTTAGAAAATATTTTGTAAATAGTATTACATAGGGCAATCAGTTTGAAATCACCAGGACTCACAAGCTTCACCTTTTTGGGAAATAAAGTGAGAAAGGAATAATTGATTTCTGATAATAGTGCTTCACCATTCCTTGATGCTTCAATGGCTTTCCATAGATCTAGACCAATGATATCCCAACATTTCTGAAAAAAGAAGGCCTAAAAACCATCTAGACCTAGAGATTTATCTGGATTCATATGAAATACCACCATTCTAACTTCTTCCAATGTGATAGGTTTATTTAAACCTTTGTTATCTTCAGCTATGATAATTTTGGGGATAACTTTGAGCAAATTAGATTGATCTTCTCTATTTGACCCTTCAAAATTGTTTAAAGTTTTATGGAAATGATCCAAAAAAGTTCTCGCAATTTCGTTTGGATCTTCAGTTAAGATACCCAAATGGTTTTTAATGCTAGATATTTTACTCTTAGCTCTATTATAGAGGGTAGAGTTTTGAAAGAATTTTGTGTTCTGATCCCCCTCATCTAGCAATCTCTCTTGAGATTTTTGCCTCCAAAAAAATTCTTCTTTGGATAAAATTTCCTCTTGTTTGGAAAGTAATTCTTTTTCTAATAAGTAGCTATCATTATTCATGTCGTTCTTAATTACTTCAAAATTTAATTCCTTTAACCTTTCTTCAATATCAATTTTCTCTTTAAAAATGTTATTAAAGTGTTCTTTATTCCATTTAAGAGTCTTCTCCTTAAGCATCTTCATTTTGGAGACAAAAATAAACATCTTACATCCTTCAAAATTACCTTGCGACCACCATTCTTTAATATTTCCTAAAAAGCTATGATCTAAAAACCACATTTTTTCACATTTAAATGGATTCCTTGTAGGTTTATGTGGCGTAGAGAATTCAATTCTAACTGGGAAATGGTCTAACCCCGCAATTGGCAAAATAGAAGCTTGGACATTCAAATTATTTACATCCAAGTCTCTTTTAATGAAGAACCTATCTAATTTCTTGGTAATATAAGAAAAATCCTTCCGTCTATTATTCCATGTAAAATTCTCATTAGTGAGTGGAATATCAATCAAATTATGGGAGTCACACCATATTTTGAATTCTTTAGAAGCTTGTGTGATCTGTTGAACTCCACCTACTTTTTCATCTAAGTTTAGAATAGTATTAAAATCTCCACCTAATAAGATCAGACTATTCTTATATTTGTTTATAAATAAACTGGTTTCTTCCCAAACTATTTTTTTCTCTAAATTACTTATATTGGACCATAAATGTTAACTAAAATAAACTTTAGATTAGATTTCAGACTCTGGACTATACCACTAATCCAGTTATTATTTCTATTTAAAATATCTACTATTACTTTCCTAGGATTCCAAATGAATCCTAATCCCCGTGATGCACCTAAAGACTCTTGTAGAGAGATACTCCAAAAACCTAACTTCTTTCCTAATTTAACTCCTTCTAGATTATTTAATTATGTTTGTTGTAATAAAATTATTTCGGATTCAAATAATTTTAGGTTTTGCTTTAAAAGTCTTTTCTTGCTAGGGGTGTTCAAACCCCTAATATTCCATGTTGTGATCTTCATGGATCATTCAGAAGGCACTTCCCCTTCCCATTGTTAAATATTTGATCTATCTTTTGCTATTCTCTATTCTGGCCATCTACTTCCCTTAGTTCCTTCAAAGATTTTCTTCCTCTTTTACCTTTAACTTTGATGCACATAGGTGAGTCTAAACCTTCTTGATTTATTTGAATCCCAAGCTTCTCCATGTTTTCTTTTGCATTTTGAGCTGCAGTCATCTTGTTGCTATCTTTCCTTTCTATATCCTTGTTTTCCAATTCTCTTAGAATTTGATTTATTAGGCTTGATTGATTGCCCATCTCTAAATTTGAACCTTTTTTTCTATCTATACCCATAACCTTATCCCTTTGCTCTATATTTGTTCCATTTTTACTTATCTGAGAATGTCTCTTATTTTTATCCTCATTCTCTATGTTCAATAGGTCTCTTTTTAAGTCTTCACCTATATAATTGTCTCCTCCTAATTTGAGTACTCTCTGAATTAAATCTTCTCTCTAAGATTCAGTGCTTTTATCAATATTCTCAAAAGTGAACACTTGAACTAATTCCTCAGTTAGTCGATCAAGCCTATATTCTTCTAATTTTGATATGCTCATGTTTTCCAATTCTTCTTCCCATGTATTATCCTTATTTAAGAAATCATAAAGTTCTTTAGAAAGAAGTTCTCCTACTCCCTTCAAATTATTATTATTCTCCTTTTGATTACTGGCTAGGGTAAATGGTGAACTGATAGAGGCAGATGGAGTTTGCCAAAATTTGAACAACCTATTAGGGACCTCTTTGATAGTTGTTAATGTTTTGTCCTTTGTTACATGCAAATGGAGTTGTTCATATTTAATTTCTTCCACTAGAATTTTTTATTCCTCTTCACCTTCTACATTTAGTTTGAATAGGAGTGAATTATCTATATCCTCTATACTACCCTTTTCATTTTTGAATAAAGCCTCTATTTTTTGTACTGTTGAGATCTCTCTGTCTTTGATTTCTTCACCTATTAGCCATAAATTTTTGTTCCATATCGTCTATGTTGGAGTTTATATTTAGTTCTTGATTCTTAGAGTCAATGGAGCTAAACTTCTCCTTTCTAATTTCTTTGGATATCGGCTTTCCATCAAGGCTCTATAAATTTGTACCCCCACTGCTTTCTATATCTTCTGTTGCAATCTTACTCTATATTTTATTGCTTTTTGAAGCTCTTTGTTTCTCTCTAGTTGACCCTTGCTTTCCCATTGCCTTGTCAGCTTGTTTGAGTACTAGACTCTTTTTATGATCAACCACTATAACTGACTTGAGATTTTATCTTACTGTTGATACCCACTCCATCTTCCCTCTATTCTCTAACCTTTCTATGTGTATAGGTTTTGAATGAATGTCCATCTTCTCATGAGAATGTGTAGGAGTCTTATGTTCAACCATCATTTCGCATATCTTATTTTTCCTGATTCTCATCATTGGGAACTTACTATTGAAATCTAAGGTAAGTGGCAATGTCTTAAATCTGATCTTTCTATTATCATCTAATCTTATAATTTTTGATATTTTACCATCAAAGGTATACAAATTTAGATCATATGATGCTTTGTTTATAGTTACTTTCCTATGTATACAAGCAGATTGATTGATCTTAGTTTTGATCAGCATTTTTACATTATTAAAATACTAAAAGGATGAGTCTATACCTATTAGGTCTCCCATAGCAGATCCTAATTTCCTAAGTATCTCTATATGAAGCAGCTCTAAAAGTAGAGATTGTATACTAAACCATGTTGGTAACATGAAAGCTAAAACTTCTTCCCTACAATCCAAGAACCATTCTACAAATTTAATAGCATGGCCTTTGAAAAAACACTCAGAAGTAAATATAAAATCTTTTTTGACATATTCATCCAAACAATGTAAATAAGAATTCTATCTGAAAAGTGAGAGATACTTACCTATTCTTCGCAATTTTCCTCTAGCCAATTAGAGAGATTGAGTAAATTTTTCTTGGGACCATTCCAAAAAGTGAAAACTCTGACTGGTTGACATTCATGCCATATGTCTTCGCTTTTCTCATTGTTGATGTTGATAATGATTTCTTCAAGATTTGATGAAGCTGGAGTACCAGATTGCCTACTAGATTTAGATGAATCCTGAGAATTTTCAACCATAGTTCTTCAATTGGGGGGATATAAGATCTAGGAGAAGCTCCTAACAGTGGTGGAAAAGAAATCCCTAACCTATTGGAATGGTCTAGATGGTGTTGGTACTTATCTGTGAACTCATACCTATAAAAATTTATTTGTTTACGAGAAACATTGAAGCTGTTTGAATGGGCATACTTAGTGAGATTAAAAACCCTAATTTGATTGTCCAGACTATCAATAGTAAGTATAATCAGATAAAATCTAGGAAACCTCGTCAAACCTAAAGATATGCAAGGAGATTTGAGCTTGGAGTAGCTAAACTTAGGCAGATTATTCAGTTACTTTCTTGTTTCCTCTTGTTGCATGCAGACATGGCTTTATGGTGATTAGGTTGTCCCTGATTTACCTTTTCCACAAATTCCTCCAAGATGGAGAATTTATTCATGGTTTTGACCGCATGCTCTGATCTCGCTAAGTCTTTTATGGTAGGGAGACACTATGTTATGACCTGAGCCTTTACATTATTTTTGAGATTGTTGTCTTTTTGAAGTTGCGAATTAGGGTTTTTAACCTTGTTTCTAAGATCGAATGCCTGCTCTGCATTTTTTGCATATCTAGGTAAATTCACCATTTTTAAATAATATCATATATACAATTTTCATGCAACAACTTTATGCAATTTAAATTATAATATCTATATTAAATTAATTTTCTTTCTCACTTTAATTAATCATGAGACATTTTTAATATCATTTTTATTAATTTAACTAATAATATTATTTAGAGTTTATTAATAAAACTCCTAAATAAATCATTATTAAATTAAATAATTATAAATATGCCAAAACTAGCACTATAACTTTATCTTTAAATTTTATTCTTTTATTTAATTAATTCACAAGACATTTTTAGTAATATATTTATTAACTTAATTAATAACATTATTTAGAGTTTATTAATAAAATAAGACTCCTAAATAATTATCACTAAATTAAATAAATATAAATATGTCAAAAATAGAACTTTAATAAAATCTTTAAATTTAATTATTTTATTTTATGAATTTCTCAATTAATTAAATGTAATTAAATATCAAATTTCTTTAGAAAATTTCTATTAAATTAAATCATTAAATTATCTTTTAATTTGATTTAATTATAACAAAAAATACAACAAATCCACAAAATGAAATACGATAACTCAACTGAAGACATAGGACAAAAATCAAATTCTAGGGTTAAAATCATGAATTCATGTCACTTGACAAATTCGGACAAGTAAACTAACTCTGATACTTGTCCTATTTTCTAGGACAATTGGCTTAGGGTTTAGGATTTGGACTCAAGATTTATCTCCCCACTTATACCATTGAAATACTATTATAGGGTATGTTCATCCTAGCAATTCAGGGAAGTCGATACTCAGTACCTACAATCTACATAAAATCCATGCATGTACAAACACAATATTCTAAACTAAACAGGCAATGGCAGGAAGTGGTTCATTGTGTAGATACCGACTAGCAAGTGACTATGACTCCCTTCCTCGACCACATCAAAAATGTCAAACATAAAGAAAACATACACGCACACTATACACATGCAAGTATGGGGTAAGTATCCATAGAAATCACATAAATATCATTCGTCTTTAACTAACATCATTAAATAACTGAGTCACTAAATGAACATATATATCATCATCGAAACAATCATAAAATAACTGAAATAACTAGGTAACTTAATATATAATCAACTGAATATGAAATACATTTAATCTAATGCAGTAAACAAGTATTGATGATCATAAAATCAAATCAGAAAACTCCAACCTAAAAGAATCTGACAATACAATCAAAAAAGTCAAGTAGGGGTAACCATTACATGTGTGTGTGTGTGTGTGTGTGTGTGGGCGAGAGAGAGAGAGAGAGAGAGAGAGGTTATGAACTATTGAGAGATTAGTATTGTGTGTGTGTGTGTGTGTGTGCGTGCGCGCGCGTGTGTGTGTGAGAGAGAGAGAGAGAGGTGGGTTAGGTTTTAGTCACTAGTACATTTGGGGGTCATTTTCAACATTAATTTTTGATAGTAGACCAATTTGGCTTGTCAAATTCATTTTTTTAAAATTTTGATCTCAATAACATCAAAATTCCAATGGCAGTTAAGTTTAGTGTCAAAATTTTGACGAAAGTTATGTTTCGCGTTGAAATTTTGACATTATTTGGGATATAAACATAAAAAACAAAAGCGAAACTTCATTTATTCACATGGCAAAGTGTCAATGGGAGGTGTTAGGCATGACCAATTAAGAGCTCCTTAGCACCACCAAGGTAAGGGTGATGGATTAATTTTCATTCTCCATGTCCTCTTCTATTTGGAACTTCCTTAGTTTCAAGGCTGTAAGGGTTCAAGATAATTTTCATTTTCATTCTCATCCGCTTCTATTTGCAACTTCCTTAATTTCAAGGTCATAAGGGTTCAAGGTAATTTTCATTTTCAACTTGCTTAATTGTTCAAATTGCCCTCTAAAACATCGTTCACACACCAAGCACAAAGCATAGAAAGCAGTTCATGCAACAAATTAAGAAATGGGAAAACATTTTTACAAAGGACATACAATAACTCATTTGAATTACATTCACATTCTTACCTTCTTTTGTGAAAGCAATAGAGCTGGTATGATAACCCCCTTAGATGATCTCAGTCGATTTCTCGATTGGATTCTGTAAAGACCTAGCCGTCTAAGATTTTTAAGTCAAGCAGGATTGTGAAATAGTGGAGTGTAGAAACTCAATATGAAAAGCGTGCTTATGGAACCAAAAAAGTGCCCTTGACTATGATAATAAAATGGGCCTATGCCTTCATGGTATAAAACAAAGCCATATTCTCTGCACAAGACTCTCTCCACTAAAAAATTCAATTACTTTTAAAAATGTACCTAAATATTTTCTTCCTAAATTTTCATTTGAAAGTAAAGTTAGTTAAATGAGGTGATAAAATTTCATATGAAGATGTATGTATGTATGTATGTGTATATATGTATGTATATGTTATGGTGGGATGAAGACCAAATCAACAAGAGTAAGGAAAAATAAAAAATCCACAAGTTTCAATGTAATGAAATGACCTTTAATGCCTCTAACACCTAAATGATTGTCCAAGAACTATACTATGATCCAAGGTGGTTTGAATGGTCTTAAAATATCAACTATAAGGTGATTGAACTAGTTCTTCCCTTCCACAAACTCACTATGGTCATAAACTAGAAAATGCACAAGATAGGCCTAGTAGCCCTACCAATTAGGAAAAATTGTTCTATTTTGTTTCCTTTTGATTGATAGCTAAAACTCATTTGTTTCATTATAATTTACCCATTGAAAACTATCTACCAGATATGTATGTAGTCAATAGGTTGGATGGTACAGGGATATACCTTCAATCTTTTTTTTCTCTTCTACATTATGTTTCATATTATAATTATATTCACTATTATGGTATAAAGTTATAAATCACTCTATTTCAAACAAATTTTCTTTATTTATCTCTAGGTTGAATATTTGTCTTTAGCATCTTTTCACAATTGATAAATCTTGTCTTATAAAAAGACTACGATAAAATGTAAATTGTCCTATTTGAAAAGAACCTTCTTTACTTAATTCTTTGTCAATTTTCTATCACTCGGGATTTTTTTTTCTAATGATCTTATAAAATTTCTATAATATAAAATTGTAAATTATTCCATTTCATAAGAATCTCCTTTACTTGTTTCTTTTGATTTGGCTTTTTGCCTTATAAAAATTTGGATGCAAATTTATAAATCATTTGATTTCAGATGAATCTTCTTCACTTATATTTTTATCAAATTTTTGATGTCTCATTTACATTTCCCATGAGTCATGACCACACTTTTGGAAATAGCTTAAATTGAGGGACAATGACAGTAGAGCTATACAAAGTGTGAAGTTTTCTGAAAGTGCACACTAGAAAGAATAGAATAGAAAACAAAAACTCATGATTTTATCATGGTTCACCACAAATTGTGGCTATATCCACACTATAGGGAAGATCTCTATTAATGTAAATGTCTAAACTTTACATCATAGTTGTAGCTTCAGCTCTTCGAATACAATACATAATAATGAACCTCCAATACATATTTATAGTCTCAAAGGAAATGAAGAGATGAACAATTGGAGGGAAACAATAATAAAATGTGCATAATAAAAGAATGATTGTTGGGATTCACATATACACCCAACAAACCCCCACTTGAAGTCCAACTACTATAATGTACGAGTCTACCCTGAATTCCCCTACTGTTATTTCTTTACAATGCCAAGAGAAGCTCGACAAAACTCGAACTTCTCTCGTGGAACAACCTTTGTAAGTGCATCAGCTAGATTCTCCTTGGTATTAATCTTCAAGACGTGAAGTTTTCCCTCATCAAGTTTACTTTGAATGATGATATCATACCTCAATATGCTTAGTCCTACTATGAAACACTGCATTTTTGGCTAAGTCAATGACACTTTTGCTATCACAATACAAGGCCAATCCTTGTTGAGGACAATCAAAATCACTAAATAGATGTTGAAACCAAATCAACTATTTTGTTCCTTCAGTGAGAGCAATGTATTCAACCTTAGTAGTAGAAAGTGAGACCACTTGTTGCAACTTTGATGCCCAACTGATTGTTTCTCCGACAAAGGTAAATACATAACCAATAGTGGATCTTCTATTATCTAAATTTCCAGCCATATTTGAATCAGTATAACCTTTGAGTGAAGTATCTTTGCCACCAAAACACAATACAAAATTAGGGTCACCCTTAAGATATCTTAAGATCCACTTAACTGCATCCCAATGTTGTTTACCCAGATTGCTCATAAATCTACTAACAACCCCCACTGCTTGGGTGATATCTGGACGAGTGCATACCATTGAATACATAAGACTACCCACTGCTGAATAATATGGCATGTTATTCATATAGTATTGGTCTTCTTGTGTCTTGGGACACATGGCTAAAGATAATCTGAAATGATCAGCAAGAGGAGTGCTGACCGATTTGGCATCCGCCATGCGAAATATTTCTAGTACTTTGAGAACATAATGTTCTTGAGAAAGCTTTATTTCCCTCTTGTGTCTATCACGAATAATGTCCATGCCAAGTATCTATTTTTTTTCCTCTAAGTATTTCATGGAAAACCTTTCTGACATCTTTTCTTTCAATTCTAAAATTAGTTTTATAGATGATCCGGTTACAAGCATGTAATCAACATAGAGCAATAAAAGAATAAAGGAACCATCAGGTAACTTCTTGTAGTAGACACATGGATCAGATTCACACTGAATGAAGTTATTTTCAGTCATGAATCAATCAAACTTGAGGTACCACTACCTTAGAGCTTGCTTGAGACCATACAAGCTCTTCCTCAATCTACAATATAAGTTTTCTTTACCACATTTAATAAATCCCTTGGGCTACATCATGTAGATTTCTTCATTCAAACCACCATGGAAAAAAATTGTTTTGACATCCAACTATTCAAGTTCAAGATCATGAGCAGCAACTAAACCAAGAATAGCATGGATTGTAGTCATCTTGACCATGGGTGAGAAGATTTCATTGAAATCTATGCCCTTTTGCTGATCGAAACCTTTAACAACTAGCCTAGCTTTATACCGCTTCTGATTTTTGCCTTCATCTTTCAACTGATGAATCAATCAACTTTTGAATACTTTCCAATTTGGTGGCAAAGGAACCAAATCCCAAGTTTTATTTTGCAATAGAGAATCCATCTCTTCCTACATTGTTGCCTCCCATTTGTGAGAATTCGATGCTTTGCGAGCTTCTTTGAAGCTTGTTGGTTCAACTTGGTCTAAAAGAAAAAGTTTTGGCTCTGCTTCTTTGGAGTACAAGAGTTCAAAATCAAAGAATCGGGTAGGAAGCCTTCTCTGTCTTGTAGATTTTCTCAACCCCTGAAAATTGTCCCCATTATGTGCATCTAGATTTCCACTATTATCAACACTATTAGTATTGGCCTGAGAATTGGATTTTATTAGTTCATAGGGACTGCCCCTTGGCAGATAGTGATTATTCTTTGAAGTTATGTTTTGATTTAAGCTAATTTTTTGCATCTCAACACCCTTTGTAGGGGAATTATTCTTGGTAGATGAATTGTGTATGCAGCCATCTATGTTATGTACACTATTGATATTTGCATCATGTGCCAATAACTATGAGTGAGAAATATTATTACCTCACTGAATACTAGAGACTTGGGTGGAAGAATTTGTATAGGAGTCATGTCAACTACATGAAGATCAAACCCACGTGCTTCATGCCAGTAAAAGTCAAAAGTTTGTATGGGAGTATCACCAGATCTTCCACTGTAAGCTTTGTGGGTAACAAGCATAGTGACCCTATCTTCATGTTGTTGTCTACTCACGTTCATCAGAGGGATGATATTTTGTGAATCGTAAGAGGAAATAGGGGATTCATGGGTTAGCTACTGACTGGAGTGACTATGACGTGTTCCTTCAACGATTGGTAGGTTCAACTCATGCTAGCAGTAATTGGATTGTACATCCCATGTGTGGCTTGTCTAATGGCTAGTGTTAGTGCCTTCAATTATAAACTCCTTACGAGTTGCTCTAACAAGAGATGAAGATGGAGATACTTCAATCTCATGTGTAGCATGATGAAAGATGGGACCATGCTCGCGGTCCTCTGCATTCTCCTAATGCCAAGGGTCTAGTCTATCATCGAATTGGATATAGTCTTTGGTGCATTGACCAGATATGCCAATGTTTCCAATGTAGGAATCTTTGGAAGTAATGTGCCTGTGACCAAGTGTATCAGTAGGGAGTGTGCCTTGATCAATATATTTTCCAATGTCTCTGTACTCAAATAGAGAGTTATCTTCTCTATTCTGATTTGGATTTGAGGAAGAGGTGTTATCACTCTAATTGTGATAATCTAAATTTTTTTCATCATGTTGATTCCACAAACTAGTAGAAGAAGAGGATAGAGGGATGGGGGCTAACACTAAGGTAGGAGATAACTCATTTGGAGAAACAAGATTCTAATTTCTACTAGCATTATCATTATGAAAAATGGAGAAAGTGGCATATTCACATACCGTATTTTCTTCCTTGTGTAATGCTGGAAATACCTTCTCATTGAAGACAACATCTCTACTTCTAATGATTTTCTTCCCAACTGGATCCCATATTCTGAAACCAAACTGGTCTTCACCATAGCCCAAAAAAATGCCTTTTTGTGATTTTGGATCAAGCTTATTTATTTTCTCCTTTGGAACATGTACATAAGCTTTGCATCCAAACACCCAGATGTGTGAATATGAGATTTTCTTTCCCAGAAACTCTTCCTCTAGAATGCCAAAGTCCAACTGAGAAGAGGGACTTCGATTGATTAAGTATACCATTGTATTGCATGCCTCTACCCAAAACTCCTTGCCTAAACTGGCATTAGAAAGCATACAATGAGATTTCTCAAGGATTGTTCTATTCATCCTCTCTACTACTCCATTTTCTTGTGGGGTGAATGGAACAATCTTAATTCTACAAATGCCATTGTCCACACAAAATGAATCAAATTCCAATGAGAAAAACTCGTTGCCATTATCCATTTGCAAGCACTTTATTTTGTGGCCAATCTAGTTCTCAACTAAAGCCTTAAAGATTTTAAACTTGCTAAAAACATTAGATTTCTTATGCAATATGTAAATCCATACCTTTCTTGTGCAATCATCAAGAAAAGTGAAAAAAAATTGCTCCTCCAATAGAACTTTCCTCGATGGGTCCGAACACAACGAAATAAACAAGTGCCAAAGAAGTACCTTTCTTTTCATGTTCAGTCCTCAAGAAGCTGACTTGCTTTCGTTTTCCATAGAGACAATGTTCACAAAATTGTAAGTCAATTGATTTTAGCCCCAGTAAATGCTCCTTTTTATGCATAACAGCAAGGCCCTTTTTACTCATGTGACCGAACCTTTGATGCCACAATTTTGAATTGCTATCTTCAACTATCATGGCAGCCCCCACTTCATCGATATTTTCTACAATATACAGACTTCCATTCTTCTCTCCTTTTGCAACTAACATGGATCCTTTTGTGACTTTCCATGAATCGTTTAGAGAAGTAACAAAACCTTGTACTGCAAATAGCTGACTTACGAAAATCATATTTCTCTTTAATTTTGGAACATGACGCACATCTTTCAATAGCCATTTAATGCCCCCTTTAAAAGATAATAAAATATCTCCTTTTCCTACTATTTAATATTCCTTATTATCACCCAAATATACTTCACCAAAATTACCTTCTTGATAATTTGAGAAGTATTTCATACATGAAGTGGTGTGAAATGATGTGCCAGAATCCAAAACCCATCAGGCTAAAGTAGTATTGATTGTAGATAGAATCAACACACTATCATCTTTTTCATAGATGGTGTTGGCTTGACTTTCCCACACTCATTCTTGTGCTCTCTTGTAACTTCTACAATCCTTTTTCATGTGACCACTTTTGCCACAAAACCAATAGTCTCCTCCTTTCCTTTCCCTTGACTTCAAGTGCCTAGCTGATTTTGATCTTTTATGATTACTGTTCCTTCCTCTATTTTGGCTTCTTCCTCTATTTTTGGTGCTGACTGTCGTCAAGGCTTCACCAAATGAGGATTCCTTATTGCTTCTCCGCATATCCTCACTAAGTAGAGTTTCCATAATTTCATCATAGGCTAGCTTGTTCTTTGAGGAGTTAGAAGTACTAACTACTATAACAATGAGATCCCAGCTATCAGGTAATGAACACAACAAGATGATAGCTTTAGATTCATCATCTTGTGTCATGCCAACTAAGGTTTCTTGATATAGCAAAGTGTTCAAATTATTTATGTGATTTGACATCACAGTCCCATCCTTCATTTTTAGCTTGTAGAGCTTCTCCATAATAAATATTTTATTTGCAACTGAGGTCATTTCGTACATACTTTGAAGTTTATCCCAAACTTTCTTGGTTGAAGATTTGTTGTGAATATTGAATAAAACATTCTATGATAAAGAAAGAAATATTGTTGACTTTGCTTTCTCATCAATTTTATCCCACTCTTCATCCTTCATTGCAGCTGATTTCTTTGCTTTTCCATCAATTGCTACCGCCAAGTCTTGCTTAACTAGCAACTAACACATCTAAACTTTCCACAAATTGAAATTTTGTCCTAAGAATTTTTGCACTCACAAATCTTCCATGACTCTGGATTTTCAAGCACCAAAATCGATTCCAACATCTACACCATGCTCTGATACCAATTGTGAAGTTTGTTGAAAGTGCACATTGGAAAGAACAAAACAGAAAAGAGAAATAGAGAACGCAAACACACGATTTTATCGTGGTTCACCACAAATTGTGGTTACATCCATACTGCAGGGAAGATCTCTATTAATATAAATGTCTGAACTTTACATCACAGCTATAGCTTCAGCTCTTCGAATAGAATACATAATAATGAACCTCCAATACATATTTATAGAGTCTTAAAGGAAATGAAGAGACAAACAATTGGAGAGAAACAATAATAAAATGTGCATAATAAAAGAATGATTCTTGGGCTTCACATATGCACCCAACACAAAGCAATTGTGTTGAGCAACATGGCAGCACAGGAGGAGATGATGCAAAAGAATGTTGACATTCTCGTAGCAAAAACACTACTTTACATATATCTGATTTTCATGTACGTCAAGAATTTGTTAAAAGACTCCTCCAAATATTCAATGAAAAATCAGATCAAGAAGTAGCCCAATAGCGTAGTTTGTTGAGAGCTCAGAATGAAGAGAAGAACATTGCTGTGAAAAGGAGTTTGGATAGTTGTTTGTACATATGTTATTATTTAGCAAGTAATTGTTTTACTGGTTAGATAGTTACAGCTCAGACAAATATTTGTTAATTAATTGGCCATTTTTAGAAGCAACTATAAACTAACTTGGTTAGGGTTGTTAAGTTGTTTAAATCTTAACCATCGATTGAGAATTAATCTCGATCGTTGGTTTTCAATAGGAGTGGTATAAAAGGGGTAGGAGACATTTGGAAATGAACAAGTTGGAGAAGCATTTGCAATGTTAGCGAATGAATTTGTACTGATAACAAATATTCTTGCACTATTGGCAAGGGAGCAGTGATAGCGTTGGGGATAGAAGTGGAGGAATATCTATCGAGTCAAGAAATTTTGTATCTCTTGATTTGTTGAAGAGAAATTTTGTACTCTTGATCTGCTGAAGTTAATATAGCAGGGATGATTTGTCCGAAAATATTGTGTTTATTGTGTTGTGTATTTCTTTTTTGTATTTTATTTGTGAAGATAGGAGATTAATAATCAATAATTGCAATAGAAATTTTCACAGGGAGATCATGCCAAAATCATGGAAATGTTAATTGATGTTGATTCAGAGCTTGCAAGCATTTGCAATAGCCAAGGCGAGTCTCCCTTTTTCACAGCATATGCCAGTGGTCATTTCAATGCACTCAAAAAGTTATTGACAGTCATTGATCGTGCATGTTACACAACATCTGACATTTAGGCATGTTTGTTCCACGCTTTGTTCTATCAGAGAGATGGTAGGTGTCAGATCTTGAATTTGATGGCAGTATTGATCTTCTTCTTTTTTTCACTTTTCAATCATATATGACAGTCTAAAATTATATTATTAGTTTAAGATTTTTTTTTTCATCTATCCTTGTAACTGATTTTGAATTTGCTGGCATTATTGATCATTTGCACTTCTAAATCATTTATGACATTCTAAAATTAGGCGCTGGTTAATCTCACTAAAGACCATTAAAAAAATTAAAACTTAATTTTTTTCTAAATTCAAGAAAACAGGGTGATTTTTTTTTTCAAGTTGTTTTGTTGTTCTCTACTACAAACTATGAAGATCATGAAGATCAAATGATAAAATTTTCAGAAAAAATATGTAATATGCCTACAAGTTTTGTCTCGAACTTAGCTAAGTCCCTAAAATTATATTACTAGTTTAAAATTTGTTTAAGTTTGATGGCAGGATTGATCATTTTTGCACTTTTCAATGTCAAATTATATTAGTGGTTTAAGATTTGTTTCTCATCCATGGTTGTAACTGTTTTTAATCTATGGAGGTAGTTGAGACTCTGATAGAAAAAGCCCCTGAGCTGATCTGCAAACAAGTGGATGACGTTTTCGGGAGGACATCATTGCATTTTGCTGTGTTACGTGGGTGTAGGAAAAGAATTGTTCAGAAGTTGTTGCAGTGTGACGCCACTTCTTCATCTGGCAGCAGAACATGGACGCGTGGGGATTGTGAGATGTTATACACTTGACTTTGCAGAAGACTCTCTTGGTATCAGAGATCAAGACGGTAGAACCGCTCTCCGTTACGCTGTTGAAAGTGCTCAAGCGGGTGTTGTTAGATGTTTGGCTTGTTTTGCAAGCGTAATTAACATAGCTGACAAGGATGGATACACTGCGGCTGACATAGCAAAGCAAAAGTACAACGAAGAGCCATTGTCTCCCTTCACTGGAGTGAGTAAACTTCTTCTTAACTTCGCCTGCAATTCACTTTGCTTTTAGTATAGTTTTGTTAGACGGTTTAACCATAAACATTTAGATAGATTGATAGATTACAAGTGTTAAATAGTCACAACAAATAATAATAATAATAAATTGATTTACTTTTTTAATTTTCAATATATGATTTTTTAAAATTACATATTTTTATATTAGACAGTTTAAATATCACTCATTCAAGCTTGATTTTTACTATGTTGTCAGAAATGCTATTTCAATCTAAACTTATAGCAGACAAAGAATACTTCAATAATTATATCTCTAAGTTAATTAAAAATATTTGTATTTATAGACAACATGATTAAATTTTTTATTTTTAAGTTTTTTATATATATAATTTCTTATACTTAATTTTTAAAAATCATATATATATTCATGTCCCATTACTTGTTACCGTTACAGTTAGATTATGGTTACTACTTTATTTCTTGACAACACTTAACCAAGCAACCAATGTAGCCTCCTACCAATGTTGTCATCCATAATTTGCATTGGATGTTGAAGCCTCTAGAGGCAATGTAGGGCATACAAGCTGTAATTGCCTAGTGCTTTGCCCAGCTGATTGTTAACATCGGAAAAAATGAATTGCAGGTCATGGAAAAAATTAGGCCCTCGTTTGCAATGCTAATGCTTGTCTAGGTGAAATGCAAAACTTAGTTTCATTCTGCTTGACTATGATGGCTGTGGGTGGAGTAGCATCACAATTAGCTTCTTATAGTATGTTCTCTCTAAACTACAAGCCTAACAACCATTGCAATCCCAATATTATTGTAGTACCAATAAGGAAGTGTTATGTTTCTTCAATTTTATTTACTGTGACATGACTTAGATTTAGGAATTAATTTTATCTTTTCTTGACTATTACATTTTAGCAGTTGCCTTTTTTATCATTTATAAAAAGCTCTTTATCTGATAACCTTCTTGACTAATAACTTCATTACATTCTTTGTGCAACATTCAATCATTTTCTATTTCTATAGCTTTTTTAAACTGAGTTATGATTTTCATATCTAAAACCAAGCTTTTATAAATGCCTGAACTTTGTTTTAAGTTAGAAATTTTTGTGTAAATTATTTCTTCCTCTGGAGTTATAATGATAAATTAGAATATCCATTTTTATTTTCTAAACTAGAATTTTGAAATTGCATTTCATTAAAATATGAAATTTAAATTTACCTTTCAATAAATATCAATTCATTTAATCTAATATCAGAATAATTACAATGTTAGTTCTCACAGACACACATATGTGTATATGTATGTGTGTGTGTGTGTGTGTGTGTATATATATATATATATATATGTATGTATGTATGTATGTATGTATGTATGTATGTATGTATGTCTATACATATATATTTTTATACACACACCTTATTTCATTAAATTCTTACAATAAATTTGTAAGATTGTAAAAAATAAGTTTCTTACATTTATATGTTAAACAAGTAAATGTTATTGATGTGTAGATAAAAAATATGGAATTTTTTTATATTGCAAAAATAAAATGATTTATGCATGATTTAATTGTATTTTGATGATAGAAAAAAAGAAAATTATAATGTAGATTTTGATGATAGAAAATGATACTTATAATGTAGATCTGAAGTCTAGATTTCCCTAGTATTGTATAGTGTTTGCAAATAATGACAAATAATATTATAATATCAATTACAGGAACTAATTTTTTAGAACAACTATTTCAATTAATCTTTATATTTTGAAAATAATTTTAGGTTTCTAATGGTCCAAGTGCATATTTTTCTATTAAAATGGCATTTGGAGAGTCACATCTTATAGTATGTCAAAGGAGTTGCGGCATTTGATCTCCTCAACTTCTATCTCATTGCATTTCCATAACTTTTCCTACTATTTCTTATTCTCCTTAGATCACCAACTTTCGAAAAAAATTCCATGTCTAATATCTTTTGAACAAAAACAATCATTATCTTAATTCGTATGGGCTAATATTCTTTTAGATCTAGCTGTGAGGGGACAAAGTTGATCTAAACTATGGGAAAGGAAGAGGAACTTAAAAATAAATTCAAAGAGAAATGCTACATAAGGTGCTCCTAGTTTTATTTGTTCGAGAGGTGCCATTATAAAATCCTATTTGTTAATAAGAAATCTAGGTAAAATTATGAGATATGCATACTTTGGTAGGATTTTAAAAGTTTCCTTAGGTCACCATTGTTGCATTTTATAATGATCTTCCCTTATGGATATTAGTGTTAACAATATGGTCAATTTTTCTATTGGTGACTCAACACTTAGTGAAATGGTTACATTGCTACTAAGCTCTACAATTGCTACCAAGCTTATCATTCATCTAGCAGTGTTAACCAAGTGTCTTAGTTGCTACCAAGCTAAACAAATAGTTTGTAGTTCATGTCGAGCTACATTGTATCTACCAAGCATCAAAGATAGTTTGTAATATAGCCCAAGTGTAGCACTATCTACCAAGCTATCTAGTGGAAATGATGGAGACTCTAGTGTTAACCGAGCTCTGTAGTGTTAACCAAGTTCTACAGTGTCTACTA
Source organism: Cupressus sempervirens (assembly GCA_028749045.1). NCBI lineage: Eukaryota > Viridiplantae > Streptophyta > Pinopsida > Cupressales > Cupressaceae > Cupressus > Cupressus sempervirens. The sequence continues at coordinate 723,751,486 of CM053786.1, read as the reverse complement.
AGCTCGTAGTGTTAACAATGTAAATCTAGTGTTGACTGAGTCATGCAGTGTCAACCAAGTGATTTAGATATTACCAAGTTTCTCAGTGTTCACTAAGTCACATAGTGCTAACCGAGTTTGAGCTACTTGAAGAGTGATCAGTATGGATTGATCTTCAACTACAACCAAGTGCTAGAGTTTTTTGACCATTTATAGTGTTTTTTGTATGTTAGAACATCATCGAGTTTGTCTTTAGAACCCGAGTTACAGTAGTTGGGCCAACTTTATGGATTATGATGAATCTAGTATTGTAACCAACTCCAGAAGGTAATGAATTGGATTTCTATATATGTAATGCATTTTATCATATCCAAATAAGTATGTGAAGAAGAATAATGATGTGCGTGAGTGTGAATTGAAGAAGGTTATAAGAAGTATAAGGCACAACAGAGATTTATCTATCATAGTTAGGTGACATTGCAATACAAAAAATCTCATTTAGCAAATCAGAGTTGTAGATCAGAGATCAACCATTGATTCATCCTACCAGGTGCATCAGTCAAATCCTTTAAAATGGTAGACTTAACAATCTTTTTCTAAATCTCTTAACCAAGTGCATACTTCATTGTATGTTTGTAAATCCTTTAACAAGGTGGACCTCATAGTCCTTATTGATCCTAATAGAGCAGATCACCAGAAGTGGTCAATTATAAGCCTTAATAGGTTAACTTTATATTGTAGTACTAAAGCTTGTGGGTATCATCCCCACCCTAGTTTTACTTTCTAATTGAAAGGTTTATGGGTTACCATATCTTGTGTCAAAATGTTATGAATGTTTTATTGCTTTCATTCTTTCATGCATGCAATTAGAATAGAATAATATATGAAGGATTAATTGGTGAAGTAAGATAAATTTTTATTGGTTCTTGATTCACCTTTCCTCTCTCAGTAACCTTGCCTACCTTATATTTCCAACAATTGGTATAAGAGCTATTGGTTTCATAGAAGAAGTTTGATAGCTTGAGATAAGATCGGAGGCAATGGAGGTATACAAGCTAGATAAGGCTATTGATAATGAAAAGTTGGATTTGGAATTGGCCATTGGACAATCGAAGAAGCGAAGGAGAAACTCTCTCAATCATTGAAAAGAAGGAAAGATCTTGTAGTAAAAATGGATGATAATCTCTATATTGAAAGTATAATTGAAGACCTATGTACAGAAAGTAATTTGGATGAAGTTGATGTAGCAATCAAAGACCTATTGGAGAAAAATTCCAACCTTCAAGAAGAAGTCAGAAAGCTAAAAAGAGAGCAAGAAATCCAATCAATCAAATTATGTGAAGTCATGGAAGAAAAAGACAAAGCCAAAGAAGTGATAGAACAGAAGGATAATGAAATTCAACAACTATCCCTTCGGAAAGCAAACTTTATTGATCAACTCAATGATACAAATCAAGGGCTTATCAATCTAAGGATAGAGAATGAAAGACTGCAAAATGATCTTAGCATTGAAAAGCAAACCAATAAGAGAATGATAAAATCTTAGGAAAGCATGAATCAATTGAATGAGAAAAGTCAGTATAGACACAAAGGAAAAGTTGAATTAAGATATACAAAACAAGGTGAATCATCTTAGCAAGGAGCTCAAAAGAACAAAGGGCATACTTACAATCATTGTGGTAAGATAGGTCAAACATCAAACAAATGTTGGATCAATGGTAAACCAAAATTCAATAGAAAGTGTTATAATTGCAATAAGCATGGATATCAAGAAAGTGAATGCAAAGAGAAGCCTAAGTTTGAATGAAAGTGTTACAATTGCAAGAAACAAGGACACAAATCTTCAAAATGCAAAACCAAGAAGTGGAACCCAGCAAAACAAATTGTGAAAGCAATATTTGGATGGGATTACAACACATGGTATAGATGTCACTATCGTGGTGAATATGGGCACATTGGAGCAAATTGTGTGAAATTTCATATGAGGAAAAGAGACACTACAAAGAGATGTTTTATTTGTATAGAACTTGGACATCTTAATTGCATGAACACAGGAAGAATTGAAGATGAAAAGAAAGCAAGAGTTGATAATATTAGAAAAGAAATGAAGCAACAATGGGTACAGAAATCTCCAAAGAATGCAAGTGAAAGTCCTGAAATTATTGACACCCAAATTAGTGAATTTGGTGGCCCAACTATTTAAACTTAGTTCCCTTTGGAGATTACTAGAACTGTAATTTAGAAGAATTCATCTAACATCAGTTCCAGCTAGCAAGAAGAACGATCCAATCAGCATTCAAGATGAACAAGGATCACCGAGTGATGATGGAAATTCAATACCTTACCAAGCTAAGTTGGGTTGCAAGACCTTATCGAGTGAGGTCAAGATACACTAGAACATTGGATGCAGATAGTGAGTGATGGTGACTCTACTGAGTTGTTAATGTCTTTCGAGCATTAAAAGCCATATCGAGTAGAGGACAATCTATCACTGAGTGAGTATACGTACAAAACATTAATGTTGATCAAAAAGATGAAATTCATTAAAAGGAAGAAGTCAATTGCATTATTTCACTATGAATTTCTAGAGCTGCTTGTGAAGAGCGAATTTGGAGTCCCCAAGCGATTTGAGTATTTTTTGTTGAAGATTTCTCGCATTTTCAAAAACCCAACTGAGCATGGCATCATCAAGCAACAAAATCAAGAAAGGTTATGAAATTTTAGTCCAAGGAGTCAACTACCAAGAACCTACATTCAAGTTGAGTCCAATGATTGCAGAGGTGCTCGACCTAGCTGGTGCTCAATCTCAAATTCTGCCCAAGGTATTACTCATGCATGACATCCGTTCATTCTTCTATTATTCTATTCAAGAACTCAGTACCCTATAAATGAATGAGATGTTCAATGAATTATGTGTGGATGGTGTATTGAATCCCAAACATTAAAATTTGGAAACCAAGGGTTTGATTCATATTTCACATATGCCAATGGCTTTTCAAGTCAAATGGATCAGACTTATTCTAAGCCATGTTCATAATGGTAAATTTTGGTTGGATCAGCCTATTTAGTTAACGAAGAAAATGATTCACAGAATCAATGGAATACCAATGTTAAATAAAGAAAGACCAACAAAACCCTAGGTCGGGTTGAATTAGCTAAGTGAACTCTTGATGAATGGGACAAAAGAGGCATGAAGCTGAGTGGCGTAACAAACATGGAGATGATGTTTGAAATCCATGTGATTACTCATGAAATATACATCTCAAGTTAGTTGAACAATGTGTCATGTGAAGCTGTTGATCTCACATACAAGGTGGTAAAGAATAATTTGTCTTTTGACCTTGCCGATCTGATGTTGAACCAATTCAACAAAAATATGGAGAGCATCAGAGTGTCAAAGAACAACTCATGTAAATGTGGCTCCCTTTTGACATGTCTATTTTTCTTTGTTCAAATTTCCCTTCCAAAGGATCTATAGTATGCAGGAAGGATTTTCCAATACTATATCAAATCAATGAATACATAGCAAAAATGGGTGAGAATTTTGACAGCATCATGGATAATTATTTTGAAACATTCAAAGAAAAGATGAAAAATAGGTTTAGGATACCCAGGAAGCTTGTAGAAGACTATGAGAAAGATATATGTTTCATGGTTGACTATGACAAAGTATACATTTAGGTAATCAAACCTAGAGTGGCATGGGTTAAGCCTCTAGAATATGAGGTTAACATTGATGACGCTAAGGATATCATTGAAGCTCTACTAAATGAGCATATGGATCCTAAAGCCACCTATTTCAAAATATATGATGAGTATATGAAGGCAAGTGCACACTCGTTGTCACTTGATCAAAGTTATAGTTTTGCAAATTTCACAAAGATTAGATATCTAAAAAATATGTAGGTAGAATTATTAAAGGAAGAAGCCAGAATCAGGGTCACACTTGTAGAAATACAGGGCATGATTCTTCCAAGCATGGATGCACTACAAAAGTATCTTGCACATGCAAAAAATATCATCCATGATAACAACTTCTCCATAGCTGACCACATGATGGAATTGTCGGCAGAAGTAAAAATAGCCTTGCATGCAAGTAATATATTACAAGAGTATTAGCATAAGACTATGGCACTAATTTTGAAGGTACATTTTGATTTCTTCTCACATTTTGGTATTAACTTGTAGATATCATACACCTTTGGCATTTATGTCAAAAAGGGGGAGAAGTAAATATGTTAGGAGAACACTATTGGAAAAGGGAGAGAAGTGTATATAGATGTATAGAGAAGATTATCTATATAGAATGCTATTGATAAAGGGGAGAAGATCACTATACTCCAAATGTACGTATATAGGAGAGATATATGTATGGGGGAGTAGTATAGTAATATGCGGACACATGTACAGATAAACAGAAAACATCTTTACAAAAGCAATTTTGAAAAATTAGAAAAATAGAGTATTTTACCAATCTACAGCATCAAGAAGTCAAAACCAAGTTGAAGACATAGAATGATGATAAAGGAATTTTTTGACTTATAAATTTGAGTATTCAGATTTTCTTTGGTATGATAAGTGTTATTCTCACTAATGCCAAAGGAGGATATTGTTGACATTAAGGTCAATTTGTCTATCAGTGACTCAACACTTAGTCAAATGCTTACATTTCTACCAAGCACTACAGTTGCTACCGAGCTTATCATTCATCCAACAATGTTAACCAAGTGTCTTAGTTGCTACCAAGCTAAACAAATGGTTTGTAGTTCATGTCAAGCTACATAGTATCTACCAAGCATCAAAGATAGTTTGCAATTAGCCTGAGCCTAGCAATGTTTACCAAGCTATCTAGTGGAAGTGATGGATACTCTAGTGTTAACCTATCTTCGTATTGTTAACCAAGTTCTATAGTTTCTATCAAGCTCATGGTGTTAAGGATGTGAATCTAGTTTTGACTGAGTCATGCAATGTCAACCAAGTGATTCAATCATTATTGAGTTTCTTAGTGTTCACCGAGTCACACAGTGCTAACCGAGTTCGAGATACTTGAAGAGTAATTAGTATGGACTGAACTTCAACTACAACTGAGTGGCAGAGTTTTTCGAGCGTTGATAGTGTTTTTTGTGTATCAAAACACCATCGAGTTTGTCTTCAAAACCCAAGTTACAGTAGTAGGGCTGACTTTGTGAATTATGATGAATTTGGTATTGTAGCCGACTCCACAAGGTAATGAATTGGATTGGTACATATGTAATGCATTGTATCATATCCAAATAAGCATGTAAAGAAGAATAATGATTTGCATGAGTGCAAATTAAAGAAGGTTATAAGAATTATAAGGGACAACAGAGATTTATCTATCACAGTCAGGTGACATTGCAATACAAGGAATCTCATTCAGCAAATCAGAGTTACATATCAGAGATCAACCATTGATTCATCCTAATAGGTGCATTAGTCAAATCCTTTAATAGGGTAGACTTAACAACCTTTTACTGAATCTCTTAACCGAGTGCATACTTCATTGTATATCTGAAAATCCTTTAACAAGGTGCACCTCACAATCCTTATTGCTCCTAATAGGGAAGATCACCAGAAGTGGTCAATTGTAAGCCTTAGTGGCTTAACTTTATACTATAGTACTAAAGCTTGTGGGTATCATCTCCACCCTAGTTTTACTTTCTAATTGGAAGGTTTATGAGTTACCATATCTTGTGTCAAAGTATTATGAATGTCTTTTTACTTTCATTCTTTCATGCATGCAATTAGATCATAATAATAAATGAAGGATTAATTGATGAAGTAAGATAAAGTTTTATTGGTTCCTAATTCACCCCTCCCCTCTCAATAACCTAGCATATAGGTTATATTTCCAACAATTATAATCTTAGCATTTTTTGTCTAGAAATATGTGGTAATGCTTGATTCTTATAAGCTTGCCTTTAAGATCTTTTTAATACAAGTGGTATGCCATTTTTACTACTCAAAGAAACATTAATAATGACATCAATAATTTTGTTCATTGCTCTAAAATAATGAGAAAACCATTATTTCCAATGGCTTGAAGAAGAAGAACATAGATCAAAGAGAACAACTATGGAATGCCTGAAGAATTTTTCTTTCATTCTTGAAATATAGAAAAGCTTAAGTGCAGCTATAATTAATTTTTTGAAGATCCTAAGGGGATCAATTGGAGTTGAAATTGACGAATACAGTACATTTGATTGGATAAGAACTTGAAAATTGGCTCCTCATTATTATTATTTTATGTAGCTTTAAATCTTCTGTGTTAGCATTAAATAATTGCAATACATTTTTGTTATAGCATGGAATACTATTTTGGTTATTGTTTTTATTGATCATCTTTGAATACAATTGTAAAGAACTTATAAAGCAATCTAAAATTAGTGTCTCTTCCTTTTTTTTTCATTTTTAGACTTTACATTAATTTTTAAATTAGAATTAGTTTGTCATTAATTAAAAAAATTCTTTAATATTTAAATATTAAATTTGTTTTAGTTACTAATTTATAATTAATTTTGTCATTTAATTTTGATTTTTGTTAGTTTGTTATAAATAGTGTCTATCAAATATTAGTTTGTTATAGGTCTTTTTTATTGTATTAAATTATATGATTTTATAGCTATTTGTGAATATCATATTTTTTATTTAGTTTTTTAACAATAGTTTAAGTATGTCAAATTTTATAAGTTTAATTAGTTTATATTTTATGATTAATTAATGATAAAATTATAATTTTTTATTATTGAAAAACAATTTTATACATATAAAATAGTGAAATTAATATGTTTATATATCCTATTTATGTCATTTTCTTGTATAAGAATAATTTATTCATTTTTTTCACTTTAATGAATTCTCTATTTTATTTTAAATATTTTTTTAGCACACTTTCCAAATTCACTATCTTAAAATTAAAATAAATATTTTATTCTAGATATTTTGAATGAATTATATTTCAAAATCAATTTAGTGAACCCCGAAATATTTTTTATGGAAACATTTTCCAAAGCCCTTTTCTCCATTTACCTCCATTAAAGTGACATAAAATCATGTTTTTAGTGAATTATATTTCAAAACGAATTTAGTGAACCCCCAAATAATTTTTTAAAGCCCTTTTCTCCATTTATCTCGATTGGCGTGACATAAAATCACATTATTGAGTTAAAAAATTATATGAGACAAGAAAATTTTGGATCTATTTCAAATCAAATTTTTCTAGTGAATAAATAGAAATGGTTCTACAATTTGATTTGGCATTTGATATATCTTCATTTTTAAACCATTCTCATTCATGGGCTTTAGTTTTATCAATTTAACTATCTTAAATGAAAAGTATCATCACTCCACCCTACATGTTGGCATATTTCATAAATAAAATGAATTATGAATATTATTCTTATGTATCTTTGATTGGTTTGATTCTCTCTTGCAATGAATGGTGTTATATGCTGCAATATTCATTTAATCTTGTATGCTAGATGTTAAAACTTTGAACCCACTTTGAACCCTCTTTGATGTTGACTTCTCCCTGTTACTCTCCTATGTAAGGTGGGGACTATAGTTCCATGTAGATCTTGTTTCATGTCCATCTTCGCCCCTACTAGTTGTATTGTAGTATTGCAAGTGTTTTTCAATTCGCTCAGTTTTTTATTTCTAGATTTCATCCAAATGTGGAGCTTTCTCATAAAAAAAAATTGGTTTAACTGATACCAAAGAAAAGGCGGTTTATCTTGGTTGGGTGAAATTGATCATCTAAGTGTTTGTGTAGCGAATTTGTAATCAATGGTGCATTTGATATTATTTATCTTTACTGATTCCTATCCATTCTACTATATGATATCTCTTTCACCAATTTTACTATTGTATTTTGGTATTCAAAGATATTTACTATTTAAGTACTAATTTACATTTCAAAGTTAAGAAAAATGTGGAGTACTAAAAAATAATTGTTTTAGAAATGTATTTAAAGAATTCAAATGAATTATTTTTATATCAAATTATCAGGGTTGAGTATTCGTATTGGTATGTATAGGGTGTACTATGTTGGCTTACAAATTGATTTTCCCTTCAAAACATTTTTAAAAATGTCATGTACATAAAATTGTTCTATTTTTGTTTCATTTTTCCTTACATTTCAACTTGTTGTTTATCAAACTTAATTCAATATGTAACTAGTTTGAAACTTTGATACAATATTGATAATTAACATTAAACTACTAAAGCTTTTCTAAGTTTCTTTAAGTTAGACCTAGAAGTTTATCATCCACAATATTTCATTATATGATTTATGATCTGCTTGTTCATATTTAAAATTTCCCTTCTTTCTTATGTGTCTAAAGTTAAAACATTCAACATATATACTATGATTCGTGGCTCATTCTTTTAGATTTCATGTTTTGAAAGCTTAATGTCGTGACTCATATTTTGGATTTTCTAGAAAATATCAAAATTATATTTTAAAAAAATTAGGCCTACCCATGTACCCTCGGCCCCTATTTTGAAAAATAGTTGTACCTGTACCTGTATCCATACCCAAAGTACCCCTATACCCATGCAACCTAGAAATTATTTCTAAAACTTTAGAGATGATTTAGCACAATTATATGTCAAGGATTATTTTGTATATCATAAAATTAATCCACAATAATAAATTCAATACATAGAGAAGATCAAAATTTCAAGTTTCCAAATAGAAAAGATAATAAACACATCTATTTTTTATGCATATAGAAGTGACTTTCGATGTTACATCAGATTTATGCAAATAAATCAAATCTAAAATTCAAATAAAGGAAGGTGATTCTAGTCTCCTAACAACCTGCCAAGCGTACACATGGAAATAAACACATATTCAACAACAAGAACCAACTAATGCATGAATCAAGTAACGATTGATTTAGACAATTCACATGATAAAATATAGTATCAATATCCTACATGTCTAGTTATGAGGCCTTCTAGGTTTCGGCCAATACAATGAATCATGATATTAGAGCTCAACACTTGATATCACTCAGCACTTGATAAACTCTGTATCACTCAGCATCTAAAGTTTAACTTGCTCGGCATCTGAAGTTTAACTTGCTTAGCATCTGAAGTTTACTCGCTCGGCTTCAACTAGGAATCTGTTCGGCACCTACTAGCTTTTCTCGGCTCCCTCTCTCTAATGATCTTAGTTGGGCTTTACAAAAGACTTAGCTAAAACCTTATATCTTTGATATGTTTCAGTGTGCCCATTCTCTGTGTCTTAGAGTATGTCATCAGTACATTATTTCATCAATGGCTTGACTGATCCTTCTACTTCATTCCAACATCATAACTTCAACCTTTCTCTAGGTGTTTTAGTTACATCTTATTGATTTCCTCCTCCTTGTTAATCAATTAATTGATAGTATTTGGATCACTAAAGCAATTGTCATTCCTGCAAGTAGCAAGTTTGACATCAATGACAAAACAATGATTGAGAACATTCTTTACTAGTTCCATATGATCATTCCAACAATCTTCCTTATGATCTTTTCAATCATTTCCAACAATCTCCCTCTTTGGCATTGGTGGCAAACCAAACTGATCAATTAATCAACTTAGTTACCACCAAGATTGTATACGTTGTCTGCTACTTTTCTTGGTTGCTGCATCTTTACTACTCATCTCATATATCTCCCTCTTTCATATATATCTCCCTCTTGCTTTGTATTGATCAGGTTTTTGCATATTTCTCCCTCTTTGACATAAATGCCAAAGATGTAGCATCTTTATCATGCAAAATATAAGCTTTGGCTTCTTGATGTTTTCTCCCTCTGTCACCATGCTTGTGACTGATTTGGAGTTTCTGCTCCTACTATCATCCTCTACATCATTCTTCTGATATTTCAATGATTTGTTCCTGTTGATGCAGGGTAGCATCCTTGTTGCTTTAAACTGCTTGAGTTAGGGGTATTACCCCCAACTTGCCTCTAAGATATTCATAAGCATCCTTGGGCAATGGTTTGGTGAAGATATCTGCAATTTGTTCCTTTGTGTGAATGTATTCCAATTTCACTTGTTTGTCTTCTACCAATTCTCTGACAAATGATACTTGATTGCAATGTGCTTGGCTTTTGCATGCATTACTGAATTTTTGGATATGTTTATAGCACTTGTGTTATCACAATACAATATCACAGGTTTTCTTACCTCTTCTTTCATTCCTTTCAATAGATGTGTGAGCCACACAATGTTTGTACAATTGACTATTGTTGCCACATATTTTGATTTTGCAATGGACTGGGATGTGCATGTTTGTTTCTTGCTAGTCCAAGTAACTAGCCTTTTGCCTAAAAATAATGCACTTCCACTTGTACTTTTTCTATCATCAATGTTGCCTCCCCAATCTGCATCTGTATATGCATTGAGCTCAAATTTTCCATTCTTTTTGTAGTATAGACCAAAGTTATCATTTCCTTTAAGATATCTCATTATTCTTTTTACTGCTATGAGATGATTTTCTTTAGGATTAGCAGAGAATCTAGCCACTATTCCAACTACTAATGCTATGTCTGGTCTACTATGTACAACATATTGTAGTTTTCCAATCATGGATCTGTACATTGTTTGATTAACTTCAACTGATTCATCATTTTTGGATAGCTTATTTCTTGTTGCCATTGGTGTGCTGACTGGTTTGGACTCCTCCAATCCAAACGCTTTAAGAATCTCTTTGATGTACTTTGATTGTGTCACAAATATACCATGTTTGAGTTGATGTACTTGCAATCCAACAAAAATTTTGATTTCTCCAAACATAGACATCTCAAATTCATGTTTCATTTTGTCAGCAAAGCCTTTGCAAAGCAATTCCTTTCCACCAAACACTATGTCATCCACAAAGATTTTAGATACAATAATATCCTTACCATCTTCTGCTTTGATGTACATGTTGTTGTATCATCAGTTCTTTCAAATCCTATTTTCACTAGATACTTGTGAAGTCTCTCATACCATGCTCTAGGTGCTTGTTTCAAACCATAGAGTGCTTTATGTAGCTTACAAACTATATCTCTGTTGTTCTCATCAACAAATCCCTATAGTTTTTCAATATAGACTTCTTCCTCTAGTATTCCATTTAAAAAAGCAAACTTTAGATCCATCTGATAGACTTTAAAATCTTTATATGCAGCATATGCAAGTAAAGTTCATACTCCTTCCATTCTAGCAATAGGGGCAAATGTTTCCCCATAGTCTAGTCCTTCCTCTTGAGCATAACCCTTGCATACTAGTCTAGCTTTGTTTCTGGTAATCTCACCATTCTCATCTAGCTTGTTTCTGAATACCCACTTGGTGCCAATCATATTTTTGTCAACTGGTCTGGGAACCAAACTCCAGGTTTTGTTCTTCTTTATTTGATCAGTCTCTTCTTCCATAGCTTTATACTAGTCATCATCTTGTAATGCACCATATACTGTCTTAGGTTTAGATTTTCTTATCAAACATGATTCATGTCTCAGTCTGTTCCTTGTCATTGGTCTTGCATCTTTGTCACCAATTATTTGTTCAGCACGGTGATGTCTTTTTACATATTTGGATAATCTTGATTCTGTCCTTGTTTCCATGTTTGATCTTTCTGATTCAGGGTCACTATGTACTGAGTTGTCAGGTTGTTCTTCATCTATTTCATGTGTACTGACTTTAGAATCAAATTGTGTAATTTCTTCATTCTGCAACTCAGCTTCTGAATGCAACTCGACATTCACTAGTTGGGACTCGGCTAAAACTGAAATTTGTTGTTGAGTTTCAATTTGATTGACATCATCCTCATCAACAGTCATTCCTTCATAAAAATACACAAAGGTTATGTATTCATCCATTCTCTTTGGTTCTTCAGCTTGAACTTCTGTATGTTCATCAAAGTTTACATTTGCACTTTCCACAATTTTGTTAGTGTTAGTATTCAAACACTTGTATGCCTTACTTGTAGTAGAATAACCAAGGAAGATGCCTTCATCACTTTTTGCATCAAATTTTTCATTTCTAGAATCTTTAAGGATAAAGCATTTGCAACCAAATACTTTGAAATGTTTTACATTGGGCAAGTGACCATACCATAATTCAAAAGGTGTTGTATTTGTACCTTTCTTGACTTGTACTCGGTTCAGTGTATGAATAGCTACACTTACAGCTTCTCTCCACTATTTTAGAGCAACAGTCTTTTCCATCATTAATGTTCTGACACAGTCAATCACAGATCTATTTCTTCTTTCAGCAATTCCATTCTATGGGGGACTTCTAGGAGCTGACGTTTATCTTTTGATTCCTTTATCATTACAAAATATCTCGAATTCATTTGATGTGAATTCACCACCTCTGTCTGATCTCAAGCATTTCAAGCTCTTTCATGTTTCCTTTTTAACTCTAGCCACATACCACTTAAACATTTGAAAAGCATCATATTTTTTTTTTAAGAACATAAAAATCATCATCCTAGAATAGTCATCAACAAACAACATTATGTACTTATCTCCTTTATAGCTTTTTACTTCTATTGGACCACATAAATCAGTATGAACTAACTCAAGTACTTCTCTAGATGTATAGTATTTTCTTTTGAAATTTGACTTTGTCATCTTTCCTAGCTGACACTGTTTGCACATGATATTGTCAGGCTTCTTCAATTTTGGTAAACCTCTGACTTTCTTCATTTTACTGATATTCACCAGATTATCAAAGTTGACATGACATAGCCTTCTATGCCATAACCATTCATCATCAAATTTTCCAATGAGACAAGAAACATCATCCATATCAAGGTAAAACAAATTACTTCTTGTTTGATCTCCTTTTCCTATCAGTTTACCATCAGTATCATAGATTTTTGTAGTTTTGTTTTCAAATTCTACTTTGCATCCTATATTGCCTAACTGTGAGACACTCAGCAAATTCTAGTTTAATCCTTCAACATAGTATGCATTATAACATAAAATTTTCTCTGTGAGCTTAATGGAACCTTTTCCTTTGATTTGACATGGAGCATCATTACCAAATCTAACACTATTTCCATCATATTGAGTAAAGTTAACAAACTTACTTTTGTCTCCTGTCATGTGATGTGAGCATCCACTATCTATGATCCACCTGTCATTCTTGTTCATACATGTTACCAGTGTCGTGGGCTCTTCTTCATCAGATTGGTCCTTCATGACTACATAAACAACTTCATCATCATTATCATTAGAATTTTCTTCAACAATATAACACTTTTTGCCTTTTTCTTTGTAATCTCTCTTGTCATCATCTTTTCTGAATTTGTTTTTGTTGCCTTCCTTGTAATCCTTTTTCTATGTACACCTAGCAGCAATATGACCTACTTCATTGCAATTGAAACAAATGATAGGCATCTTACCTTTGAATTTTTCTTTACCTCTGTGAAATCTTCTAGTAAGTAGTGCTTCTAATTTTTCCACATCTTCCTCATCAGTGTTATTGTCACTAGATACATATTTCATCTTTCTTCATTTATTTGATTTCATCTGTTCAGCATCTTTCAGTGATAGCTTGGCTTTGAATGCATATTCAACATTCTCAAGTCTGTAGTTGTCAAAATTAGATAACTCAAATGCAGTGAGTCTACCCACTATACCTTCAAAACTTAGATTGTTTCCTGGCACACATCTTAGTTCTTGTATTGTTGATACTCTAATAGCATAGATAGGGAGCAAGGTTCTTAAGAATGTACTATTAACAATATCTTCATCCAATTGACCACTCAAGCATCTTATTGCACTCACCACTTCCTTTATTCTTGTGCCATACTGAGCAGCATTCTTATTTTCCTCCATTTTCATATCATCAAACTTTCCTCTAAGACTTTCTCTTTTTGCTCTCTGTACATTCTGATCTCCTCCATAGATGTCTGATAGGGCTTTCCACATTTTGAATGCAGTGTCACAACCTTTTATATCATCAAATTCAGCATAGTTGAGTGCAGAAGCAATCTCCAGCATTGTCTGATTGTGTTCCTGTTTGTTTTTCATATCTTCTGCAGTAAGAGTACCTGTTGGATCAACATGTTCGGTAACAATTGAATTTTGGGCATAATCTCCTATGGATCCAAGATGTAGCTTCATCAAACTTTGCCATGCAACAAAGTTGTCTTTAATGAGCTTGGGAACTTCTCTCTTAGGCATTTTGATCTTTTCTACTTATAGTCCCTTTAAACTGAATCAGCAGTCTTGCTCTGATACCAATTGTTAGAATTCTTTTAGAATAACTGAGAGGGGGGGGGGGTGAATTAGTTATCCAAGGTCCAAATGTCCTAATAACACTTTTTCACTACTTTTAATGAATCCATACACTTTTCATTCATCCAAACTTAAATCAACCATATTAGCAAGTTACAATAAATCAACATGCAAGGATAAAACATGCAAGATCAACACATGACAATGATTTATGTGGAAACCCAATTTGGGAAAAACCACCAGTAACATGCTACTTGATTTTCACTCTTCTAAAGTGATGTCCTATTAAAAGCCTGCCCTGTTAAAGGCTTACAACACACTGTTAAATGTGACCTTGTTAGAGGATTTCACCAAACTATTAGGAATGGGCCATGTTAAAGGACTTCTGAACATTCACTTGGAATGTCACCCTGTTAAAGAATTTACTTTATGGCTATTAAACCAACCTAATTCCATAGGATTTAAACTATCTGTTACAATTGCTAGAGGGTAACAATAATGTCTTTTTGATCTGATACAACTTACAACATACTTTTGCAAATTTTAGATCACTTCTTCAGTTCAATCCTATTGCTTGGCTTTAATCATTTTATCTCTGACAGCTTGTCTTCCTCTCAAGCTTCGTCTCCTTGAGTCTTCTCACTCATCATGCCAATGCTATCATTCTTGTGGTTGTCTATCCAAACAATATTTTTGTGCTTTTTTCTCCTTAGCACCTTCTTCAGCAATTTATGCTTTCATGCTTGACAACCTCTCTCTCTCCTTCATGAACTTATGACTCCTTAAATAGAATCTGATTTTCCTTTGCCGCTCGATTCTCCCTCTCCAATTTTAGGGTTTCTAATGGATTAGGTAGGATACAGTGTATCTACCCCATATCTTGTTCTTATCTAGAAACTTCGTCTAGGTTCTATTTGTAACCTCAAAAATTTTCCACATGGTGTTCTGTGCCACCAGCTCATCATTCTTATCTTCCATTTAATTCACAGACTTCTAGATAACAACCTTGTCGGCTTAGATCTAGTAAATCTTTGATTATCAAAATAATATAGCAACTCGGCATTATTGGTTTACTGATGCTCGACATCTCTGTGTTACTCGGCATTGTTGGTTTTACTGATGCTCAACACCTCTGTGTTACTCGGCACTGTTGGTTTTACTAGTGCTCGGCATCTCTGTGTTACTCGGCACTGTTGGTTTTACTGGTGCTCGACACCTCTGTGTTACTCGACACTTATATCTTCTTGGCACTTGATATCACTCTTGTATTTGCTCGGCACTTGATATCACTCGACACTTGATAAACTCTGTATCACTCAGCATCTGAAGTTTACTCACTCGGCTTCAACTAGGAATTTGTTCGGCACCTACTAGCTTTTCTCGGCTCCCTCTCTCTAATGATCTTAGTTGAGCTTTACAAAAGACTTAGCTAAAACCTTATATCTTTGATATGTTTCAGTGTGCCCATTCTCTGTGTCTTAGAGTATGTCATCAATACATTATTTCATCAATGGCTTGACTGATCCTTCTACTTCATTCCAACATCATAACTTCAACCTTTCTCTAGGTGTTCTAGTTACATCTTATTGATTTCCTCCTCCTTATTAATAAACTAATTGATAGTATTTGGATCACTAAAGCAATTGTCATTCCTGCAAGTAGCAAGTTCGACATCAATGACAAAACAATGATTGAGGACATTCTTTACCAGTTCCATATGATCATTCCAACAATCTTCCTTATGATCTTTTCAATCATTTCCAACACCATCAAGATCACAAGTCAGTCTATCAGGCATTTAAATACAAAATAGGTCATACCTCAGAGGAGAAAACAAAAGAACTATCTAATGATCAAAATAGAATCCATGCTCTTAAAGATAGGTCCACATATGATCCAAGAGATGTTCCCCAACCGCGTAAGATGCCACATGTCCAAAGGAAACTATGCAAAAAGAAACTCCACAATGTGTTGCATGGAACACACAATGAAAAGAAATCATAGAAAATGGCACAAAACTCCATGCACATGAAACATACAATTATGTGTACTTAGGAGAAGGAACAAGAATATGTCCTCATTAAGATTCCAACTACATGCAACTTGAAACTAAAAACAATAGCAACTACTTTACTAACAATAAACAAGTACAGAAAATAAAGCAATATTTTTGGTTTATGCAAGATTGTTGAGTGACCCAGGATGTGTGTATATATATATATGTGTAATCATGATAATGCATTAAGAAATAATTATTTATGAAATATGTTAAAGCAATAACTAATATGAGTTAAGATATTGACAAAGAGACATGTTTTTACGACGGACATGCATTTTCATATCATTTACATATTCATTCAAAGAGTAACTTGAAACACATAAAAATCATTAAGTATATCATTAATTAAAAGCTATAGCACAACATATTGAATTTGAGAACTATGGTTAAAATCTAAAATTCCTATTCCCTATAAAGTTAATAAGAATTAATATGGTATCAGTGCAATAGTGTTTCCTTCATGTGTCTTCTCTTTAAGTGAAGTTCAAAGTAGTAGTGGAATTAGATTGCTTGACATGGGCAAAGAGGTTGTGCTTCCTCTTATAGACCATGCAAAGACTTAGATTTCACATTGTTTTTGACATGCCTATTAAATTAAAATTTTATCAAAGAAATATCAAAAAAATATTAAATATTGGAGTTGAACAAGGAAATATCATCCATGCAAACCATGATATTTTTATTTGGTTGATCATATCTAATAGTGTTTCCCTCATGAATGATTTGAAAAGATACCATTCATGCTCACTTCCCTAAAGAAAAATTTGGCCAAGGATATGGACTGATAGAAGTGGGGTATAATTTGGCAAATAATATGGTATTTATGAAGGATCCATTCTCTATTAAATCTGACTCTGGTGGAACTATCATTTGGAATGCCCAAATTAAAATCAACATAGTGAGTGGAGTTTCATTGCCTTGGAGCAAGCCTCGTAAAAATTGCCTTCATTGAACTTTTAATTAACATCTAAGGCATATAGTGCCACCATTTTTGATACACAACTCTAAGGAATCGTCCTTCTCAGTGAACACTATTTGACATAATCATTTAACTAATGCATGAGGCAATATAGATACATCATGAGCATATTCATTATTAATTGTTTCCTTAAGTCTGAGATTTTGAGCTCCTATAGGAGATCATAGGCTAGTCACAAATATCATAGACTTATTAGATATCACAACTTACTCCTGACAACTATAATTTGTTGATATTCATATTGTTGTGTTGTATCACAACTTTAATCATTGTTCAAGTGTCAATAAAAGTTATCATGGTCAGTAATCTAGGTATCATTAACCACAAGTTTTCTAATTGCACATCTATGGAAAAGCATAGAAGATGCAAATCTGAGAGGTTTAGTCATGATGAACATCTAGCTCCTACAAAATTTGAGATTTTTGCAAGAACAAAGATAATGTGGCCCTATTTTCATAGCAGACAAATGTGCAAATGAAAGTGTGGGATTAGAAGCTATATGAATGGCCTACCATGAGATGAAGAAGGGAGATAGCATAACATTGCTCATTGATGTGTTGTATAACATCAAGCCCATATTCAACATGAATGGCTTAAATATCACACACTAATGCTTAATTCTTAGGCTAAAAGTGTTAAATAGTCAAAGTTGACTTATCACTACTATATTTGGGCCCAAATTGTGATGGCAGGCCATCACAATTATGACAATAATCTGTTGCCCAATCACCATGAGTTGGAATTGGCAACCATCAGATGAATGTCAGACTTTTTTTGTCACAATTTGCAATGGCAAGGGTTAAAATTGCAATTAAGATGACTACAAGTGTCATAAATTGTGCTACCATTCTAGAAAACTTTTCATTTTCATCGTAAAAATTTTGACAAAAATCTATCGAAGACACCATCACAATTGTCACATCTATGTGACGAAAATGCTATGTGTCCCATGGAAAACCATTGGGAATCTTTGTCACAATTGGAATGGGAATCTGGAAAGAATGTTGTGGATCGATGATGACTCGTCACAATTGCGATAGTGTGCTGTAAAAAAAAATTGGCAGCAAGCGTTGAATAGCTATTATGCAATCATAGGTTAATATTGAGTTTCACTTGGTTTCAAGAATAGTTTAATATTCTGTACTAGTCAAGGCCAACCATGGGAAAGTGGAAGCTCATTTGGCCCAACCCACCCCCCGCCCCCCTCCCCCCCCAACCAACATCTAAATTCCCCATTAACATCTACAATCTTTAAGAAATGATCAATGTTTAAAGTACAAAAAAAGGTTCCAAACCTACAAAAGTGACATCATTTTCCCATCTTCTAGTGCATGTCATTTTTTTGTCACATCCAAAATAAGATCCTACAACTCTGAATCAAGAATGCACATACAACTATGTTCAAATGCATGGAAAACTGGTGGAGCTAATAAAACACAACATGATTACATTTATTTAATAGGTCTATTAAGTTTTTAAAATTATATACCATCATCATAAATAATGTTTTTGATGGTCTATAACTTAAAATACCTAACTAAAGACCTCTAACAAAAATGAAAACCTGTTGCATTTTTTAGCTCCACCTAATGTTGTATGCATATAAATTGACATTGCATATTGAACTATGGTGTCCTTCATTGCCTAAAACCAAGAGATTCACACAATTAGTTGTCATACAATCATAGGTTATTGTTGAGTTTCACTTGGTTTTGAGAATATTTCAATAGTCTCTACTAATCAGGGCCAACCATGTGAGGGTGGAAGCTCATTTGCTTCCAACCCCCCCCCCCCCCCCCCCCCCCCGCCCATTAACTTCTAAAAATTTTAAGACAGGATCAATCTTTAAAGTACCTAGAATATCCTCAATCTCATCACGTCCTACTACTCTCAAGGGAAGTCCATCTTCATTGCTCATGGGTGATTCATCACACGAGTACATCCAAGAATGTCCTCATCACCTCATTCATAAAATGAATCCAATGTTAGAAAATGCCCCCTAAGAAATAAGAGTTCAAGTGAATTAAACACATGAAAAATGAGAGAGAGAAAGAGAAATCTACTTACCAATAGGCATTTCCATCACAGTTGTGGCTATGCTTCTTGTTGAGTGAGTTTTATTGTTTTTTGTTGTGCCAAGATCTCTCTATTTTTACACATACATACATGTGTATACACACACGCACGTGTATGCACACATGCGCACGCAAACACACACACACACACACACACACACACACACACACACACAAACACACACACACATATTTGTATATGTATATATATGTATATACATACATACATATACAGAGATCACAAGGGCACGACAATGAGATACAAAGATCACAAGGGAACAACAACAAAATGCAGTGATCACAAGGACACACACACACACACACACATATACATACATACATACTACATACATGTATGTATGTATGTATGTATGTATATACAAAGAGATCTTTTTTATGGTGCTAAGTGACTTACCTCAAGATCCTGCACAAAAATAATGCAAACCAAGAAAAATGAGAAAAGTTCACAAGAAATTTTACAAAAACATATCATAGCAAATATTTTTAGAAAGAAACAAGCTATAACCTAGTTAAATGGGTCTATTTGTTGATTATTTGGGTTGATATATATGTATATTTAACTAGGTTATGGCTTCTGCAAGGGAATGAACCTTATGCTTATGGCATTTATATAGAAGCAGAACTTGATTCAACTACTTACACTCAACTCTTCACTATAGTTAATCTTCCAGCAATGAGAATAGCTGCTACAAATTCTTAGGAGCCAAGGGACCCTAAGCCTATGCTACAATTTCTAGAGACATGGGAGAAGTTACTATAGGCTCCAATACTTCATAACACTCTGGAACATATAGTGATGCCCAAATTAACAACGACAATAGATACTTGGGATGCAGAGATCACAAGGGCATGATAAAAAATTCCTATAGAAATATCATCATATTAGGTACAATAAAACAAACTAGATGTAGATATTAGAAGGGCATGACAACGAGATTTCGAGATCACAAGGCCACGAAAACAAAATGCAGTGATCACTAGGGTACAACAACGAAATCTTAGATCTCCACATCACACACACACACACACACACACACACACACACACAAATATACATACATAGATACATATACATGTATGTATGTATGTATACAAAGAGATTTTTTTAGGTGCTTATTACATCTTAACACAACAAAAAAATTGATCTAGCATTCCATAATCCAAATAATTAAACAATAAAACTTACTCAACCAATAATATTGACTTAGCTTGAGATCTTGCACAAAAATAATGTTGATTGTTCCTTTTATTATACCTAATTTGATGACAATTCTACATGAATTTGTAATCAACCTAGGTAATCAACAACTAGACCCATCTACCTACCTTGGGCTCCCTTAGGGCACAAATCCTCCTGGTTCTTTCTGGAATGGCATTATGGATAGATTTAGTAAGAAGTTGGTTGGATGGAAAGGGGCCTCTCTAAGCCAAGATGGAAAATTCCAACTGGTAAAATCCACCCTTCAGAATTTTCCTGCATATGCTTTGAGCCTTTTTGTGATCCCTATGAAATTTTCTGAGAGGATGGAAAAAATTCAGAGAGATTTCTTATGGACGGGGGCTGAAAGGAATAAAAGGTATCCCCTAGTTGCTTGGGAAAAAGTTTGCCTCCCTAAGAAAAATGGAGGTCTTGGCATCAGGAAGCTAACTCACCTCAACAAGGCTCTTTTGGCTAAGCAAATATGGTGTATCTTCAGCAACACAGGGGAATGGAGAGACATTTTTGTAAACAAGTACATAAAGAGGCCCTCTAAACAATTTACCCTCTTCAGTGAGAATATCCCAAGAGGATCCGTTGTTTGGAATGGTTTTTTAAAAGCCAGGGACCTAGAAAACTCTAGAGTCTCTTAGAAATTGGGAAATGGAAAGGATATCCAATTCTGGTCTGATAGCTGGCTTATTCAGGGCCCTCTTATGAACAACCCCATCTATGAGGTCTAGGTGCATGGTTGCATCAACCATTTTGGGCAGAAAGTAAGTAACTATAGGAACGAACAGGAATGGATAGACCTTTCTATCATCTCTGAAGATCTTAATCCAATTATGATAATGCTAAACTCTATGGCCCTAAATAACAATAGGGATGAATTGGTCTGGGGAGATAATGCCAATGGGCTATATACTATTGCCTCTAGGTATTTAGCCCTTTGGAGATTAAAAGAGATTTCTCCTTGGTTGAGGACTTGGCTCTGTGGCCTCATTCCAAAAATTAATATGTTCTATTGGCTAGCTCTACAGGAAAAAATCCTCACCCAGGATAACCTCATTAAAAGAGGTCATATTATGCCTAGTAGATGTGTTTGATGTAAAGATCAGACAAAGATCGGCAATCATTTGTCCATTAATTGCTCCTTCTCTAGGGAGGTTTGGGTTTTCCTCACCTAGGACTTAGGCTTTAGCTGGTGTGTGCCTTTTAACCTTTTGGATCTCTTCTGCCAATGGAAATGCATGTTCAATAGGTCTGATCTTCAGGAATTGAGTTCCTAGATCCTGCCTCATTTCTGTTGGAGCATATGGAAGGAGAGGAACAAAAAAATCTTCAGAGATAAAGAGGAGCTGACTATAGTGATAGGGAAGAAGATATTTGTTAAAATTAAGGAAAACTATTTAGTGAGGAAAGGGGGAGATATAGAATTAGGTGGCAAAAAAAAGGAGAAGGCAAAAGACAGAAAGATGAAAAGATAGGAAGCCAAATGGCTTCTCCCCCTGGAAGGATGGCATAAAGCCAACTTCAACAGAGCTTCCAAGGAAAATCCTATCTCCTCAAGAAGTGGAGGCATAATAAGGAATGAAAATGGCAATGGTATTGCAGCTTTTTCCCTACCATTGGGATTTCAAACCAACCACTTTGTGAAAGCGAATGTTGTGTGTAATGTTGTCAAATTGGCTTTTGAAATCAGAGTTACAAACCATTGGCTTGAAGGGGATTTGAACAACATTATAAAATGTATTAAAGGAAACTCTCAGCCATCATGGTCGATTGTAAATCTTATTGATGAGACACATGAGACTCTTGCCAAATTTAATAGAGTCCACGTCACTCATATATTTTGAGAAGCTAACCCAATAGCCAATAGGTTTGCTAATATAGGGGTCAACACAAACCAAAAAATAACATGGCATCTTGAAAATAGTTTGCCAAGAGATGTCAAAATCATGATTGAACTGGACAAGATCCAAAGAAGTACGGAGAAGATCAACATGTAATTATGATTATGAATGGATTAAGGGGAAAGGGTACTTCCCAAAAAGGTAGGATGGGAAATCATAATTGTTGTAATTTATTATAGACTATTTGACATGCTTTGTGGGTCATTTTTTGCATTTGTAATAGGAGCAATAGAAAGATTAATTCTTTCTGCATTCTGCTCATGCACAGAGGTTCCTATCAGTTACAGTGCGAGGTGCATATGAGAAGTGAGGGTGTGCAGAGTGCAGATATGGTAGGTGAAAGGTGTAGAAAGGAGCCAGTGGGTGAAATAGAGAAATGGAGAAGCAAGAAAAAATTTGGGGAGAAGTTGGCTCAGGGTGGGATAACCAGATACATTACAAAACTGCATGGATTTGATCAGAAGGTGACCAATAGTATGGTTGGATCATGGAAGGATGGAAGAGTAAAGGTGAATAGGGTTTCTTTCATGATTACTGAAGAGGTTATTTTGATCATTTTTGAAATCCCAATTGAGGGTTTTAAGTTCTTCAGGGACAAGAAGCTCTCAACTAATGTTGTGAGGGATTTTGTGAAGGATGCAAAGGAACTAAAAGCCCTGAAGAAGATTAACACGTACTATGTTCTTGATACCATGAAGAAACTATGGAGGTATGTTTAGAGAGCTGTAATCGAATACATCACTCTTGACCCTAGGTTTGATCGGGCTCATACCCACCACTTTGTTCTTTTGAATCATTTTTGGCACAGCTATAAAATTTCTTTTCCTTTTTACTTGTTAACTTCCATGAGCAAGGCGGTGGAAAGCTTCAAAAAGAAGCCCACTATTAACCCCACTCTGCATGAGGGGCTCTTGCTGCTTATTTATGAGCACTTTAAGGCTTGGACAATAAGCAATGCCCCCCCTCAAGCTGATAATGTGGCCTCTGGAAGTTCCAACTTCTCTTCTAACTCGGATGATATTCAGAGCTTAAGCTTTAAGGATGGGGGGATTTCATCCGCTGGTAAAAAAGTCACCCATCAGGTCAAGAATTTGCCTTCTTCCATAACCCCTAGTAGAAAAATCCCTAGGGATCATGGGTAGAAGCAACCTGTGAAGGATGAGAAGGATGACAGCGATGATGAGGAGGATGTGGAGATGGAAGAGGAGGAAAAGGAGATGCAAGAGGAAAATAAGGAAGACCGGGGAGGGAAGAAATGCAAGAGGGAGGGTTTGGAGGATGAGAGAATGCAACAAGAATCAGATATGTCTTCGTTGCCTCTTTCTCCTATCCATCTTCAAGCCCAACCTGAGCAAAAAATGGATTCTGAGACTAAGGGAGGGGAGGTGCAGGTCAAATATAGGAGGAAATCTTGGAAAAACTTTAATGTTAGGACCTCGAAAATGGGCATTTTCAGAGAGGTCATGAATCCATAGGTCCTCATGGAAAACCAAGAAGGGTCGCGGCTTGAAGATCTCATAGACCCGATGATTGTGGTTATTTCAGATAAAGCCAGGGAAACTGGGATGAACCTCTTGAACAATACCCACAATAGTATGATTGATAAATATAGATCAATCAAGTGGCTTTTCCATGAGCTAGAGGAGGTCAAAGAGCAGGTGGGTCATATGGAGGAAAATAGGAATGGAATGAGTTCTGATAATAGAAATGGCCACAGTGAGAGGCTCGATTTGGTGGAGAGAAGGATTAACAACCTCGAGAACTACAACCACAATCTCTTGAACCAGATGATTTCGCTGCTAAGCTCCATTAACAACAACATCATATCTTTAACTGGCTGGATCAAAGACAAAGTTATGCAAGAAGATGAGGAAGGAAAAGATAGGGAAAAAGCCAGAGTGGAGATCGACCCTGCAAAGGACAACATCAACAATGGTCAGGACTAGGAGGATCAAAGGGTGCACTAGCAGGAGGCTAAGGAGAACCAGATGACCTATGAGGCTGCTCAGGTCATGCAAGAGCTAGAGAGAAAGAATGAGGACTAATCCACTACTTGTTCTTTTGTTTCTATCTATGCCTTTTTTTGGCTTTTTGTCAGGGCTTTTGCCTTTGTCGGTTCATGTTATTTCTATTCCTGGTCTTTCCTAAGTTCTCTTTTTTTCGGCTGGGCCTTGTGCTTATTTTCAGCCTTTGAACTTGACCTCTTTTGGCTGGGCTTTTCACGCTTATTTTCAGCCTTGTTACTGGTTTAACTCTTGGGTTTCAAGGTTGCAGTAAAACCTGTTTATCTAATCAAAAACAACTAGACCCATTTAACTGAGTTATGACTTGTATATATATGTATATTTAACTAGGTTATGTCTTCTACAAGGGAATGAGCCTTGTGATTATGGCATTTACACAGAAGCAAAACTTGCTTCTTCAACTCCTTTCACTCAACGCTTAACTAAAGTTATTCTTCTAGCACTGAGAATAACTAGTACAAATTCCTGGGAGCCAAGGGACCCTAAACCTATGCTACATTTTTTGGAGACATGGGAGAAGTTACTATCAGATTCATTACTTCATTACATTCTAGATCATATAGTGATGCCCAAATTGACAACGACATTAGATACTTGGGATCCTCGTAGGGAGAGTATGCCAATACATGCATGGTTAAATTATTGGCTTCCATTTTTGGGTCAGTGTATGGAGCCTTTATATCCAACCATCCATTATAAATTGGGGAATGCGCTTCATTCCTAGCATTCAAGTGATGCATTTGCTTATGCAATTTTATTACCATGGAAAATGGTATTTGGTCTCGCTAGCTAGGATCAACTAATTGTTCATTTTATTTTACCTAATATGATGATAGCTCTATAGGAATTTGTAATCAACCCAGCTAATCATCAACTAGACCAAATTAACAGCATAGTAGATACTTGGGATCCTTGAAGGGAGAGCATGCCAATACAATTCAAAACTCGCAAAATTTAAATCAAGTTATTTATCTACAATTCTTTTAAACCTTTAATAAGATAGGCATAAAATACCAAGTTTGATAGATCCAAACATTCCAATTAAATTTACTAGAAAACATAGAACAAATAATAACATCGTCCACTAAGTTTCCCAACATGTTCCTACATTGTTAATACCCTGTCTTAGCTAATTTTCCTGAATCTAATTGAAGTCAAATTCAAATTTCAAAAACTCATATTTCTTGAGTACATAGAAAACATAGTTATAATTAAGAGGCACAAACAAGTAAAGATATTTCAAACCCTATTGCAAAAGAAAGCAATCATTAAATACAAATACTCTTTAAAAAGATGAACAAATTTTCCCTTAACAAAATTAGATAAATTCTATGATTTCTATACAATATTTCAGCTAGATTTTTTCATTAGATATCATGGCATTTGGAAACAAAATATAGATTTGAAATAAAAGCTTGTATTAGCCAAAACCAATTAAAAATAAACTCAATTTTTCCACGCCATTGAAAATATCATTTGTCCCTGCATTGTCAAAACTTTGTCTCAACTTATTAGGCAACAAATTATCTAATGGGGTTTCTTCTTTGGGGGCAAATTAGATGCATATTAATAGAGCATTCAAAGTAGTATTGTCAAAAGTTTTATATTGTGCTTAAAATTGGTAGAAAAAAGGAGGGAATGAATAGAGTTCCTCTTTTCAACTCGAAAAGTGGTTTTAAGCGATAGTAAATTATATGGGCATCAACAATTAGAATGTGGATAAAATATTGACCACCCATTTCACTTAATCCATATTGATTGATGTTGTATGAGATCAAAAAAATCTAAACTTTCTTAATTTATTTTTATGTTCTTCTTTATAGCTGAGCTCTTATAATCTTAGTTTTGATAAGGTGGTTGTTTATAATTTGGATAATCTTTTCTCCTTCAAATAGTTGATGCTTGTTGTCAACTTGCAATGCACATTAATAATGAAATATGTCGATTAATCTCAGAGTCATTGCATTTTAGGGGTAAGAAATGTCAATTCAAGAATCTCTTTGGTCACAATGTTAAACACTTCTAGAAGATTTTATAATGCACTTGGGTTAAGAAAGATTACATGCAGGAATTGTCTATGTGGTATATTTGCATTTAATAATTAAAAAATCAATATAGAATTATAATCTATGTTTTTATATAATTATTATTAAATAAAGAAATAGGTCTTATCACAAGACAAGATGAAAGCTCGGTTATCTATGGGCAAAGGAGTAAATTATGTAAGTAGAGAATCCTAGCAGACTTGCTATTTGGAAACTCCTTACGAAGGATTTATCTACAATTTCCAAGTATGTTGATATTCATGACGTTTATATAATTACTACCTATAAAGTTTATAGCTCCCAAAGACTTACCTTTCCTCTTGTTGAAACATCTAGATAGAGGGAATGTGCTTAAGAACTGGTACAATAGCATAGAAAAAGTACCTAAGAAGAGATGGATCTCACATTCATTCATTAAAAAAATATAGAATTCATTCATTATCACATGAAGTAAAAAAACAATTATGAGCATCCATAAAATAATCTCATAATGGCCAAAGCTAACATCTAACATTAGTTCATCCTTTAACATTCATTAACAGTAGCACATAAACACATAACATTCAATAACATGTGAAATAAGGTATTTAAATATGCCTCGACCAATAAGTATTTAATTTTGGATCACCTACCTGATTACTTTGGAATTTTGTTCTCACCAAAAATCATAAAATGTAAGAACAACTATGCCAAAAAGAGCATAAAAATATTATTATTGTGCACCAATCATGTTTTTTTAATCTCTTTTGGCACAATTGTTCTTGCAATTTTTTGGCTCAATCTCCAACTAGTCAGTATGTGTTTTGAAAAATTATTGTTGGACTGCAATGAAAAAGAGAAATATCAAACTTGAAAAAGATGTAAGTAAATGCAATTAATTTTTGAACTTCAATTTTATAAACTTACAAAGAGAACCATAGAATTATAAGAAACTATTGTGGTTTTTACTATTTGAAAATTATAGTTACAAGTGATAAAGTTATATACCTTTGATTTAGAGAATACAAATAATGGAAATGAAGTATTGCGGAAGGTGCAAGCTCAACTACACACACACCTCCCCTCCATGTGGATGGTACTATTGTAGGGCCCATTTGCCATTGCACCAAAAGCCATGACTATTAGTGAACATGGAACACCACATAATTAACCACCTGTGAGCAGGGGAGCGTGTCGCATCACCCAACAATCTCCCTCTCAACACGCATACCAGGTGCTTACGCGGGTCGGGAAGGCACTGAGGAGATTTGAACCCATGACCAGGCCAAAACCAGGCTCTGATACCAATTGTAGGGCCCATTTTCCATTGCACCAAAAGCCATGACTATTAGTGAACATGGAACACCACATAATTAACCACCTGTGAGCAGGGGAGCACATCGCATCACCCAACAACTATTAAGTAGAGAATAGTTACATACATACATACATATATGGTTAAGTGCTACCTAACTATGTTCAAGGCATCTGCACTCTGGAGGCATACTCTTCCTACCAAGTTGCCTACATACTCGTATCTATGGGATCAAGACCCTTGAACTACTCACTCTAATGGATATTTAGTTCTAGTTTCTAATTTTTTTGATGTAGTTGTATTCCTATAACCATTGGTAAGCTTTACTCACCTAATACAACTCTTCACCATCATACACCCACTTAGGCAAATCAGGTGGTTTTCTATAATTACAATACTCTAATACCCTAGTGAAACCTTTGTCTTGTAGTTTATAGTTAATGTAAGGTTAATCTAGATACATCCTCTCACTCCTTATATAGTTATGTTTAAAATCTTGTGACAATAATCAATGAGTCTAAATAGACCAGTCAAGTTAATGTTGAAACACAAATTTTAGCCTTCTACTTTCAAAAGTTAGGTACATTAGGTACATATAATGTCTTAAAATATAAGCATTGTAAGTTAACATATAATGTCTTAAAATAGTTAAGCTCTACCTAACTATGTCTAAGGCGTAAGCACACTGGAGGCATACTCTGCCTAAAAGGTTGCCTACATACCTGTGTCCACAAGATCAACACCCTTGAACTACTCACTCTAATGAATATGTGGTTCTAGTTTCTAATTTTTTTGATGTAGTTGTATTCCTATAACCACCAATGAGCTTTACTCACCTAACACAACTCTTCACCATCATACACCCACTCAAGCAAATCAAGCAATTTTCTATAATTAAAATATTGTAATACCCTAGTGCAACCTTATAGTTAATATAAGGTTAACCTATATACATCCTAACTCACTCCTTATATAGTTATGTTCAAAAGCTTGTGACAATACCCATGGCCATGCTACCTGTTGAGTGAGCTTTATTGTTTTGGTTGTGCCAAGATCTCTTTGTTTATTTACATACATACATACATATACACATATATATACATATACATATGTATATATATGTATATACATATGTATATATATGTATATACATACGTGCGTACGTACATACATACATATACAGAGATCACAAGGGCACAACAATGAGATGCATAGATCACAAAGGCATAACAACAAAATGTAGTGATCACAAGGGCATGGCAACAAAATCCTAGATCTTCACTAATCTCCACAATCTACAAGATCTCTCTCTATATATGCATACATACATACATCTGCGTATGCAATTTATCACCTTGGAAAATTGTTTTTGATCCTAATAGTTGGGAATAACTGATTGTTCATTTTATTGTACCTAATCTGATGACAGTTCTACAGGAATTTGTGATCAACCCAACTAATCAGAAACTAGACCAATTTAACTAGGTTATGGCTTGTTTCTTTCTAAAAATATCTTCTATGATATGTTTTTCTAAAATTTCTTGCCCATTTTTCTCGGTCTACATTATTTTTGTGCAGGATCTTAACCTAAGTCAGTTAGCATAGGTTGAGTGAGTTTTATTGTTTTATTATTTGGATTCTAGAATATGGGTTTTTCTTTATCATTAGTTTTGTTCAAGTCCTAATTTTAATGAAGTAACAAAGTGATTTTTAGGGTGGAAAGGACTATATAATGAAGAGGAAACTTGAATGCTAAAATGTTGAAATGAAAGCTATCGAGGATCAAACACCTATGGCAAAGTTACAACACAATGTGAAGTTGATTTTAGATATAAAGAAAAAAAATGGCATAAATCATTCCCCATTTGTTTTGATTGTGGAGAGTTGCATGTGAAAGAGTGTAGAGAGCTCTGAAAAAAGTTAATGAGCTCTAAATGTTAGTGGAGATTTCATTATCATTCGCTTGTGATTGTTGCATTTCATTGTTGTGCCATTGTGTTCTTTGCATTTTATTGTACTACCCTTAGTGGAGATCAGTGGAGATCTAGGATTTTGTTATCATACCTTTCTGATTTCTATATTTCATTGTCGTTCCCTTGTGATCTCTATGACCTTGCTCTGTGATTTCTTTGTCATGTTGTGCCCTTGTAATCTATGTGCCTTTTGCAGCACTACAACATTTGGGGTCAAATTGTGATGGCAATTTGCAATGATGGTGTAATTTGGGGTGTTCGGGCCCAAATGTAGTAGTGCTTGCTCTACGATTTTCTTCAAGGGAAGAAGAGGTACCTATGTAAATATTCATTTATTTTCCTTCTAAACATGTATCTCTTTATATTTCCCCCAGCAAGTGATTAGAGAAACTTCTCTTTATGTATATGTATGTGTATATATACATACATCACACACATATGTGCGTGTATGTATGTATATATACACATATATCTACATATGCATATTTATATATATGTATATACATACATACAAACATACATATACAAAGATCACAAAGGCATGACAACGAGATGAAGAGATACATATATACATATATACATACATATATACACACATACATACATACATATACATGTACATGCATGCATACATACATACATATATACATACATATATACATACATACATACATCTACATATGCAATTTTATCACCTTGAAAAATTGTATTTGATCTTTACACAATCACCAAGAGATAATATAATTTGTAGGTATAGATTTATGCATACTTATTTTGGTATGAATAGTTTTGATTGAATTTGTCTGAGGAGAGTGAGTCTACTCATGATGATAATGGCTCCATGTATTGGGTCTTTAGAGGAGAGAGACTAACAAAAGATAAGATGTTGTTTATGGATATGGAATGATTCATTTGTGTGAATAGTTGATCGGGCAAGTTGCAAAAAATCAAGGTGTCAGTTGCAAGTAGTTTCATTAATTAGATAAGGGAATCAACTTTGAAAATGGGATGATCAAAATTGACATGTCCATCCTTATGATAAATGTCTCTATCTCATAATACAAAATTACCTCAAATGATAAGTGATAAATTATTAAATATATGGAAAATTAGAAGAACATTCATCTATAATATTTTTGGGGGAAAAAAATATAATAAAAATATAATTTGGTGGAAAAAGCCATGATCTATATGGCTCCACATTGTGGCTATTCTATTGTCTAGTAGTGGAAACTCTTCATGTTAAATATGAAGATCTTAAAATTAAAAAAGATAACTATCAGAGATCTAAATTTTGGTTTTAATGATAACAAATATACAATCTAATTTTAAGAAAATTAATAGTCTTAAATGTATATGATTAAATAAAATAAACAAGAGTACTAGTTGTAGTTGTATAATTCTAGTATTACTGATTTTGTTAAACAAAATGTTCAATAAAACAAGTATGAAGTAACATAAATGGATCATTTGCTTGATCCTATTATGACTTAATTTTGATGCATCTGATCATTACCTGGACGATATTATGCACGAGATCTTTACTCAATCACCAAGAGATAATATAATTTGTTAGTAAAAAATTTTACATACTTAGTTTGGTATGAATAAATTCGATTCAATGCAAGGATAATTTCTTGTGTGAATTCAAGACATGAATGATTAATTTAATTTAGCACAAGTACTATGCAAGTGTGTATGTATGGATGTAAAGTAGTTCACATAGTGAACTGATTTATATACATACATGTACATATGCATACAATCATCATAATCAATTATCCTTGAATCTGACCAAAGCTATTATCTTTGAACAAGAGATACATGTTTAGAAAGAAAAGAAAAGAACATTTACATAGGTACCTCTTCTCCCCTTGAAGAAATTGTAGAGCAAGGGCACGAAGATCACAAGGGAATGACAACAAAACCCTAGACCTCCACCAACGTTCAGAGCTCTCCACCCTCATTCAGACCTTTCCACCCTCTTTTCGTACAACTCTCCACAATAAATCAAAATAAATGGGGAATGATTAATGTTGTGTTTTCTTTTCTTTTTTGTTTATAATCCATAATCTACAATCCACAAGATCTTTATGTATATATACATACATGCATATATATGCATACATATATACATACATACATATATACATAAAAACAACAATGAACTTTCTAAGAGTTTACAATTCTTCAACGAAATTAATGCTTTACAAGAAAATGAATCTAAAGAATTGTTAGCTCAGAAGCAAGAACATGGTGTTGAAATAGTACAAAAGGTGCTTGACATGAGAGGTCCACAGGTGAGGGTGTTGACCAATCTTGAAAACTTGAATGCCAAAATGAAAGCTATCAATGATCAAACACCTATGCTAGAGTTACAACACACTATGAAGTTTATTTTAGATAAGGTAGAGGCAGATATTCAGAAGTTTGATAATCAAAATTTAAGGCATGAGAGAAAAGGAGAAGGAGCGGCTTTAGAAAGAGACTACATGGCAGAAACAATAGCTAGAAAACATAGAGGATATTATGGGAGCCATTG
Source organism: Cupressus sempervirens (assembly GCA_028749045.1). Classification (NCBI taxonomy): domain Eukaryota; kingdom Viridiplantae; phylum Streptophyta; class Pinopsida; order Cupressales; family Cupressaceae; genus Cupressus; species Cupressus sempervirens. The sequence continues at coordinate 723,719,144 of CM053786.1, read as the reverse complement.
GATAGAATCTAGGAAAGTGTTGTGGTAGGTACTATGACATTGGAATCACTTGCAAGTGTCTTTGAGAATTTACAGTCCAAATATCAAATTCTTATAAGAGTGTTTCAAGTATTCGCACAGTCTCCCTATGATTATCCCAAGTATCAAATTATGCTTATAAGAGTGTTCAGTCTTAGGAACCACTTCAACACCCTTTGCATGGTTTAGAGGTAATGTCATTGTGGTAGAGGCTTTTGCAAGGGAATGAGCCTCGTGATTATTGCACTTACACAGAAGCAGAACTTGCTTCTTCAAAACACTCAACTCTTCATTGAAGTTATTCTTCAATTCCTTGCATATGCAATTTTATCACCTTGGAAAACTATATTTTATCTTGCTAGTTGGGAACAACTAATTTTTCATTTTATTATACCTAATCTGATGATAGTTCTAAAGGAATTTGTAATCAACCCAACTAATTAGCAACTAGATCCATTTAACTATGGCTAGTTTCTTTCTAAAAATATCTACTATGATGTATTTTTGTAAAATTTCTTGTGAACTCTGCCCATTTTTCTTGTTCTACATTATTTTTGTGGAGGATCATGAGGTAAGTCACTTAGCACAGGTTGAGTGATTTTTTTTTTTTTGGATTCTAGAATATGTATGCAGCTAGATCAATTTTTCTGGTGTGTACCTAAGATGTAATATGCACCTTAAAAGGATCTCTAAATATACATGTTCAAAAGGAAATATAAATAGATACATGTTTAGAAGGAAAAGAAACCAACATTTACATACCCTTGAAGAAAATTGTAGAGCTAGGGCATGGCAACAAAATCACAGAGCAAGGGTACAACATGACAATGAAATTACAAAGCAAGGGCACGGCATGGAAATAAAATTGCAAAGTAAGGGCATGACACTAAAATTGTAGAGCAAGAGCATAACAACGAAAAGTAGAGGTCACAAGGGCATGGCAACCAAATCCCAAAGCAAGGGCATGACAACGAAATTCAGAGATGTATCACAAGAAAGAAATGCACCAAACACATGCATAATCATGAGGCTCATTCCCTTGCATATCTTCTATTTTATATTTTTGTAAAATTTCTTACAAACTCGGCCCATTTTTCGTGGTCTACATTAAATTTTTGTGCAGGATCTTGAGGTAAGTCTCTTAGCATGGGTTGAGTGAGTTTTATTGTTTTATTATTTGGATTCTAGAATATGTATGTAGCTGGATCATATATGTAATAAGCACCTTGAAAAATCTCTCTAAATACATAAAGAGATAATGTTTAGAAGGAAATATAAAGACATACATGTTTACAAGGAAAAGAAAAAAATATTTACATATGTACCCCTTCTCGCCCTTGAAGAAAATCGTAGAGCTAGGGCACATAGATCACAAGGGCATGACATGACCATAAAATTATAGAGTAAGGGCAAGACACAATAATGAAATCGCAGAGCAAGTGCACGACACGATAATGAAATTGTAGAAAAAGGGCAAGACAATGAAATGTAGAGATCATGAGGGCACAACATCCAAATGCACTAATCACAAGGGCCACGACAATGTTCATATCTCTCCACCTCTTTCGCGTACATCTCTCTCCAAAATCAAAAAAAATGGACAATAATTGTTGTGTTTTTTTAATGCTCGTGAGGGTGTTGCAATTACAACACTGACATTGGTATTGTGACAACGTCGAGGATAATTACAAAAAAAACATGAACATGACCACAAATTACACTGTCATAGAAATTTGACTCCAAATGTTGTATCATATTGTCTCAAGCTTAATTTATTCCTTAGTATGTGATGTTTAAGGGTGGCTGACTTGACCCCTCTTCTCCTTTCTCACTCTCCAATAACAACGACATAATGGATGTTGTCAATTCTTGTACTCAATTTCGTAGAGATGGTGGCTCCAAATAGTAGAAGATGTTAGAAATAATAATGAGAAAGTAAACTCTGAGAGAGGGGGGGAATCAATACTTCAAAAATTTAACCATAAAACATTCACCACACATTCATCTCATCATTTAGCATAAAAACTGAAATAGCTAACTACACATGTGCATCCATAGAATGAAACAAATAATACATAATACAAAAAGTTTGTTACCCAAAAATCCTCCAATGAGAAGGTAAAACTAGGGTGGGGATGACACTCGCAAATCTTCCCTACTGCAGTTGTAAAGTGTATCCAAATAAGGTTACAATTGTTTGATCATAAACTATGATCTACCCTATGAAAGGTCTATCCTATTAAAGGCTTACAAAGACTTTTAAATCTTACCCTGTTAAAGGATTTCAACACCTTGTTAAAAGTGTACCTTGTTAGAGGACTTAAAATTGTAATAAAACAAGCACTTGATTAAGAGATTTACACAAGCATGTTAAGACTACTTTGTTGCGAGATTTTCTCTACATCACTTGTTAGAATGATTTAGCACCATGATCTTTTGGTTAGCACTCTACTGCTAGATATCGGATCTTCTCTTTCCAAGTATATCCTTGATCCTCCTAATCAGATATGTATCCTATGTCGTTTAACTACTCTGCTCTATTCTCTCTACTTGATTTTGCAATTCATATATCTTTCATAAACTCCATAGTCAATGTGAATACTCTCTCTCTCTTCACTTAGCATTTATTCTTCTCTTTTCATATGCATATGCAAGCTCGTTAGGGTTTTCCATCTTTAAGAAGACTTAGGTGAGCTAGGGTTAGGTAGGAATTAATGATTGTGATTCATCCATTTTGTCACTTAATACATCCCTTGTTCTTATTGGTTGCATGTATTGCATATGGATTCTCAATATACCTTCATATATATCTTTTAGAATCATAAAAAAAATCCTTAATTCGGCCCAAAAATAGTTTACATAGGATTTTGTGTCATTACAAACAACTACGCCAAATAGTGTTTACTCGACACTTAAAAGCTCTAATGCTTGACATTCAATATATCCTTAATGCTATCACTCAGATCTTGAACGACTTGGAATCTACTATTTTACTCAGCATATATGACTTGCTCGACACTTGAGTGACTTGGCACATATCATCTTCTCAGCACATACTGGGGCTCAACACACACTGTGTTTATTGTTCAACATACACTACTTACTTGGCACATACTGAGTTGTGTTAAGTAATGACTTAAGTGTTTTGTCACTACCTTGTCAAAACAAAAATGAGATCAACAATCTCCCCCTTTGACATGAGTGGCAAAAACACTTTGTCATGCATATAAAACCCAACTATGAGCATAACTCAAATAATTTGTATACATTATTTGGCTCTCATAAAAAATTTAAAAATTTGCAAAATAGATGACATAGAGCTATCATACCTTATTGCACCAAAATTTCATAACTCCCCCTGAGTTGATATTTCCTTTCTATAGTTGAATTGTGTACCCATGTTGAGCAAGTGTGTGATCTTTTATTGTTTCCTATTTTTGCATGAGTACTCTCGCTGGCTCAAAAACTTTATAATCCCCCTTTTTGGACACTTATGTCAATTGAGTGGTACACTGATAGTGTGTTTATCCAAAAAAAAAATTATGGATCTCCATGATTATTTCCAATGCTACATCCCATTTATTGTATGTTACCTCTAGAGAGTGCTATTGAACATCTAGCTAGGCAGCAAGGTCAACTAGGCCATCATGTTTTGAAAGTAGATTATATTTCTTCATCAATGTTTCAGCGAAGGCTAGTTCCTTATGCAATACTTCCATGTGTGGGGTCAACATGGATTGGATATTAATCAAGGTATCCCTTATGTTTGCTTCTTGTGTTTGTAGCATGGCTAGCTTACCTTGAGTAGATAGTAGTCTCTAAAAATGAGATTGGCTTTGACTAGGAGATAGTATCAATGTTGTATGTGTGAGTTGTTGATCTCCTTGTAGCTAGTCAATAGCCCTTTGTACTTCTTGTGTGAATAAATTCACATCACAAAGCTTTGTGTAAAGAGAAAATATATTCTCCAACATCTTTTTCACATGCTCCATTTTGGTTGCTAAGTCAACATATCTTAGTGCAATAGAACTAGAAGTATTTTCAAGAACTTTAGAGTGAAACTTATTTTCAGATTATTCTAGAAGTTTAATATTGTAATCTAGGTCTTCATCCCTGATCTTATCTACTATGTTGACCAGTTTCTCAATGATTGATTTTTCCTCACTCGGCTCTGGAAGACTAAATACATCAAGAAATATATCTTTGATGTCATGAAGTACTTGCTTTTTCTTATGCTCTCGTCTAGGAAACTCTTGTTGTTTCTTCCTTTCAAGAACTTCATGTAGAATTCTCATTTGTTCTATGGTGATTGTTGCAAGATCAAACTCTGTAGTTCAATCACCTCATCTAAGTTTACATCTCCATAAGATGTCTCTTCAACATACTTAGATATACTAGGACTAGGCCTTGATACTTGTAAGGGTGTAGCATCTGTACTCGATCATTGAAGAGTTTGACTAGTAGGAGGTGGTACAGAAACTGGTAGGATAACCAAGGTCTGTATAGAAATTTGTTCCTCTTGCTTAGTAGTCAAAACTAACTCTTCGGTCCTATCCTTCTCCTTCTCTTCATTTTCATCTTCACCTTGCAATTATGAAATAGGTGTAGGGTTGGCTTCTTGACTTATGTAGACTCTTGTCCCATCCTTCTCAATAGTTAATATTACTTGTATTGAAGGATTTGGCACTAATATGTTGACATCTAGTGTCACTACATCCTTCACCTGATATACCACAATGGAAATTGCAATTTGTGTATCAGTTGTGATGCTTGTTCTTTTTCTTATGTAGATTAAGGGGGCACATTGGATGTTTCTTGTGAGTTCTACCATGTAGATGCCAATTTTAGCTTTCTCAATCTCATCTACTCTCACCAATATATGATGGCTGCATAATTTAGCTGTTGTGGTGGATTCAATCAAAATTTTCTTCATGTCTTCGTCTATCAAGGGATTTATGTTCTAAGAAAAGTTTTCAGGAACATCCTTAATTTGTATTGAGTCCTAGTGACTCACTTGATCTACATGTGAGGGACTAGCACTCGGCATGTATACCTCTGGTACATTTGGATCATCTTGATGCTCATCATTAGTTGTGGCCTCTCTTGTTGTTTTTTTTTTAGTACCTCCCACATGACCATCCTTGACTTGGACTTATTGTCCCTATTAATCTTTCTTATCTCCAACTTCCTCATAAACTTGATCACTTGGCTTTTCTATTGTCAACCCATAGATGACTTTCCATATCTAGGTGTTTTGTTTGACAACCTCTTCAATTTTATTTTGAAAAATATTAAAAGCTCTATTTTTGGGGGCTAATCTACCCTTGAATTTATTCATACTCTATTTTTGGGGGCAAATCTCCCCTTGAATTTATTCATAGCTTTTTCATCATTTCCTTATCCAAAGTAGGCAATACTCTAGAAAGTGTAGTTTCCCTAATCTGTCTTTCTATTTTCAAACTATACTACCACTTCTACTCAACTTGGTCATAAAGACGTTTTGGTAATGAATTGGAAATATCTATAGGTGTGGTCTTAAATGTAGCCATCATCTCATATATTGCTTCTTCCACCTTATTTTGATCAATCTTTCCTAACTTATCAAATACAACATGTACAAAACCAAACAAATCTACATTATTCTTAACATTTTCACACAAGTTGTCAATATCTAACTAGGGATTGTGGCTTAGCACCTAAACTTGATTGATGTCATCTGATTTTGTCCTCTCCTCTTCAACTCAGCTACTGGAGTGTATTTTCTCCTTGCATATGTCTTCTTTATAGGTTGGCTTGGCTCTACTGGGGCAATAGTCCTCTTTCCTTTTGGTTTATATACCCCCTTTTCTTGTTTTGTGGTTGATCTTGTGTTAAACCAATTAGCAGGTATTGTTGGATTTTATTATGAAAGTTTCACAAGCTTCTTCTTTAGTTTCTCCACTTCAAGCACATTTTCTTTCCTCTTATTTATTTCAACTGGCTTAGGTGCTTCCTCGACTTCTTCTTCCTCGGCACTTTCAATATGCTCTTCTTGGTCTTCTCTTTGGCTTAGAGTGACCTCCAATGGGGCTTCAGCTTCATGTTCTTCTTCATCATTTTCATCTTCTTCCTCTCCCCCTTCACCAAATCTCTCCTTAAGCTTCTTCACAAGCTTGTTCTTCTTTCTTATCATAGTAGATATCTTTAAATCAACTGTGATTCTTGATTTGGCTTCCTCGTAGTTTCCAAATAAGGTGGCACTCTTATCAGCTTCCTCTACTAGTAAATTTATAATAGTTGTAGATGCCTCATCTACTTTGAATTCATAAGGAAAGGGTTTTAGCCATCTAACCCTAGGTATGGTTGTCTGCACATATGTGTAAACTGCATCAACTAGAAAGCAAACATCATCATAATATTATTCAACTAGTGATATAGGAATCCTTAGCCTCTGTTTCATAGACTTCTTGAAGTTTTCAAAATAGTTTGTCATTACTATTTCAAAATTGTCTCCAAGTTGTTCAATTAGATCTGATATCTGTAATATCATTGGCCTGTTGGTCTTCCACACTATTTGACCAAAAGTTGGAAAAGTGTTCTGCACATAGAGGAATATGTAGACAAGTAGTGAACCAAATTCACATTTTGCACTCTTTGTCTTTCTTATGGCCTCCAAGTTTTTTGATAACTTCTAAAGTTGCAACTTGGCAAGGTCATAAGTGTGATCTTTCTTCATTGTCTTGTATTCCAAATCCACATCCATGCAAGATACATTATTCAATCTACTCGATTAAAAGAACTTGTGAGAAATTACTCTCACTACAAAGTCAATTATGGGATCTGAAATTTTATCTATGGACATCCCTCTTTTATTCCATGTTGCCCATGTATTCCTCTCAATTACCTAATTTGCATCACTTCGCATAATTTCAGGTTTTTTTATGGTTGGATACCCTGATACTCAGTGGATGATCCTTTTTGTGATCTTCATGGGTCCATTTTCCAACCAAATCAAATTGTTATGAATACATCTCTAAACAATGTGTATCCAATCGTTCTAAAAAACTTTGGGAAAATCTAGGGCATGGACTAACCCTTTCCATTCAACAAACTTGTACTCTTTCCTCAAAACTCCATTATCACATAATTTTATGTATGCATCTCTTATTTACATGTCTCCTACTTCTACATTTCCAATGTAGCAACATCTAACATCTTGTATCATTAAAACTTTTGATGGTATCATCAATAGCGCACTGGATGGATCTCCCTTATATGCTATCTCAGGAATAGCTTGGAAGGGTGGTAGTCTAACTTGATTACTAATTAATTTCACATTAAAAACTTATTTTCCTTCTTTCCTAACATTCACAAAAGAGCTAGATGTCATTTTATGTAAGTAGGGTTCACGAAAATTCGAACAACGAAACTCGATAGTAGTGAAATACCTTTTGAATCTAATGAATGATAATGAGTAGTAGCTGAATCCAATTTACAAATACTTGAATCTTTCTCCTCAGTTCTCCTTATGTTCTTCATGCTCTCTTTGATCTCTGATGAGTGCAAATGAGTCAAAAATCAACTATATAACCCTTGATATTGGGCAATAAATGTTTAATGCTTATACAGTTGTAAGCTCGGTTATCATAGGATTTCCACTCACTCGGCTTATACATGATTTTTGCTACGCTTGGCAACCACAATGAGCTTGGCCACTACTCACATAATTCCATCACTCGGCAACAACTGTGAAACGTTCTATGCTCAGCAACAACATGAAAACTTAAAAAACTATAGATTTCTTCCAGGTTCTAACCAATGCATTACATCTTAATTCATGCATGTATAATCTTTTTATAACTTAGATTCTTGAAATTGATGTATAATATAACTTTGAAATACCAATCCCACACATACCTTATTATTGCTTAGTTGGGGGTGATGTGATCACCTGATCCATTGGATGAAGTGACCTCATCTAAACTTGATGTATTGCAATCTTCCTTCTTCTTCCATGTATTGTTCATCTGCACTTTGACCTTCTTAACATTGGCCTTTTTTTTTCCTTTATTGTTTCCATTACTTGGCACTAGTGATCTGGTTGGACAGTTTCTACTAATATGACCAGTCTTCAAAAGGCTAAAGCATGTAGTTTCACTCAACCATCTATTGTACTTGTCTCTGAAATGTGTTCTAATGTAATTGTCAGGAATATGTCCATCTTCTTGACAACAGTGACAAATGTACCTTATGTTGTAATCTCAATTTAGGATTTTCCATTTTTTTGTACCTTTGCTTTTTTGTTTGATGTCCACTTGGCATTAGATTTGCATTCATATGCTTTATGTCCATACTTCTGACAATTGTGGCAATATCCTTCAAATTTATGTGCTTAAGGTCCTAGTCCTGCATTCATGTGCCTGATGTCCTTACATGTTGCACTTATGAAAGTAACCCTTGAATGTTTGCTTAGGGTTCTGACTTGCATTGTTTCTCATGCAAACATTTGTTGTATGACCTAACTTTCCACAATAATGACAAGTGGATTTGTAGTTCTTACCTTTTGTGTTTCTTTATTCACCAATTTTAGATGATTCTCCTTCCTCAGTACTAGTGTATCCTAATCCAACAGTATCATTGTTGGATCTAGGAGATCTCATTAGTCTCTCAAAGTATTTGATGGCTTCATTGGGTTTGTTGGAACTTTCAAAAAAATCATTTTCTTTTCTTAGTTCATTCCTCAATTGTTCATTATGTAACTTCAAGGTTGTGATCTCAATGTCCTTTCCATTCAATTAATGGTTTACAATCATTAATTGATTCATTGTATCTAGTTGCATGTGAGAAATCCTTTGTATCTCTAATGTCTTCTCTTCTAGTATGTTGGTCAATGTTATTTTGTCATCTTCAATCATGACTTTGTCTTCCTCAGCTTTCTTTTTCTGCTTGATCACCTCACATAGCAATATTGATTGGACTTCTTGTTCTATCTAAGAATTTTTGACCTCTTTAGTTAGGGTACCATTCTTTTCCATCAAATCTGCAATTGCTACATCAAACTCACTTGAGTTTCCATTCTTAAATAGTCTAGTAGTGTCTTCCTCTCGGTAATGAGTGTCATTTTTCTCAATAGCTATCTCTTTCCTTCTCCTCAATGAATATTGCAGTTCATCTCTTACTTTCATGAGTTGGTGTAGGGAAAGTAGTATTTCAATCTTCTGGTTCTCAATAGTCTTTTCCAACTTGTAGACATCCATCTTCAAGATCTTTCCTCAAAGCTATAAATCTTTCCTTTCTAGAAAACAAGGTTCTGATACCAATTATTGGAAATAACAATGGGAAAGTAAATTCTGAGAGGGGGGGTGGGGGTGAATCAATACTTCAAAAATTTAAACATAAAACATTTGCCACACACCCATCTCATCATTTAGTGTGAAAATTGAAATGGCTAACTACACATGTTCATCCATAGCATAAAACAAATAACACATAACACAATAAGTTTGTTACCCAAAAACTCTCCAATGAGAAGGTAAAACTAGAGTGGGGATGGCACCCAAAAATCTTCACTATTGTAGTTATAAAGTGTATTCAATTAAGGTTACCATTGTTTGATTATAAATTGTGATCTAGCCTGTGAAAGGTCTGTCCTATTAAAGGCTTACAAAGACTATTAAATCTTACCCTATTAAATGATTTCAACACCCTACTAAAAATGTGCCTTGTTAGAGGACTTAAACTTGCAATAAAGTAAGCACTTGATTAAGAGATTTACACAAGCCTATTAAGACTACTTTGTTAGGAGATTTTCTCTGCATCACTTATTAGAATGATTTAGCACCATAATCCTTTAGTTAGCACTCTACTACTAAATATCAGTTCTTCTCTTTCCAAGTATATCCTTGATCCTCCCTCTGTCCTTTAACTACTCTACTCTATTCTCTCTAATGCATTCTATAGTTCATATCCTTCCATAAACTCCATAGTCACCATGAATTATCTCTCTCTGCACTTAGCATTCGTTCTTCTCCTCTCATATGCATATGCAAACTCATTAGAGTTTTCCCTCCTTGAGAAGACTTAGGTGAGCTAGGGTTAGGTAGGAATCAACAATTTTGATTTATCCATTTTGCCACTTAATACATCCCTTTTTCTGATTGGTTGCATGTACTGCATAGGGATTCTCAATATACCTTTGTATATACCTTCTAGAATTGTAAAACAATTCTAAGTTGGCCTAAAAATAGTTTACATAGGAATTTGTTCCATTACAAACAACTACACAAAAAACTATTTACTCGACATTGGAAAACTCTGATGCTTGACATTCACTATATCCTTAATGTTGTCACTTAGCTCTTGAATGACTCGACTTCCACTATTTTACTCAACATATATGACTTTCTCGGCACTTGAGTGACTCGGCACATATAATATGTTCGGTACATACTAGTTCTTGGCACACACTATGTATATTGCTTGGCATACACTACTTACTCGGCACATACTGAGTTCTGTTAAGTAATGACTTAAGTGTTTTGTCACTGCCTTGTCAAAACCAAAATGAGATCAATAGAAGATAATACTCATAGAATGGGAGTGTCAATAAGATTAATTAGATGGTTGAATCAAATAGAAGAAGATGGTACTTGGTTATGGTGTGTAATATTTCCTCTAAATGCTTTACAAAATTTAGTTTTCCAATCTATCCTAGTTCTAAGTAAATTCAATTTTCCAATCTATCCTAGTTCTGAGTAGTTTACGTGATGCACGTTTATTTTTTAATTTTTTTCCCTTAGCCAATAATTGCAACCTTCTTGACAATTCTCAATTTTGTAATGCCACATCTTATTTCCTTTGGACTCTAACCTAGAAAAGCAATGTACTCATAGAAGAATACAAAGGAACACACAAAGTGTAAATTGGATAGTAAAACAAGGATTGTTGACATTATAAAGCCCATAACAAGAGCTGGGTATGAGAAAGAAAATTTGTGCCAAAATTATCATGACAATATCGTGGCTCTACTACAAATAGATGAATTCTAGATGATATTATATTATCTCAACTCGTGTCCATAAGGTATCAATTTTTAGATGAGATGATACAACAAGAATCCTTTACAACAAATTATTAATTTTTTTGCCAGGTTCAAAATAGGTATCAGGCTTTAGAAAATGGCTTGAGTCATGCCTAAGTGTATGCTTTGAAAACTCATTTATGTTTTTCATGTTAGCTCCTTGCATTCTTGTTAGTCTAATAAAGTTCATATCCATTATACAAAGAGAAATTATTATTTTCCCTTAATTAAGCTGATAGGCTTATGGAAATTTTGTAAGACTTTGTTAGTTTTTTAATTTTCCAATTGATTTTCTAATGATGATGTGTAGAAGATCATTTTGAAAAATTTATATAAATAAATAAATTATCAATGTGACAAGTTTCTAAAAACTAAGGCAACCTGACTTTATAGTGATTTTCTTTGAAATTTGTCCTTATCTAAATCCTTATTTCTTATGCCTTTCCACATAATTAGTACTTTAAACTTCTACTTCATAATATCTATGAAAAAAAGTTAATGTTTTTTTGAAATTGATTTCGATAAATCTATCTATATTGATCAAAATTTTAGGTAGTAATATTAAGAAAAAAAAATTTAAACTATGCATATTATTTTACAAAAGGATAGATTAAAAAACTATAAGTAATCTAGATAATAATACAAAAGATAGTTAATAATAATTGTTTAAATACATTGTATTATCTATAGTTTCATTTAATAAAAAAAAAATACACACAAGATTATATTGCATCCAAATTTACAACACATAACCACTATCTTTAATGAAAATGATTATTTTTAATTTAGGAAAGTAATTATGTTGTTGAGAAACTTTGTGAAATGCATAATATGTCAAAAAGTGTTGTGACAATTTCAAAAATAATAAAATTCAAGTCATTTATTTTAACTAAAAAGTACCACCTATGAATCTATAAGTCAAGAAGTTTGGTTATTGTGTTCACATTATTTGTCTTGCCACATTATAAAAAATGCAACAAGTTCATTTGCAAGTTTTATTGTTGTAGAAGAGGTGCATATGGTCATCTTCATTTGTTTTATTTTTATGTCAATAAAAAGGAGTGCATGAGATTCATTGAAAAAATAAAGGTTTTATATTTTAATTATACATTTTTCATTTCGATGTAAATGAGCACTAAATATTTTATTATGTATTGACAAAGTATTGTTTAAAAGTCTATGCCTATTGCAAGATACTTATGCATCCATTATATACAAATAGGTGGGTAAGTGCACAAAGATGAGTTTCAATTCTGCAAAAGTTCGCGCATTGAGATCATGCTCTTCTAAAAATGGACACCTATTTTTAGAAAATGGGCACCCGTATTAGGCTTGGGTGCCCAATCCGAATTTCAAAAAATGGGACCCATTTTTTTTTTTTAATATTTTTTTAAAAACGAGTACCCGTTTTTCTAAAATCGAGTACCCGTTTTGTATTTTTTTTAAATGGGTGCCCGTTTTTTAAAATTCATTTTTTTGGGGGATTTAAAATGTGTTTTAAACGTTGAAAATATTTTTTCAAAATGGGTGCTCATTTTTTACAACATGAGGCAGGATTTTTTTCTCTCAACTCGGACTTCGGTTCAGGATAGGCTTGATCAAACCAAAGCTATGCCTTGACCTTTCAAGATTTGGCTAAGGCATTGAACTAACAAATTCAGACCTTCCCATAATTTTTAAAGGGTCTTCCTAATCATTTTTTTATGAAACAAAATGTTAGGATAAACCACGGACAGAAATAAAAACTACATGCAAATATAACCAATAACAAAAAAATAATAGAACACACAGAAATGAACACAAGGCACCAAGATTTAACGTGGTTCACCCAATCCCTGGGCTACGTCCACCAAACAGCAAGTCCGATCTTATTACAATCCAGTGATTACAACCTGATTACAATCCGTAATCCCTTACAGCTCAATACCGCCGCAAGAACCAATTTCGTATCACCACATATGAAAAATACCCAACCCTAAGCCCTTTTTATACAAGTATTAAACCGCTTTAGGGTTATAACATGTCGGCCATATGTCGGTCATAATATGTCGACTACCATGTCGGCTACTTCCCAAAAATAAAAAATTTCAGGGCGATGCCCCAAACCCCACTATTTATGAAGTATGTACAGTACTTTCCTGATCAGTCACCACAATCTAACAATCTCCCACTTGGGGACTAATCAGGCTCCACACTAAACAACAATCTCCCACTTGGAGACTGATCCTGTAGCAATACAACTACTGCATGGGGCTCCCACTGGATCAAACCACCCTGGACTCTGCTGTTCTTTTATTCACATTTAGTCTAAAAGACCAACTGAAGCTGAAGAGGAGTTCAGTTTCTCCCTTGTTACAACCTTTGTCAACATATCTGCTGAATTTTCATTGGTATGTATCTTCTCTAGCTTTAACTGTCCATCCTCCAAAACTGACCGAATGAAATGGTACCGCAACTGTATGTGTTTGGTCTTAGAATGCAGAGCTGAATTCTTAGCAAGATGAATGGCACTTTGACTATCTGTGAACAAATAATTATCCTTCTGAGGATGTCCCAATTCTTCCAAGAAGAACTGAAGCCATATCATCTCTTTGGCTGCCTCTGTAGCAGCAACATACTCTGCCTCTGTAGTGGAGAGAGCATTAATCTTCTGTAGCCTAGAAACCTAGCTCACGGCTGCCCCACCAACAGTAAAGACATAACCTGTAGTACTCCGCCTGGTATCAATATCCCCAGCCAAATCTGAGTCAACATAGCCCTGTAAATTAGTAGTAGAGCCCCCAAAGTGTAAACACTTATTGGATGTTCCTCTCAAATATCTGAGAATCCACTTGACAGCATTCCAATGCTCAAATCCTGGATGACTCATATACCTGCTAACGACTCCCACTGCATGTGCAATATCTGGCCTAGTGCATACCATAGCATACATCAAACTTCCTACAGCTGAAGCATAGGGTACCTTGGACATCTTATCCTCCTCTTCCTGTGTCTGGGGACACATCTCCTTAGTCAATTTCAAATGACCAGGTAAAGGTGTGCTGACAGCTTTAGCATTCTCCATAGAGAAACGTTGCAACACCTTCTCAACATAATCAGCTTGAGATAGCGTCAATGTTCTATTCTTCCTATCTCTGCAAATCTTCATACCAAGGATTTGTTTTGCTGCCCCCAAATCCTTCATAGCAAATGCATGTGCTAATTGGCATTTCAGCCCCTTAATATGATCCATGTTAGACCCAGCTATAAGCATATCATCAACATATAAACATAAAATAATGTAGCTATCATCATCCAACCTCTTAAAATAAACACAGTAATCTGAATGACACCTATTATATCCATGCTCATGCATAAAATTGTCAAATTTCAGATACCATTGCCGAGGTGCTTGCTTCAAGCCATATAAACTTTTCTTCAATTTGCACACTAAGTTCTCCTTACCTTTGACCTCAAAACCCTGTGGCTGAGCCATATATATTTCTTCATCCAAATCACCATGAAGAAAGGTTGTTTTAACATCCATCTGCTCTAAATGCAAATCTTCAGTAGCCACAAGACTTAAAACAGTACGAATAGAAGTCATTTTAACAACAGGAGAAAATATCTCATCAAAATCAATTCCCTTTTTCTGTGCAAATCCTTTTACAACTAACCTAGCCTTAAATCTTTTCTTACCTCCTTCCTCTTCTTTCAACCTGTAAACCCATTTATTCTATAAAGCCTTTTTACTTGCAGGCAACTTGCACAAATCCCATGTCTTATTTTTTAGCAAAGATTCCATTTCATCTTTCATTGCAGACTCCCACTGAATCTTAGTATCCACCTGCACAGCTTCATCATAACTTTCAGGTTCACCAGCATCAGTAAGTAAAATAGAATACAAAGAGGGAGAAAACCTTTGTGGAGGTCTAATTGGCCTTGTTGACCGTCTAACATTCACTGGTGTGTGTGGTATTTGTTGTTGCAGTTGTTGCACATCATGAGGAATGGCTGGAACATCAGCTTTTGGAGTATCATCCAGCACTACATAATCATCTTCTTTCTTCTCATGTTGCTGCAACAGATCTTTGTACAACACTTTTTCATTGAATATGACATCCTGGCTTCTTATAATTTTATGATTTTCAAAATCCCAAAGCCTATAGCCAAATTCATTAATGCCATATCCAACAAAGACACATTTCTTTGATTTAGCTTCTAGCTTGGTTCTATTTTCAGAGTCTATATGAGCAAAAGCTTCACAACCGAAGGTTTTGAGAAAAGAATAACTCACCTTCTTACCAGTCCATGCTTCCTCTGGAATACCACAGCCCAAAGGAGTAGAGGGACCTCTATTAATCAAATATACTGCAGTATTGACAGCCTCCGCCCACATGTGTAAGGGCAACCCAGCATGCAACCTCATGCTCCTTGCGCGCTCCATTATAGTCCTGTTCATGCGTTCAGCCACTCCATTTTCCTGTGGAGTCCTTGGAACAGTTTTTTGTCTACGAATACCATTAGTGGAGCAATAATCTTCAAATTCATGACTGCAATACTCACCACCATTATCAGATCTGAGACATTTTAATTTCTTACCAGTCTCATTTTCAACCAAGCATTTCCATTTCTTAAAAGTTTGAAATCCATCAGATTTTTGTCTAAGGAAATAAACCCATACTTTTCTAGTTGCATCATCAATAAATGTAACATAATAATGAGAGCCACCAAGGGAAGATACCTGAGCCGGTCCCCATACATCTGTATGCACAAGCTCTAATTTCTCCTTTTTGTTTTCCTTCCCAGTCTTTACAAAACTCGCTCTCTTTTGTTTTCCATACACACAACTTTCACAGAAATCCATATTCACACATTTTAGACCTGGTAAAACTTTCCTTGAATGAAGTACTTTCATACCTTTCTCACTCATGTGCCCAAGTCTATTGTGCCACAACGTTGTATCAGAATCTACAGCAGCTATTTGTTCTCCCTGTTCAACTGCAGTAATTGTTCCTGAATATTCATTTTTCTCTGAAACAATCAAAGTAGAAGGAACAATATGACCTGTACAAAGATATAAGGTGCCTACTTTCACACCTTTTGCTACTACAAGGGAACTTTTTGAAACCTTCCAATTTTTATCATTAAAAGTAACTACACAACCCTCATCACCGAGTTGCCCTGCTGAAATTAAATTCCTACTCAGCTTTGGAACATGTCTTACCTCATGTAGTAGCCAATGATTCCCATTCTGCAACTTAATCTTAATTTTTCCCTTTCCAACAATCTGACAGGGTTCATTATCCCCCAAATAAACAAGCCCAAAATCCCCTTGGACATAATCAGTGAAATAAGCTCTATGAGGTGTAGCATGAAAAGAAGCACCAGAATCTAAAACCCATGAATCATCAACATTCTCTAAAGACAAAAGCAAAGCATCCTCTTCGGATTTGTTACTTACCACATTTGCCTCTTTGTCTCCATCTGATTTATCTCCTTCATTTTTCTTTCGAGTCCAGCAATCTTTCTTTTTGTGCCCTGGTTTCCCACAGTACCAGCAATCATTTGGTCCTCTCGATTGAGACCTCCTCCCCTTTGACTTTCCTCTTGATTTCCCACGATTTCCAGAGTTACTTCCTCTTTCAGTCGTTCTGCCCCTGCTTTGTGCATTTAAAGCACTTCCTGATGTAGATCCACCTGAGGATTTTCTACGAATTTTCTCACTTAAAATAACACCGATCACATCATCATATTTTAGGGTACTAGATCCAGGAACAGAATTACTCACCGCCATTACCAAGCCATTCCAGCTTTCAGGAAAAGAACACAAAATCAAGAGAGCCCTAATTTCTTCATCAAAATTGATACCCACAGAAGATAATTGACTAGTAATAGTATTAAAATCATTTAAATGATCTGCAACAGATCCACCTTCTGCCATTTTCATATTAAATAAATGCTTCATGAGAAATACCTTATTTGAAGCGGAGGGCTTTTCATACAGTGTCGCTAGGGTTTTCATCAAATCTTATGTCGTCTTTGCTTTTGTAATATTAAATGCCACCGATGGTGCCAAGCATAACCGAATGCTTCCGAGTGCCTTTCTGTCCAAAAGATCCCATTCAGCCTTTGACATAGTTCCCTGATTCTTGGCTTTTCCTTCCAACGACTTCCATAAATCCTTCTGATATAAATAGTCTTCCATTTGCATCTTCCATAACTGGAAGTTCTGCCCATTAAACCTGTCAACCCTCAACTTACCCTCATCTGCCATCGCTCCCACTCAACTGTGAGACTCCCACTTAACCGTGAGACTTTCCTGCAGAGGATAATTGAAAGACAACCTTGCTCTGATACCACTTGTTAGGATAAACCACGGACAGAAATAAAAACTACATGCAAATATAACCAATAACAGAAAAATAATAGAACACACAGAAATGAACACAAGGCACCAAGATTTAACGTGGTTCACCCAATCCCTAGGCTACGTCCACCAAATAGCAAGTCCGATCTTATTACAATCTAGTGATTACAACCTGATTACAATCCGTAATCCCTTACAGCTCAATACCGCCACAAGAACCAATTTTGTATCACCACATATGAAAAATACCCAACCCAAAAACCCATTAGAGTTCTCATTGTCCTGATTTTAAAAATATAAATTTTATAGTGTTATGATTTTATTTACTATTTTTACATTATTTTTTAATCAAAAGTGGTACTTAAATGTAAAATAGCGAGGTTCACCAAACTTTAATAACTTTTCTATTTTATAGTTTTTCTTAAATTGATGTATATGTCATCAATCTACATACAATTTTTTTTTTTAAATAATTAAAATAATAAGAATTTTTGAAAAAATGAAATTTTGATCAAATTATGGTGTCCGTATATGAGAGGTTTAAATTTTTACCTTTATAGCCAATTAAAAACTAATACTACAAAAATTATTCTATGAAAAAATTAAGGAAAAAAATTTAATCAATCTTTGATGTATTAGGTAACTTTCTTTAAAAAGGATTTACAAAAATTCATTTATTTGTGTCAAATTATGGTGTATGTACATGAGTGTGGTATGGTCCTGAAACATGCATTTTATAAAAGTGGTTTTTAAAGATCCATACCAAAAAGAAAATCTATCATATTGGAACACAAATAAATTACATTTCAAAAAGTAGATTCTAAGCACTAAAATCTTTATTTCTGGATTTTTTTAATATTTAATCTCTAAATGCCTCGAATTTTGACATCAAGTGATAAGAAATTTCAAAAATAGGAAAAATACTTCTACTTTTTGCTTAAAAATGAGACCCAACCTCTTAAACTTACCCAGCTAATTAAATCAAAAATCATTTATTTTACTTGACTTGCATTGAAGTAGACAAATCGCTCCTATTGGCTAATTGTTGCACGTATATAAATGTGCAACTACTAGTTTAGGTTTTTTAGAAGAGGTTGGGTAATGACACGTGCAAAGTTTGAATGGTCCTTTATATTGAGAAAAAGGTAAAGATAGTTTGTCAATTTGTACAATTGTTTGACGTGCATTTATCAATGTTTATCATAAATGATGATTTTCTACATTACAAGAGTCGGCTTGACAAAGAAGTTGGTAACAATCATGTGCCACGTTGACATCAGTTAAATAATTTGGTACTAACTCAAGAAATTACCAATTTTACATAAGTCCAACTCTCCTTTGGATTGGTGTGCAAAGTCGAATGAAATAATTGAGATGTCTACTAGAGCAATATACTATTTTAAGAAATAATATATTTTTCATCATTTGTAACTTATGAATGGAACTACCATTTTGAATCTTTATACATTTAAGACAAGTGGTAATAAGAATAAATGTGATACATAGAGGTCCACAATTATCATCAAGGGATTATGCAGTGTTATAAAACACATTTTTTAAAGTCGTGTCGATCAATAGATTGATGCAATATAATGTGGAAGTCAACATTAAACATCATTATTGACCCTTGAGAAAGGATTCATTTGCCTAAAGTATATGATAAATTTCAAAATAGCCATTGCCTAGAGACATCAACTTGAACTTGAATATACTATAGGTGAGAAGATATTTCCCATAGGGATTACAAGCAATTAGAAGAGGCTTTACAAGGGTTGGGTTCAACCACTATGGAAAAATGAAAGTGACTTTGGATCGGTCTTAAGTTTTCAAGGTGACGTGACATTCATTAGAGTATGTTATATTAGGAAGGATGAAGATAAGCATTTACTAATGAATAATGAAATAAGAATTTTCTAATTATTATACCTTGAGTAATATCTTAATTTTATTTTTATGGTCAACCCCTTATTTATATTTCTATATGTACTTACGAGAAATTTTCCTTCATCTTCACTCTATTCCTTGCAGAAAGGGACGAATGGTGCAATAGGAATGTTTCTAAGGCATTTTTGTGAGTGATAACATCTAGGGTTATGAAACTAAGTCAATATAAGGGGGTCTTCCGATGAGAGGAAGCAAACTACGATGAAAATTTGTTCAAATATCAAGATGGTTAAATAACTATTTGGTCTAGAACTTGATCTCATGGGATTTTCAGCATCCTTCTATATCAAGAGGGACCCTAACATTTCATTAGTGGAAACCTTGGATGAAAAGATCAGGAGGTTGATCCATGTACTTGAATCTTTAGAAGGAAGTTGTATTATCTTAACATCTTGTGTTTCCAAATATAAGGATAAATCTAGAGTTTAATACATTCACTCATGTTACTATGAATAAAGGTATGCTTCCATGATAGAGGGAGAAAATGAAGGATATGCTTTAGTTGAGTTTGGGCATCTTGGTCATATTTATTCATAGGGAGTAAACCATGTCAAGATGAAAATTCTCTAGTGATCAAGAAACTATAGCATTCAGAGGACTATGATTCACGAGATGGAGTTTCGTATGTGTATTCTAAAAGGTCTTTATGTGAATACCTAAACCATAGATGAATACCTAGAATGCTATTCACCCGGAGTACATTATCACTAAAGATTATATAATCAATATTTTCTCCAAAGCCTTCAACCAAAGTGAATTTTGTACATGTATTATTAGAGACAAGCTTGGAGCTATGGATTGAAGCCCTTACTAAGAGGGAGACTCAAGATCAATGATTTCTTGAGATGTACCTCAATGCAACAACCTTCTCTGTGAGAGATAAATTTGAGATGAAACCCATTGTTCCATCCAATGGGAATATTCATGGTGGATCTGCCCTTTGATATAGTTCATGGTGGATCTAATGTGAGTTATTGCATGATCTTGTGAGAACTTCTTGATAGGTGATGAAAGTTTACTTATGGTTACTATTGTAAGGTGTTGATCTTTACAATCGTTTAGCCTTCTATCATGATGGTTAAATAAGTAGTATTCATACTACTATAAGTTATATTACTGAGATATGGCATAGAAGATACTATGAGATGTAGTATCATGGAGACACCATGTACAAATATCTTCTTTGGCAGACATCATAAGACATAATGTCAATGTACATACCAAGAAAAGATATGAGTATGGTGAATATCATATGGTTGTTATACTTGGGCATACAATACTTTTGATGTAATAGCAGTACATTATAAATTTTATTTTGATAGAGATCATCCTCCCTAGCTAAGAGGGAGTGTTAATGATTGTAGCTTCGATTAGATGATTCCAATTGATGAGATTAAATATTTAAATGGCATATTATCCTTAAACATTTGATATATATCCTTCTCTATTATTTTCATGGAGCATTATTGTTATTGATAATAAAATATTAAGAAGATATATCTATATATATAATATATAAGAGATATATTATACATATGTATATTATAATAAATTGAGCAAATATCATTTGTGAAATATGTTAAAGAAATAACTAATATGAGTTAAGATATTAACAAAGAGGTGTATCCCTATGGGAGACATGCCTCTTCATATCATATACATATTCATTGAAAGAGTAACTTGAAACACACAAAAATCAATAAGTGTCATTACAAGTTACAGCAACAACATATTGAATTCGCGTATACATCTAGAGGACTATGATTAAAATCTAAAATTTGTATTTCCTATAATCTGATAACAATTGGCATCCCCCCACTCTTAATATTTCCTATTGCTAACAATTGGTATCAGATCTTGGTCATAGGCTTGAATCTCCTTCTGTAACGTTGTTTGGGGGGGGGGTGTTTTGGTGGGCATTGTTGGAGTAACCACCAACGTTCCCCTTTAGGATGTGTAGCATGGATCAACCACCTCCATGTTCTATAAGTCTAGTGGTTGTATTAGGCATTGACATGTCAATCTTTTGGTGCAATGGCAACCCTATCTTGTAACAAAGAAAAGATGAAACATTATGAAAAGATGGGCACTATGATGAAGAATTTTGAAAAATAATGTAAATTTCATCAAAAGGGGTAAGAGAATATTCTTTATCATCTTATGAAAAAACCCCTAAGATGAGATAAGATAAGATAATGATATTCATGTCTGACAAAAGACCAATAAGGAGTGCAAGGGACTGGAAGATACAACAGGGTAGAAAAGCAACCTAGCAGGAGCACAAAACAGTGTCTAAAAAGGAACTAGCAACAAAACAAAACAAAGACAGGAAACAAGAATGAATAGACGAGAGAAGGACTAGATATCCTTTCTCGGTACAAAGAAGTCCATCACTGGAGGATACAAGCCTAGGAGACCACGGGCCCGAGCCTAAATCTGAGTAGCACTTGGAGTAGAATGTCATTCCCTAATGAATCTGTGGCAATACAATGAAAATGGTGTAATGCCTACAAATTCCTCAAATGAAGAAGACAATGAAATCCTCAAATTGATTTATAAAGATGATGAAGATGAAATTTTAGATAAAAGAGTTCATATATTAACATTCTCACACATCAATATGGGAAATATTATCAAATCATGAAGACAATGGGATACCAAGGCATAGGGCATATTGGAAAAGAAAGGAGGGATTTTTGGAACCTATAGAAACCACATGGAGATCAAGAAAACTAAAACCTGGATTATGGCATATAGACCAAGGTTCTAGTGAAAACAATTATTCTCTTTTTATGAACAGATAAATAAATTAAATGCACAAAGTGATGAAGACTCGAACAAATTAGAATAAACCACTCATATTGTCTTCTTGACTCAATATTTGAAACACAAATCAACCTTGACTCTAGCCTTTGGTTAGATCCAACTGAGCCTCCTAATTTTGATAAAATCCTATAAATGGGATGCATTCTTAGAGAAAATCATTAACTCTCATTTAGCACCACCATTATAATGAATTGAGTTCATATTTTTAGCATCATTTTGAGAGCATTTTAGTCTTGATGTAGCACTATTAGACTTATTTGCATAACAATTCACCATTTTTTTAGTATAATTTGCATCATGTGCTTAATTTGTACTCTCATTTTTTAGGTTGTCACTGTAGGAATGCTTTGCAAATAATAGATCATTCAAATTTTCTTTCTAATTAGAGAAACATAGGTTGGCTATCAAATTTTCAATTCAAAGTTCTAATTAGCTTAAATGTTTTATATTTTTTAATTGATTTGATTAAACTAAACCTATGAAGATATTTTTAATACACACATAGTGAGAGATATGATCAACATTGGTAACATGCATTAAGCATTTGAAACATACATGTATGGTATATTGGACAAATAAGATTCTGCAAAAAATTACAACATAAGCCATAGGAGAAAGATAAGGCATGACCAAGTTATTCTAGGAACATTTGAATTGAAATGTTGAAATTAAACAATAATTGCCATATCCCCTAGTGGTTTGTACAAAAATAGGGATCTTTTGCCAAGTCTTTTGAAATGGAGTGTTAAAATCAATGATCGCATACTAAGGTGTTGATGTGGTTATTAGTTATTGCTCTGAAAGTAAGGCTCTACCCCCCTTTTCATTGAAGTGAAGAAAAAAATATATTTCCTAAATTATTCCATGAAGCAATAACATTAGATGGATGTGAAAAGTACCAATACATGGATTATCCTTAAAAGAAATTATGAGTAATCTTAGAGCAACATTCTTCTTAGTGGCATGGTGAATGATACATATGTCCATGATATCTTAAGTTTTTTTAGAGTGTCTTTATGTCTCCTCCTACATACTTTAGAAGAGCCTCTAGAGGATCTCATCTACTTGCAAGGACTAGACAAAACAAAATATTGTCACTATTCAAACCAAAAATAAATTGGTAGCTCAAAGCACAACCATCTAAGGTAGTGGTCATAATAAATTTGGTTGTGCTACCTTTCTTTTGTGGTTATTTACCAATGAGGGAGGCAAATATTAGGGTTAGATTCTAAAAGGGATCTTATAGCATTTCTTTCACTCATGAAATCCTATTATATGAGTTATTATCTCATTCAATGAAACCATAGTTATGGGTTTTGAGTCCTATTGAACATGCCAAAAATTATTAATATTTTATTATAATATCTAAAAACTTCACCTCATATTGAAATTATTTTAAGTGTGGAATTTAACTTGCAAAACAATCTTTGAATCTTTAGAAACTAATTCTATCTATTATCCTTATAGAGTTGCATCAATGTTATTAAGAAAAAACAATAATATTTTAGAAAGTGAATATATCCTAAGGGGATGCACCTAATAGTTATTTTTATATTAAAATTTCTTATAATTCAATTTTCCAATCAGTATAATGTAATGTGGTAATAATAAAAGACTATAAAATACATAATTTTGGACAGACATAATACGAAATATAAAGCAAGGTATCAATATATAATTATTAGTAAGGACTCCATGAAGACATTTTGGAAAACATGTCAATTTTCCTTCATTAGTAAACCAAGATCAAATTTAAAAAGCCAAATTGCATAGTTCTTAAATATGGGATCACATCTCCTAATGAATTCACTTATACATAAGGAAATCATCACAAGTCGACAATATATAAGGGATTTCATTATTATCAATAAAGGGAGGTAGACTATAATAGGCAAGGGCCTTTTGTTGAATTTTTTTGAAGATGGTTGAATATTTAAGAATTGTGCACCTTATCTTTTGTAATTTGTGTTTTTTGTTCATCAATTTAAAGGAATTCATATTATGTTGAAATGTGTCGTCAATGGACCATTCCTAATAATTATAAATTGACCCCTTGCCGACATTTGTACCAAAATCTTAATCAATTATCGCAAAAAATATCATTTGAGAGTTATATGATGTTCACTTTCTATTGACAGTTTGATGTCCAAATTTGAAGACAATTCATTGATATTGTGTTGAAATGTGTCTTCATTAGATTATTTCTAATAATTATTTATGATACCTTGCCTAGATTTGTGCAAAATTTTCAATAAATACATCATTAGAGTTTAATTTGATGTTCACTTTCAGCTAAGAGTTTTCGAATAGATCTATTTTATACAGATGTCACAACAAGAAAATTGGCAAATTTATTAATCATTTAATGAACATTGGGCTATCACATGTCCTTAGGATCCAAATCATCGAACTTTATAGGCCTTAGTTAACTTGATGATGTGCAAACTATTAGCTAATGGTGCAATAAAATGAAGTTATCAAAATGACAAATTTAATATATTGTGTGAGTCAATTATATTTTGTTATAAGAACACAATATTTCCATAAAATGAAATGCTTGAGTCCACCCCCATTGAGCTAGCATTAAATGACCATAAGACTATTACAGAAATAAAGTTGGGGATATGTGGAATAATGCCACATGTGAATCATTACATTGGTTATTTTTGCATTTCTTCAAATAGTTAGGTCCCACCTTGAATACAATGTAATATTGTGGACCAATGACATAACTGGGAGAAGCCAAATTAAAAAAATTTAAAATATAAATACACGCTAAGCAATCCCCCATCACTGACGCCGCATATTTTTGGAAATTAAATTCAAAGAAGCAATAGAAATTGGGAACCACCCAACAACTTTAATTGTGACAATGAATGCAATTTGAGTTTCCCTTAGTAGAAATTGTTGAAGTCCCTTATAAACAGTGATTGTCCTATGTTTCCACGTTCATCTACATTAAAGGCATTTCCACTATGATATCTAAGATTCTTCATTAGAGAGAACAAACCTTGTTCAACTATTAAAAACCTCATCCTATCTCTTAAGTTTCCTAACGACATTGTAAGACTTGGTGTTTATAAGACTATGTACTCTTATACGGCACCATATATTAGTGAGAATTAATTTTATTAGCATTAGAAATAAGAGCATAGTATCAACACTAGACAAGCATTTTCAAAAACCAAACCCTCTTCAACACTCCAAAAATAAGCACCACATTTACAGGCTGGTTGGGCAAGTGATTGGCTGAAAAGAATTTCTCTCAAGAGAAAAGTGAAGGCAACAGAAATTGGCAACCAACCCAACAAATTTTTTTTTTTGACAAGAGATTTCCACAATCCATTATATTAAGATGCAATAAATTATGGATTGAATTATGTAAATTGTTGTTTGCTGAGATTTTGGATCATATATTGTTGTCCATCTGGATGATAGAGAGCATTAGATAGCACAAGGAGAAAACATGGATAAAGTTGCAGACTTGGACAAAAAGCTAGATGTAATGGACAAGTTGGAAAGTGATGTAGAAGTTGAGGGAGAGGTGGTTGGAGACATAGAAGTAAAGAATGTACTCTTGCCTTCCACCTCTTCTACTAGATTTAGCTTGTTTAGGTATGCAACATTATCAATGTTTTCTCCTTGTGCTCTTTTAGCTCTCTATCACCCTAGTGGTTGATCACAGTGTGTGATCTAAAACAATAATGCAAAAAAATCTAACACAAGTTAATCCATAACTATAATATCTTAACCTCAATTGCAACAATAGATGGGGGTTGAGTTTCTTTTGGCAATCAAATATTGCATTCGCGTAGAAACCACACTTGTCTTTTGTCTTTATTTCCACCTCTTCCCTTTGTCTTGTCTTAAAATATTTATCTTTTTTATAATATTGTTTGTAATTGTAATAATACACATCAAAGTTATTCTATTATAGCTATATAATAATTTAAATTATATTTATTGAAAAATCAACTAACTACATTAGCATCTTCTTTCTTCTAAATATTCTTAGACATGAATTCCTTTGTTAATATTTTTAACATTACTTTCATATTTTTATTTATGTTTAAAAAATTATATTTATGTTCGTCCTCAAACTTGTAATTGATAACATTTTTTGTCATGTTGCTATTAGGATTCAACTAAGTAGATTTTGATTCAAACTCATTAATCCATTTTCATTAGTGGTTCAAAAGAACCTATCTCTCATGAGAATGACTGGAGCGCTTAGAATTCATTGAATCTAGATTATGAAGCACAATAGGACTCTCAGGTCACCTATCCTAGTACTATTCTAGCTCAAGTGTTCTTCAGGAAAAGCCCAAATTGCATGCAACGACTTTGCAAAACCTTTAGCAAGTGTCCTACCTCCTTGAGTTCAGCAATTGATCAGTAGGAGATTTTTTTTTTTTTGTAGCAAGTCAAATTGTGATAACATCGATGTTAAAAAAACTTTTAAGCTCTATACTTTGTTTAAGTTGAGGTTTTTAATCAGGATTCGTATCATTTAAATAGAAAACTTTTTTTCAAAACAAAAAGGATTTGTGTCATGACATATGCTAATTTTATTGACGTCACTTGTTCAAGTAATTTTTACAAAGAACCATTTATTTCACAACAATATTTGGCATTCTCGTTTTTCTCGTATTTGTCACATCTTCAATGCATATTTCTGACTGTATTATCCCATCTGATTTTCAGACTCGCAAACATAAACGTTAACAGCCAGATTTGGTAGATCGTATTAGAGCTACAAAGATTCAACCTAAAGAACACTGTAAATTGCTCACAGACCTATGAAAAAGCCAGAAAATCTCTCATAGTTACAGTGAACTAGAATCATTATTCAATTATTTCATGGGCGGTGCTGCATTCATATTCCCTGTACCAATAATCATGCATTTTTACTGTTTCAGATGATGTTGAAATAAGGAAGCCATCTCAATCTGCATTAAACACAATAAAAATGATGATTAAATACTACCTTGTATACAAAAAAGATATACAAGAAGCAGCAAAAATGAGAGTCTCTATGAACTTATTAATGTATTTTGTTCATATCTTTGCCAGTAAACTGCCACAATTAACGAGCCTAGAAGACCTCCATAAAGTAAAGAACGGAACATGAAATGTAAAATCAATGTTTTCAGACAATAAACTTGATTGCAACCAAATGCACTTTTTGGTTCAGTAGATCGCTCTGATTAAGTTGATTCTTTAGATATATGAAAAAAAATCCTTAACACAAACCTTGCTTTATACCTGCTAAGAACGAAGCAACTAAAGCCAGAATACGTTACAAAAGGTTTCTTATTTTGTACTCCCTTACAAAAGGTGAAATCTAAATAGCTCATTTTGAAGGCATTGAAAGTTGTTTTTAATGAATGTCTTGGACAAGGGACTTTATTAGTTTCATTGAATGCAAAATAAATATAATATTTTAATAAAATGACCAAAGACACATTTGCTGTTTTTGAAGTTCTAAAATTTTCACTTATTTAAAAATTATATAAAATAGTTCAATATGATTCACTCCCACAATTTTTTATAAGAAAATAATTCATTTTCCTAACAGTTTAATTCCCAGCAATTTAAAGAACTCTCCAGATTTATCAGCATGCAAGTAATGATCATTTATGAGGCCATGTACAGACACATTTTGTTCAGCTGTATTCTCCACTGCAAACTTCGTAAATGTTGAAATATGCTCAGAGATTCGGTGAACGCCAAAGGAGACCACAAGGAATATAAGCTAGGTAGGAGCCTGCTTGGGTATTCCTCTGTTATTAGTGCCAGATAGCTCAATTGAATAGCTATAAAATTAGGAGAATGCTTTTGCACTCAGAATCAAAAAAAATCGCACTAACAAATTGCTCTTTATTTTCATTCCTTGATTGATCTTTGGAGAAGGCTTTTGCACCCAGAATCAGACTCTTGATAATTTTGCTGGACTTCCCCATGGGCAACTCCTTTTCTACATCTACCTGCATTTCCATGGACCCTGATTGTTTTCTTTCTTATCACAAACAGCTGGCAAATGACTGTTCATAAATTGAGGGAAACTTCTCATACGAGGATTAACAGGGCGTAGATTCTGTAAATTGTGAAGTGTCTGCCCACATTCACCAAATTCACCAAATCAATGTTTTTTACTCACACACTTCTCCCAAATATCCAAACTCTGAAATTGGACCTACAATATACTTAATAAATCAGAAATCTCCACTCTCTGATCTCTGATTATGCACAAAATACCCCCATCCCTATCCAAACTCTAGTCCTGTATTTGCACTGCACAATTTTACAATCTATTGATGCCCATTTGGGTCATGCGAGACCATATTGGCATCAGCCCCATTTTGACAACTGAGGACAACTGAGGACAACACAGCCCTGCCTGCCTGCTTGCCCTGTCAGTCTCAAGTAGTACTGCTTACAAACCTCCAGAAGCAATCAGCGATCAGCAATCAAAAAAATGTAACTCCAATTTAGCATCTGGGGAGTATCCTAGTGTGCTTCCTTAGCCAATATGGTTCCCGGCTTCTCCGTTTTTATATACATTCTTCCTCAAGTGAGATCAAAAAAAATCTTTACCCACGGCTTGTACTCGAGAAATAAGAGTATGGGATTCAAAAAAATCCTTCCTTAGCTTTGCCCAGAGAAGCCTTCAAATAGGGGATTTTTCCCTATCACAAATCATGGAATCCCTGGTAATCTTCTCCAACAAGTGGAGTTACAGAGCCACCATTTATATATGCTGCAATAGAGTAAACCAGGATGATAACAAATGGGCTCTGAAGAGAGTGGAAACTGTGAAAGCATAGATAAGCCACGTTTAAAAGAGAGCGCAAGCTGTGAAAGCACAGATAAGCCACACGTACAGGTGAAAAAATGCCACAAGTTCTACTAAATGAGTGAGAGTTATGGTTCATATTAAGAAACCGTAGATATCAAACTCACAAAATCTAAGATTCCAAACCGTGCTCTTTAAGATATCACTGTATTGGTCAGAAGAATGGCAAATATGAGGCAAAAATACTAATGGTTAAGGAAGAAGATCTGTTGCTTTATTTCTTCTAAGTATTGGTAATCGAACTGTTCTACTGCAAATGATACGAGAGAGGGCTTCATCAAACCTGACCCAAAAGATATCATATAATTAATGTGTATAGGGCCACCACTTGAGCGCCTAAGAGAGGACATAATGATCATCCCACAGGCATCATTCAGGAAGCCTCCTATTGAAGGAATAACTTTTGTTATGTGTGACAATATTTTCTATTTTTGCAGATGTTGAAACACCCTTAGGTATGTAAAAATGCTTGCTACAGTTGTGAAGTATGTCAGCACTAGTAAACAAGTTACATGGTAGTAAGAAAAATTATGTTGATGGAGTTAGATCAAGGTTTGTTCTTTTTATATGATACAGATTATTTGTTTCTTTGTTGTTGATGTTTTTTTCTTTTCAAGAATTAGAATGTTCATTAAATATTATATTTTAAAATGTTGATGTTTATTATTATATGAATAATGTTATTTGCAAATTAATAGCTTAATGTTCTTTAATTTTTAGATATGTGTTTTATACATATTTGATAGTTATTTAAGTGATTGAAAATATATAACATTACAAATGCATGCTTGTCATTCTAAAATTTAAGAGAATATATTATATTTATATATATTTATTTCTAACATGTCAAACAATTTTTCTGATTATTTTATTTACTTTTATCCTAGAACTATGCTATATTGTAGATCTCATAGTAAATATATCCCAACTGCTACTTCTTATTTTTTCACATTTACTTTATATGTATTTTAAGTATTCAAAGATCAAACATTTGTAATTTGCTTGTATTTTTTTTACTGCAAATATATTAACTCTTCTCACTTCTCCAAATTTTGTGTTTTATACTTTACTTTCCAACCTACAACTCTACAACTATTATGCATATGGCAGGAACTATGACACTTTGTTTCTCTTGTTTAAAGGTGAAAACTGCTACATGAAGCTAATTGTTAATCCCTATGCTCCACGGAAATGACGTTTTAGGGGACGGGGACGTGTTTCCGGTACGGGGACGGGTCAAAGCCAGAATTTAGGGGATGGGGCCTTAGGGGATGGCAATTAAAAATATAGGGGATTTTTTTATATAGAAAGACAAAATTCAGGTATGCATATCATAACATTGATAAACCATTCACCACAGACATTTTAGAAAATTAATACACGGAAAATTATCAAATGACAAATACTAAGTACCTCCATTATAAAATATCACATATATACATAGTAAAATCAAAATGCCTAAAGTCTCCAAGTATTATGCATAAAACCATAATGGAATAAAGAGAAGTGCAACTAAAATAGTAAGTAGTAAAGAGAAATACTAAATGCAATCTTTCCTCACTGCTGCTACTACTGTTGCTCTATGTTCTTTTTCCCTCTTAGCGAGTACATATCTTAAAATGAGTAGAAGAGTTAGTGTTTTAGTGTTTTAATGGACAAATATGGTTTGCACATATTTATTATGTCTTTAAGACAACTATGGACCCGCACAAAAGGAAAAATTTATTGTTTTCTCTTTACCCGACTAGCTGGAAAAAAGGGGACAGCTAGAAGTTTTGAGGACGGCTAGGGGATGGCCCAGGTACTGCTGGCCATCCCCAAGTTTACTGCCCAAAATTTTTTGCCGTTTCGGGGACGTTTCTGAATTTGGCAAAAAAGCAACAGCTTTGGAGACAGCAAAAATCTGTCCTGCGTCACTGTTTCGTCCCCTGGACGGGTACGAGCCTAAAAGCATAGGGGGCACATCCTGTGGAACACTGGTTAATCCTATAATAAGTAGTTTTAAAGAAAATAAGGAAGAAAAAAAAAATACTGCTTCAAACAATTAATAAATGAAAATTGATTTAATTTCGTCACATTAGAAATCAGTTGGAGTTTCAATGCAGCTTGCTGTGTTCTAAAAAAGATTTATAGATTGGTAGGATCTGATTGATGATAACTTTGTAGTGTTCTGATATGGAATACGTCATGTTGGCTGTACATCTAAGGCAGGTCGTCCCATTTCAGGGTATTCATCATAGGGATGATACTGCCTTTCCTGTTACACATTCTTGTTTTTTGGGTTTGATGCAGAGCATCCAACCTCTAAACCACCAAACTAGAGATACACTACCCGAATTTGCCAACTTGGTGTCCTACAATTCAACACCTTTCCTGTCATAAGATTTTCCAAACCCTCTGTCTTTCAATTCATATTGTCTTATTGAGATGCCTTTGATCTCTCATTCCTTAAACTGCTCTCACACCACCTTTGCTCCCAACCCTATCAATTTGACTCCCCTACACGTGACTCAACAACCCATTACTGTACTCCCCAGAAAATCTCTAAGGCATATGACCCATTCACATTATATTTATGACTGTCTGCACACCCTCACTTACAATGAACATCCCCCTCTTTATGTTTGAAACTTAACCAGTCCCTTCCCAATGAACTCAACAGGTCTTCAACACCTTCTTAGACTCCATAAAAACCCTCAAGCCCTTCACTACCCAATTCCTGACCCACATACAAACTTGGACTCTGTTTACTGTCAGACTGTGACAGTTACAGTCACCCAAATGTATATTAAACCAAAAAGTCTTCCCATCACTTGGAACTGTCAGAGATCTTCCCACTACACGTGCCTAGATATTCTGGCACCCTCCGTCATATCCTTGCATGCATTGATTTCACCCATACACAGTTTACTGGCTAAAAACACATTTATGAGATAGAAAAATTAGAGTTTCCTTTATTGGTTCCACGTGCAATTTAATGCATGGTCCTGTGCAAACACTGGGGCATCAAAAGCATGCTAAATATAATTTACAGCATGCTAGATATTCCTTGAGTTTATTGGACGAGAAACATGGACTTTTTACATTGTTTTATGCCACTGGAAACCCCAGTAAGGGTTTAACCAGTTTAAACAAAAACTTGAATATCTTTCTAAGAACTGAAAGAAACGAAATGATTCAAACACCAAAATGTAAAAGAATTAATGCCTCGTCAATGTGAAACAATTGTCAGATCATTGCAATCAGTCTATGCATAAAAACGGACTGTGATCAGTCTGATTTTACTGGAAAACCGTGATTAACAGCAGAGAACCCTTGATTTTGTATTGCCAATTCACAACTTCAACCATTACAGAGCATTTACATGATATTCAAATCTATTTAAAACCATCGCTATGGAACAATTTCCTTAATTACCTAAACATCGCTATTTCACAAGGAATATGGACCAGTTG
This sequence comes from Cupressus sempervirens, assembly GCA_028749045.1. Lineage (NCBI taxonomy): Eukaryota > Viridiplantae > Streptophyta > Pinopsida > Cupressales > Cupressaceae > Cupressus > Cupressus sempervirens. The sequence goes on along the minus strand of CM053786.1, from coordinate 723,686,637 downwards.
CAAAATAGCGAAAACATCACTATGTCACAAGGTTGATAATGTGAGTTGTGAACAGCGCAACTACTTATTAGGACAACTTTGTCAGACTGTTTATTAGTGTTGTTTTATTAGGACCCCTTTGTAGCAACTTATGTCATCTTTCAGGACCTACAACCTAATGACTGCATTATTGCACCTATTAGGCTCTTTATGGCATTATTACATTAAGTATGGTCTTTGTAGACCTTATTAGCAAATCTTTCATTGGTTGACCTTCATGTATGTCTTTGGGGTAATGGAGTGCCTCTGCACCATACTCCCCCCCACCTGAAAAGAACTAACCATGAACCACAGGGATACTGCATTCCTTGAGTACCTGCAAAAAATGGGTAAGTACCTGTACGTGAAGTTAGAAAACAAGGAGAAGCAGATAGGAAGGGTCCCACTTGTTCATGACCCCAAAGACAACCTTTGGAACTTGATCCACCATCTTGCCCACAGGAGGCTCATCCTTCAAATTTGTTTTCAGACTTGTGGTATCTGTGTCTGCCCTGTCCATATTCTCTTTCTTGTGTATAATAGGACACATAACTGTCCCTACCATGACCCCTTCAAGCAACCCGGGTGGTGTGATTCCTCAAGCCTTGGAATGGCATGAACTTCTTCCCTCTTGAGAGGCTCTTGCTTACAGAACATAATGATCTTTGACTCATGAGTTGCTATCATACAATACTTCCCTATCAATTGCCACGCCTTCCTTATAGAAAATGTTAACAATACATAGGAATTATGTAACAGAATCCTGTCCCAGTATTGTCCAATCTGAAAATCTACATAAGCTTGCTCCTTCACAATTAATGAGTAATTGTCTGAGACCCAACATGTCTTATAGGGTCTTGGGTGGGGTATCCTAGCCAAATTGAATTTATCTACCATTTCATTAGATACCATATTGTCCTGTGAACCAGAATTAATAACTACTTTGTGAAGTTTACACCTACACTTTCTTACAGTTTTGAATAAGTTCCTTCTTGGACTCAAGTCCTTGTTGCATGGCCACACATCGTGTCTTCTCATCATCAACATTTCTCCATCTTCCATTAGTCTTGCTCGTCTGATATGTTCTTCCTCATTTTCTTGGACCAAACAAGTCCTCTTCCCTTGTCATTGAGAGTTAGGTGTTTGTTTCTCAGGGCACCTATTGGCTGAATGCCCAACTTGATCACAATTGTAGCACCTCCCTGCTCGTCAAGAATCTGACATCCCATTTGCTCTAAATCACATGTGACCTATGTTTCTATCATCTGACAATCTCCAAGAGTTGTCTGCAACTTTGTAACCAGTTTTCTCAATGTCTCTTCTTCATAACCCATAAGCCCTTGATACGTGAAGAACATTTCACAGGATGGAAGAATGTCACATGAAATCATCGAATCTCAATCAAATTTAGCATTCTCATCCCAATCATTGAGAATCTCCTTCAAATCATCTGCTTCTTCAGTCGAGGAAGAAATCAAGCCTTGCTCCATTTCATTCAATGAATCATATCTTTGATACGCTTAAGAACTGCAAATGTTTCTATAATGGCTCGAACTCCTTTATAAATGACTTCCCCTATCCAAGACTTAGCAGCTTCAATCAGCTTTCTTTCCTTGGATGTCTAAGACAAAATAACAGCACTTTGAGAAAATTGTTGCCGAATGACTTCATTTAGGCGAGCAATTTCCTGTTTGAGTTGATTCTTATTTTCCCATAATTCATGATTGCTTTTTGATACATTAGCTAATGCATCTGGAGCATCTTGCAAACAACTCAAACGTGACTCCTTCTTGATTTGTACCTTAGTGAACTTGTAATTAGAACGGGTAAATTCTTCAACAGGTTTGTCCACCAGTGGCTCAGCAGCTTCTACAAACTTAGTTTTCTCCGAATCAACTAAGATGCTTGAAACAATCTTATCTTTCAAAGATTTGGACTTAGATTTCTTTACAGGGAGGTTATCCGGAGGTACAACCACTTTCCTTCTCTTCATTGTAATCCTGCTCAACCATGCACGCAAGCTGAAACTTTCATCTGTAGAAACAGGTACAGTGGAGACCATTGGCATTGACCCTGATTGTATCTTCGTTGTGACTAAACAAGATTCAATCTGCACCGCTGAATTCATAGGTGCATAATGCAAGGATTCTATTATGAATAGCTCAAAACTTGTCAGAGATGTATCAAGTTGAGAAACTTGACCCTTTGTAAGAGTTGGAAAATCTTCAAGCACACTTCACAAATGTTCATATTGTTCATTTGCTAAAATGAGAGGAGCGGTTGAAGAAATAGGAAGAGCCAACATGTTGACTTCTGAAACTGTAATAGGTGTGAAAACGGTAGAAAATGAATCCACATAATCATCTATCTCATCCAAAAAAGGTGCTCCATGCATAGATGGTACATGAGTCTGTGCAAGTCTTGGAGGAGATATGATCATAACTTCCCCTTCTTCTTCATCTTCTTCGGTTTGATTTTGTTTCTAATTCCTCCTCTGATTCTTGAATTGGTTAAGGGATCTAAGATGAATTAGATCCCTTTTTGCCCTTCCACTTGAATTTAAGAGACTTCTTTGCATCAGAATAAGAAGCTCCATCTTTACCTGTTATTTCCAGCTATGACTTCCTTCCAGGAGGACCAAAACTTCCACAATCCAAACCCAATTTTAGATTAACCCTTTTGAGGCCTTTAATTTTCAGCCACTTCTTGGTGTTTGCTAAAATGGATTGAAATCTATCAAGAATGGATGTACCTTCCTTCTATTGCCATTGAATGGGAAAAGGGCATCTTTTATTAAAACCTACTTGATAATATTCGGGATCAAGAACATTGCCATAATCTTCAATTTGGAAATCCGACGGGATCTCAAGCATGTTAAGATCAATGATTTTTTGCAAAGTTAATCTACAATAATCCATCTTCATTATATCTAGTTTTGTTCGCATGTCAATCCAAATATCCTCGATGCGATGAACATGTGTGAAAGCCCTCTTGAGTTGAGAATTCATCTCTCTATAATCAAAGTCAAATCTAGCTTTGAATTTCTTCAAAGTGATCAGCTACAATTATGCTTCCATATTTTTTGCTTTATGTACAAAATCGATCAAATAATTGCCAATTGCCAAGGGTTTGGCAAAAGAAATACCGAAACTAGGTCTATGTAAAGCATGTTTATCAGATTGAACTTCCATAAGTTGTCTAGCTAATTCCATCAGAATGATCCTATCAGTAGCATACCTAGGTAAGGTATACGGTTCACCTTTAAAATATCCAACCCTCAAGTAAGTAAAAGTTGGAACTGGATAAAGATACAACCATATTGATTTACCTTTTCCCAAGCTTCATCAGATACCCTTTTGATGGATAACTCTCTATCAAACAAACACCGAAAATGCCCAAAGAAAGCATCCTGAACTCTTTTGAAATGAAACTTATTATTAGCCAGAGTGATCTGATCATAGTAATCCCAAACTGGAATATGTAGACGATCTCCTTTGGTTGAGAGTCCAAAGAAAGATCCCATGGCAGCAGCAATATAAACAAGGTGTAGTACTAATCAATTCTCTCCAAAAGATATGTTCTTTATTTTCCATTATCTAGAAGATGAATTTATACATCCATGGTTCAAAATTGGTGGAATCTTTAAGACCACAAACCCTTCTGAAAAGAATGATAAGATCTTTATATTCCTGCTTGAAATTAGACCTGTGAACGGTCTTTGGCCATCTGGAGAAGTTGTTCCTCTTGGTATCCAACCAGTATTGATTTACATACTTCTTATAATCTCCCTTCTTCTCATTCCATATTTCCAAAGATGATTGTTTGGTCAGATCTACGCATTCTGCATTATGTGGCACTTTGAAAATTTGCTTGATAACTTCTGAATTAAGACTAATAACAACTCTGCCATCAACATCCTCGATTGTCATTGACTTTGGGCTTAAACATTTTGTGCATCCGAGAACAAACTCAAGTTCCATGGCAGCCATGGGAAACGTAGATACCAAGCGAATATGACTTCTCTTGATATGTTTCATCTCATGATCAACCGGGGTTTCTATTCTCTGTAGAAAATCAGTCATGTCCACGTGTCTGATTTTTGTGTCTAATACATTGTCAAGAATGGATGTGAATTGCGATGGAGTTCTATGAGCCAACTCTTTATCAAACTGGTATTTCATTTTGCCCTTAGATTTAGATGGCATCTCTTGTGTTGCAATACAAGAATCCCAAAACATTACATCATCAGAGGAAATCGCCATAAAGGTTGATTCTTGAACAGCAACAAAGGTTCGAGTATGGATTAGATACTTCGTAGACCCAATGAGATGATCTCAAAAAGAGACATCATACATATGTAGTGGATGAAAATGGAAGATGGAATGAAACATTATGAAAGTGAAAATAGAAGGAAATGGATATATTTGAAGGTGGAATGCATGGGAATGTGTGCGAATGGAAATTGCTGATTTCCAAAAAGTGACTTGGGTTTTCAAGATGTTATTGCATGGAAAATGGATTACATGTAAATGCAACATGTAATGAGGAATGAAAAGTGAGATGAGATGCGGATGCGGATAGAGAATGAGCTTACATGTAAGTGCGGACAATGGATGAGATGCGAAGTGTGTAATGACATGGGAAGTGGAAAAACATGTATTTGCTCACGGAGGCGTAAGTGCATATGGAAAGATGGAAATGGAATGTAGGTTGAGGTGAAATGAACTTTATAGTCGTCTTTGTGGAAGGTGAAGTCAAAGTACATAGGAAAACATGCACATGACATTTTTGACCTTTCAAAAAGTGACTCTAAGTCAAAAAAGGGTTTTAGAGATGAAATTACACGAAAGACTTTTCATGTAATCATGTCGTGCGATTGGATGCAAAAAGTGAGATGAGTGGAAATGGAAATGGAAAATGAGATTACATGTACGTGCAGATGATGAATGAGATGAAATACATGTAATCGCATATGACGAATGAGATGCAAAGTGTTGTGGCATGAAAAGATGGAAATGGAATGTGATGATGCTCTTGCATGAAATGGAAGATGGAGTGAAAAGCAACATGACCAAGTTCTTGGGAAAGAACTTGCAACTAACCGAAAAGCAAACACACAAAAACAAAACTTTAAAAGAAAAACATACCTTTCGCAAAAGACCCAAACATGTCAACAAGCGAAGCACTTCAATATGCAATTTCGAATTTGAAATTTGGGAAAAAAACAAAACCATGAAAATGAACCATTTCATCATTTTTAAAGGAAAAACACACTTTCCATGGCAACAAAATCAAAAGTGTAAAACATCAAGCTAAAACATGCAAAAATCAGCAAGATAAATACAAATTTATTAGCAAGAAGGAAACTGTCCACTACTTACATGATGATTATGTGCCAGAAATGGAGGGAAAAACTCCAATATTGAAAAATTCTCCAACAAACTTAGATCTTTTTAAACTTTGCAAGAGAAACCCGTAGTGAGCAGCAAATGAGGCATTTTTTATGCATAATGCCAAAAACGTGCCATAAGAATGCTCAAACTTCCAACGTTTTGAGCAAATGCATGTTCATGGGACATTTTTGGATAAAAACGTGATTCAAATCTGTCATGTTATAAGTCATTTTTGACCTCTGAATACAAAAGCATGCCCTTCAATGATCAAAACATGCATTTAAAATATCAAATGTTTCCTCCTTGCCTCAAAACGTGACCAAAAACACTCCAAAAGTGGGCATTTTTTCAAAAATGTGGGTCAATAAGAGGATGAAAAATGATGTATTCAGCAAGAAGATTCAACGATTTTACCATAGAAACACTTGGATTAGCAAAAACGACCCTAAAGTAGAAGATTTGAAGAAATTCCATGGAAGAAATCAAGCAAAAACACCAAAAACGTGTTCTTGAGAGCCAAATGCATGAAGTTTTTCCAAAAACGGGTTTTGGAAGGGCAAATACATGTGTCAATGCAAAACGCACCTTTTGGAGGTGTATGCATATATTAAAAATGTTATATGTAGCAAATCACACCTTTTTGGTGCATATGCATATTTAAGCTACATGCATATGCAACTCAAAGCAAAAGCTGACCTTTTTGGTGCATATGCATATAACACATGTAGCTCATCTTTTTGATGTCATTGCTCATTTTAAGTGAGTTTACATGCAATAGCACCAAAAAAGTCCACTTCTAAGTGATTTTACACTTTAAGTTGAATTTTACATGCAATAGCATGAAAAAGGTCCAATTTTAAGCGACTTTTACATGTAATGACATGAAAAAAGTCCACTTTTAAATGATTTTACACATTTAAGTGATAATAATAAGCATGTGTCAATTTAATTTTGAACAAATATTACTTAAGTGGGACATAAATTATATTTACATTATAATATTAACAATATAATGTGTAAATATCATTTAATAAGTAATATTTACTAGAGCATTTGATTTAAATATCAAAAATTAAAATGAACTATATAGTTAATATGGTTGCTTATGTGAAAAATCAAAAAGTAAACTCAACTTAAAAATATAACATAAAGTGCACTACAGTTACTTTAAGTGAAAATTTAAAAGATAAAGTAACTTAAAAACATAACATAAAGTGAATTTAAGTTATATTTTTCAAAAAGTGAATGTCAAATGAAAAATATAACATGATATTTTTAATTCGTGTTGTTGCATCAAAAGGTCCACTTTTTGGGCACTAAAATGGCCATATCTTTTGACTGACAACTCCAATTAAGCCCCAAATTAGATCAAATCGAAGGGAAAACCAAAAGCAATGACTGAGCAAAACCAAAGAACTAAAGACCAAGAAACACACACTCAAAAACGAAGAAAATGATGATGAAGGCCTCAAAAATCAAGCACAGGCTCAGCAAACAGAAAAAAGAAAAAGACTTGAAAGCCTTCGTAAAAGAATTTGCTATGTGAATTGGAGTTGATTGATCGATCAACATTAAGCAATCAAATAACAAATTCAACTTAGAGAAATGCGAAACTAGTTTGAAAAAGTTTCCTACTATTACCTACATTTTGCGGTGACAAAAAGCAGGACAAAACCTTCTTCCAAGTTACCATTTTGGGAATACTTAAGGAACTGGTCTTCGATTCTTGGTCAGGGTATACACTACTAACTTTTGCTGGGTAGGCTAAAACTATCTACTTCCCAATTAGGAGTCTCTTTCTAGTAAAAGTGTTAAGTTGGGTACACGCATTGGCTTTACAACAACAAATAGGGTTAGAACCCTAAGGGTTATTGGTAGAGGATGGTGTGCCTCTAGCACATAGACTAGTCCTTTCTATCTGAGGTGATCATCGAAGATTAAATCATATGACACGCTTACGACAAGCTTATCCCCACGAGATTAGCAGTAGTCAAGGAGCATAATATGTCAGAAGACTACCAACCGTACACCCTAGATAGCGGATAGATACAATTGGTTGCATGCGAGAGTGGGAACCTCTCATTGATCTAGGGAATTACACGAATTCCACCAAGAGCACATGCACCTGGGGGCCATCTGTATGCCGGCAATGCATATTCTTATTGCTTAGTTGTCTTATGGACTGCAAGGAAAGGAGAATTCTAGTGGGGATAGTTAGATAGTTTCCTAACAAACTCATAGTGTGGTATGACGAAACTAATTCAAACGCAATAGACAAAACCCTATGAGTATGGAAATTAACAAGATAACCATAGGAGCAATAGACCGAACCAATATCTCTCAACAAGGCCCACAAAATCTGCTTGGAGGGGTGGATAGAGAACAAATCCACTGGGATGGCTCACATTGCACCTCAAGCAATTCAGAACTAGCTAAAGACAAGAACTATGCATGTCCTCAAAAAATATCAAGGAATGCTTTCAGGCATGGCTAGTTAATCATTTTCAATTCTTATATATATAAAAAGTTAAAATGAATTCTTATATATAAGTTAAAATGATAAAATGGTTGCATGTAGTTTGATTCCAATTGGGTTGTCATCACATATTGCTTGGAATTTTATGGCTACATTCACTTGGTAAGTTCAAGGTGAACTTAAAAACAAAGGAAATGAAAAATGAAATTTGAGGTTGATGGGAAAAGAATTCTTCTTAGGAGATGACAAATTGGGGGTGGAAAGGTATTGTCCTTTAAGAGGATGGAAACATTAATGAGACATGATCATGTGGAGTGGGCAGCTAAATGTGTTATCATACCTACTCATTTAAGAGTGAAAAAAAGAAGTTTTTAGCCTGACATTACAGTGTTGCTGGATAAGTATAGCAAAGTATTTAGTGAGATTCCTCGTGGAGTTCCACCGGATAGGGGTATTGTGCACAGAACAGAGCTCTTGGAAGGAGCAAACTGGTCATAACTATCCTTATAGGCACTTGAAAAGACACAAAGATGAGATTGAAAAGGCAATCAAGAAGCTGTTGGAAATGGGACATATTAGGCCAAGTAAGAGTACATTTGCATCTTTACTGAAAAGGATGACACAATGTGGATGTGCATTGATTAATAGCATTGAACATGAAAACAATAAAAAACTGATATCACAGGCACTATTATCTTTGAATGTAATGTGCACAATACCCTAGCAGCAGTGGCAAGATTTCTAGCAACACAATGATAGCATAAGGACAACAAATTAGATGTATAGCTGTTTTCACTGGTAACAATTATCTCAAATAAATAAAATGCAGCCACTTGACTATAGGATATATTACCTTGGGTAAGTGGTAGAGCAAAGGGCAATATATTACCTTAGGTAAGTGGTAGGTCAAGGACAATCACATAAGATTTAGAATGATCTCAGCCTTGTCTAACCACAAAAGAAAGGGTCGGCAGTTAAAGGTAGGAGAACTCATAAAATAGAATCACCTCGTGTGGAAACTACATAAGATGAGGACAACCATTGCTGCAGCTAACACAAATCAACTATTATGTCTCTATGTCATGTCAATGATAGCCTCTATTATATGAGGATGGGAAGCCAAGCGTGTCAGTTTTTGCCTTCTTCCTTTGCATCATTGATACCTCTTCTCATTTTATTAATAATGGAAGGACTTAGCAAGGATTAGGTGAATAAACCTTCTTCCAAGTTATCATTTTGGGAATAGTTAAGAAATTGGTCGTAGATTTTTGGTGAATGGTCTACACTAGTAAATATTGTTGCATAGGATAAAACTATCTACTTCACAATTACAAATCTCTTTCTAGTTAGAATGCTAAGTTGGGTACAAGCATTGGCTTTTATGGAAAAAGATAGAACACTAGAGGTTATAGGTAGAGGATGGTGTACCTCTGCCACATAGACTAGTCCTCTCTATCCAACATGCTCCCCAAACATTAAATCATATGATCCAATTGAGACGAGCTTATGCGCTCGAGATTGGTAGTAGTCAAGAAGCATAATGTCATTAGACTACCAATATACCACCAAGATAGCGGATAGATATTGTTGGTTCCATGCAAGTGTGCAAACCTTGCATTGATCTAGGAAATTGGGCGAATTCCGCCAAGAGCATATGTGCTTGGGGCCCATTTGTATGTCGGTGATGGATGTTCTTATTGCTTCGTTGTCTGATGGACTACTAGGAAAGGAGAATTCAAGTGGGCATGGTGAGATAGTTTCCTAACAAACTCATAGTGTGGTATGACGCAACATATTCAAATGTGGTAGACAAAACCTTAGGTGTCTAGTAATTAAGGGCCCGTTTGTTTGCTGGAATTAACCTGAAATAGGGAAACGGGAATAGGAAAATTGGAATAAATCTATTCCAATTTTGGCCCAAAATGAGAATAAATCGAATTCTAAGTATTTTTTGGAATTAGATTTATTCTTGCATTGGACCAAAATTGGAATAGATTTATTCCAATTTTCCTATTCCTGTTTCCCTATTCCAGGTTAATTCCAGCAAACAAACGGGCCCTAAGAGGATAAGAATAGGAGGGGTAGACCAAATCAATCTCTCTCATCATGCCCACAAAATCCGCTTGGAGGAGTGGATAGAGAATAGATCCACTAGGATGGCTCACATTGCACCTCAAGTGCTTCAAAGCTAGCTAAAGAAAAGAACATAGCATGTCCTCACAAAATTTCAAGGTATACTTTCAAGCATGTCTAGTTGTTCATTTTCAGTTCATGAATTAAAATTGTTAATGGTGATAATTTACTTCATTGCTACATGAAATCTTATATATTAGGTTGCAGTGAAAACAAGTTGCATATAGTTTGATTCCGATAGGGTTGCAATCACACATTGGTTGGGATTTTGAGGCTACATTCACTTGGTGACTTCAAGATGAAATTAAAAAGTAAGGAAATGAAATTAGAGTTTGATTGAAAAAAAATTATTCTTAGTGGGGTCACAAATGGGGTTGTCCATTAAGAGAATGGAAAGATTAATTAGACATGACCAAGTGGTGTGGGCACCTAAATGTGTTATCATGCCTCCTGATTTAGGACTGAAATAAAGAAGTTATTAGCCTGACATTACAGTGTTGTTGAATAAGTAAACCAAAGTATTTAGTGACATTTCTCATGGAGTTCCATTGGATATGGGTATTGCACACATAACAGAGCTTGAGGAAGAAGCTAAACCAATCATAACTATTCCTTATAGCCACTCGAAAAGACACAAAGATGAGATTGGTAAGGCAATCAAGCAGCTGTTGGAAATGGGACATATTAGGCCAAGTAAGAGTACTTTTGCATCTTTTGTGGTTTTGGTTAAAAGGATGGGATAATGTGTTATAAATGATATCACAGGCACAATTATCTTTGACTGTAACGTGCACAATAGCCTAGCAGCAGTGGCAAGCTTAGTAGCAACCCAATGAGAGCATAAGGACAACAGATAAGATGTATAGTTGTTTTCACTTTTAACAATTATCTCAAATAGATAAAATGCAGCCACTTGACTATAGGATATATTAGCGTGGGTAAGTGGTAGATCAAAGGACAATATATTACCTTAGGTAAGTGGTAGGTCAAATGACGATGACATAAGATTTAGAATGATCTCAGCCTTGTCTAACAACAAAAGAAAGGGTCGACAGTTAAAGGTAGGGGAACTCATAAAATAGAATCACCTCATGGAAACTACATAACATGAGGACAACCATTGCTGCAGCTAACACAAATCAGCCATTATGTCTCTATGTCATGTCAATGATAGCCTCTATTATATAAGGACAGGAAGCCAAGTGTGTCAGTTTTTACCTTCTCCTTGGCATAATTGATACCTCTTCTCATTTCAATAATAACGGAAGGACTTAGTGTTACATCCCAAAATTTTGACCTAATTAAAATAATTTATAATCATCAAAATGATTAGTTAAAATTATGTTTCTTTGGATCATGTGAAAATAATTAACCGTTTATTTCATGTGAACTTGGTCGTTAACAATTATTGTGTATAAGTGCTTAATGAGAGTGGTAGTTAACCGTTGCTTGTTATATTTACTTGATGATGGTAGTTAACCATTGCATGTTATATTTACTTGATGATAGTAGTTAGCCATTACTTGATTTTATTTACTTGATGATGGTAGTTAGCCGTTGTTATAGTTATCTATGTTATATTCTAATATTGATTTAAATTGGGAGAACTGGTTATTATTGTGGAAATGTTGCACGAGTGGTTGCAAGAGTAGACAAAGTGGAGAAAGCAGTGCTAAACGGGATTTAAAGGAATGAGGCACTACTATAGTCCATTGATCCGATTTGTCAGGTGTAGCCTCTAACCACCTTGGTAAGGACATGCATGAGCTTACTTGAAAACATATAAAAACATTTATATATTATTCATAATCAAATTTCATGTTCAAAACCATTACCTTGTCATCTCTATGATGGCATCTCCATTTTTCTCTTCATATTTATATATATACGCATTTATGTATATAAAGATATGATACCACCATGATAATAATTCACTAGATTGTCTCTATTAGCATATGTATAACTATATACATGTGTATATATGTATATCAAGAGGATATGAGGCTAAATAAATCATAATCCCCCAAATTACACATGTATATAGATATAGGTATCTAGTAGGTATGACCTTGGACATAATATTAGCATGATGGCATCATTGAAAATTTATATATAGAGAGAGCTTTTGTTTTTAATAAACTTTAAAAAGGAGCGTGTTAGTATTTCAAATTATAACTCTTTATGTGAGGAGTCGAATACACTTGGTGCTCCCTGTATCTTTGAATCGATGAATGTAGAAACCGATGTTCTTGTTTTAAACTGCCACCTTGGGCCATGGCTTAAAGCTTAAAACTTCTCTTTAAAAAGGGGACTCGTCTCCTTTTTCATTCATTTTTCTTTCCATACAGCTCCTCCTTACCAGTCAACTTCTTCCACTCGACTTCCATCACAGTGTGGAAATCCAAGCATTGCTATTATCCAAAAATCTTCGTTCAAAACTTCAAACCCTTGTGAGCCTGCCAATCGGGACTACCTAAATAATTTTTGCATTGATCAGGTTATGTAAAAACTTATGCTCTTATCATGTGTGTATTAGGAAAATGATGCAACTATAAGATTTAAATATGCCATTGATTTTTCTCAAGTATATCTGCAATGCAAATCAATTAATAATGTTCAGAACATGACTACCAGACTTTTTTTCTGTTATATTTCAATGTCTATGGCGAACTAATATAGATCGATCAAGCAACGTGTGCATCATATCTTGAACAGTGTTTCTTTCCTTTGCTTTTTATGATACAAATTTCTGATTAAACTTTTGTGAAGTCTTGAGTCTCAAGACGGCTTAATGCCAATAATTAAGTTTCATGTTTGCATTGGCTAAGTGGCAATCAGGAATTGTAAATGGAAGATTTCCACTAGTGATCAAATGCCTAGGACTCACCTCGGTTGGATGGCCATGAAAGGGGTGAAGAGGCTAAGAGGATTCCTGCAAAAGAAAGAACGGAATCAGAACTATCATGATAACTTATGTGCATAAATTTTAAGAAACTTTCAATTATGCTCATGTATTGTCCAATTCATATACCATGTTGTCAAGTCGAGCGGTGGTGATTAGGTAACATTAACCCATCCAAAAACCTTAGCCAAGGTTGTTGAAGGAATGCTTGCCTTCTATATATCACATGATGTCGATGGTGCCAGTTAATCAAGCGTGTCCATCTATTAACTAAGCAGACATTCTAAACACGGGTATTGCTTGGATGGTTGGATTGATAGTGCCCCAAGCCTAACCCTGAGGTAGGGAGGGCCTTTCTTATTAAAAGATTGTGTGGGGATTGATAAGGTCTGTGGTTGGGAAGTTAAGCCTAAGAAAATGCTTATCCTCTCGCCAGAAAGCCAAGGCTTGTTCAACAGCATAAGACACCCCAGCCAAACTATGTGTGTTCCTCTTCATTTCTTTATCATGCATTTTATTTCTCGTATTTGTTAAATGATATTGTATGGATGGAAATGTTGTAGTTCTTTTGTATCATTATGGAAATCGGTTAGTTGGTTAATATGATTGACATCTCATGAAATTGGTATAGAAGTCAGTTAATTTAGTTAATCAATATTCCAGTTACTCTCATATGGAATGGATTTAAAAATGTTACTTCCAGATTATGGTTATATATCTCGCATTTTTAATTCTTTATTTTCATAATATAGTTCCTCTTTTCAAGGTTAGAAAATTTCGTATGTTACATATGGTATCAACCTTTTCAATGTTGGAATTCGCCAAGACATAAAATCAAAAGAGATGATTCTATCCAGGATAACAAAAGGAAAAGATGTTGGAATTCAAAGGGTGCAAATGTCAGATCCCACAAGAAGCAATTTAAAGACTACAAACCCAACAAACCAAAACCAAGAGGGAATGGTAACAAGGATTTCAAAAGTAACCCCAATATCAATAGGAATGGCAAGGGCAATGAGAAGAAGGGGCCACCGTCTGGATGATACAACTGTGGGGTGGACCACTATGCTAACAAATGCCCCAGCAAGACAAACACCAACCAACCACCTTGACCACCTCTACAACCACAACAGAAAGTTTACCAACAATGGATTCACGCCACACTAGATAATCGGCAGGTAGAACAATAGATAGGTCCAATTGAAACTCCGAGTAAGATCTACGGAAACCCTAATTCTATATTAATTGATATTGGAGCCTCAAAATGTTTTATATCTCCTAAGTTATTAAGTAGATTTCCAAAGAGATCTAGTGTCATGGAAAAACCATGGATGGTCTTGTATGCAAACCGGTCAAGAGCTAAGATAAAGCAATGTCTGTTTGAGGCTCAAGTTGACTTTCCAAAATTTTCTACAGAGCTAAATCTGTATGTAGCACCTTTGGGTCTTACGACATAATCATAGGCATAAATTGGCTTAGTGAACACAAGGCCAAGGTTCAGTGTCTTGCCTAAACCGTAGAATGTTTGGATGATCAAGGTAATCATGTAAGTATTAAGGGAGTTCTGCATGAAATCGAACCTTGTCAAATATCTGCCATGCAACTCAAGAAATGCAGAAGGAAGGGATGTGAGATTTTTGCAATTAAAATTGAAGATTTAGAGGGGTGGAAGTAGAATGGAAGATGGAGAGATAGTGGAAGAACCAAAAAGAACAATTGTTGGCAAGTACCCATATCTCAAGAAATTTCAAAATGTGTTTCCGGAGGAACTTCCCGAACTACCTCCATCCAAAGCTTTTGATTTTACAATAGATTTAGTACCTAGAGCGGAACCCATATCTCGAGCTCCTTATTGGAAGACCACCACTGAATTGATGGAACTACAATTGCAATTACAAGATATGTTAGATAAGAAACTTTTATTAGGCCCAGTGTTTTCACCTTGGGGAGCCCCGATGTTGTTCGCCAAGAAGGACAGAACTATGAGATTGTGCATTGACTACGAGACGCTCAATAAGCTCACCATCAAGAACTGATACCCACTCCCTAGAATTGACGAACTTTTTGACCAAATGAAGGGCATTACAGTATTTTCAAAGATTGACTTAAGATCAGGATACCACTAGCTCCGCATCAAGGATGAGGACATCCACAAGCCTACGTTCAAAACTAGATACGAACATTATGAGTTCACAGTATTATCCTTTGGCTTAACTAATGCACCGACAACCTTCATGAATCTGATGAATAGTATCTTTGAAGACTAGTTAGATAGATTTATATTGGTCTTCATAGATGATACCCTAATCTATTCAAAAAATGAAAAGGAGCATCAAGAGCAACTAGAAAAAGTCCTACAAAGACTAAGAGAACATAAGCTATACGGGAAGTTGTATAAATGTGCTTTTTATCAAGAAGAGATCTAGTATCTAGGACGAATAGTTGTAGATCCTTCAAAAATCAAGCCAATTAAGGAAGGGCCTATACCTAAGAATGTGACAGAGGTTAGAAGCTTCATGGGGTTGGCAAGATTCTATAGGGTATTTGTTAGTCTCAAGGATAGCTTACCCAATCACTTCACTTCAGAAAAAGGGGAAGAAATGAAAGATGTCAGTCAGCTTTTGAGTAACTAAAGGAAAAATTAACTATTGCACCTATACTAAAAGTACCTAACCCTCAAAAGAAATTTGTAGTTATAACTAATGCATCCGAGGAAAGATTAAGAGGTGTGCTAATGCAAGAAGAACAAGTGATTGCTTACGAGATAAGAAAGTTAATGAGCTACAAGAAAAACTACGGTCCTCATGATCTGGAACTAGCCTTCATTGTGCATGCCTTCCAAATGTGGAGGCACTATTTAATAGAGAAGCCTTTTGAACTTCGATCCGACCACCATGGCTTAAAATAAATCTTTACTCAACCCAAAATTAACGCCAAGAAGATAAGAATGGTTGGAATTTCTAGCAAATTACAACTTTAACATTAGCTACACTAAAGGTAAAGAGAACAAGGTAGCAGATGCCTTGAGTCGACGAAGGCATGTTTCCACTATGGCCGACATAAATTTTAGATTAAGGGATCAAGTATTAAAACATCTAAAGCAACATGAATTTTATACGGAGGTTAGTCATGCTCTTCTCAGAGACCCACAGGATCCCAAGTATAAAGACTTCAGAATGGAAGAAGATGGATTATCAAGGTATGGTGACAAGATGTACATACCTGAGGTACTAGAAATCCGAAGATTGATTGTAAAAGAATTCCACTCAACTCCTTATTCAGGACATCCTGGAGTGACCAAGATGATGGCAAATATAAAACCACTACATTTTTGGAAGGGGATCAAGGTATGGTGACAAGATGTACATACCCGAGGTACCAGAAATCCGAAGATCGATTATAGAAGAATTCCACTCAACTCCTTATGCAAGACATCCTTGGGTGACCAAGATGATGGCAGATATAAAACCACTACATTTTTGGAAGGGTATGAAAAAGGAAATAACGGATTATGTGGCAGGATGTCTAGAATGCCAAAGAGTCAAGGCAAAAACACCATTATCCAACTGGCCTCCTTTACCCAAACGAAGTACTAGAATGGAAGTGGTAGATAATTTCCATGGGTTTCGTACAAGGACTACCCATGACACGAAGCAAACACAACACCATCCTAGTAGTGGTGGACAAATTGACAAAGCTTGCTCACTTCATACTTGGTAACCTAACCAATGGAGCACCAGAAATCGCTCACAAGTTCATGAAAGAGATCTTCAGACTTCATGGAGTCCCAGAGAAGATTATCTCAAACAGAGATGCCAAGATAACCTCCAAATTTTGGCAAGCATTATTCTTGGCTTTAGGAGCTAAGTTAAATATCAACTCAGCATATCATCCTAAGACTAATGGTCAAACAGAAAGGGTAAACCAAGTTTTCGAAGACCTTCTAAGGGTTTATTGTATGGATCAGCAATATCAATAGGAAATGTATTTACCCTTAGTGGAATTTGCTTACAATAATTCCTATCAATCCACCATTAAGATGGCACCTTTTAAGGCCCTATATGGCTGCAAATGTAGAACCCCAATTAGGTGGAACCATGTTGAGGATAGGATTATTATCGGGCCCAAAATGCTCAGGGAGATGGAGGAACAAGTGGTCCAAATCCGTCAAAGACTGAAGGAAGAAAACAATAGGCAAAAAAGTTATGCAGATGCAAAAAGGAGACCTAGATAATTCTCATTGGGAGAAAAGGTATTATTAAAAGTGAGACCCCAAAAGAGTACCATCATGTTCAACAACAATGCCAAGTTAGCCACGAGGTATGTAGGACCCTTTGAGGTGTTGGAAGTCGTGAACCCAATAGCTTACAAAATTGCACTACCTCTAGCTCTTGCCAGGATGCATGACATCTTTCATGTGTCATACCTTAAGAAATATATCACTCATCATGATCATATAACTGATTGGAACTTATTGCAAGTACAAGACCTGGGGTGGTGGAAATAGAACCACTAAGAATACTCAAGGTAAGTAAGCTCTGCTTATGAAATCGAGACATAATTCAATGGAAGGTCTAGTGGGGCCACTATGCAAAGGGAAATGCTACTTGGGAAGATTACAATGAGATTTTTCATAAATACCCTCATCTTTTTTCCAAGACCGGAGCCTGATCTTTCCTATTGTTTTTTCTCTCTATGATTGCAATAAAAACCTAGATTAGATACTACTTCTAAATTTTGTGTGTATTTTCATCGAAGACGATGAAACATAAGGGGGAGGGTATGTTACATTCCAAAATTTTAACCTGATTAAAATAATTTATAATCATCAAAATGATTAGTTAAAATTATTGTTTCTTTGGATCATGTGAAAAGTAAAGTTATAATAAACTGTTTATTTCATGTGAACTTGGTCGCTAACAATTATTTTGTATAAGTGCTTAATGAGAGTGGTAGTTAACCGTTGCTTGTTAGATTTACTTGATGATGGTAGTTAACCATTGCTTGTTATATTTACTTGATGATGGTAGTTAGTCATTACTTGATTTTATTCACTTGATGATGGTAGTTAGCCATTGTTACAGTAATCTGTGTTATATTCAAATATTGATTTAAATTGGGAGAACTGGTTATTATTGTGGAAATGTTGCACAGGTGGTTGCAGAAGCAGACAAAGTGGAGAAACCATTGCTAAACGAGATTTAAAGGAATGGGGCACTAGTCTAGTCTATTGATCTCATTTGTCGGATATGGCCTCTAACTACCTTGGTAAGGACCTAGTGACTTCATAGTAGGGTACATACCTTGGACATGCATGAGCTTACTTAAAAACATATTTCAAAATTTATATTTTTATCCATAATCAAATTTCATGCTTAGAACCATTGCCTTGTCATCTCTACGATGGCATCTCCATTTTTCTCCTCTTCATATATATATATATGATACCACCATGATAATAATTCACTAGATCGTCTCTATTAGCATATATATATAGATCGTCTTTGAATGAGTGAACCAAGAAACCAATGTTCTTGTTTTAAACTATCACCTTGGGTCGCGGCTTAAAGCTTAAGATTTCTCTTTCGCTAAGGGGACTCATCTCCTTTTTCATTCCATTCGACTTTATTTTTCTTTCCATACGGCTCCTTACTAGTCGGTTTCTTCTTCCACTCGGCTTCTGTCACAATGTGGAAATCCAAGCATTGTTATTATTCGGAAGACTCTGTTCAGACCCTTGTGAGCCTGCCAATCGGGACTACCTAAATAGTATTTCCATTGATCAGGTTACGTAAATACTTTTGCTCTTATCATGTGTGTATTAGAAAACCAATGCAAGTATTGGATTTAAATATGTCATTGATTTTTCTCAAGTATATCTTCAATGCAAATCGATTAATAATGTTCAGAACATGACTGCCAAACTTCTTGTTTTTTTATATTTCAATGTCTATGGCGAACTAATATATATCAATCAAGCAACATGTGCATCATATCTTGAACAATGTTTCATTACTTTACTTCTAATAATACAAATTTGAAATTTCTAATTAAACTTTTGTGAAGTCTTGAGTCTCGAGACGGCTTAACACCAGTAATTAAGTTTCATCTCTGCATCAGCTGAGTAGCAGCCATGAATTGTAAATGGAAGATTTCTATTAATGATCAAATGCCTAGGACTCATCTCGGCTGGATGGCCATGAAAGGGGTGAAGAGGCTAAGAGGATTCCTACAAAAGGAAGAACAGAATGAGAACAATCATGATAACTTATATGCATAAACATTAAGAAACTTTCAAGTAAGCTCATGTATTGTCCAATTCATATACCCTATTGTCAAGTCGAGCGATGGTGATCGAGTAATATTAACCCATCCAAAAACCTTGACCAAGGTCGTCAAAGGCATGCTTGCCTTCTATAGATCACATGATGTCGGTGGCACCACTTAATCAAACATGCTCGTCTATTAACTATGCGGACATTCTAAACACCGGTATTGCTCTAATGGGAAGACTGCTACTATCCCAAGCCTAACCCCGAGGTAAGGAGGGCCTTTCTTGTTAAAAGATTGTGTGGGGATTGATAAGGTCCGTGGTTGGGAGGTTGAGCCTAAGCAAATGCTTCTCCTCTTGCCAAAAAGCTGAGGCTTGCTCAACAACATAAGACACCCCAGCCCAACTATGTATGTTCCTCTTCAATTCTTTATCATGCATTTTATTTCTCGTATTTGTTAAATAATATTGTATGGGTGGAAATGTTGTAGTTTTTTGTATCAATATGGAAATCAATTAGTTGGTTAATATGATTGACATCTCATGAAATTGGTATAGAAATCAGTTAATTTGGTTAATCAATATTCCAGTTACTCACATATGAAATGGATTTAAAAATGTTACTTCCGTATTATGGTTATATATCTCGCATTTCTAATTCTTTATTTTCATAATACAATTCCTCTTTTCAATGTTAGGAAATTTCATATGTTTTAGCAAGGATTAGGTGAATAAACCTTCTTCCAAGTTACCATTTTGGGAATAGTTAAGCAATTGGTCTGAGATTTTTGGTGAAGTGTCTACACTAGTAAATTTTGTTGCTTAGTCTAAAACTATCTACTTCCCAATTAGGAATCTCTTTCTAGTTAAAGTGTTGAGTTGGGTACAAGCATTGGCTTTTAAGACGAAGGATAAAGTTAGAACCTTAGAGGTTATAGGTGGAGGATGGTGTACCTCTGGCACATAGACTAGTCCTCCCTAACCGAGGTAATTGTCAAACTTTAAATCGTATGACCCACTTGAGACAAGCTTATCCGCTCGAGATTGGCAGTAGTCAAGGATCATACTATGTCAATAGACTACCAACTATATCCCCGAGACAGCGGATAGATATCATTGGTTGCATGCAAGTGTGCAAACCTTGCATTGATCTAGGGAATTGGGTGAATTCTGCCAAGAGCATATGCGCCTGGGGCCCATCTGTATGTTGGCGATGGATGTTCTTATTGCTTAGTTGTCTGATGGATTGCTAGGAAAGGAGAATTCTAGTAGGGATGGTTAGAAGTATCCTAACAAACTCAGTGTGGTATGACGCAACTTTAGTTGTTTGGTATTTAAGAGGATAACAATAGGAGGGGTAGACCAAATCAATTTCTCTCATGATGGCCCACAAAATTCACTTGAAGGATTGGATAGAGAATAGATCCACTAGAATGGCTCACACTGAACCTCAAGCGCTTCAGAGCTAACTAAAGACAAGAATATTGGATGTCCTCACAAAATTTCAAGGTATGCTTTCAAGCATGGCTAGTTGTTCATTTTCAGTTCATGAATTAAAATTTTAACGGTGATAATTTAATTCATTGCTACCTTGTGTTTATGCTACACGAATTCTTATATATCAGGTTGCAATGAAAAAAAGTTGCATATAGTTTAATTCTGATTGCATTGTCATCAAACATTGCTTGGGATTTTGTGGCCACATTCACATGGTGAGTTCAAGATGAACTTAAAAACAGGAAATGAGATTCGAGGTTGATTGAAAAAAATTCTTCTTAGTGGGATGACAGATGGGGGTGCAAAGGTATTGTCCTTTAACACGATGGAAAGATTAATGATAAATGATCAAGTGGTGTGGGTAGCTAAATGTGTTATCATGCTTACTGATTTAGGACTGAAATAAAGAAGTTATTAGCCTGACATTAGGGTGTTGATAAATAAGTAAAGCAAAGTATTTAGTAACATTTCTTGGAGAGGGGCATTGCACACATAACAGAGCTTGAGGAAGGAGCTAAACCGGTCATAACTACTTCTTGTAGGCACTTAAAAAGACACAAAGATGGGATTGAGAAGGCAATCAAGCAGCTGTTGGAAATGGGACATATTAGGCCAAGTAAGAGTACAATTGTATCTTCAGTGGTTTTGATTAAAAAGGATGGGACAATGTGGATGTGCATTGATTACAGAGCATTGAACAGGAAAACAGTAAACAACTGATATCACGGGCACAACTATCATTGAATGTAATGTGCACAATACCCTTGCAGCAGTGGCAAGATTTGTAGCAGCCCAATGATAGCATAAGGACAACAGATAGGATGTTTTCACTTGTAACAATTATCTCAAATAGATAAAATGCAGCCACTTGACTATTGGATATATTACCTTGGGTAAGTAGTAGAGCAAAGGGCAATATATCAGGTAAGTGGTAGGTCAAAGGACAATGATATAAGATTTAGAATGATCTCAGCGTGTCTTACCACAAAAGAAAGGGTCAGCAGTTAAAGGTAGGGGGACTCATAAAATAGAATCACCTCCTGTAAAAACTACGTAGCATGAGGGCAACCATTGCTGCAGCTAACACAAATCAGCTATCATGTCTCTATGTCATGTCAATGATAGCCTCTATTATATGAGGACGGGAAGCCAAGTGTGTCAATTTTTCCCTTCTTCCTTGGCATGATTGATACCTCTTCTCATTTCGTTAATAACTGAAGGACATAGCAAGGACTAGGTGATTAAACCTTCTTCCATGTTAGCAATTTGGGAACAGTTAAGGAATTAGTCTTAGATTTTTGGTGAAGTGTCTACACTAGTAAATTTTGTTGCGTAGTCTAAAACTATCTACTTCCCAATTAGAAATCTCTTTCTAGTTAAAATGTTGGGTTGGGTACAGGCGTTGGCTTTTACTGCAAAGGATAGAGTTAGAACCCTAGAGGTTATAGGTAGAGAATAATGTACCTCTGGCACATAGACTAGTCCTTTCTATCCAAGGTGTTCACCAAACATTAAATCGTATGACCCACTTGAGACGAGTTTACCCGCTCCAGATTAGCAGTAGTCAAGGAGCATAGTATGTCAATTGATTACCAACTATACCCCCAACATAGCAGATAGATATTGTTGGTTGCATGCAAGTATGCAAAACTTGCATTGATCTAGGAAAAATTGGGCGAGTTTTGCGATGAGCATACATGCCTAGGCCGATTTGTATGTCGGCGATGGATGTTCTTATTGCTTGGTTGTCTGATGGACTACTAGGAAAGGAGAATTCGAGAGGGGATGGTTAGATAGTATGCTACCAAACTCATAGTGTGGCATGATACAACTTATTCAAATGTAGTATACAAAACCTTAGGTGTCTAAGAATTAAGCGGATAACAATAGGAGGGGTAGATTGAATCAATCTCTCTCATCATGGCCCACAAAATCCACTTGAAGGAGTGGATAGAGAATATATCCACTAGGATGGCTCACATTGCACCTCAAGCGCTTCAGAGCTAGCTAAAGGCAAAAGCATTGCATGTCCTCACAAAATTTCAAGGTATGCTTTCAGGCATAGCTAGTTGTTCATTTTCAGTTCATGAATTAAAATTGTTAATGGTGATAAATTAATTCATTGCTACCCTGGGTTTATGCTACATGAATTCTTCTATATTAGGTTGCAATGAAAAAAAGTTGCATGTAGTTTGATTCTAATTGGGTTGTCATCACACATTGCTTGGGATTTTGTGGCTACATTCACTTGGTGAGTTCAAGATGAACTTAAAAAATAAGGCAATGAAATTTGAAGTTGATTGAAAAAAAATTCTTCTTAATGGGATGACAGATGGGGGTGCAAAGGTATTGTCCTGTAAGAGGATGGAAAGATTAATGAGACATGATGTTATATCCCAAATTTTGCCCTAATTTTTAATTTGATCATAATTGTTGGTTCAACGAATTATTTCTTTTCCTGATCATGCGAAACAAGTTAGTTAATTATATACGTTGTATCAACTGTTAACAGACTATTTCTTTTTCTTGATCGTGTGAAACTAGTTAATAATATACGTTGTACCAACTAATAACAAATTATTTCTTTCATGATCATGTGAAATGAGTTAGTTATTATAGACATTGATAAAAATAATCAAGCAACCTATAATTGTCAATTGTTTGATTGGAATTAACGATCAATATATTTTTGAATTAATGTCTTAGCGAGAATGTTTTGCTTGGGTGATTGCAGGAAGAAGACTGAAGAGAGGGGAAGCATTGCTAAATGGGATCATCGAAAGGGGATGATCAATTGGTCCAGTCATTAGGATCGACAAGTATGACCTAAGACTACCTTGTAAAGGATACGAAGACTTGACCACAGATTGCATCATAGGACCACATGAGCTTAATAGAAAGCAATATAATAAAACTTAATATAAATTAAAAATATAAAATTCATACCTTTAAAGATTTATTATTGAAATCTCTTATTTAATCATTATTATACCCTTAAAAATACGAACATATATATATATAAAAATGAAGTGACACCAATAAATTATAACTTTATAATCTAATGATGTCATTTCACCAATCTATATACATGAACGTATATAAGAGTGCATAATAATAATAAAATAAAAATTAAAACTCTTCAACTCCTTATTCTTTTTCCCTCTTTATTTCTCTCTTCTATATTTCAAATTTGGATGGATTTGAATGGCCTTCTTCATAACAGAAAGTAGCCAAAGAGCCAAGGTCGGCCAATTAATAGCATATCATGGATCATATTTGACACAACCTTTCTTCATACTGCGTTATCTTTTTCCTTACATCTGCCCGAAGCTAAGCAAGCCGAGTTAGTCTCAGCTCGACACCGAAATTCACATCATACCATTTCGAATTGAATCCCTTATTTCTCTTCATCATCCGTCAACCAGCTCAGAGCAAGGAAGCCGTGGTAGTTCATTTAATCCAACCGCAAGGGGGAGGATTACCTTGCTACAAGTCATGCTAAGTTCATTTCGTTATTGCCTGCTCTGTCTCTTTTCCTCTTTACTCAATGTTACACCAAGTCTAAGTTCTGTTATTGTTCATCTATCCTTGCTAATTTTATTATTGTTGTCGGATCAGAATACTGGGCTGAATGTATTAAGACATAGTTTCCTTAGTCGAAGCTTTACAAGAAACTGATATCATGTCGCTTATTATCAATAATCAAGAGACTATCCTAGTTATATGGAGGATGGAAAACTGTAATAAAATCCATGAGATAAAGATCTTGTCGGTAATATTACATTTCTTTTCATATATTTAGTAGAAGTGTGAATGATTTCATAATGATCAAGCACTGAGGAATTCACCGGCAAAGACAACATCAATGGTGAAGAGGTGTAAATCAAGATAGAGCAGATATAATCTCTCATGCACCTAGGATTCATCGGCATGGAAGCCATAAATGGTGAAGAGGTGAAAATAACCTGCAAAAAATCAAGATTGAAATCAGATACTAAGTAACAAACACATATAATAGCTCATGCATGTCCTAATGATGAAACCTATTGTCAAGTTGAGTGGTGGAGATCAAGTTTACAAATCCAATTTGAAATCCTTGGCCAAGGTAGATATAGGCAGATGTGCCAATCATGAGATCTTTTTTGTTTGTCCAGAAGCTTCAGTTATTTATGAATAACTGATGGGACCCTCAAACCACTAGGTAACTTGGATGGTTGGACTTAAGAACATCCCAAGCCCAATCCCAAGGTAGGGAGGGCCGTTCTATTAAGTTAGGATGTGTGGGGATAAGTATGGTCCACGGTTGGGAGGTTAAGCCTATGTCAATGCTTCTCCTCTCACCAATGCTGAGGCTTGAACAACATGACAAAGGGATTTCTCCATTAATTTTGTATGTTCTTTGCACCTACCTTTAGATTCCTAAAAGATTAAATAGATAGTTGTTACTATACTTTCAGCTGAACATGTTATCAGTTACATCAAAGATAATAGTTGATAGTTGTACTTTACTTCAGCTGAACATGTTATCAGTTAGAATGATTAAAAATGATAGCAGCATATTCATTTATTTAATTTCATTAGATGATTATAATTTGTAAACTAAATAGGAAGCAGTTACTACCTTCTAGCTAAAATAGTTAAAGGAAGTCTTTTTTATGTGAAATGGAATTAGTTATTAGATCATTGGGAGTTTTAAATTTGTTAGGAAAATTCATTTGTTACACATGATCAAGTGGTATGGGCAGCTAGATGTATTATCATGCCTACTGATTTAGGACAGTAAAAGATAAGTTATTAGCCAGATATTACTGTGTTGTTGGATAAGTATAGAAAACTATTTAGTGACATTACTCATGGAGTTTCACCAGATAGGTGTATTGCGCACATAATAGAGCTTGAGGAAGGAGCTAAACCGGTCATATCTACTCCTTATATGCACACGAAAAGACACAAAGATGAGATTGAAAAGGCAATCAAGGAGCTGTTGGAAATGGGATATATTAGGCCAAGTAAGAGTACTTTGGCATCCTCAGTGGTTCTGGTTCAAAAGATGGATGGGACAATGTGGATGTGCGTTGATTACAGAGCATTGAACACAAAAACAATAAAAAACTGATATCACGAGCAAAATAATCTTTCAATCTCACATGCACAATACACCAAGAGCACTGGAAAGATTTTTAGCAACCCAATGATAGCATAAGGATGACAGATAAGAAGTATAGCTGTTTTCCCTTGTAACAATTATCTCAAAATAGATAAAATGCAGCCACTTGACTATTGGATATATTACCTTGGGTAAGTGGTAGGTCAAGGACAATGACATAAGATTCAGAATGATCTTAGCCTTGTCTAACCACAAAAGAAAGGGACAGCAGTTAAAGGTAGGGGAACTCATAAAATAGAATCACCTCATGTGGAAACTGCGTAACATGAGGACAACCATTGCTGCAGCTAACACAAATCAGCTATTATGTCTCGCTGTCATGTTAATGATAGCCTCTATTATATGAGGATGGGAAGCCACGTATGTCAATTTTTACCTTCTTCCTTGGTATGATTTGTAAGTCGATGTTGTAACTCCTCTCATATCTATTTAAGAGATGCTCCTCTCATTCTTCTACACAACACACTGATGCTATTGTAAATGAGCTACTTGCTCTCTTTCAAAAGCTTTACCACATTCATAATAATTCACAGGGGGATTTTCTTTGCTTTTCCCCTTTCAAAATTCCTTCTCCTTGTTTTGTCTTTTGCTGATTTATCCAAGTTCATGCTATTCTCATAGCAACATTTTTCTTCATCATCTAAGTCTCTTGGGTTTTGTTATTTCCTTGCTCTTGTATTTCTCCTTTCAAACCTCCTCATGTTTCCAAATGTGGTCCTCTACAAATCTGATATCCAATAAGCTCTACAAATCTAAAAATCTAAACTACAATATGCCTAGATGTAACCTCCAATAAAGTCACTAGAGTATTCTACATATTGTATCTCTCAACAACACGGAGAATGTTGCTTGCTCTGACAGAATCTTCACGATAATAAGCTGCAATATTCCAAAGCACCTACCAAAAAAATTGCCTATTCTTTGCTGTTGTTGCATGCAGTCTTAGAAATGATATGCACACTTTAGCACTACTGCACATACTCCAACGATGCAACACATTCTTTAGTACTACTACGCATATTCCAACAATATACCACAAAGTCCAACTCTTGCCACATTTTACCACTGAGACTTCCAAAATTGCTCGATAATCTACAATCAAACTCTTACATAAAGGATACTCTCAGTCCCAATTTTCTTCTCATTCGAGACATCTCAATAGGAAAATAGCACACCAAAAAAGTTCCAATATTTAGAACATTTAATAAGTTTTGAAGGATCAACAAAAAACTACAGAAACAAATGAATAAATAGACTAGGAATTTGAAGAGATAATAATCTGTATTTTACAAACAGGCTTTACAAAAATTATTTTCTATTTAGAGTTAAACAAATTTGAACTTCCATCTACGTCCAAACAATTCACTACACCTTACCGCAGTTACAGCAGCTTCCCCGCCTTTGTTTCCAGCTTTGCCACCAGCTCTGTCCATGGCCTACAAAAATCCATAAAGAGTTTAAAAACAGATAGTGTCCCCCCCCCCTACAATGCAACAATGGACATGAACCAAATGAAAGAGCCAAAAATTAGATAAGTTTGTTGAAGAAAATAACTAGATAATCAATAGGACCTCCAAACTTCAAAATATGTATTATAGCTTGTTACCCATGAAAGACATAAATAGTACTAATTTTCTCCTGACATATATGCATTTTCAAATTTTATATCAGATGTAAAGTTCCATTCAAAACAAATATTAAAGAATAATTTTGAGCATGCCCTCTTGAGTGCCCACTGGAGCACACACAATTGTCCAAAGTTCTCTATCAGAATCAATTATTTGATCATGCTGAAGGTCTGGTGTAGCAAAATCAGAGGGAACCATTACCTGTTCCATTGTATCGCAGGTTAGGACACCAAATATGCATGGTACACCTACAATAGTAACAAAGAGTCAACAACAGTACCCAATCTCTCCAGTTACATGCAAAGCTCACTATTCAACTCATAAATTAGCACTCCTTTTGTATAATCTGCTTATAAAATTAAAATTTGATTAGTCATGGAATGAATAAATACCAATCCAAACAAAATTTACATATAATATTCACCAAATAGTCTTTCCATATAGTTCTCCACAAAAAAAAATTATTGAATGATCGAGATTTAAACTCAAGCCCTCCCAGATGGAAAGCTCTCAGCAGCTTACCGCTACGCTGTGGCGTCATATAATATTCGCCAAATGAGGATCTTTCCATATGGTGCCCTACAGAAAATAATTAGTAGGAATACATCTGGCTTTAGAAAAAATCGCCATACTTGCTCGAAAGACTTGCAAATGTAAATAGCTTGACAAACTATTCATTCAATGAAGAGCAAATAACAATTCTCATTAAAACTGAAAATATTACTTTGTCGTTACTAACATGACATGAATCAAGGATGAATTGACACATAAGATTGCTTTTCAATTCAATTTAGGAAATGGTTAATAAAAAGCAAAATCAGCCTAACAGAATAGAGTTTTGGAACCCCTGAGAACTTCCAATGGTCCAAAAAATGACAAAATGCACAAAAAAGTTGCAAATGGAAGTAGCTTAACCAAACTGTCATGCCCCCCTTGATAGGAACCCTAATGCCCTCTTCTAAAATAAAGACTTAATAATAAATAAATAAATGAATGATATAATAATAATATAAATAACAAGAGCAACTTGAATATGCACCGGACATAAAAATGCTTCCTGTGCAAACTGGACAGTTTTGGCACAGCAAATTGGAGTTTGGAAGGGTGGAGAGGAGGAGACGACATCATTCTTTGGCATGCTAATGATTTGGGCAATTAGAAGTTTGGAAAATCATTGCAGGAGGTGTAACACAGTGCATTCTGGCTGAGAACAAAAACTCTGCAGTCGACAATATTGGGACATAGCCCCCAAATTTGATTAAAGGAACTCAAACACAGATTCAGGAAAAAAGACCAGGTTACGCACAATTGGTAGTAAGAAATTGCAGGTGGACAAAAATTCAAGCAGTGAAAATGCATTTCTGGGACCAGTCAACACTGTCAGAGCAGGAGTATTTTTTCAGCAAAACAAAATATGCGCTTTCCTGCTGTCCTTATTCATTTCATTCTGCAATCTCAATTCTGCCCATTTCATCTGTTGATGACCAGACACAAGAAGAATGGATCAAAGTAAGATCAAAGAAATTTAGGGCTACAGGAAGGTCTAAGCCAAGGGGATTAGATCATTCTGGATCGGGGTTTCATCTTTCCCCCCAAATCTAATTTTAGGGCTCATCGCTTCAATCATGGCAAAATGGATTCTCTGCATTGCATTAGAGAAAATAATCCCTTCCTTCCACTCCAGCATAATCACTCTCCATCTAAATTTCAGGCTATTAAAACCAGGGAAGCCGTAATAAGAAAAGCGATATTAACCCCATCATCTCAAATTCTGCGATCGCTAAGGAGCGAAGCCTTCAAGAGTAGAGTGAGAGTTCAAACGAGAAACCCCTAAAAACCCAACTCAATTGCCTTCAGATTCGATTTTGGAGAAACATGCCCCGGAATTTAGTGATGAAATCATAACCTTCATTCAACAACAATGCAAAAAATTCAGTCTCTTTGTGAGATGGCCCAAAATAGGATCGAACATAAAAGAAATCGCGCAAGGGCTTAATCAATCTATGGTAACAAAATAGGCTTCGCAATTTTAGATCAGGATTGTTTGTATATTGATTGTTGTAATGCAAATTTAAAAAAACAATTTTTATTAGAAAATGCATTATCTTTCAAAGCAAAACCCTTCAAGGTTCTAGAGTGGCAATCCTGCTTCAATCCAAACAATTTTCAATCCTTCTGTATAGATAGACCAGTCCTGCTCCCCAATATTCTGATAGAAATCCTGAATAAAGATACCCTTAAATTAAGAGGCAATAAAATAGGAAAATTTGTGGCTTATAAGGAGGGCGATTTCCTGTAATCTAGCCCAGTAATTGTAGTGAATATGCACATCAACATCAGAACTCTCCAAAACCTTGAAATTAAGATTAAAGGTCAAACATAATGAACCTAAGTTCTTCAGAGGAAATCTTAAGGAATGGGTGGCTCCGAATAAACCCGGGAAAACCCCAGTTCCAAATCTTCCAATTTCTGATCTGAATATCAAAGTTATCCTAGATAAGGGGAATGGGGGTTTCTCCTTAGCATACAGTTCAGAAATAGGGTTTTTAGAAGAGGGGGAGATCAGGGAAGATGCCGATAAAACTCCGTGGGAACAGGACAAGGTCATAATTTCTGAGGATCAGAGGGATTCCCCTAACCAGAACAAACTTTCCCCTGCAACTTAGGAGAAATGTCTGGAGTTGGAGGGCTTCAATCCCAATTTGGCTTCAAGGAAAGCAATCAGGGTAGAGGCCTCTGACAGGCCTAGATCTGCAAATGTTTCTTTGGAAACCAGGAATCAGGCTGTTCTGGAAAGGGCGTCAAACAAGCTGGAGTTTAGGCTTGTCGAAG
The DNA here is from genome assembly GCA_028749045.1 of Cupressus sempervirens. Classification (NCBI taxonomy): domain Eukaryota; kingdom Viridiplantae; phylum Streptophyta; class Pinopsida; order Cupressales; family Cupressaceae; genus Cupressus; species Cupressus sempervirens. The sequence continues at coordinate 723,656,320 of CM053786.1, read as the reverse complement.
ACAATAGGGATGAACTCCAAAAAGTCGAAGAAGTTAACATCATTTCAGAATACCTAAGTGATATGGTTGTAAATGATTTAATGGATAAATTCGTGGGGGAAATCTGCAATGAAGAAGAGCTTAAGAGACAAAAGGAACTCCTTATTGGAAACATAGCTAGTGCAGACAACCGTAGAAGATTAGAAGTGGTTGACGAACTTATGTACGATCTGGAATCATTAGAACAAGTGTAGCAAGAGACCCTAGGGATAGCTCCAAAGCTTGCTCCTGACTGTACAAAAACCTCCAAACAAAAGCGGCAAGAAATCTCTTTAAGCAGGGAAGGGTAAGTACCTTCCCACTTCATCATGAATATCCTTAAATGGAATGTTCGGAGCCTCAATGCGCCTAACAAGCAACAGCTCTTAAAGCGCTGCGTTTCTAAGTTAAAAGCAGATATTATTCTTATCCAGGAAACTAAAATGAGCTCTTCTGAGATGCAAGGCTTGAGGAAGAAACTTGGATTTTGGGAGATTTGGGACTCTCCTGCCTTCGCAGCTTCTGGAAGCTTGCTTATTCTATGGGATCCAAGATACATTTCTTTCTACAAATTGGAAAGTCATCAAAACTGGATGTGGGGCATAGTTAAATATAACAGCCTGAAACTAACATTCAGAATTCTTAATGTGTATGGACCCATCCATAGCAGTGATAAGTCCAGGGTCTGGAAGGAAATAGAAGATAATTTCTCCACTCAGCGTAAGGACCTTATGGTGATAGGATTAGAAGGAATGGTTTCCTTACAATTGCTACAGCGAAGGATGCATTTACTTGGAACAGTCATACGAAAGGCTTTAGCAACATAGCTGAAAAATTGGACAGGTTCTTCACTTACGACAGCCTATATGACTCCTCGTTTACTTTGGAATAAGAGATACTAACAATCTCAGGATCAAACCATTTCTCCAAGAGAACTGAAATTTGTAGTAGATGTGAAACCAAACAATTGCCTTTTCAATTTTGAACAAATGTAGCTTAAGGACAAAAACAGCCTTGGTGGAAAGAAACGAAGGTTTCTGGCTCTAAACTATTCATAGTTGTCAATAAACTAAAGGTTATAAAACAAAAGTTAAAAGAATGGAATACGACAAGGTTCGGTACCATTTTCAAGTTAAAAGGCTCCTTGAAAGACAAATTGAAAGAGGTAAACAGAAAAGTAATGGAAAAATGAATGGATGAACCTTTATATATGGACGAGAAGCACCTTCTTCAAGACTATGAGGAGATCCCGGCTAAAGAAGAAATATTTTGGAGACAAAAATTGAGGGGACATGGTTAGAGGAGAGGGATAAGAACACAAATTTCTTTCACAATAGCACAAAGCAAAGAAGAATTAACAGAATAACACCTGTTAAGGACAGCAATGGGGTAATTAGAGATGATCATAACCTTATAGAGTCTTAGCTTCGCTACTTCCAAAACATATTCAATAACTAGGAAGGCTCTTATTTAGGGGAGCAAGCAAGGGTGGTTAAAGATATTCCCAAATTAATTTCCAGAGAACAGAATAAGTTGTTACTGGAAAAATTCACTAAACAAGAAGTACAAGAAGCCCTAAAAAGTATGAAACCAGATAAGGCCCCTTGATCCAAACAGGTTTCCAGCCTGTTTCTTCTAGAAATGTTGGGATTTCATGGGCTCAAAAATAACAGAGGCAATGGAAGGGGTTAGAAATTCAGGTAATCTCCTCAGGGAAATAAATAACACCTTCATAGCCCTGATTCCCAAGAAGGAAAAAGTGGAAAGTTTTGATGACTTCAGACCTATTGCGCTTGGCAAAACCCTTTATAAACTGCTCACCAAAACTCTTTCAAATAGATTGCAAAAATTATTACAATCCCTTATCAGTGAAGATCAAACTAGGTTTGTTCCTGGAAGATCGTTTTATGATGGATTAATAATAGAATAGGAGGCCATAAATTCTGTAAAAACAAACTCTATCCCCAACATGATTATCACACTAAATATAAAGAACGCTTATGGCAAAGTGGAATGGAGATTTTTATGCAAACATCTTGAAGCCTTTGGATTTGCTAAACAATTGATTAACTTGATTTTTGAATGCATTGCCAGTCCCAAGATGTCATTGTCACCAGATCGCCTATTGGTTACTTCAAGGATCTCTAGGGGGCTAAGACATCTCCCCTTTCTTATTTATCCTTATTAAATCTTAGGTAGGACGATAAATAAATCATGCGAGGAAGGAAGGCTTAAGGGCATTTGTGCTACCAATGACCTAGAACACCGAAAGCATCAAGAATGTGTCGATGATACCATGTTATATGGCCAAACCTCTATTGAAGAAGCTAAAGCATTCCCAATCAATGCTCAGCCTTTACACAAAGGCATCTGGACAAGCAATCAACCCCAAAAAATCAGAAATATTTTTCTTCAATACTGTACCAGAAGTAGAAAATCAAATTTGTCATATTCTCAAATTCAAAAAAGGATGCCTACCCTGTAAATACTTATGTTTACCTTTTACACAAGAAGTAGATCCTCTATGTTGTGGGATCTTACCATTGAAAAGATCAAAAGGAAAATAGAATCATGGAAAGGGAAATGGCTCTCTATGGCTGGTAGAGCAACTAAGGTTTAGTCTGTTCTCCTAGTCCAACCTATTTACTTGTTCTCTTGCATTGACCTCCCCACCAACAAGAGGGAGGAACTAAACAAATGTCTTTGATCATTCTTTTGGTAAGGAATGGGGGATAAAAACAAAATTACATTACTGGCTTGGGATAAAGTGTGTAGGCCACGAGTTGACGGTGGAGTTGGTATCAAAAACATAAAGCCTCGAGGGAAATCCCTAAGAGCCAAATTAGTATGGAGAATGTTTCGTTACTCACACCTTACATGGGTTAAGATCCTTATGAATAAATACATCAGTACCCCTAACCCAATCAATATTTTTAGGGGAAAATCCCCTCCCAAAGGGTTGAGAATTTGGAATTTTCTGTTGGATTGCAGGAGTATTATTATGGATAAACTCACTTCGAATATAGGAAATGGGGAGGATGCCCTTGTTTGGTGAGATTCTTGACAGGACTACGAGGTCCTAGATGCAGTGTGCAATTAGGATCAATCTAAATTTATATTGGAATCTAGGTGGTGTAATAAGGTTAAACACTATGGTAGAAATGGAATAGCTTCGATGACATAGACATTCCCCCCTTGGAAAAGGAATCTCTTTCTAGAATCCTCAAGTCAAGGAAAATCTCTCTCTCTCTACAAACAAAGATAAACTTGTTTGGGACGATGGGAAGTCGAGGGAATACTCTTCCAAGGAAGGCTATGCAATTCTAACTTCCAATCAATTAAGGGCTAAGTCCCTCCTCCCACTAAGGATATGCTAGGACAAATTTTGTCTACCAGAAGTTGGCTTCTTCTCTTGGCTGGTCCTTCAAAAGAAGATTCTCACTGCAAAAAACTTTAGAGTTATCCTCTCTATGAAATCGAAGAAGAATCTATTGATCACATCTTCCTTAACTGCCCAACCTCTAATCAATGTTGGAAATGGCTATGCTCCTAGCTAGGATGGTCCTCGGCCTTTCCCACGACTATTTTGGAGATGCTTCAGAGTTGGCCCCTTCTATGAAGGCAAAGTATCTATGGCGGATTATGGATATCAGCTCCCTCAATTATCTTATGGGAATTGTGGAAGGAACCAAATAGAAGCATTTTCCAAGGGAAAAGGATGGAAACCAAACAATTTATCAACAAGATGGGATCCTCTTCTATAGAAATCATAAACAATAGAATTATCAACATGAAAAAACCCGAAGTTGTAATGTCCCACTAGGATTATAAACAAAGAGGTAAATGGATCAGTCTACATATCCCCCCTTATGTAGGATCAAGATCAAAATCTTTAAAAGTTGAACTAATAGCAAATGGCTCCCCCGAATCAAGGATTGTTTAAACTTAACTTTGATGGAGCATCTAGGGGCAATCTTGGGATGCCAAGATTGGATGTAGCATTCATGATGCAGATGGCAAAGAAATAGCCAATATTGCCAAACCCATAGGTATAGAAACCAACAATTGGGCAGAACTTATGTCTTTGGTCGAAGGACTAGAACCTTGTAATAGTATGAACTTATGAAAAATAGAAATTGAAGGTGACTTGGCAATTATCATCAACGCTCTATGGAAGGGATCACTTTGAACTAGCGACTAGATTCAATGTTGTCAAGAGCATTGATCTTATGTAAATCCTTTGGAAGACTGCCATTTAACCACATTTATAAAAAGGGAAACCTAAGAGCTGATGAACTTTAGATTTAATCATACCTGAGCATTGAGTCTAATTACACTGCAAAATAAACTTTTCACTCAAAAACTCAAGCATCTTTATTAATCATTTCCTTGCAAGTTGAATTTATATTTTTTTTTGACTTGATGGAGTTAGAATCCCCATAGGAGGGAATTGTAGGAAGATTATTGGAGTGTCATGCAAATTTTCATGTGTTTCTTTATACTATTGTTTCACCTAAAAGATTGGAAACTATCATATATTGAAGATAAATGTGGCAAATTGATTATCATTCCCTGTTTAATTTGTTTTCATTTTGCCCTTACAATAGGTGTTTAAAAATCAATTGGTAATAATAAAGCTTTAATGACGATTCTCACTTTTTTTGTTATCTCATTTGAACACTCACATCTTGATATAAATATAGTTACACAGGGACTCACACCCCCCTACCACCTCAAAGTACCTGTCCCCGAGACACCCCCGCACCAGGTACTCGAGTACCCAAGTACCCCCACCTCTGCCATTCCACAACCATGCCGCCGTTGGAATGGGGATTTGGATTTCTATTTGACTTTTGAATTTTGAATGTTACTATTATATAGGTAATATGTTACTATGTTCAATGTTCAATGGTTCTAGTTCATGTTGCATTTTGCTATGTTCACGTATTTTAATTCGGTATGTTCTACTAAAACATCATTTCATAACAAGCATTTAAAGTTCTATATGTATATTGTACAACACTCCTTCCTGCGTCATCCTCCCCTTGCAGCTGTCCCCTGCCATTCCCCCACCATACTAAAAATGAGACCCATTTTCCCTGTCTCGAAAACTCGTCCTGTCATCTTAATGTACCCCAGTACTGGTGTTACATTGGATATAAACTTATCTTTTAAAATCAGCAAAGAACTTAGATATTAGCTTGAACAGAAAGTTTTTTAGTGGAATGGCTTGTTTTGTCTGGCATTAAGTTATCCTTTCTAGGAACTTGAGCAATAAAAAATGAAGTGGTATCAAACAAAGGTTTTTTTCTTAAGTAAATTCAAATGCCAAAATTTTGTATCTACGGGTTTTTACAATTCTGAATGTAATAATACATCTTGAGAAAACCTGAAGATTTTCCACCTGGCTTTTACCTTTCAGTGCTCCTCAAAGCCAGGATGTACCATCTTTTTGTAATTAATACAATCTATATAGTCATGGCTTATTGCTTATCAAAAAAAAATTAATAATATAAATAAACAATGTCATTATCTAAATACATAAATAATAAAAATATAATGTGATTTTCATTGTATAATAATTAACAATATATTAAAGATCATAATAAATTATAACTAACAATATATAATAATGTTAAAATAAACAAGGACGCATTGCGTCTAGTTCCTGCCATAAGTTCTTTATTGCTTTTTATAGGCAAGTGTTGTAGCAAGTAGTTTTTTATTGTTTTTTATAGAGAGGTGTTGTAGCAATAATATGGAATATAGATGAGTAATGTGCTTGTATGATAAGGTAAATGACATTATTTATGAGCTTATCCATCGTTACTATTAACATCTCTTTGAATTGAGTATTCATTAAATATAAACTTTACCTAATATGAACATTTCATATGTACTGATATTGAGTCTTTTTTAACTTAAATCACCAATAATTTTAACAAACTCACCTCTGCTACAAAAAGGGGAAAAAAATAGTTTGAAAAGGGCAAAGAATTAACAATTGGTTATATTAAAAGTTATAAAATTATAAAATAATCAAATCAGAACCATTAACGTATTGAATATTGTTATTAATTAGTGACACGATATTGGGATCTAACATGTATTGAAATAGACACATCAGAAGCAAGTTCATGTTACTTCATGCACTTAATTTTTCAAACATGCATATCACAACTCAAATCCTTTCAATTAAAACAAAAAAATGAAAGCCAAAAAAGCCAAACAAATCGAAAAAAATACATATTACAATGAAGAGAAAATCAATGACAACAACAGTTGTGGTAGTAAACATAAAAATAGAATTTTTTAAAAGAGTGATATAGTGACAAATGAGAAAGCTGCATGAATGTTGAAATTGGGGATAACTGAAATAGGCATAAATGTTGTTACGAATGTTACAAGGAAAGGTGTGGACATTTGGCTGGAGATGTGTCACACATATGGTAGATTTTCTTTGCACTTGGCGAGTAGCAACAATAATGAACTTTATCATAAGAGTATCGTCCAGGCTTCAATTTGCAGGGTGGAATAGGGCAAGCAAGTAATAATTTGTGCAATTCACAACAATGTGTGCGAGGCAGCCATAGCTAAAGGTAGAATACGGTGATGGTGCAGAGCCTTCTTATATGTGACAATTTTAAAAAGGATTTATGAAAAATTATTAGGCCTTATTCTTGAAAAATACAAATAAAGGTAAAATTATTCCTGAAAAATTAATGAGGCCTTAATGTTTAAGCTAATAGCCTACACTGTACTTGATTTACAAAGATACACAATAATTTGAAAAAAACCAAAGAACTTTAATGAACACGAAGCTTCTAGATTAGATCCATTAGCAAAATGAGATATAAAAGAATACATCAACCAATACATTTTTGAGCAAATCTTTTTGTTTTTCTTTGGAGGTCAGATTCCCTTTAAGATCTAAACTAGCTACGTCAAGAGAACATGTGCATCCAATTTATGCTCTTCCCAACAATACAGGCAACTACTAAATGCTTGAAAAAGAAGTTGATCGGATGTTTGAGCTCTACCTTGCGGATCAAGCGGATCTAGTAGTTTGAAAGGGCAATGAAATGATCAAATAAATAATTTTCATTCACATCTAATTGAAAAATCATGTCTAATTTTTTATATACCATATTGACAAATTATTTAGATCTGGTACGACTGGGTTGAATAAATCTGCTTTTGACGAGGTATGCAATTCAAATGAAACATTTTAGGGTTGCAAAATGATTCGATATGGGCCATAAATAAATAAAAATTTGCTGAGGAATACTATTCAAAAGCTTTAACTTCACACAGCTGTATGAGGCTGAATTTCCAAAAAGAAATCTACACCACCACTCTGGTAGCTGCTTAGCATCAGATGACATAAACTAATGGGTCAACAAAATCCACCTGTGTTGAGGAGCTTTCAAATTACTTGATTCTTATGCTAGAGGTTTCAACTACAGACAACCTGCTTGGGTTGGGACGTCCATCCCGCTTTGCTGTTTTGACAGAAAAGTAAATGATTGAGAAATCAAATGATAAATGGCGAACCAGAGAGAATAATGAAAAAAGGCACCAGCACTTTTCCATTCCCTTGAATCCGTCAATCCTTAGACATTTTCTACCACTTCTTTTTCCTCAATTTCCAGACATTTGTGATGGAGATTTCTAATCAAATTCAAATCGATTGGTACAAGCTTGCAATTTGACACAAAAAAACACCTCATATGACTTGACAATCAGACGACTATTTGATGAACTCAAATTAGTTTTATAGAAGTAATGAAATCAATAAGAGACGAAACTAAGAACTTTTCAAACCAAATCTGGCTACTTGAGTAAACCACAACAATACAAAACAAAAACACTTGCAATTTCATTCCAATACCTAAAAAATTTAAACAATGATGCTAGGCTTTTCATATGTCATGTTAGGGGTATGAAGAATTTTCTAGCACTAAACCTATTTAGATTTTTCTAGACTAAGATTTTTCTAGAAGAAGCTGAGATTTTTTCAAAATTTCTATTGTGAAAAAGGAAAAAGCCTAAAATTAAGGGGAGAAAGATAAGATATGTCAGAATATGTGAAGATATTGTTACATATTGTTAGACAAATTTATTTGAGTTGTCTGATCATATTAATAGTGGGCGTAAAGTTTGGAAAGTTGTCTTATCATATTAATAGTAGCTGTGCAGTTTGGAAAAAAATAATAATTTTAAGTAGAAAATTAAAAGGCAACTCATGACTGTAGCAAGGCTACAACCAATAAGATTCGAAATAAATTATTTTTTTGAAATTCATAAAATATCAAAATATATGAGAACTATATAAAATAAAAAGTTTTTGAAAAATAAAAGATTCTGATTGGATAAATTAATTAAAAAGTAGCATTGCACTGAATGCTATAGTATCCTGCCTATGGCAGGAACTAATAAATAATATATCAAATATTAATATTAATATTAATGATGATAATTATTATAATATAATAAATATGATCAAATTAATTATAAATATGAATAAGAAATTATTAATATTGTCTTAATAATCAATCAATACAAATGGAATAATAATATAAAAGTCAATACCTATCCTAATAGAAAATTAATTAAAAGAAATGAGAAGTACATTAAACAAGCCCATTCATAAAAGCTAAGGAGACATATGTAAAAGCATCAATCTATAAATTGCAAAATGTATAAGAGGAACTAAACAAAACAAAAATACATTTTAGGAATTAACGAGAGAGATCTGTTCCAAAATATATAGGCATAAAAAGGGGGCATTACACAAACTCTAGGAAGAGTCAAGAAATCATACATTTAATATAGAGTCTAGACCATAGAAACTATTCTCATTAAAGATGATTCATATCTAATCACAATTATATATGAAAGGAATCAAGGGTAAACTAACAAATGCTTTGTTTGCCTAGAATGAAATCAGCCTAATAAAACAGGAAAAGAGCTTTAGAAGTCTTAAGATCTAAATCCAATGGTCTCACATTCATAGTCGATCAATTGGGATAAACCAAGAATAAACTAAACAAAAGGCATCCACGGTCAAAACAAATGCTGAAATCCTCAGTTCAGTATATTTATATGGAAAGGTAAGGGAGCATCAACTATAATATGATGCCGGAAGAGAAAAGAATGCACTTAGACTTAACAATATTAGTCTTAGCACATATTTTAGACATAAGTACTTTGTGTCTTTCTTAGAATCTTTTGTCATATATCAAACCATCATTAGGACTAAGTCAGATTCCTATGAGTTATGCTATTACTAGTAAGAATAGATTAGTTACTCATTACTTGTGTAGTCAATTGTGCAACCAATATTACAAATAGTTTAGTTCATAGTTCCAAGGATCATGGCGATTCATGCAATTCACGTGATTCGGCGATTCGATTCAAGCCAAACGATTTTTTGTCAATCGGTGAATCAAATCAGTGATAAAGGGTTTATGAAATAAGTTACTAAATTTCAAGGGTTTTTTTAATTTGCCGATTCATGGCCGATTTGATTCCGATTCATGGCCGATTCACGATTCAATTTGGCCTTGCCGATTCTGCTCTGATTCCAATTCTTGTTACTTTGGTTTAGTTACAACAAAGTAGCCTTACAAAATGTAAACAAAATTTATATGGATGATAGAGATGATTTAAATAAGGAAAGCATCCAACAAATTCCACAAGGTTTCCATCATAAGGCTAGCTCCCAACACCCCATGTGGCATCTTGGCAATCCCCCATTGATCTCAAGACCTTTTGCAAGTCCCCCACACACCTCCAAATATTCCTAGAACCACTTCCAATACATAACAAAGAATCATACACATTGCACAAAACCTTTTAATTCATGTCCATGGCGCACAACACAAATTTCTACTCTTCATTGCAACTCAAGATGTACCCATGCAGTCACATCAAAAGACCAGCGATGTGAGTTACATCAAAAGACCAGCGATGTGACTAACCTATTCATGCAGGCTTCTCCTTCCTTTAAGCATTGCACAATCACAACTCCCAACCACGCCTATCTCAAACTTCAGAGATCACAACACTCACCTCCGACTCTTTGACAACCTTTTGTTGCACATTCTAGTGCATAGTACCCTATCAATTTCCACTGCTTGAGCTCCATCCAAAATGTAACACTACAACCCCTAAAGCAACACCCCAACGCTTTTCTTGGTGCTTCCACAAGTCCCCACCATTCCTTGTCATTGGAACTCTAAGACACCCACTTTGGCTCTTAAAGTAGTTGATGCCCTTCCCTAAAAGTGTTCTTCAACTGAGTCCCTAACTCATCTTCTTTGACCTTACCTCAAACCCAATTCTTCACCAAGTCCCCTAGATTCATAAACCAACTAATCATATAGTCAACCCATATGTGCATCCTTAATAGCTTGCTCAGTAGGCTACATCTAATGCAAGCAAAATTTCTTTTTTCCCCTACTCAATTTCCTCTTAGACTCTAGCCTCAACTCTTGGAATTTATTGTCCTATTTCTTATACTCCCCTACTCTAGATCAAGTAATAGACCCATTTTCCCATGTATTTTCTTGTGTCACATTCTTTTAGACCATGTCCAATGTGGATAAAGTACTCACTCTCTCTTGACTAAGCCACTATATGCTCTACGGCCTATTGACCTCTTAATTTGATAATTATACCTTGTGACCTATCTAGTCTCCTAGTTCTTACTACTCAGCCATGTCAACCACCTTTACATCCTTGTGGCCTTGATAATTTCTATATAGCTTTTTCATACAATCTTGCCTCCTAGCTTTGCCATACAACTCTACCCCATGGACTTGCCATATCCTTCTTCCTTATGCTATTACCATCTAGTACTACTCCATAGTCCTACATGTCATGTTATAAGCACACATGTCCAACTACAAATGGGCAGCCCCCATTTTTGCTTAGTAGGTGTTTTCTTAGCTTGGCAATAATTTTAGTCTCTTAGCTTCTTAGCCTTTGAAAAGGCAATAAACCTTATTCAATCTAGAGGAATGCAAAATCTCATCCTTGTTGAAGATATATCAAGTCAAGAATGGGTAAGTAGAGTCTGGAAATTCAAGTTCAAGAGCCACTAGCGAGCGCCAAGACAGGTGCAAACAGTAAGCTATGAGATATTTCACTAAGTGTCAAATTTGCACATGTTGTCAAACAAGGTGTAAAGGATAAAACTACGGGATTTTGAAATGGAAAAATGATGATTTGATATTTAAAAATATTCTAAATGAGGGAAAAGAAATTTAAGTCGTTAAGTGAGATTCTAAATTTGGCAAGAATATGCATGCCTTATATAAGTTCTCTTAAAATTCCTTGTAAAGCTTCAAGAAAATCAAAAATATCCTTAGAAGAAAATTAACATAAAAGAGGTAATTCTAGTTTGAAGACAACATGAAAGAGGAAATTCCAATTCAAAGGCAACTTCTCAAAAGTTGTCCCTCTCAATTCAACAATTTCAAAATATTAGAATATTATAATGTTTCTTTAATGTTAACCTTTAGTTTTATTGATACAATAGCTTTGTTCGGATTAAAATTGGATGATAATATAACTATTTAACATGCTTGCATACATATCAATATACTCTGTTTATATTTAGATATACACACACATTAGAATCCAAAATTATTATATTATCATCCACTTAAATCTGATATGTATCACCAAGTAAGATCTGATTCTATTGATCTATTCTGATCTATTTATATTACAGATTATAAGTATCAATTGCAAATCGATAATTGAGAAAATGTTGCTTATTTATGACAGACCCAAATCTGTTCATATCACCGATCATAATTGGCTTAGTTAAGGGTTTGAATCGGCAGAATCAACAGTAATATAAAATATTGTTTGAGTGAAAAGATGTGCCAATGAATGGACATGTCTCCACTCATGTGGAGGCATGTCTATTCATTGACATGCCTCTGCAAACTTTATTTATATTCAAACCTGACCAGTCTAGAGAGCATCATTGTAATCAATTAATGTTCTGCTCTTATAGATCGAATATCATTGAAGAGAATTCAGAGATGAAATTCATAATCAGTATTTATCAACATTGATTAGGTATCACCTTCAACTTACATCAAGTTATACACCGATTATAATCTGCAAGAAAGTACAGTGACTGTAAGAATCATATTTTGAAAATAAGAAAGACATAGATAGATCAAATCTGAAAGAAGTTTGATCTACATATACATGGTATCAGAGCCTAGTTAAGGAAGATCCAATTAAATTTGACATATCAGATTACTCTCCCTTGATATTACAGTCACATTTCATTCTTCATAAGTCAAGTGCAATCAGATTTGAGGATCGTCTCGAAGCTGCAAACAACTTCACATCATGGAAGATCAAAATTATGATGATACTAAAAGAGAATAAGCTATATTCATTTGTGAAAGAGAACAAGATTGAACCAAAGATTGACTCGGAGAAATCTCAATGGGTTGAGAAGAATGAAAAAGCCATGAAACTAATAGTAGATGCAGTAACGGATAATATAGTACCTATATTAGCAAAACATGGGATTGCATACCTTATGTTCAAATCCTTCAAAAGTACTTTTGAAATAAACAACACCAGAAGAAGCCTTGCTCTATAGAGGAAATTTAACCATCTAAGCATGAACAAAGGAGAATCCATCAATGCTTTACAAGAATCACTGAGCTATGAGATCAACTATGAACAGTTGGATATCAAATTGATAGTAAGGAGTTAACACTCATAGCCTTAGGTGGCCTACCAAACTCATGGAGTCATTTGTTCAAGGGATAGGTGCAAGATCGAAACTCCCTAAATTTGCCTGATTTAGATATGACTGTCTACAAGAAAATCAAGATAGATGACAAAAGGAAAGAAACAAAAACCTATAGATGAGAATATTCATGTTTTAGACACAAATTCTTATAAGAAAAGTAAGAAGGAGAATTTCAAAAGCAAGAGAGATTTTCATGGAAAGGTTTCGTCCAAGCAGAGTAAAGATGTTTCCCAAATTCAATGTTTCAGATGTGATCAGTATGGACACTATGCAATTAAATGTCCTGACAGAACAAAGCAACAAGCATAATTTGCTAAGGTTGAAAAAACAAATACGGAACATGATTTTGAGAAATTTGCTTTCTACTCAGCATTATCAAACCAAGAACCAAACAAACTTAACACCTGGGTGATTGATAGTGGCTCATCAAGACACATCACGGGATCCAAAGAAAACCTAGACACTATGGTAGAAGAAACTGATGAAGAAGTTACATTGGGGATGATTCTGCACATCCAATAAAAAGGGTTGGAACTTGCACCATCAAATTGAAATCTGGCATCTCTATTCAACTCACTAGGGTACTATTTATACTAGGAATTAAGAGAAATTTAGTATCCATATCTGCCCTTGAAGACAACAGATACAGGGTTACCTTTATGGATGGGAAAGTTCTAGCATGGCCAAAGAACTCAAGCATAAAGAAAGCTCAAATCATATGTATAAGACAAGGATGTTCTTGTGAGGTTTTCACATCATCGCCCCAAAATTTTTGGGACCCCATTCTTTTTCGGTTGCCTTGACAAATTTTTTCAGAGTTGTCCAAAGGTTTTCAATTTGAAAATTTTACACCTTGAATGCCTTTAGGCCAGGAGCAATGATGTGATTTTTTTTCACTTGATGTTGACTTGATTTTCCGGAACATGTACTTTTATCTTTAGGCCAAACAAATTTCAAAAACAACATTTTTTTTCAATAGTTAGAACAATATTCAGCAAGATAAATTTGCAAAAAATTTTGACTATACGGATTTTGAAAATTTGATATAATTGTTTAAGCTCGGACAATTTCAAAATGAATTTTAGATTTAATTGTTTTGGAAAATCTTGAATTTTTTGGTGAAAAGGGAAATTTTTTGATAGTGGAATTGAAATTGGAAAATTGATTTTGACTGCTAGAAAAATGATTTATTTTGGTTAGAAAATTGAAATTGTATTGCAAAATCAAAATTGAATTAAATTGCAAAATCGCATCAATTTGGTTGAAATATTGCCTAGAAGATTTTTAAAATATTAAAAGAAATTGGTAAATTAGAATTAAAAATTGATTTTAGCTTGCTAAATTCATTTTAATGATATTTTAATTGCCAAAACGTTATTAAATGAAAATGTTGACATCTCCTAGGCTTACATTGTTTTTATATTGCAATTTTTCATCAAAATTGGCAATTAAATGGGCTAATTTCACTATAGGCTAAGTAATTTTAACATGGCATTTAAGTCTGGGCCATTAATAAAGGAGCTAATTTAATTTTGCTTTCCTCCAGGCAAGTCAGCCCACTTGGAGAGGCAAAAAAATTTGGTATAAGAGGGGCTTTCCCCCCCTCTTATTTCATCATTCCTTCTTCCTCCTCCTTGGGTGAGCGATTTTCTTCTAAAGGCAATTTCCAGCTTGGGCAATTTTGTTAAGGTAGATTTGCTCCTTTTTTGGCGGCATTTTCTCCTTGCTTGGGCGAATTTCTGCCCTAGGGCGATTTTTGGAGCAATTCTGGTTTTTCTCCAGCTAGGGCAATTTTGTTAAGGCAGATTTTTCCATTTTCTTGGCAGCGAATTTCAGAATTGGGCAATTTTATTTGGTGAAAGGACAATATGATTCAAGGTCTGATTTTTGGCAAGTGTGGGCAATTCTGATTTTTTGCTAGCACATCATTATTTGCAAAGAAGGTTGAAATTTCCAAAATCTGATCCGAATTTGAAGAGGGCCCGGTTATTGGTAAAGATAGATTTAAGGTAAAATTCTATTCATTTTTTAGAGATGAAGATTGGTTTTAAAGGCGGATTCTATTCCTTGTTCTTGCTTTATTCATTTCCCTTATTTTCTTCTTGCACTCATTATCCACCACTTCATCATTCCATTAAAAGGCTGAAGTTAGGAGATATAAGTATAGATTTCATGATAGGACACTTGGAGAGGCAAAAATAAGCTAGACCATCCTAGGATTGAAGTTGGGAGATATAAGTATAGTCCATCCTAAGGTAACGAAGAGGCAAAAATAAGTGGCAGTCCCACCCCTAGGTTGAAGGTTGGAGATTGATAAGTGTAGAGATAGGACTTGGAGAGGCAGAAATAAACTATATTTCATCAGTAGAAAAAAGGTTGGAGATTGATAAGCATAGTCCATGTCATTTAGAATGAAGGGGCAGAAATAAGTGTTTAAGATGGTAGATGTTAGTGCAAGCAAGAACCCAAAGGGAACGAATACCAAAAAAGACAAGGAAGACATGATGCCTAAGACCACCTTCTTCTCAAAAGTGAGGTGAATAAGTGATACCAATATCGGTACAATAAACATGGTACAATTGAAGGACAGATTGAAGGAAGGACAATCCCCCATGGCAAAGAAGATCTACAAGAGCGAAATTATACATGCAGCGACTTTCCCTCCTACCTTGCCTTGTCTAGAATTGGTAATGGAGTGTGCATCCCGGTTTGATATTGTTACTAAGTCCACCATTTTCGGTGAAGTGAAGAGAGTGTTAGCCAACATCGACAGACAAGTGGTCGAAGAAATATTTAATATTCCCCATTATAAAAGCATGACAGTGGTAATGATCGATCAAGCGGCTAAGTTATTTCAGGATAATCAGGAGGCTTATTTCATTCATCTAAAGCAGAATTGGTTACACGAAGGCAAGAAGGGAGTTACCAAGTCGTCAAGGCTCACCAAGTCAAATTTCAAATTAGAGTACGGCGATCTAATTGTGCTTCTCAGCCGAATCATGGGCGTGGCTAAAGGTATGCAATTCGAGAATTGGATGTACTTTATTGATAAAATTGAAAGTGGAAAGAGAAAATTTGATTGGGCTAAAATTATAAGCAAAAATTTAGAGTTGCAACTTAGGACAGTACAAAATCAAAAGCAATTCTATATGGGATCCTATCTTTTCTATTTGCTTGCAAGACTATATGAAAATCCTAGACTTAAGGCCTTAGGAGTGATTGGCAATGGGCCAGGGCAATGTTTGGTGCATGCGTGCCATCCACAGTTTCATTTGCACAACACCAAAGATTATAAAATGTTTTATGACGCCTTTGCCATGAAGACGATAATGATATTACAAGGGACACCTACTAGAAGGCTCTCAATGGAAGCGGAAGCAAAAGTTAAGAAGTATGGGAGTTGGTTCATCCAATTATCGCAATTCACATTTATTAGAGTAGCAGGAAGTACAATTTGTCCCAAGAGGCTTCCAAGGTACCCACCCGACAAGGTAGTTTTGATGGAGTTGGCTAGGCAACGTGAGCATTATGACAAAATGATGAAACTTAAAGGTGAGATAGGGATTACCTTCTCATTTGGAATAGGCAATGATACTTGCCCCAATCCTGTCACCTTTGCAGCTGCGATGAAAGAGTTAGAATGGTATCATTTAGGATGGTATAGAGCAAGACAAGGATTCGATCCTAATGGTCTTATCAAGGCATCTCACGGAAATACATTCAAACATATTCCTACTATAGAAGGTTTTTGGGCCAATGCATAGGATGACTTTCATCTAAAGAAGCTAGCTTTCTCAAGGTTGTCAATGGGCATGATGAGACCAATCAGATGGAGAGGCCTTGGTATTCCCGATCAACTAGAAGATGATGAAAATGTGCTAAGAGGAGATTATGATACAGTGGATGGAACAGAATTAGGTCCAGTAGATTGGGATGATCATCAGAATCCTTCCTTAGAGGTAGTTACAAAGACAGTTGATCTGCACACTAAGTCATGATACAATGAGAAGTTAAGGCAATTACAAAATCAGAAGGTACGCCTTATGAGAAAATGAAACCAGAGGAAGGTCCGGTAGAGTCAATCAGACAGAAAGGTGAAGGCAATAGCCAGCAACAAAGAACAGTTAAGAGCAAGAAGAGATGTTTGGAGGTTGAGAAAAGTAAAGAACATCAGGAACCTCCAACAAAGAAACAGAATGCAGCACCGTCAAGGGAGAGCATAATTGAGGCAAGAAGCCAAGAGGATAATACGAGTGGACAAGGGGCCGCGATAGAGGTGCGCTCTAATTCAGAATCAAGTGGTTACAGTCACAGCACCGAATACTCTCCTCTCTCGGAGAACCAACATGGAGATGATGTGACAGTCACTAGTGAAGAAGAAGATAAGCCAATTGATACTAAGGAAATAAGCCAGGCACCCAAGGTCGTTGGTAATGCTTTGCTAGTCGAACCGAATCCAAATTTGGGGAGATGCACGGCACCGCTATGGTTAACGCAAATGCTTATGCCTAGAGGTGAGGTGGTGACTGTCCGAACAATTAAAGATATCCAAAGGTTAGTGGAAAAGGGTGATAGCGAGAAACAGAAACAAATTGCAAAAACGGTGGCAAAGGTAATCAGGAGTGAAAATGATGGTCATCGAAAAGTTCAGATAGCTATACCAAAGGTTAGCGAGGCAGTGGATGAGATTGTAGCTCAGGAATATGAGATAGTAGAGCATAACTTGGAAAGAATCATAGATGACATGGAATGTGAGGAGATCCAAGAAGGCGTAGTTTCAATTAGAGAAACGTTGAGGAAGGCAAACGAAAGGATTGTAAAGTTGGAGGCTGAAAATAGGAATTGGAGATATTGTCAGCCTATCCAATAGTTGCACCAAGCAGCCCTTCCTCAAGACAGTGGGAGCAACACAGAAGAGATATTGGCTCAATTGCACGAAGTCAAGGATTAGATCCATGATACAATTCAAGACGGGTGAAATTTCTTACTTTCCTTTATCTCGACATTCAGGTCATTGGTGGCTATTAGAGACAAATTCAGAACATTTGAAGGTGAGTGGAAGGATTTCCTTCCAGTCAAGGACTTAGCCATTCCTAGGCTACAGGCATTTATCGAGCTACCGGAAAAATATTTGGAAAGAGCCAAGTTGGTAGATGAAGGAGAAATGAGTACGATGAAGTCTTGGTTTGTTGCCTTGACTATCAGATTGAGAATACTTGAAGAGATACAGAATGAGATGCACAGCACAGCGCAAGTGTTGACACTTCCATTTCAACCATGTTGAGCGATGTTAGGGCTGCACTTGATTTTGAAGATATCAGAGAGGGGGACGTCAATGAGACAGAATTTGGATCAAGATTGGATGAGTTGGGGAAGGTTGCCATCAAGAAGAAACATTTGGGCACCCTTGCCTCCCTCAATGCCTTTATTGGATATGCGAAAGAATATGAAAAGGATCATGAGAAAACACTGCAAGTAGCAAGCAACATGATGAATTCAGCTGAGCTCAAGATGAAGCATACACTTTGCCCTCTCACGAAGGAAATCAACGACAGGTAGCGAAGTTCATCACTTTGGCTAAAAAGATAAAAGAAAAGGGTAGAACTATATTAGAAGATCGTTTGATGTAAGCCCAAGTGGCAAATTCTCCTTCTTCTTGGGTAGGATAGGTGTCTGATTTTGATTGGCTACCATTTTGGTGCCTTCTCATTGGTTACCACTTTTCCTTTTTTTCATTGATCCATTGATGAGGTGGCGTCTTCTCATTGGCCGATGGGGTAGCAACCCTAATTAGAGTTTCTAGGATCCAATCTAGATCGTCGATTTTGCCTCTTAATCTCTACCGTTGGTTGTAATTGTGGCCTTATATAAGGCCATTTGCCCTCATTTGTAAAAGGTTGAAGAAAGGTGTTGCTTAAGATAATACCAAAATTGCCTCTCTTTATCATTGTTGTGACTTGCATGGTGATTAAGAACATTTGGTGTTATTGCATGGTTTCTACTTCCAATAGTTAGAATTAGATTTCCTTTGAAGTTGTTAAAGTAGATTTCATTTTGAGAAAGTTGAGTAAGAGTAGATGGATAGCTGCATGGTGATATTAGTGGATGTTTGATAGAGATTTATAAACTAGGCCACTAGCATCCTAGCGGCTTGTAAGGAAGCCTTGCGTGGTAATCTAGTTTTTTTCTCTTGAATTATTGCATCTATGGAAGTAAAGCCACTGGTTAGCTTTCCTCAGATTTGATCCCCGTCCATTTGCTAATCTTTCCATTTATAAGAGTAGGAGTAAAATAGCAAGTAGTTGAGTAGTCAGATTTCATTCTAAAAAAGTTAGGAAGGCATAAGTCATTTGAACACACCCTCCATCATCACCACCATCAACATCATTTGGTGCTCATATATTTTACAAAGCTAGATTCATCACCATCACACCAAAGTCCAAGTTATCTCTAAATGAACAACGTAAAGCTGCCTACGTGATTACCAGCAAATCACATTGAAATAACGGAGTTAGTAACCATAGGTGTAAGGAACATTGGAGTTTTTCTCATGTCTTCATGAGTATTTACTTTTCAAGAGAGGGATTGAGTGTTTGATATTCCATGTCAAGTATTTAATCACTATATGTTATGTAGAGGTACAAAACTGACATCAACAGATGCCTGTACAAACTTTCCAGTGAGACAAATCAAGCCCTCATCCATGGGACTTCTAACTCAAATGAGATTTGGCATCAAAGATTAGGACATATTCACTTTCGAGCCCTAACTTGAATGGAAAAATTGGTAACAGGACTACCCAAACTAAATCAAACGCATAATGGGGCATGCAAAGGGTGTGCCTTAGGGAAACCACTAAGGTAATTTTTCAAAATAGTTTGAGTAGAGCCAATATATTAGAATTAGTCCACTTTGACTAATGTGGAGCCATGTTTGTACCCTCCATGGGAGGATCCATATATTATGTAACTTTTGTGGATGACTTCTCTAAAAAGACTAGATATAATTCTTAAATGTAGAGACTCAAAATGAATCCAAAGGTTTATGGAATTCCCTTCCAAACAGAAAATTAAAATATTGAAAACAGAGAATGAGAAGGAATACACCTTAGAAACTTTTAAAAAGTTCTATGTAAATGTCGCAATTAAGAGGGAGTTTACTGTACCCTATAATCCTCGACAAAATGATGTTGCTAAGAGGAAAAATAGAAATATTGCAAAAGCTGCTAGAGCAATGTTATATGAACAAAACTTAGAAACCTCATTTTGGGCAGCATCTAGGACAATTGTCTACAATCAAAATAGATGCCCTCATTCACACTTGGATAATAAAACTCCTAATGAAGATTTTACTAGTGTAAAACCTAACATTAGTCACTTAAGAATATTTGATTGCCCTATATACATCCATGTGCCTAAAGGAGGTCAAATTTAGAGCCTTCTAGAAAGAAATGAAATTTTGTAGGCTATAGTGAAACCTCAAAAGTCTACAAGGATTTACATACATGGATAGAGACAAATAGAACTGAGTATAGATGTCATCTTTGAAGAAGACATTGCCCTCAAGAGATCAAAGAGCTCTGATGAGATAGAAATTCAAGATTCACCTAAAGATATGGAGAAATCCTGCTCCTCAGTTTTAGAGGGAGTATCTAGAAGAAAGCATAAATGAAAACAAAATTGCTCCTAAGATTCAGAGGGGGTATCCAGAAGAAAATCCTAGTAACAACAACAAAAAGAGACCACTCTGGGCTAGAAAGATGATTGTGGAAGCTGAAAATGATGCAGCACCCAAAAGAACCTTCAGAGAAAGTAAGAGGCCCAACAAATTCTCTAGTTATTTTGCCTTAATGAGCGAAATCATTGACTCAGAACCTACTAGTGTAACAGAAGCTCTCAAGTATGGAAAGATGCTATGACAGGAAAATATTAATCCATTTTGAAAAATGAAGTATAGGATATAGTACCTAGACCTAATGAGAAATATATTGTCTCTTCCAAATGGCTCTTCAAAAATCAAACATGTTGCAAATGGCAATAGTAACACAAAGCACATTTTGTTGCCAGAGTGTTCTCACAAAAGGAAGGTATTGATTATGAAGAAATGTTTGCACCAATATACTTCTGTTAGAGCAGTCATGGCTATTGCAGCAGCTAAACACTAGAAGATCCACCAAATGGATGTGAAAGCTACATTCTTGAATTTGACTATTGAAGAAGTCTATCTAAAACAACCTGAAGGTTTTGTGATTCATAATGTAGTTTCACGTGTGCAAATTGAAGAAAGCCCTATATGGACTTAAACAGGCTCCCTGAGCTTGGTATGAAAGCATCGATGACTATCTTATGGGACTAGGGTTTTCAAAGAATGGTGCAAACCCAAATCTTTATTTTAAAGTTATTAAAGGTGAAAAGTTAATACTAATCCTATACGTTGATGACCTGCTAATTACATGGGAAGATCACCTTATTATCCAACATAAGGACCTAGCCTCAGAATTTGATATGAAGTACTTGGGCATTTTACATTACTTTCTTGGAATGGAAGTCTAGCAGAAATCTGATGGTATTCTTTTGAATCAAGGAAAATATACTATTGATATTTTAGAGAGATTTGGGATGGTAAATTGTAGACCGATGTCTAAACCCATGGAAACCAACTTACATAAGTTGAAAGAAGCAGCAGCAGAATCTAGATTTGCAGGTCCTACTGTAGACAGATAATCAGATTACTGATGTACCTAGTTAACACTATACCGGTTAATTTGTTATGCAGTGAATGCTTTAAGCCATTTTATGTACCACAAGAGATACACCTTGTTGCTGCAAAGAATATATTGAGGTACCTTCAAGGTACTATTGGATATGGTCTTAAATATGAAAATGTTGACCTAGATCTACATGGATACTCTTATTCAAATTGGGTTGGAAGTATAACCAATCGGAAAAGCACATCAAAATGTTGCTTCAATTGGGACCAGCTATGATTTCTTGGATAGGGAATAGTCTTCAGTGGCACAAAGTTCAATGGAAGTCAAATACATTGGAGCCTCTATGGGAGCAAGAGAAGCAATATGGCTCAGAAAACTGCTCATGGGGTTATTTGGTAAGCTCCTAAATCCTACTATTATCAACTATGACAGTTGATATATAAGAAGAATGTCATGTGACTTGATATTCTTGAGCATATTATATCCTCGGATACCACGAGATACGTGATATTTCTTCTCACAATAGATGAACCTATTGTGATATACTTGGATACATTCTTTATTTTCCCTAGCTAAGAGGTTCAGCTGATACAATAGCTTCATTCAGATAAAAATTGGATGATAATATAACTATCTAACATGCATGCATACATATCAATATACTTTGTTTAAATTAACATATACACATACACATTAGAATCCAAAATTATTATATTAGGATGCACTTAAATATGATATGTATCTTCAAGTATAAATCTGAATCTATTGATCTAGCCTGATCGATTTATATTACAGATTATAAGTATCGATTACAAATCAATAATTCAGAAAATGTTGCATATTTATGACAAACCCAAGTCTGTTCATATCGCAGATCATAATTGCCTTAGTTAAGGGTTTGGTTATTGCCTAATTGAATTGGCAGAAACAATGGTAATTTAATATATTGTTAGAGTGAAGACATGCCAATAAATGGACATGTCTGCACTCACGTGGAGGCATGTCTATTCATTAGTGTGCCTCTACAAACTTTAATTGTATTCAAACCTGATCGATCTATTCATTGGCGTGCCTCTACAAACTTTAGTTATATTCAAACCTGATCAGTCTAGAGAGCATCCTTGTAACCAATTAATGTTCTGCTCTTATAGATCGAATATCATTGAAGAGAATACAGACTTGAAATTCATAACCAATATTTCTCAATCAAGTTCAATACTCTAATTATAATCTGCAAGAAAGTACAGTGACTAAGAATCATATTTTGAAAATAAGAAAGACATAGATAGATCAAAACTGTAAGAAATTTAATCTAAATTTTAAAGTTTATTAGGTAGTTCTATTTTTGTCTTTAGTTCATAATTGTTTATTTTAGGAAACATCGTCTTTGTAAACCTCTATAAGGAGCTTTCATCTCCTCTATTTAATATAAAAATATCAATTTACCATAATGTGGTATTAGAGCAGGTGGAAGGGATTTCATAAAATTTGGCAATTTTTTAAGGAAAAATTCAAACCTCTTCTAATCTAGAATATGCTTTCAGAAATTTGTTTTTCAATTTTTTAAAATAAATTCATTGGAGATATTTTATGAAACTTTAGTGGTTCATCTTCAAAGAAATTATTGAGAAGCAGGAGTCTAGTAAAGGGTTTTGATTGCGGAATTTTCTTGATTTGAGCAAACGTCTTTGATTTTCAAATGTTCCATGTGCTTTTTGTGAGTTGCATGTTCTTGCATGTGTTGTTTTACCATGCAAAGTCTTGTGTTTTGCCACATGAAGGCTTCTCTAATGGGTTTTAACCATAGTTACGGGACTCTACGAATCTGAGGCAGAGTCAGCCTTTCCGAGGCAAATGGCCTCTGGACTCAGAGTCAGTCGAGTCCTGGCAGAGTCCATGTGGACTCGCCAAGTCCAGAGACTCGCCGAGTCCCAAGCTCAAAACTCTCGCCAGCAGGTGCAGGAAAAAAGAGCAAAACACAATAAAAAATAAGAGCAAGACCCCCAAAATCATGGGAAGCTACAAAAGGTGATTTTAGTTTATTGCACATTGTCAATGTGAGCGAAAAAGTTCTTAGGAAATGTCATAAAAGAGACGGAAATGCCCTCTTTCAGCATACTTGGTTATGCTTGGAGATTGAATGAGCTTGTGAAACTTTGGAGAATATGTCTCTTGGGCTTGGAGGACTCAAACCCTCTATGTTGTCAATCTTGACGTCGTTGAAACACATGGTCTTGGATCTAGTTTAGAGCTACAAGGTAAAATTTGTGTTTGTGTTAATTGATTTAAGTTGCCCACGGTTCAACTTTCAAATATGAGGAGTTGTGAGGCATCAGCAAATAGAAGTCTTGAGCTTTCTATCAATCTTCATTGGAGCCGTATTTACAAGGATGTAGTGTTTTAATGCTGGCAGAGTATTACTTGCTGACTGCCACTAAGAATGAGAGACAACTAAGCTAGGACTTACCCAGTGCTATCATATGAACTCACAGTTTTCTCAAAAAACAAAAACATCTGCATTTCAGGGTACTGTACTTGTAGAAGAACAGCTAAGTGAATTTATATAGTGACCAAACAAGCATTGCGGCTATTTGGTGTTGGATGTAAATCTAGAAAGAAGCTACAAACAACAATAAACATCTGGGCATGCAGATCGAAATGTGGAAACAATGATATATTTTCATGTGGGCAAGGAGGATTCAAATTTGGGCCCAGCCGACCTAATTGAGAACAAGTTTAGAAAGCGTAGAAAACACTATCAGTGTTGTTATGTGGAACCTAAAGAACTTAGAGGTTAATTTTTTCCGACTTCCTTTGGCACAGTTCCCCCCTAGATTTTTTCTACGGGGATTTGGAGCAGCAACCCCATTATGGGGTCAAGGGCCAACACCCCTTTGTGGGGTCTTGGCCAAAAATGACTTTATTATTATAAAAGCGAGTTAGTTTTCTATTGGATGACATATTCTAGCCCTAATTTTGTAACCAACATAAGTCTTATATAAAATGGCTTAGGGTTAGGGATTATATAATGTATGATAAATTAGTAACTTCTTGCAGAGGTATTGAGTTGCAATGGATTGTAGATTGTAATCAAGTTGAATCACTGGATAAAAATAGTTGACTCAATGTCTGGTGAACATAACCTAGGGACTAGGTGAACCATGTTAAATCTTTGTCTTTTGTTCAATTTATGTGTGCTTTATTCCTATGTTATTGGTTATATTTGCATGTAATTATTATTTTCCGTCTAAATAATCCTAACAATTAGGGTCAGCTCTTTTCAATCAAATAAGGTCACACCTTTTTATAAAAGCGTCATACATATAGGAGATCAAAGCCATCAATCCCTCATCATTTCAAACATATTTCAATGCAAAAAAGAGCAGAGAAAGGTATGAATTCCAAATTTAAAGGACAATTTAAATCAGAATTTGAATCAATACAAATCAAGTGTCGTCTCCACTAAGAGGGCTTTTTCCAAACCTAAAAAAATGTAAGGCAGACATTAGCAAGTAAAAGGTAATATGATCAGAATAAAGGACGAATTTAAATCAAATGAGCAAAGCAGATTCAAATCAAACTCAAGGAAAAGGCAGATTCAAAGTTATTCAAACCAAATCGTTGCTCCCTATTTATGCCTAAAATCAAACCTAAAGGCAAAATTATATCAGAAAATCAGAACAAAAAAGTGCAAGTTTGTGAATGGAGAAGTGCAGAAGCAATACTAGAGTTTTCTCAATAAACTAAGCCTAGTAAAATCAAGTACAGCTCCAAATGCACCCTTCTTTGTCAAGCATATAAAAGGAGTAGCTTGTTGAGAAAACCCTTGACAAAATGGTGGTGGAATCCACAAAGACCCCAAGAATCCCTTATGTTGTATGATTGCCAAGAGGAACACAAGCATCAACCATCCGACATTTATAACTCCCTGACAATGGAAACATACTTAATATGAACAATGAATACATTAACAGATAACCAATATTCTCAAACATAACCATAGGCATTGTACGCCAACTATAGTAATATTAGAGAGGACTCCAAAGGTCTTTTATAGCCAAAACCAAAGAGTTTGAATGTTGAAATGCTTCAAGTTTCAAAAAACCCACTGGCTCTGCCATTTTGCCCTATATGGGATGGTTATGCCCATGGCCAAACCACCCTTTAACAACTACACAAAACATGATCAATTGAGATTCAAACTACATGCTTTCCTTATGAATGAATCAGCACCCTAACTGTCAAGATCACTCAATGTCCTTCTATGTATGTTCTACCCTAATAGTTCCATTCAGTCATACTTCTTGCTAGAATTGGTGCTAGAATTGGTCATTAAAAATATTAGGAAGAAGAAAGATTTTCAACAATAAAGACTAGGCTAGATCCTTCTATTATCTTGATCTAGTTTTAGTTCATACATTGAATGTGAGTATTTGAAAAGGAAGTAAGGAGGTACCAGCTAATAGTAAGCACCTACCAATACATAAAGCATGTTGACGTACAATTCTATATGGTAGCCGCACATGCTTATTCAAGGTGCACATGTCAAAATGCTAAAAATAACTTAGAAACTAACCTTATTTTAACTTTAAACAAAAAACTTTACTACACAACAGGTGGCATTTTGTTAAAGCAAAATTATAAGCTTGGGAAAAGCTCACTTTGAAAATGCAATATTTTGATCTGACTTTCAGCCATGGATAAAAACCACTCCTGCTGCATTTTTACTAACTACTATATGCAAAAAGGAAGCAAAGACATTCAAGTCTCGGTATGGATTCTCAAATCAATTTTCTGATTCTACCTCAATTGCATATGCATTATGAGTAATTAGAAAAATTAAATAAACAGCTAAGCTACATGAAAGATCAAAGAGGGATTGATTCCTGAAGCTTTCAAATAAAACCCATGAATTGGGGCACCTTTGTGAAAAAAATTTATATGCTCACAAGGAGGCTGAGTGGACCTTGCTAAGCACACATAAATTCTTGATTTCTTTTCTTCAGCAAGAAATATAAACTCATTTTGTGTTTTCAGTCAAATTACCACATTGTATTCTCCATATCATTACACTACCAATGAGTTTAAAGAAATTTATTATAATAATACAATCAACACTGACGATGACAGAAACTTGGTTTGTTTCTAATTAATATGATGATCTGATTTCCCCACAATAGAAAGGACATGTTGTGGTGTATACAAGTTTCAGCTAAATGCTCTCCTATTTTCTTCCCTCTTCCTCAAATGGCTTTTGCTAATTGTGATGCCAGTTTAATTGTGTGATGTTCTACTGAGAACTCTCACATCAGTCACCCCAGTCTCAACTTCTCAATTATTCCACGGCCACCAGCAAGCGCGAATAAACTGCAACTAATTTCGTTAGGCCACAGAAGTTTGACAGGATGTCATTAACGGTGTATTGGAAATGTTGGCCAGCAACAGTGACAAACAATATTAATATTACCATTGGATTGAACTTTAATCAAATCAGACAGAATATGTGCCTGAATTTGAAGATGGAAGTGGCAGTAGTCACTGTTGAGAATTGCATGTTACTGTACTTCGAAAATTTGCATGCTGAATAAAAAATATAAATATTAATTCCCTTGGTCTACTGGTGAATTTGATAGGTTCTTAAAGAGCCCACCAGGGATCAAGTATTGCTAATGTAAGGCTCCAACTTTAAAAAGGGGATGAGGCCGGGATCATGCCCCAGGCAAATTTGGCAGAACGGATACCCCTTAGTCCTTGGCTCTTAGCCAAAGAGGTTCAGCCGTTGGCTTGTGCTCCCATATCAGGTAGCCAAAATGATTTCGTGGATGACCTCCATCAAAAAGAATATTAATTCCCTGAGTGTTGAATTTGCAATCCTATTTCTAAGATGGGGAACAAGAGATACACCAGGATGTGGAGCTTCTACAAGAATATGTGACCCACATCGGCAAATTAATCAGCATGATATGTGTGTTGTGTGTGCACATGTATGCAAGTTTGTGTGTGTACATGTGAGAGTGCATGTGCATTCGTGTGTGTGTGTGTATTTTATCAGGTCTCAGTGACCAACATCTCAATTATCAAATAAAATTATAAATGTACTCTCAAAACCTTCAAAGGAAATTTAAAATTATTTTCCACAAGAGAACTGCTGAATGAAATAACTGGATGTGTTTTGTATTTTATCATAGATCCAGAGCATTTTGCTTAGACAAGTTTGTAACTTGGATGTCTGTATTCTATCTGGGATTCCATAAAGCCATGTGTTAAGCTATTAGGGACTGAATGCAGGACCATAGACTGTTTGATGGCTAGCCTATGCCAATATTGATTATGCTGACTTTCAAGTCAGTTCTGTATATTTATTTCTTTTATCTGATATTTAAACCTTAAAATTTATTTTTTGATCATTTGAAGTGATAAACATCTTATTTACCAAATATTACATATAAAATAACTCTCAAGACTCAAACATTCTGGGACAATTTTAAAACATTTTGCGAGAAAACTATTGAACAAAATAGACTGTTTGTGCTCTTTGTTTTGTCTGACATTTGACGGGGTTTTGTCCTTCAGTAAATCCATAGCTTCATTGTTTGTAGCCTACCTAAGATTGTATAAAGCTACAAGTTTAATTATTTAAGTACTATATGCAGAGCCATAGGCTGCCTGGTTCATAGAAGCATAGATGTACCACTGGCCGAGTTGCAAAAATTGGCCAGAGTTTTATAGCCTCACAAGTTTTTACAACTTTTGCTGGCACCAAAAACTCTCAGAATTTTTGGGGAAGACTGGCCGAGTTTTTGCCAAAAACTCGACGAGCTTTTGTTAAAAACTCGGTCATAGTTTGCACTTAAAGGCAAAAACTGGCCCGAATTAATTCATTTCTCATTTTTCCACTTGTTTTTTGCTGAGGGGGAAATAGTCTTCCAAACACGTGTACTCAAACACTTGCAAACTGATTTCTATCGATAAGCACATTTGAGGCAGATTTGTAGTGGATTTTGAAGAGGATGACATCAATGATTTGGAGAGGTGGGCTACAGACGACAGCTTTGGATTTAGTTCACATTGGATAACATTGAGTTGACTTAGTAGTCATTGCTAGTACCAAGAGAAGCTAGAGACAGAAGTACATCCAGGATGGAGGACGAACCACTGACTGAGTCAGACATACTGAGTGAGGATGCATAATCATGCCCATTATAGAATTCTAGAACTAGACACTCTACTTCTACCTCTCCCTTAGTTTTTACTAGAGCTGGGAAGAGGAAGATGCATTTGTAATGATGTATTTACTGTTAGATTTATATAAATTATTTACTATTTTTCTTCCAGCCATCAGTATTCTTCACGAGAATGTGATTGTTTACCCACCTTGTGGATAAATATATCTAAATTAAGCTCGTTTCTTTTGTGTTCTCACTTATTGAATCATTGGATGCATCTTCTCATTGCATTCTGCAAAACAAATGCATTTCTAACTAAATTTAAGGAATTTTTAGGTTTCCGAGTTTTTACCAAAAACTGGCCAAGTTTTTCCCGAATATTTTTTCAGGCCTTGGTGACTTTTTGACTTTGGTGAGTTTTCCAACTATTTAGTATTATCGCATTCAGGTCAGTTTTCAGTTTGTATATTATTCTTCAATATATATTCTCAGGATGAGATGTAAGCAATATTAAAAATATTTTCCCTAAGAAATTGTTGAACAAAATAAACCGGTGCTGACTTTTTTTTTTTAAATGTAGGGTCATATTGCAACTTTATTTTTTTAAATGTTGGGTCAGATTTTGTCCTTAGGCATGTCTGCGAGTTGGACATTCATAGTCTACCTTCAACTCTATAAAGCTATGGGCTTATTTATTTAAACAGTAAATGCAGGACGCCGTAGGCTGGCTGCCGAATTGATATCTATCAATCTATCTAGATGCATAAATAGATCTTTTATCAGGTCAAGGTGATCAATGACAGATTATCAAATATATGTACTGTCAAAACTTTAAGAACATGTAAAATGCATTAAATGCAGGGCATAGGCTGGCCTATAGATACATACATAGATACATAAATTCTCAGGCCGACATGATAAATGCCCATTTATCAAATAGATGTACCATCAAACCTTCAAGGACAGTAAAAGATATTTTCCATTAGAAAATTGTTGAACATAATAGACTGGTTGTGACCTCTGTTTTGCTTTAAGTTTGCAGGGGTTTTGTCCTTCAGCAAGTCGGTAACATGCACATTCATAGCCTACTCAGGAATCCATAATACTATAAGTTTATTCATTTAGGCAGTAAATGCAGAGCCATAGGCGGCCAGCCCAGTGAAGTGTGTTAACCTTCAGATAGATTTTGTACATCTTGTCTCCTAAATCATTCTTTTACCATAGCCTCAATTGAAAAGATGAAGATGTTGTTTACTGAATATAACCATCCCAAACATTCAAGGACAATTTTAAAAAATTCCACAAGATAAATATAGACCAGAATAGCTTATGATAGAAGGAAGCAATAAATCAATAAAAGTGACAAATGTGTAAAATGTTAAATTACCAACCTGAATTAAGAGCAGCCGAAAGTACTCCTGATGATGCAGAATTCGCCACAGCTTCATAATGTGTAGTAGCACCTCTTACCTGAATAAGTCAACCTCCTCAATATTTTGAACACAGATTTTAATGCATAGATGGTATATATTTAATGCAGAAGTATAGAGCAACCATAAACAAGCTATTTATGCACATACAAAGGCATGCATGCATATTATGTAATAGAAATTAATGTAAGATTCACCCTTGATGATCGATTTAAAATCTCTGAGATTCCAAAGAAACTACAAATTTGAAAATCTAGGAAGTATATTCAAGCCAAGTAGTAGCAAGTACTTAACACCGTTCAACTTCTTCCCATTGACATCCAATATCCTATATTTACTATTTACTAATCAATCCTTCCTATTAAACTAAACACAACTGCAATTTTATATACAATCAATCAATCAACTCAAATTTAAAATAAGAATCTGCAAGCCCTGAAGGATGACATCAAACGCATTCCGGGAAACCATCTGGCTTTTAAACTTCTGGGAAGTGAGAAGGTTTCCACCAATGTACATTTAAAGTTTGATCATTACAGATGCAATTCTAGCACTTCAGTTGTTACAGATGACAAAAGAATAGAGATAAGCCTAAGAAGGAGCATTCATGGATCCCTCCAAGGACAACTTGAAACTTTAAAGAGACTGAGCCTCTAAATGTAACCCCAACAAGCTCACAATAGAGAGTTATTTCTACCTTTAAAGGGAACATAGAACTAAGGAAATTGATTCTTCAAGCAGATTGGTAAAACATAAATAATGTGATTGAAGCCCTAGCAAGCAAACAAAGAATGCAGAGGGAGTTTGCATTACCCAAATTCGTCCACAAATTTAATTTTGTAGGATGTTCTTTATACAGAGTTTTGAAATTGTATATATCTCACCCTTCTTATGGAAATTTTAAATTAACAAAAAAATTATGTCGATATTCTTTGAGGCTAATTTTCAGCAACAAACAGGGGAAAAAGCAAATTCGACATCAAATTCATGACTAGCAGAGTTTCCAATAAAAAATGCAAAGAACTTTGGCATTTGATATAAATCCAATGATTAAACATATGGCTAAGAGAAATAGAACCTAACATACTCATGTAAAGAAAATATAATCACTGTTTCTCCAACCTAATAAGTGAAAGGAAATTGAAGCAATCAGAAAGATATATACCACAGCACCAATGCATATCACTGCATGATACTTCCCTGACTTTGCCACAGTTTGTGCAACTAAGGGGATCTCAAAGCTTCCTGGAACCCAGATCACCTGTTCAACAAGGCGCCGTTACATATTGTTAAGCTTAGGAAATGTATCTGGAACACAATTATAGATGGAAGCCTAATGATATAGGTCTACCAGCATAGAAACAGAGCTTCATAAACATTGTTATAGATGCACTCTATTTGCAACAAGCAAAAATTATTGCAGAAATCAATGTTTGTTCTCTTTAGGAGGACAGAAATTTGTTCAACAAGAGGAAACTGATGACAGTTTGGCATAGCCTGCACAGAGTAAAGAATTAAAACAGTAGATATAAAATATCAGCAATCATCTAAGAACGCTAAATCGAAACAACTCTATACATGTTGACCTTTTATGACAGGCATTGTCTATTTAAAAGCGGAATTTAACATTTACATTCAAAACTCTAATTCGACTGGACCTGACTTACATCAATATCTTCTTCTCTGACAGAATGTCTTCTAAAAGCTTCCAAAGCACCCTCAACAAGAGGTTTGGTTATAATATCATTGAAACGAGCAGCAACCTAGCAGAATCAACAGATGCTATCAAAGATTAGGAAATTGAAATGCCAACACACAAAACACCAATAACTTTTCTACAGCACCACTCCAATCCCATATAATAGCATTTGAGAATAGAACAAAAAGACCAGATGAGGCAATACAATTACCACAACAAAACGAAGGCCCTCTGGTTTTGTAATGGATCCTGTTAGCTGTCGAACAGTAGCGTAAACAGTCAATGTATTAGATTTTCTCCAATGATTTGCATTTCTGACAGAAACTGACTGTAGTGGAGTAGCTGCAATCAAAGCACGTTAAAAAATTAACTGATAAAAAAATGTTTTTGACGTAATTATCTGGTCAATTAAAACTCAAATTGGGCATGACATACAGATAGGAGTATGTATGAAAACTAGAAATTATACAGGTTGCATTAATAGCATGCCATCCCTAATTTCTAATATAAAACCATTCATATATCTCTTGAACTCCTCCCAACCCATTAATGGGTTTCATAGCTTTACCATAACTGTAATACCATTCATAAGCATACTCAACACCCTACTGATATATTTGTTATGAAATGCATTACCAACCTAGCATGACTGTTAGGTATCAAGACACAAAAAGTAAAAGCACGCTCTGTAGTATTAACAGATCTTTACAAAACACCACAAGGAACCCCATTCTTACACTGTAAAAATGCAATATGCAACTAATATAGACACGCATCCCCTTGCATCCTTAAGAGACTCAACCAAACCATTAAATATATTGCCAAAAAATCCATGGCAGAGTCCCAAAGACTATTTCACCAGATGCAATAGACACTTCTATGCCTTGTTATTCAAGCTGATGAGGATACACATGCCTTTGCTCTTGCTTGCACAAAATATATAGTCCATGTCCAATTCCTCACGTTTTGACATAGCTATTATTATTTATAGTCAAAGTGTAAATTTTCCTAGTTCACACAAGGGAGGTTTGTTTACCGTACAGGGTAAACAACTAGTTATTGCATTAAGAGACTAGAATATGACACAGAACAAGATAGCACTTTAATCATGAGTACAATGATGATTCATAGTTCAATTTGGATGATGTACATATATCTCCCAAAGGGGTGACTCAACCGTCACGCAACCTTTCAGCCACGAACTAATCCCATTGGCTGTGTTTAGACTTTTGCCGACAACATCATCCCCCCAAAAGAAAAGTCGTCTTTGGACAACAAAATAGAGACAACTAAACAACTAAGTACATCAAAACAAGA
The DNA here is from genome assembly GCA_028749045.1 of Cupressus sempervirens. Lineage (NCBI taxonomy): Eukaryota > Viridiplantae > Streptophyta > Pinopsida > Cupressales > Cupressaceae > Cupressus > Cupressus sempervirens. The sequence goes on along the minus strand of CM053786.1, from coordinate 723,623,187 downwards.
CTAAGAAGAAGAGGGGTGCATCCCTAGTGGTGCAGGTGTAGTAGCCTTCGATTATGCCCATAACTTGTTCAACTATGCCCATAACTCATGCACCTGCTGTGTCTGGGTGTTCAGATGTGTTCAAATCCGCCTTAGCTTGCATTTGAATCTCTGAGGCTCTCTTCATCATCTAAGCTATGTTTCAGAGCTCCACCTCTTTTGCATCTAACTTCATTTGTAGTTGACCATTGGCTTGCTTCACTTCCTCCATCTATCAAGTAGAAATAAAGGAACACAAGTGCAAAATACTTCTGGTTCTGGATCAAATTCCTTCAACCCACTCTAGTACCATGTTAAGTATTGAACCAGAATTAATGATATAACATTTTTTACGAGTACAAAAACAATTAGACAACACAATGCAATTATCCTAGGAAAAACCCTACTCAACGAGGGAAACAACCCAGCCCACACAAAAGTAATTCCTGTATTCAGATCCTTGAAGCTTATTACAAATACTCTGTTATTAACAAATCTTCAGAATTCAATCAGCAGACTTCTTAACATAATATGTCCTCAAGCAGGATTCGATCCTCAAAATGAAATTAATGAATATATCACAGACCATAGTATTTAATAATAAGCTGCTCATACACATGGAGAGACAGCTGAATCAAGTTCGATACAAGAGATCTTCTTGTAGATGCACATACTAGACCTTAAGGAAGACCACCTTGTTTCCAGAATTTCCAAGACTCAAGCTAGGACAAGCTATTTTGAAAGAAGAATATGCGCACAAAATGAATTGACCAAAGTCTCTTCATACACCCCAACGCTTCTAGTTGATGCTACAACTTTCACCATTATGAATAAAAAAACAAAAATTGCCACTAGAAACTACTGCCACTTCATCACAAGCAAGAGACCACCATATCCACAATGTGATTAGTGTGAGAAGGATGTCATGTCATCTATAACAAATAATATTTGAGCCAAGTAATGAAGTGTAGACAATATGAAATAACATATAAAACTAGAATATAAAGCTTACAAACCATTTGAAACCAGTAATGAAGTGTAGACAATATGAAATAACATATAAAACTAGAACATAAAGCTTACATACCATTACACTGAATATGCACCCGATGGCATCACATTTCAATATGAATTTATACACACATAGGAAATGAAGTGAGCACACGAAGGCATCGCACAATAGCAAGAGGATGTAGCAAAGAATACTTAATTAAGGACATCATGAATGATAACAAAAAAACACTGTGTTCTTGCAGAGATAACCATGAATCATTGTAGAATAGAATTTTGTTTGTAATCTCTCAAGTGGTAAGATCTCTCTCGCAGCTACATTTTTATTTTCAACACAGAATGCGTGCTAGTTTCGGAAGCTCCATAAAACAATTGCAACCCTCCAAATTTGTAAATAACCAACTGTGACCCTCTCCAAGTGTTAGTATTTGACAAGTGCGCTTATGACCTTCCTTGGGCAGTAATCACATTTGACTATTATAAGCTCAAACTTTTTGTTTTGTGACTGTCCACCTACTTTTATGCCGCTCTAAGATGCTAGCAAAAATGAATGATGCAGTTGCAGTCTATAAAAGTTTTTAGTGTAAAAAAAATAGTATTTTGGATTAAGAGTTTGCATCTGTCAAACTCCTATTTCTCGTATTTTGACCCAAGTAGATTAGATGTTCGTATGTGTGTGCATCCTACACTATGGGTGTGAGTGTTAAGTGTGAGAAAAATATTTTGAACCGTGTGTGCACTCAAAGGTTTGCCAAGGTTATTCGTTGAATTTTAACCTTGAGTCCCTAGTCAAATCCCGAAAATCTGGAAGTCTAAATGGAGAAATAAGGACTTAAGGCTAGCATAGGTTAACGGCATGTGAAGAGTAGAAAAGTGGTATGAGGGCCACAAAAAGAGAGAAGCAATAAGCAAGAAGGCCTTGCCAAAAATGATGCAGAGCCTCACCTTGGAAAACTTAGGAGGAAATCAATCACTCAACTAAGTTGCATCAAGGGGCACATACACCTTCAGGAGCAATTAATAAACTTCATCCAGATTGTTAAACAACTGATTTTCTCAATAACCATTAATGCCGCAGGTTCTCATGGAAATATATATAAAGAGAGTAAGTCAATAAATTGTTGAGTTTGATTTTTAGTTTGATCTTGGAGGGTGTATGTGCCCCTTGAAGCAACTCAGTTGAGTGATTAATTTCCTCCTGAGTTTTCCAAGGTGAGGCTCTGCATCATTTTTGGTATCAGAGCTGAGTAAAAGATTTGGGAAGTGGAAGAGTTTTCTGATTTAATTTCTGTTAGAAGAGTTTTTATTGGTTGCAAATGTTTTGTTCACTCGCTGCAAAAGGTGGACATGGAGGTCTACCATGAGGGCCTTTGAAGGAGGTCCAAGTTGTTTGCCAAAAGTCTTGGGGAGAGAGGCATGGAAGGAACTCCTAGGTGAGGCATAGAAGTTGTTTGTGTGTGAGAGATGTAGCACTGAAGAAGTGGACATTTGGAGGCAGCCATTACAGATTTCAGTGATGAGAATTTGAGTTTGAAGAAATGGTTTAGTAGAGATGTGAAAGAAAGTGAAGAGGAAGAGGTAGAGATTCTTTTTTTTTTTTTTTGCAGGTTTCAGTCAAGCACGTTTCCATGGGACATGGAAACTTTTCAAATTTGGGAGTATGGTGCAGGAGCACGTCTGCAATAGGAAGTCTGATGGCAACAGGAAGGCAACCTGAAATATCAGTAAAATACAACAGTTTTGCGACAGGAGGTTGCAGAAAGTATTATGCAGAAGTTTTATAATGTTGAAAATATTTATTTATGAGAGAAATATGCACGATGGATGTGCCAAATGTAATGAGAAATCTTTTGTAACTGAAAAGGAATCCAAAGAATCATGCAACCGATAAGAATATGAAGAGTCATTTGTAACTGCCCAAAAGTAATTATAAAAAGGACATGATCGATAGAGAGAAAGAGAGAGTTCAGAGGAAGAAGAACAAAATGTAAAATCTATCTCCACCCTCTAGCTGTCGACAGTCATGGTGATAGTTGTAGTTTTTTTTTAAATCTTCAATAAATCTTAGAGTTCTATGTTATTACATTCTCTGTTTTTTATATACTCTCTATGATTCACGTTATCAATTTAATGTATTTTTTGGGAAAAGTTCATTTAGTATTTGATCGAAGATTTCAAGTTTATCGATTTGGCATTCCATTTTATGATATGGAGAGAATCCAAATTTTCCAACCAAGGAATTGGTTTCAATATGATTTTAAAAAGCATGGAAAATGTGATCGGGTACTAAGAGTTTGGTATTTAAAATTGTCAAGTGATACAAAATTCAGATTTGGGTGTTTGGAAAGTTCTGATTTCTTTCTAATTTGGCACAAAGAAAAAATCAGATTTGGACATAATATTCAGATTTGAGGTTTACAGGTTATATAGCATTGTGTTGATTAATAATCAGTTTGCAATCAGTTTGTTGTTCCATTTTTTGTATTTGCAGATGACCAAGGCATCCATGTATTTTAATATAAATGAGGAAGTGGTCGGGTTGCACTAAGTTGATGCAGGAAACCGAAATGTGGCGACAGGAGGTCAAGAAAGTTCATGTCGCATGACAGTTTTCAGTGGGTATTGAGAAAATCAGCTGTTTAACAATCTGAAAGAAGTTTATTAATTGTTCCTGAAGGTGTATGTGCCCCTTGATGCAACTTAGTCAAGTGATTGATTTCCTCCTAAGCTTTCCAAGGTGAGGCTCTGCATCAAAAAATGAAAAGCATCCATAAATGAACCAAATTAGAGCAAATGGACCATTCAAGAATGTAGTATAACTAGAGTCAGAGTTTTGATAATCATTGGCAGGAGAAAGGAAATCAAATTGGCAAGCAAGACTGATGCTCACTAGTTTCCAAAACCATGAATCAACACATATTAAGGGGAATCAGGTGTTGATGGTATATAGGTCTCAGATGGGTGGTCGGTACATCTTTAGGGAATTTGGGGCTCAAAAAAAAGTAGATATAGGACCCAATGTCTAGAGTGAACGACACTAAAGTGTGCATAAAGCATGGGGAGAAGTGTGCATTTTCAACACTATACTTAGTAGCAATTTTGTACTTTGTGTTTCTTATACTTTCAGTATTCAATCATTTGCATCAAAAAAAAGAATAGAGCAAAGCACTTTATCATGCTTCATTTTCAAGGATTAGCATAACATGGTTTGCATCCATAAACATCTATCTACCTTCCATTAGTTATGATAACATTATAATCCACACCCATAGAAAGAAACATACCTCGTCAAATTCAAAGGCTTTCTTAAGCTAGAACTTCTAAACAAAATGTAATAGACAATTAAGCATATTTGCCTAGCGATAGTTTGGCTTGCATTTGAGCACAATATACAGAGTGTGCTTCAGGTTGTCCCGCAGCATCGCCCAATATTTACTACGCAAATATAGCCTGTATACCGCTAGCCCTTTTCGTTCAGATCTATTTCTGTTTGTGTTTGGGATTCATTTTAATCTTGCGCTTTGCAATTCAGTTTTGAGATATAAAACAAAGACGTCCTTAGAATCAGCATGACCAGAACAAGCAAAAAGTTTTTATAACACTCCAGCTCGTGCCCATTGAAGATAACTGGAGTCGAGATTCTAGATAAACGGTATCCGAAAAATCAGTAAGAGAGAGTTAACTTAGCATGGGATGGATTGTCGCAACAGTATTTAGTAATGAACTCTTAATGCCCATTCGCTTCAGTCCTGATGAATGGAATCCTTAAGGTAATTATTGAAATCCTCCATACCAAAACCCAACGGAGGAGATGATAAAAGTGAAACCCTAATAAAAAATTGGCATCAAGTCCAGCAATCTAGTTTTGGTGACGGAAATCAATAGGACTATTGATGTCTTGTGTTCTAGTGGATTTTGGTTAGTCATGCTGCTTTCTGCCCTCCTCGGTTCTGTGCATTGAACTCGTAGTTTCATAGAAATTGATTCGATATGATTTGTATGAAAACAAGGAAGCACAATGTGTTTGTACTGGCAAAAGCTAACTAAAGCTACATTTAGCAGACAACTTGGAATGAAAAACAAAGAGATTGAAGGTATGCACCCACCTTGAACCTTTGGGGAATTGATTGTTTTCAAAGAATGCCTTGCAGAGATACTGGTGGATAACTTGTTAGTTCCTTTTGCTGTGGAGATGCATGACAAGGATGCCTGCGCAAATGCTACAGATGTTGCCATCGCCTTGCTTCGAAAAATCCTAAAACGGTCTTCGAATCTTTAATCGACGCGACCGTATTTGAAATGCTCTACCTGCTTTCAGGAAATCAACCGTTACGAATCATGGTTGAGTCGCTCCCAGACGTCCATAGTTTTCCGTCCCACACTATTGTTTATTTAAAAACGTGCCGTGGGTAAAAATATTCCCGACAACGCTCCGTTTCTCGTCAACGGAAAAGCATGCATCAGCGTAAATATAGTCTCTTTTGTACAGTAGGCTAATTAATTTCCATCAGGGGAAAAAAAAAAGCACCATTTTTTATTTTTTTTCAAATTTTTTGTGGTTAAACTATGCAAATTTTCAAAAAAATTCATGTTGTTTTTGATCTTTTGAAAATTGGTCAATTGTACATCTTTGTAGGAGGATAGACACGTCCAACAAGTAGAAGATCATTTCACATCAAGTCAATTTGTGATATTTCTACCAATATTTAAGTGTAGTTTTTGAGTCATAAGGTTTACTCTGGAGGAAACTCCATAGTTAAGCGTGCACAAGTTATGGAGTAGTACTGGAATGGATGACCTTTCAAGAAGTATCAGTGCTTCACCTCTGTGAACATCACCTAGATCGATCTTATGAGTGTTAAGTGTTCCATTTATTCTCATGAGAGACGGATTCACGTTGAATCTCTAGCCATGAAACATGGGACAATAAGTTTGACTCAAAAACTATAGAGTTAAATGCTAATAGAAAAATCACAATAAGATATTACCATTTTTTATTATTTTTTTGTATATTAGTTACATTTTTCTAATTGAAAAAAATCAAAGATTTTATTCATGTCGTTTAATTTAACTTAGTGGTAAAAGCCTAATTCATTTTAAAAGTAGTAGTTGTACTTTATGTATGTGTCATAAGAGTCATTTGTATATATGATTAGAAAATGGAGAAGAAACAGTAGTAATCAAAATAGACCTAAATAGATTTCATTTTTCAATTTGTAAAATAGTTTACATATTATAAAAATTATATAAAAGAAAATATAAAATATAAAATGATAGTTTAAATAAAAAGGTAAATTAGTTATTATAAACATAATTATATAAATAAATTAAATTTTAATAGCTAAATTTTGAGTGTCAAAAATTTTCAACATTGTGCTTAAATTGTTAGGACAATCTAAATAAAGTGCCTATTATGTTTAAAGATGGCTCCCCACTTTACTTACATGTTAAATCATTACTCAAAACAAATCACAAACAATAAAAGAATGAAAGATCAACTAAAAAATTCATACAGTAGTTTTTAAATATTTTTCTGATGTGTATATTACTAACTAGTATAGATATATTTATAAAATATTATCGAAAGAAATGTTGATAGATATCTATTAGAAAATGAATATAAAAAAGTTAGTATATTTCTGCGTATTTTCATTTATTTATTTTGCACTCACTTAGATTTTTTTTTTTAATTTAAATTTTTACAAAATGGTATGTTAGCATGAATGTTGATGCTATGGGGGAGTATTGCAGAACATTGTTATGATGTATATATAACTATGTTTGTCATTGATGACAACATAGTAATGAACTTGTAAAAGACTGACAGAGCAGCAAACTGTGATTTTTGTATTTATGAAAATACATTACTTATCTTATTATGTGAAGTTACCAGCACATACTATAGTATGTATTTGTCACTTGGGCAAGTGCGCAAAACCTGAATCGATAGTGTACAGAAGATATTGTTGATATACAGAGAACCACATGAAAATAGAGCACTAGGAAAGCAATTCCTACTATATTATTGATACAGCTCATTGTAAGTGATATAAAGGGTCGCGCAGTTAACTGGAGGTAGTATACTGACCGGTGATGATGTCAGAGAGTGCACATATACAGAAGTCACACGTGTGAAAGTGTTTGTATGACTGTGAGCCGACAACATTAATTAAATGTGTATTTCATTTAATTAACGTATGATGATAAAGTGTGAAGCCCACTCAAGGATTTAATATTGAGTGTGGTATAAAGGAAAGATGTTTTTCGAGTTTTAAGACATCATCATTGAGATCATTGAGGAGAGAAGAGTTGTGAATTTGAAAGCAGCAGAGCAAAGTGATTTGCTAATGCATGTAAGTGACCTTAAGGGTTACTATTGATGGTTACAGAGTTTCGGGCCTAATTATATGATATGAAGGTGAAGAAGTATGACATACTGGACACGAGGAAGAAGCAAAAGATTGTCACACATCTATTATTTTGAAAGAAATATTACTAAGGTCAATTAGACAATGAGTTTGTTGATCTGATCCTGAAGTTGTTTGGACAATGGGTTTAGCTGCCTTCCACAACTCCTAACAGGGTTGGAATCTTCTAACAGGGATTCAAAGTCTCCTAACAGGGACTCTTGTACTAAGTGTTGTAATAGACTCCTAACATGGTCCATCCTCTAACAAGGAATATTCATATTAGTACATCATTTTATGAGCATCATTCCCACCAGGGTTTTCTCTCTAATCAAGGGTTTCCCTAGTCAACATATCTGGTGTAACTGTGTATGCATCTCTTTATGGTTGTTTACTTTGATTGAATGCTAGAAATTGTTTAAGAGGATAAATGTTTCAGATTGTTATATAATTGATTCACAACCCCCCCCCCTTTAGTTATATTGGTGGACTATTATTTCTAACAATTGGTATTAGAGCCTCGGGTCTTTGAAGAAAAAGTTTAACAACTTTGGGAGATCCATGGCGAATCTATTCAAGAAGGAAAGTCTGAGATTTGATGGCACAAACTACGACAACTAGAAGGATAAAATGGAGACTCATCTCCTGTGCATGGGTCCAGGATATTCGCTTGTAACTAAGGCATCTAAAAACATTGCAAAAGAAGACAACCTTGAAAGTTGTACCGACAAACAAAGAGAAGTATTCATATGCAACATAAGGGCAAGAGAAGCAATACTGTCTACTCTACTTGAAAGTGAGAATAGCCAGATAAAACAACTCAAAACATCTTATGAAATTTGGAAAATTTTAGAAGCTAACTATGAGGGTGATACACATGCAAAAAGGGTTAGATTACAAAATCTATATTTCGCATTCCAAGATGCTAAGATGATGGAAGATGAAACTGTGAGAACCTGTATTGGCAAAATATCTGAGATTGTTGCAGGAATCACATCTCTTGGTGGAAATAAGTCTGATGATGAAGTAATATGGAAAATCTTGAAAAATCTAACACCACCTTTCAAGACAATAACACAAATGATTTGGGTAATGTTACCTTGTACCACTAATTTCACCAAAGAAACATTGCTTGGTAGATTGGAAGCTGAAGAATTTGATCTAAGACAATCTGGAGAATTAGCAAAAGTTGAGACAACGTTTAGTACATTTTACATTAAACCTAGTCTAGCAAGGAACACAAAAGCACAAGGAGACATTACTTGCAGTGGCAAGTCTGTTAAGGAAAAGATCCAAGAAGGAGTGGCTCTTCTTGTGGAAAGAGAAAAGGACGGTAAGAATATCTTTAAATGTTGGACATGTAACTAATATTGTCATTATGCATCTAAATGTCCTAAGAGAGAAAGAAAGTGTAAGGGAATATTCAAATCTAGAAGACCTAGAAATTGTTTATATACCAATGAAGAAGAAGAAGAAGAATTTGATCAAAGCAAAAGTGAAGATGAATTAGGATTTGTAGCTATAGAGGAAGAGGATCTTGACAAATAAATTAGAGAAGAAAGTGTGTTGATCTCACAAGTTGAAAGGAAGGATTGGATCATTGATAGTGGTTGTTCACATCACATCACTGGTGATATGAGAAAATTTGTCAAATTTAGAAGCCATGATGGAGGAATTGCCAGAGAGTCTAAACAATGCAACCTGCCATATCACAGGAATTGGATCTATCACACTAGATGGTAAAACAAATACTAATGATGTTTATTTTGTTGATGGACTAAAACATAACTTGCTAAGTGTTGGACAACTTGTGGACAAAGGTTACCAACTATAGTTTGGTAATGACACGTGCATTATCAAAAACAAGGAAGGAAAACTACTTGACCTGCTAACATAAGAACCAGAGGTAATGTATTTCAATTAAATTCCACTGAAACAACATGCTTGGTAGCTAAAGTTGACAACAATTGGTCATGGCATAGAAGATTTTGTCACATTAATTTTGATAACATTGTAAAAGCCAGTAATACACTTGTTGTGAGAGATTTACCTAAGATCACTAAGCCCACTGACATTATTTGTAAAGAATGTCTCTTGGCTAAGCCAAAGAAAGTCTCATTTCCTAGCAAGTAGTTTGGTACTACACAAAAGCTGGAATTGGTTCATAAGTATCTGAGTGGTCCTATAAACACAAGAAGATTCTATGGAGAAAGGTATTTTATGATTTTTGTTGATGATATCATTTTTGGAGGAAATGATGAAACCAATAACAAGTTCTCAGAAGACATGAATAATGAGTTTGAGATGAGCATGATAGGGGAAACGAATTTTTTCTTAGGATTGCAAATTGTTCAAAACAAAGAAGGAATCTTTATTTCTCAAACAAAGTAATTAAAAGATTTGGTCCAAAAAACTGTAAACTTGTTGGAACTCCTATGGTAACTGTCACAAGTTATCAAGCAAGGATGAGACACCTATTGTTGAACAAGAGAAGTACAGATCTATGATTGGAGGATTGCAATATTTGACTCGTAGTAGACCTAATATAGCTAATGCGGTTGGAATTGTGGCAAGATTTTAGGCTAATCCTAAAGAATATCACTGCGTAGCAGTAAAAAGGATATTCAAATATCTGAAAGGAACATCTAATTATGGTATTTGGTATGATAGAAGTAATAACTTTACCCTTTGCACTTATATTGATGCTGATTGGGTTGGAGATAGGGATGATAGAAAAAGCACCAATGGAGGAGCATTCTTTCTTGGTGGAAGATTGGTTTCTTGGATTAGCAAGAAGCAAGATTGCACCTCATGAAGCACTGCAAAGGCAAAATATGTTGCGGCAGTGAACAACTGTAATCAAGTCATATGGATGAAGTAGATGATGAAGGATATTGGAATTAAATTCAAAGAACCTATTATCATTTACTATGATAATACAAGTACAGTTAACATGTCTAAGAATCTTGTTTTGCATTCTAAAACTAAGTACATCTCTATAAAGTATCATGTGTTGAAAGAGAAAGTTGCAGAGAAAGAGATTAGACTGGAGTACATTAACACTAAGGAACATATTGTAGACATTTTCACAAAGGCCTTACCAAAGGATACATTTGAGTACCTGAGAGGCATGCTTGGGGTTATGCCCCTGCCCAGTTCATAATAGAAGATGCAAAAGTGCATCAATCCAAGGTACATAGCACCATTGTTAAACTAGATTGAATGTTGATGCTTCCTCAATGGGGGAGTATCTATGATGAATAGAGTCATTCAAGGACTCTTGGTAATTGGTAATTTGTATGCAACAGTGTCTTTAGACACTTGTGTTGTTTATAGAGTTATATTCAAAATTTGTTAAGTAACAGACCGACTTGTGGTCGTACTGATAGATTATTGTATGTTCAAAATAATTGAACTATCTATGTACTATCTTTGACATTGATGTCAATGGGGGAGAAGTATGGCATGAAAAACATTGTACTATGGAGGAGAAATGTTGCAATAAAGAATTTGCATTAAGCAAGATTTGATTGATGAAGAGACTTGTTGGTATTCTTGGAACTGGATGCTTTTCATCTATGTTGTCATCAATACCAAAGGGGGAGATTATTAGTATGAATGTTTATGCTATGGGGGAGTATTGCAGAACATTATTATGATGTATCTATAACTATGTTTGTCATTGATGACAACATAGTAATGAGCTTGTAAAAGACTGACAGAGCAATACACTATGATTTTTGTATTTAGGACAATACATTACTTATCTGCTTATGTGCAGTTACCAACACATGCTACAGTATGTATTTGTCACTTGGGAAAGTGCGCAAAACTTGAATCGACAATGTACAGAAGATATTGTTGATATATAGAGAACCACATGAAAATAGAGCACTAGGAAAGCAGTTCCTACTATATGATTGATATAACTTATTGTAAGTGATATAAAGAGTTGCACAGTTAACTGCAAGTAGTTTACTGACTGCTAATGACATTAGAGAGTGTGCATGTACGAAAGTCATACATGTGAAAGTTTTTGTATAACTATGAGCTGAAAACATTAATTAAATGTGTATTTTATTCAATTAATGTATGATGATAAAGTGTGAAGCTGACTCAAGGATTTAATATTGAGTGTAGTATAAAGGAAAGATGTTTTCTAAGTTTTAAGACATCATCATTGAGATCGTTGAGGAGAGAAGAGTTGCGAATTCAGAAGCAACAGAGCAAAGTGTTTAGCTAATGCGTGTAAGTGACCTTAAGGGTTATTGTTGATGGTTACAAAGTTCTAGACCTAATTATGTGATCTGAATGTGAAGAAGTATGACGTGCTAGACACAAGGAAGAAGCAAAAGTCACACATCTATTATTCTGAAAGGAATATAACTAAGCTCAATTGGACAGTGGGTTCATTGATCTGATCCTGAAGCTGTTTGGACAGTGGGTTCAACTGCCTTCCACAACTCCTAACAGGGTCCATCCTCCAACAAGGAATATTCATATTAGTACATCATTTTGTGGGCATCATTCCCACCGAGGTTTTCCCTCTGATCAAGGGTTTCCCTAGTCAACATATCTAATGTAAGTGTGTATGCATCTCTTTACAGTTGTTGTTTACTTTGATTGAATGGTTGAAATTGCTTAAGAGGATAAATGTTTCAATTTGTTATATAACTAATTCACACCCCCCCCCCCCCCCGCCCCACCCCCTTTACCCCCCTCTCAGTTATATTGGTGAACTATTATTTCTAACATGGTATTTATATCTCCAAAGTCTATAATTTTAGTAAATATATTATGTAATTTTTAATAAATAGTATTTTAAATGTACTTTATTTATAATGAATATTAAGATTTTGACATGTAAATGTTTGTCAAAATTAATCTAAATAGATAAATGTTAACATTAACATATACACCATCTAATTTCACTCATTCTGCCATTGGAGAATGCCTATCGACATGTCTGTAACAATTGACAAAAAATTAGACTCAATACACAAATATAAATATAGTCAAATACAAATATAGATAGTAAGAATCAATATGTGCAACAAATTTTTTCAATCATATCAAATTAAATTTCAAGCATCCCAATAAAATCTTAGTTGTATTAATCTTTTTGAGCAAAATCCAATGGAAAATAAGAAACTTAAAAAGAAAAAAGAAAATTTGGAAACATTGTAATTATTAGTTTTTTATATGTTAAAAAAAGAAAGTTAAAACATTTTAATGATTTTTTTAGATTATGAAAAAAGAAAGTTAAATTTAATTAATTGATTGTTGTACATCTAAAAGAGGAAAAAGGAAAGTTAAATTTGAAGAATTCATTATCAGAAAATTATAAAACTCATAAGGTCTTACAACTTTTCTATCAAAATGTTAAATTCTATGAGCAAAGCTCCCACAGTAAGCCGATCAACTTAATAAATTCATTTGAAAAACATTTCTTTCTACAAAGATTTATATGCAATTTGAGCTAACTTACACTTGTTTGTTAATGTATGTATATCATTCTTATTTAAATATTATTCAACATTTTTTTAAATCAAATTTCAATATCATTATTACACCTTTCATTGGAGATAAGTTAATGCATGCCATTTACATCAAATTAGAATAAAGAGTAATACAAATCATTTGTATGTATAAAAAATTAAAATCATAATTTTGATATTTCATATAGTAAAATAATTCAATGTCTGTCATTTATATCAATTTAGTGAAATGTTCATATTTAGAAAAGGAACAAAATTATAATGTAAGAATTAAAAAAACCTAAAATATAACTACCATAATTTTTAAAGCATTTACAATAGTTTATATTAGTCGAAGCAATCTTTACAACTTTATTCTTTAATTTCCCTTTTCTCCTTGTAAAGATTAAAACATGTATTGAGTTCAATTCGTAGAGACCTTTATTGTTGGAAAAATCTTCTATCATGAAATCTTTAAGAAGTACTGCAAAATTGAAACAAACCAAAAATAATAAAGATAATTAAAGTTTGATCAAAGAATCAATTTTTTTAAATAAATTTATCAAGAACAATGAAAAATGTTAACTAACAAAATTTAGAAAATTGGAATAAAAACATTAAAAATAATTTGAGATTACTATGAAAAATCTAGGTTGGGGGAAACAAGAATGGAAAGATTAACTTTGTAAAACTGAGGAAGAAGTTTGTCATTTTTCCAATTGATACCATAAAATTTGCCCTGTTGCAAAATACAAATGCATGCACTTTCTCTTGCTTCTTTTCATTTGTCATCAAACAAGCAGTACTAATTCAACTATTTTACAAGGAAGACACTCCAAATGCAAGAGAAATGAATATTTGAGAAGCTCAATGAAAAAAATTGAAAATGTGTGAATTTCATAGGATTGTATTGAGTTTGTATAGATTTTCTCATTTAATTCAATTAGAATAAAAACTAATTTAATCTTCTCAACTTTGGGATTTGGATTTAGATAGATATCAATCATGTCACTTTTTTGCAAGATTTACTCCTCTAATTTTAGAAATGATGACCACTTGCTATGTTATAAAATCATTGAAAAAGATAATTTCAGGGACTTACAACATTTTTAGCAATAAATGTCATTTCTGGGAGCAAAGCTCCCACATAAAGCCTGTCGGCTTAAAAATAATTCATTGCATGCTCACAAGACATATTAGTTAAAAGAACCATAACTAAGAGTTCATTAACTATTTGAAGCCCTTAGATGTTTTTGCATAAAGAAACACCATAAAATTTCTGTCTTTTTCTTTGGTGAATCTTTCTACATAAACCCTCCTAAACATTTGATAGTAATAGAAGAAAAATTGAAAACTTACAGAGAAGAAAAAAAATTTAGAAACTTTTCAATTTCTAAAAACGAATATTTTCACATTAATGGAAAATCATAAAATTGACAAGTTTTTATAAAATTTTGTTTCATTAAAAATGATTCCTAAATTAATTTGACTGTGATAATTGTTTCTCATGAAGTGTCTTGCTACTTCCCCAGACTCACCCTTCACATAATTGCTACAGGTTTTTTTATTTAGCTTTCAATCATATCTAATAAATATAAATAAACTAAAATATTTAATTAGACAAATACTAAAATATATATACATTGGGTAAGATGAGAACAATGGCCTAAAACCACAAGGCTTGTGTTGCATAATGGATTGAAATGGGATGTAATTGCTTTGTACTCAACTGTTACAGTAGTTTTGATAATAGAGTTATTGCTCTTTGATTCGAATCTCTATGCAGCCTAATATTTATCTTCACTTGGCATGAGTTATCTTCACCTTGTTCCAAAGCAACTTCATCACTATGGTAAAAGAGTTTACTTTCTAAATTCGATTGTTGTTAGTGGGATTCAAACTTGAAACTTCTTTCTTGAGCCAAGGCATTTTCTCAAATAACTTTCATTAGATTTTAATTCTCTATTCAAGCTTAGTAAGAGGAAGCTTTAACTACCTCAAATAGCTTGTTGTTTTTGTCAATATTGAATGTTTATGCCCCTACATAAATGATCTAAGAGTCAAAATTTTATAACATTTTAACTACAAAATTTGATAAATTGTGAGTTGTGAGACTAAGAAGTTGAATATGTTGCAGTTGAATTGTGAAAGTTCAAAAATTTTAACTCAAACAAAGGCAAGTCGATGGATATAGAGATTTAAAGGTAATGGGACCTAGTTTATTATTGATTAACATGAAAGTGAGATTAGGTTAAAAAACATAATTTTATCATTGAAAGAAAATAGAAAGTGAGATGTAGATATGTAAATTTCTTGAAGAAAAATACTTTAGAAATCCATGTAGCATTGCAATTGAAAGAAGCATAGCTGAAATTAGAAATAATAAAATATTTTAAAGAAAACAAAGCACCAGAATCAAGTGGTGTAATACATATCAACTAAAATTTTATAAATTATTATTTCTGATCTATGCCATAAAACTAAATAATTTCACAAGCTCATAAATTCTTCTAAAAATTACACGGTTTGTTGATGAAGGTAACAAGAAATATAGGGTAACATGTGGACCTAAAAAAATACCAATTCTCCTAGAAGTTCAACAAGATTTATAGTTGAAAGAGATTACAAAGAGAAATTTTGAGTTGTAAATATCTTAAATCCATATAATATGGCTACTTTAAGCCATATAACTGACGAAGAAGAAAATAAAAATTAGAAACTTTCCTATAGGTTTGATAATACTAAACAAAGCTTAAATTTCTAAAATTAAGTATTTTTACATCAACAAAAAAATTAAATAATTGAGAAGGCCTTACAACATTTCTATCAAAAAACAAATTTGGAAGCAAAGCTGCCACAATAAGCCTATCAGCTTAAAAATCACCTATTCATTTCATTATCTTGCCACAATTCTATCTCCTTACAAAGATCAATTTAGAAGAGTGAAATTTTTGGGTTGTTGGTCCCACATTGTTTTCCCTTAACAGGGTTTCCACATTAAATATTGGTGTCAAAATTTTGTGAATGTTATTTGTGTTGCAAATTGATTTACATGTTTTTACAGTTTACTGTAACTCAGTATTAACTAAGTTATCACTAGGTAATAACTGGAAATTTACTGACAATTGGTAATGCAAGGAACAATTTGATAACAGTTTGGAAAGAAGTTAATGTATGAATTTTAAGTTTTATGTTGAATATGTCTACTGAGGGACTGAATGTATTGAAGTCAATGTTGTTAATCTTTGAAGGCATTATGAGATAACTGAACATAACTGATTCACTCCCCCCCTCTCAATTATATAAACATTTGGTATCAGATCTCTAAGTGATTGAAGGAAGAAGCTTAACAGAACTTAAGAAAAATATCAACATGCATAAAAGAGAGCCACTAAAGCTGAACAAGGAAAACTTTTCCTCATGGAAAGACTAAATGAGATTACATCTTTCAAGTATTGGAGATCTGATTGGAACATGAATGCAAACCAAATGTAACTTATTCTACCTTGATCCTATAGTCGAGACATGTTTATTTGCTAGAATTGAGGATGAGTGGTTATGGCATAAAAGGTTGTGTCATGTTGAATTTGAAAATATGGTGAAAATTAGTAGAAAGAAAAGAGTAAGAGGTTACCAAATTTGCAAAAACATAATAATGCTATGTGCAAAGAATGTTAGCTCAGTAAGATGACAAACTCTAGTTTTTCTAGTAAGTCACACACTTCCAATGATATTCTAGAATTAGTGCATACTGATTTATGTGGTCCAATTAGAATTAATAGTTATTATGGTGATATATACTTTATATTATTTGTATGATTATTCAAGGATGATGACTATAATGTTCATGAAAGTGAAATCACATGCTTTTGATATGATTAAGTGGTACAAAGCAAGAATTAAAAAGGAAACTAGTAAATCACTTAAATATTTAAGATTTGATAGAGGTGGTGAATTTATGTCTATTGAATTCAATAAATTCTGTGTTGAGAATAGTATCAAAAGACAAGTATCTGCACCAAGGACTCCACAAAAGAATGGTATTGTTGAAAGGAGAAATACATATATCATGGATTGTGTGAGGAGTTGATGATTGAGAAGGAGGTCTCTCGGATATTCTAGAGAGAAGCAACCAACATTGTTGTTTACACACTCAATCAAGTTCAATTGAAGAAAGGAACAAACACAGCACCTTATGAGTTATGATTTCTTTTCTTCAAGAATGTAGCATGATTTCTTTCCTTTGTCTTTGTAATTTATGTTCTTTTTGTACTTGTAGTGTCAAACTAAGTAGCCTTGAGTAAATGTCTTGAAATAGTACACACTTCAAGTGTCAACCTTCACATTTTATAATTGTGTCTTTAATTTTGCACTTGGTCAATTTAAGTTGACCTTTTAAACAATAACCATTTTTTTAATATTAAAAATGCAACAAGAGGGTGTTAATTAGTGGTAAAAACAACATAGACTAGACATTGTAAAACAACAAACAACATCTAGTGTCATACACCTAGTAAACACAACAACTAAGGTCTACCTCTGTCAAAAAAATGTCTAAATATTGTAAACCCACCAACTGTGGTCTACATTGCTAAAGATAAACACAGAACAAGCTCTCATACTAGCTACATTCTTAAATGAAAAACAAGAACAAAGGACCCAAGCGATCCCTTTACAACTAATAGCAACCACCTAGTCATAATAAGAAAATAAACCAATAGGTGGAGACAAATTCATCTACATAATGCCCAATAACCAACCTCAGGTAATGGATATTCTGTTCTTCTTTCACCATCATAGCCAAAGGTCCACAACCAACAAGAGCACCAATTTAGGATAGCATTCCCAAAAATCATCTGCCCCTCAGCATAGTCCCTTCCCACCTCAATAATGAAGGGATCTAACTCAATAGGAGTAGTAGGAGGAAAGATCACAAAACCAGATTTTGGGAAGATTTAAATGTCCAAACAATTGTGCTATCACCAATGGTAGTCCAACTAGCTTCCCCTTCAATATAGATTGCCTCCACTACCAAAATCACAAGATTGAACTCCACCTCTATAGGAGACAATCTCATCGTCAAAAAAATCATGGAAGAACTAACCAACAAACTCCAAGTCTACCACTTGTGTGAGCTCAAAAACTCACTTGGTGACTCTTCCACACCACACCACATGAAATAGAGAGTTGTCAAGACACCTAAGCACAATGGGAGCATATCCACCAATGAAATGGGGGTAGGAGCATGACATCTAGTCCCATCAAAATTATCCCTAGAAAAATACCCCACCTAAATAGAGGTGGGCTTCACCTCTATAGACATCAATCAGAGGGGTCACAACCTTGAACCTAAAAGGTCTAGAGAGAAAGAGGTAGAGAGGAGCCCTTGAAAAAAATCCAAACAAACAAACCCTAGCAAAGGAGCACCAAAAAATCAAGGTAATAAAAAATAGGAAAAGAGAAAAAAGATTCACCTCTAAAACTCTTAAGAGAAGAAGCCTCAACATCAACAAATGGTGAAACTCCCTCCTCTTAATAACCCTTAAGTAAAGTGGCTACTGCACTACCAGGAGGTAAATCCTCCTCATATTACTTAATTAAACCCCACAGAGCATAACATGGGCCTCCATAATCACTCTAAAATATATGCAACACACTCCCAATATCACTACTAAAAAGGAATCATGAGCCCCCTCTCAAAAAAGGAAATAATCACAGGTTGATCCTAAGAGCAGGGAACCAAATCACCCACAAAAAAGGGCCTAAAATCCCCAGCAAGATCATAGATACAAAGAAGGCAACCTCACCATTAGTGAAGAAATCCTCTATTTTAGTGATAAACACATCTTTATTAAGAGACCATAAACAACTCTTAAGAAGAGAAACAAGGCACCTAGACACAAGTGTTAGCATTAATATTGATGTTATTCCTTTAGGGGAGTATCCTAAGCATTGGAGAACATTGACATGTTGTGTTTGTCATTGATGTCAACATAGTAGTAATTCTATGAAGACTGGTAGAATAGAAGACAAAGATCATACTTGTATGGATAAAGTTTTGATAAATAATCACAGGTTGATCGTAAGAGTAGGGAACCAAATCACCCACAAAAAACGGGCCTAAAATCCCTAGCAAGATCATAGATACAAAGAAGACAACCCCACCATTAGTGAAGAAATCCTCTATTTTAGTGATAAACACATCTTTATTAAGAGACCATAAACAACTCTTAAGAAGAGCAACAAGGCACCTAGACACAAGTGTTAGCATTAATATTGATGGTATTCCTTTAGGGGAGTATCCTAAGCATTGGAGAACATTGACATGTTGCATTTATGATTATGTTTGTCATTGATGTCAACATAGTAGTAATTCTATGAAGATTGGTAGAATAGAAGACAAAGATCATACTTGTATGGATAGAGTTTTGATGTACAAGTGAAGCGCAGTCAAGGACATGTTGCACCCTGTGTCCTAATGATGAGGTTAAATGTGTAGAGTCTAAGTTAAAGATGTATGAAATCTATAAGTGATTTACAGAGAGCAGTGTAGAGACAAAGTGCATGGAAAGAAATTTCTAATGATATTATATCTTCTAGCAGAAATATAATTAGGTGATGCATGCTCAGCCAGTGACAGAAGATGGTTTGATGGTGATGTATGCAAGTGTGCAAGCCCTAGTATCGCATGTGTGAAGTTTTGTATAGACTGTGAGCCGATAGTGCTATTGTAATTACAAATTAATTAATTATCTTATTATAATTAATTGTGAAAGCCTCAAGGTTGACTCAAGGAATTATTTTTGAACATACGATATAAAGGAAAGATGTCTTTCTTGTTTGCAAGTGTGTGTGTGTATCAAGTATTGAATGTGAAGTGTGGATAGAAGTATTGAATGTGAAGTGCGAATAGGAGTAGAGTGTTTGGTGAATGTGAGAAAGTGATCCAAGGGATTATTGGATGTGAAGTTTGTGATCTGGTAACAAGGTCAGAAGAAGCAGAGATCTAGGTCACAAGACAGAGAAAGAGGAAGGAAGTACAATTCATTTCTATTATTTTTCAAGGAATAATACATAGATTATTTGTATAGTGGGTTCATTGGTCTTGCCCCTGAAGTTTTTTGGACAATGGGTCCATCTGTCTTCTACAATTCCTAATAGGGTTGGAATCTCCTAACAGGATTTCAAAGTCTCTTAACAGAGACTGATATGCATTGAATGTTGTTATAGACTCTCAACAAGGTCCATCCTCTAACAAGGAATGTTTGTATTAGTACATCATCTTGTGGGTACCATCCCCATCGAGTTTTTCCTCTAATCAAGGGTTTCCTTAGTTAACATATATGGTGTTATTGTGCATGAGTATCTTGTTGTGGTTTCTTAATATATTGTTTACTTGGTTAAGTTTTATTAAGGTTGATAATTGTGATAATAGTTAGATAATTGATTCACCCCCCTACTCTTAGTTATATTGGTGGACTATATATTCTAACAATTGGTATTAGAGCATCAGGTCCTTAAATAAAAATCTTAATAGCTTTGGGAGATCAATGACAAATCTTTTCATAAAGGATAGTCATAAATTTGATGGGGTCAACTATGAAAGTTGGAAGGATAAGATGAAGACTCATCTATTGTGTATGGGTCTAGATTATTAGCTTTTGACAAAAGGCAAGAAGGAAATTGTAAAAGAAGAAAAGCTTGAAGAATGTAGTGAAGTAGAAAGAGATTGGTTTATGTATAATATGTAAGCCAGAGAAGCCTTACTATCAGCTCTTCTAGAGAATGAATACAATCAGGTAAAGTTTCTATTAACATCTTACATATAGATTTGGAAAATATTATAATATAATTTTGAAGGTGATAAGCATACAAAGAAAATAAGATTGCAAAATTAGATATGCGCATTTCAAGATGATAAAATGATGGAAGATGAATCTATAAGTAGCTATGTTGGTAGAATATTTGAGATTGTTGTAGGAATCAAATCATATGGTAGATCCAAGGAAGAAGATGAGATTGCGTGGAAGATCTTGAAAACTTTGATGCCACCATTCAAGCAAGTAGCCCAGATGATTGAACTATTGATACCCTGTACTGAGAAGTTTACTAAAGAAACCTTTCTTGGAAGATTGGAATCAACAGAAGCAAGTTTGAGATATTCACAGTCTAGAGACAGTACTGAGACAGTCTAGAGAATTGACAAGAGTTGAAACAACTTCTAGTGCCTTAAATGTTTGGCCTGATTTGACTAGAAGTGCAAGCACACATGGAGATTTCACTAGTAGCAGTAGAACTAGATCTAATGAAGATAAGAAAATTGAAGAAGGTATGGCCCTTCTTGTAAGAAGAGAACCAAATGGTAAGAAGATTTTTAAATGTTGGACTTGTAATGAATTTGGTCATTCTGCATCCAAATCTCCTAAAAGAGAGAAAAAGTATAAGGGAAAGTTTAAGCCTAGAAGACCTATAAATTGTTTGTATGCAAATGAAGATGAGGAATTTGATGAAAAAATTTAGAGTGAAAGTGATGATGAGCTAGGATTTGGAGCCATTAAAGAAGATGATCTTGACATAGAAATTAGAGAGGAAAATGCTCTAGTTTCCCAAGTTGAAAAGAAATCTGATTGGATAATAGATAGTAGATGTTCTCATCACATGGCTGGTGATATGAATAATTTTTTAAAATTCAGGAATCATGATGGAGGTATTGTTAGAGCTGGTAACAATGTAGCCTGTCACATCATAGCGATAGGATCTATTACTCTTGATGGAAAGACTAACACTGATGATGTTTACTTTTTTGATGGATTAAAGCATAACTTGTTGAATGTTGGACAATTGGTAGATAAAGGTTACCTATTGCAATTCACCAAAAAGACTTGCATTATCAAAGATATAGATAATAAGATGATTGGAATAGGAACAAGGTCCAGAGGTAATGTATTTGAGTTGAATCCCACTAAAATAACATGTTTGGTTGCAAAAGTGGATAACAGTTAGCTATGGCATAAGAAGTTTTGTCATACAAATTTTGATAACATTGTGAAGGTTAGTAGCACATGTGTAGTTAGAGATCTACCTAAGATAATAAAGCCTACTAATATTGTTTGCAAAGAATGTATCTTGGCTAAGTAGAAGAAGGTATCTTTTTCCAGCAAGAAGTTCACTACTACAGAGAAGCTAGAGATTGTTCACACATATTTGAGTGGTCCCTCAAGAACAGAGGATTCTATGGAGAAAGGCACTTCATTATTTTTGTTTATGATTTCACTAGAATGATGTGGGCAACATTCCTTGAAGAAAAGTCTGAAGCATTTGAGATGTTTAAGATATTTAAGAATAGAGTTGAGAATAAATACGGTGTTAAGATAAAATGTTTGAGATCAAATGGAGGAGGAGAGTTTACTTCTAGATAATTTAACATGTTTTGTGAAGATAATGGAATTAAAAGACAATTATCTTAACTCAAGACCCCTAAGTAGAATGAGATTACTAAAAGAATAAATAGATTAGTAGCAAAGGTAACAAGAGCAATGATTTTTGAAAATGATGTATCCAAGACATTTTGGAGAGAAGTGGTCAATACAATAGTGTTCACTATGAACATAGTACAGAGTATAAAAGGTATTCAAAGATTCCTTATGAATTATGTTTTGGTCATTCACCCTTAGTAAAGTATTTCAAAATCTTTGAAAGAAAATGTTATATAAAGAGAGATGATGACATTTGTAAGTTTGATCCAAGAAGTGATGAAGGTATATTTCTTGGTTATTCATTGAAAAGTATAGCTTACAAATGTTTTAACCATAGAACTAAGACTATAGTTGAATGCACAAATATAAAAGTTGATGAAAATTTTAGAATTGAAGAAAAGATGATGGATCACAATTCTAATGAAGAAGAGGATAATACTGGAATTAATAGATAGAATGTAGAAGTTTTCTTTGAGACTAACAATGATCAGTAGAATGATGTGCAAATTATTGAGCAAAGAGAAGAAAGATCTTAACCAAGAGAAGAAGTAAGAGTTGAGTTAGCAACTCCTACCTCTAACAAGAATTCGACAAAGAATCACCCTCTAGAGCAGATAATTGGAAGTAAAGACAAAGGAGTGACGACAAGAAACATAGTGAATGAAGAGACATGTTCGATTTCTCAAGTTGAACCTAAGAGTGCATGTGAAGCCTGTAAGGATGATCATTGGATTCAAGCAATGAAAAAAGAATCAGATCAAATTGTGAAGAACAATACATGGGAATTAGTTCCAAGGCCTAAAGACAAGAATGTTATTGGAACCAAATGGATATTCAGAAATAAGATGAATGAACAAGGTGAAGTTGTAAGAAAAAAGGGTAGACTTATGTACAAAGGATATTCACAGCAAGAAGGAATAGACTATTAAGAAACATATGCCCCTATAGCTAGAAAGGAAGCAATAATAATTTCTTGGCTTATGCAGCAAATAAGAAATTCAAAGTGTATTAGATGGATGTCAAACTAGCCTTCTTGAATGGAGAATTTGAAGAAGAGGTATACATTGAGCATCCTGAAGGTTCCCCTATGATAAAAGAAAAATATATGGTATGTAGACTCAAGAAAGCTCTATATGGTCTGAAGCAATCACCTAGAACCTGGTATGCAAGGTTGGACAACTATTTGGAAAATCTCGATTTGCTAAAGGTACCATAGATAGTAACTTGTTCTTGAAAGAAATAGAGAATGGATTGTTGATAATAGTAATATTTGTTGATGAAATAATATTTAGAGGTAATGATGAAGCAAGTGATAAGTTTTTTGAAGAAATGAAGAATGAGTTTGAAATGAGTGTGATAGGAGAAATGAAGTTTTTCATAGGTTTGCAAATTGTATAGAATAGTGATGGTATTTTTATTTCATAAGATAAGCATTTGAAAGATTTGTTAAAGAGATTTGGTTTGGAAAGTTGTAAGCCTTTTGGTACACCAATGATAACTGGTCACAAGTTATCTAGCAAAGATGAGATACCTACAGTTGAGCAGAAGTACAGATCCATGATTGGAGGTTTACAATATCTAACAAATTTGCACAAACTAGATATAGCAAATGTAGTTGGGATTGTAGCTAGATTTCAAGTTGATCCTAAGGACTATCATTATGCAACGGTAAAAAGGATATTTAGATATTTGAAGGGAACATCTAATTATGGGATATGGTATGATAGATCGAGTGATTTCACTTTGTGTGCATATATTGATGTAGATTGGGCAAACAATATGGATGATAAAAAGAGCACCAGTGGTGGAGCATTCTTTCTTGGAGGAAGATTGATTTTCTTGGTTGAGCAAGAAACAATATTGTATTTTGTAGAGTACAGTTGAGGCAGAGTATGTGGTAGCAGCAAACAATTGTAATCAAGTGATGTGGATGAAGCAGTTGTTGAAATGTATTAGGACAAAAATTTTAGAACCTGTTATCATATATTGTGATAACACAAGTACAATAAGTATGTCTAAGAATATTGTATTGCATTCTAAGACTAAGTATATATCTATTAAGTATCATGTTTTGAGATATAAGGTAGTAGAAAAGGAGATCAAATTAGAGTATGTGAGTACTAAAGATCAGATTGCAGATATCTTTATGAAGCCCTTACCTAAAGATACATTCGAGTACTTGAGAGGTATGCTTGGGATTATTCCCCTACCTACAACAGGGTAGATGATGTAGAGATTGCATTAGTCTAGTAGTACAGAGCACTATTGTTTGGATAGACTAAATGTTGATGCTTCCTATATGGGGGAGTATATTTGATGAGCAGAGTCATCAAGAACTCTTAGTAATTGGTCTTGAATAGTGTCTATGGATACTTGAGTTGGTTGAAGACTTGAAGTAGACAATTGACATAATGATGCCTTTGTCATTGATGTTAATGGGGAAGAAGAGTCCATGAAAAATATGCTCTAGTTGAATGGTGGAGAGATAGTTGTACATATCTCTATTAGGGAGATTTAGAAAGATTCATGAATATCTCTATGAGGGAGATATATAGCATGAAGATACAGAACAAAGCAATATTCTAGAGGATTTCAGATTTGATTGATGAAGAGGATTTGTAATGATGAGAACAACATCAACAACAACATACGAGTACTATTTGGTATTCTTGGAACTTAGATGTTTTTCATCTATGTTGTCATCAATGCCAAAGGGGAGATTGTTAGCATGAATGCTGATGGTATTCCTTTGGGGGAGTATCCTAATCATTGGAGAGTATTGACATGTTGTATTCATGACTACGTTTGTCATTGATGTCAACATAACAGTAATTCTATGAAGACTGGTAGAATAGTAGACAAATATCATACTTGTATGGACAAAGTTTTGATGTACAACTGAAGCATGGTTAAGGACATGTTGCACCCTATGTCCTAATGATGAGGTTAAATGCACAGAGTCAAAGTAAAAAATGTACAAAATCTATAAGTGATTTATAGAGCATAGTGTAGAGACAAAGTGCATGGAAAGCAATTTTTGATGATCCTATTATATCTTCTAGTAGAGATATAATTTGGTGATGTACGATCAACTAGTGATAGAAGATAGTCTGATGGTGATGTATGCAAGTGTGCAAGCCCTAGTATCACACATGTGAAGTTTTGTATAGACTATGAGCTAACAGTGCTATTGTAATTATGAATTAATTAATTATCTTATTATAATTAAGTGGGAAAGCCTTGAGGTCAACTTTGTTATGATCCTGGTAGGTGGCCTTCATTATCACCTCGGGGTTTTGGTGCAATCTTTTATACCATATGGTATTAGAGCCTCCACCCAGGTTTGAGTCTCAGAGCAGGTGACAAAACCCACATTGGAGTGTTTGCTTGAGGCTCATACGACCAAGGGATGACCCACCATATGGTTGCACATTCAACTTAAAGTCTAGACTGCAAAGCGTGGTGGGATGTTATGATTATGGTGGGTGGCCTTCACTAGCACCTCATAGTTTTGGTGTAATGGTTCGATCATGTGGTATCAGAGCCTCCACTCAGGTTTGAGTCTTAGAGCAGGTGGTAACGCTGACATTGTAATGTTCATCTAGGGCTCATATGGCCAAGGGAGGACCAATCGTATGGGCACACATCCAAACCAAAATCTGGACTGCGAAACATGGTGGGATGTTATGATCCTGGTGGGCAGCCTTCACTAACACCTTGGGGTTTTGGTGCAATGGTTCATACTAGACTCAAGGAATTATTTTGAAGATACAATATATAGGAAAGATTTCTTCCTTGTTTGCAAGTGTGTGTGTATCAAGTATTGAATGCGAAGTACAAAAAAGAGTACAATGTTTGGTGAATGTGAGTAAGCGATCCAAGGGATTATTGGATGTGAAGTTTGTAATATGGTAACAAGATCAGAAGAAGTAGAGGTTTGGTTCATAGGACAAAGAAAGAGGAATTAAGTACAATTCATTTCTATTATTCTTCAAGGAATAATATAGAGTTCATTTGGGGAATGAAACCCACAACATAAACACCCACCTAACTCTAGGGGAATGAAGCCCACAACATCATTGCTCTAGGCCTTACAAAAGCACAGACACAGACCAAATCCAAGATAGATGTGGATCTCCCAACAACTGCATCCAAAAACCTCAATAAACTGAGGCCCAAAACAATCCCTTTTAAAGATATGTGGATAAAACCTAACAATTGGATCCTTTGAATCAATAATAATATCCACACAAAAATTCTCAATAACCCTAGTAGCTACACAATGGAAATTACAACCCATCCTTTTGACATGGAAACCACAAAAGCTCTAATCTTGAGCACATCTCTGCCCAATACAACCAAGGTCTAAAATCCCATTACAAATCTACTTAGTACAAATTTTTCTAACATAGCCAAAGTCCAAAATCCCATCACAAATTTGCCCAGTACTGCTCTGCCCAAACACAGTCCAAGTTCGCAAGTAAGAGAAGTAGGCTTTCCTCATCTTGATCATCATCACTATCCTCCCCTTGACCACTATCATAGTCATTTGAAACCCTAGCACCACTCACCATTTTCTAAATTTTGGACAAAAAAACCATGTTGAACACTTATAACCTAGTATATTTCTCATTTACATGTAAATATTGGTCCTTTTTTAAAAAGTAAAGCTCTTCCAAATTATGGCGTTAGTTTAGTAGGTATATCATGGAATTAAAGAAGTAGTATTTCATTATATAAAATGATAACTATGTTTTTCATTTGGATTTGAATACTTTTTACATTATTTACTATACCGTTAATTTTTTAATATTTTTATAGATATTTTATTATACTTTACATTTATTTAAGTGGTCTTTAGTTTTTTAATATTAAACTTTTTCTCATTGATATTTTATTTGAAATAAATTCTCAAATGTAAAGTCAAAAGTTATAGTATTGAGCTTAGATTCAAAGTATAAGAAAACTTTGAAGAATGAATATCACTTACTTCTTGATGATGTGATAATTCAAAGCAATAGATTTTGTATATTTGCATTTAACAATCTTAATTAAAAAACACATTTTTAATTTGCTCAAATATTTGTTTAGATTGTGCATTTTCACTCACAAATTAATTTAAAAGACTTCACAAGTTATTATTATTTTCATTTACTTATTGTTAATAAAAAAATTTCACAATTTTTTTTACTTTCTTGATTAATTAGGTATTTTTCCAATAATACAAAAACCCTATAGGAGAAGAAGTTTTCTAAAAATAATTTCTTGTAGAATTATAACCTCATCATAAGTTATAAGAAGAGCTTCAAACTCTTAAAATTGTGGTTCAAAATAGCTTTGTAGTAGATGTTTCTCAATCTTCACCTAGCATTACACCACGTCAAAATGAAATTATGGTGTTAATAAGGCAAAGATAAATTGCAAGCCACTAATATGAAATATTTGACATGATTTTTGTTTTGATAATTTGGCCCATTTTAGAGAATGAAAACCAATTTTGTTGAATATATGACAAACTCAACATAATTAAAGAAATTAAAAAGAAACTAAATATGAAAAAATAGCTTGCATACATTTCAATAGTGAAAAAGTGCCTATCCATATGTAGCTTTACACATAAAAATAAAATCATTTGTAAAACATGAATCAAAGAAATGCAAAAAATTATTTGCACTTGAATCTAACAAATTAATTATTGAACAAAGGGAGTTTTCTGAGATAGGGAGAAGTCAAAAATTTCTTTTCCCTATGTCGTACTATATCTAAAATATGTCGTAGTATATCTTAATTGACAGCTTTCAAAGTCTTTATTTGATTTTAACCAAATTACTAATGTGAAGACAACAACCACATGGCTTAAGACCTAGATGTTACTGGAAACAAAAAACCAAACAAAATAGTTAATTTTTTAGTAACATTAGATAATAAAAAATTTGATTGGAATCAATTTAGAGAGTGAATATCCCATTTTAAAAATTCATAAAAGAAATGATAGATGATATTTATTAAAAAAATGATCTATGTTATAATTTTACCTTCTCACACAATCAATATATGGGTGGTGGAGGGGATTTGTAGTTGTAATATAGAGAAGGTGGAGATGGAGATGGTGGTGGTGGGGATTTGTAATAATATGGTGGAGGAGGAGATGGTGATGGTGGGGGGAGTGTTTATAATAATATGGGGATGGTGGAGATGGAGAAGGAGGTGGTGGTGATTTATAGTAGTATGGTGGAGGAGGTGAAGGGGAAGGTGGTGGAGGGGACTTGTAGTAGTATTATTATGGGGGTGATGGAGATGGAGGCAATGGAGGTGAAGGGGATGGTGGTGGAGAGGATTTGTAATAATATGGAGGTGGTGGAGATGGAGATGGAAGAGTTGGGGATTTGTAGTAGTACAGTGGTAGTGGAGAGGGGGATAGTGGAGGAGACTTGTAGTAGTATGGAGGAGGAAGAGATGGAGATGGTGGTGGTGGAGATTTGTAGTAGTATGGAGGTGGTGGAGATGGAGAAGGTGGAGGAGGAGACTTGTAGTAGTATAGTGGTGGTGGAGAGGGGGGTGGTGGTGGAGGAGATTTGTAGTAGTTTGGAGGAGGAGGAGACGAAGATGATGGAGGTGGATATTTATAGTAGCAGGGTGGTGGAGGACATGGAGAGGGTGGTGATGGAGACTTATAGTAGTATGGTAGTGGTGGAGATGGGGATGGTGGTGGAGGAGACTTGTAGCAATATGAAGGAGGAAGAGATGGAGAGGGTGGTGCTAGGGATTTATAGTAATAAGGTGGAGGAGGTGAAGGAGATGGTGGAGGTAGGGACTTGTAATAGTATGGAGGGGGGTGCGCGTGAAGGTGATTTATAGTAATATATAAGACCTGAGGAGATGGTGAAGGTGGTGGTGGAGACTTCTAGTGGTAAGGAAGTGGGGGCGAGGGAGACGGAGGAGGGGGTGAAACAGATTGTAGAGGGGGAGATTTGTAATAATATGGTGGAGATAAATATTGCTCGTATTTAGTTGAAGCCAGGGAATCCATGTATAACACCACAAAAATTAGGAATGTTGTTGTATTTGAATGTTGTGTCCTCTGAAAAACCATTTTGTTGCTATTGCAGTGTAGTTGAGTGATTTCACAAGGCTGTGGTGTAGTGTTTTTATATGTATTGATGTGTTTGAAGATTGTTGTTTTTCCACGTGAGTGACCTAGTGAAGTTGGAAGTGTATAAACAATTTGTCATTTAAAGCAATTCTTAATTGAGTTGATGTCTACTGTTTGGAACAGGTCTCTAAAATTGAGAGATATAGCAGGCAATGTGCTCATTATCGAGTCTCTCATTGAACTAGGCAATGATATGGAGTTGAAGTTGTCTACAATGGGCTCCTTAAATTGACTTTAGAAAATTCATATTTATTTTCTCGGCCCCCAAAAACAAGATATCTCATTTAAGAATTGATTAAACAGACCATATTATTATTAGTTCCTGCCATAGGCAAGAATACTATTGCATCCATTAGATGCAATAAAAAACTATAAAATATGTTAGTTTAACCAATAAGTTTGAAGAATTTTTTTAGGTTTAAAGTTTTTTATAAAGTTTGAACATTTTTATTATTTTTTGAAATGGAAAAAGCCTATTTAACTCAAATCTTATTGGCTCTCACTAAAAATAGTAAGGGAGAAAATTAATTTTTGAAACCAAAAAATCAAAGAAAATTTAAAGCTCTAACTTTTAGCATTAATTGTGCAATTAATATTATTGAAAATCTCATAAAAGATGATGTGACACTACACTTTACTTTATTATTTAAGAATTTGAGAATTTAAATTCTTTATAAAGTTAGAACATTTTTTTTTTGAAAAGCAAGAATAGTATTTAATTGAGATCTTATTGAGTCTTAATAGAGAAATTTAATTTTTTAAACCAAAAATCAATGAAAATTTAAAATTCTAACTTTTTGTATTAATTGTACAATTAATCTAATTATTATAAAAGATATGTCACACATCACTTTACTTTATCATTAGTCAAATTATTAATAATAGAATGTACTAACTCATAAAATTTTGATTCATTTTGTCCTTAAAGCATTATCTTTTAAAATAATTAAAAGTAATAAAAACTAAATAATAACAAAGAATTTTAAAAACTAAATAATGTTACAAAGAATTTTAAAATGGTAGTTATTGTACCTACAATTATAGTTATTGTTTATATATTTAAAATTTAAAATATCTTTTATCTATTTTGGGTGTCAAGTTGTTGATTAAATATTTTTTATAAATAAAATTAGTGTATAAAGATGACAACTAATTGTAGTTTTTTTTTTAAATAAAGAATTATTGAATGCTAAATATTTTTAAATATGTATTTTCATTTGGTAATTTTCAATTTCTATAGTTTTTTAATCATATAATTTTTTCTTTTGGGATAAACAATTGGTTTCTAATTTCTTTCATTGCAAACATGCCAAATATATATATATATATATATATATATATATATATATATATATATATATATATATATATATATATATATATATATATATATATATATATATATAGTACTTTAGACTTCGAGACATAAAGAATAAGCAATTTAAATTGTGGATATCTTTTCTATATGTAGAATTTAGTTATAACATGCTTATGCTTTTGTTAGGGTTTTGGTTGGTATTGTTGATTAACCTTGCACAAGATCTCAATGATCCATTTGTTCACAACACATTACAAGACATTTATGACAACTTTATAAACATCGTGATTGCATTGAAACAAATATTGTAGAAATTTTATTTATTATCTCAAGACTTCTCATGGAAAAAACAATAATGCAAAAAATGTGTTGCCTTGTAATGTATGCATGATTTTTTAGTGAAATTGAACAACATTCCTTGAGGGCTTATGAAGACGCTTTCTAGTCTCAAAAATCTTGAAGTTAAAGAATTCTATTTTGTTCTAAAATTCTTATACACTTTTAAGTTTTCTACAATAGAGTTTAGATTTACCCATTTTCTAAATTAAATTGTGTCATTAGACATTTATGATGCTCTAAATTTCTTCTCTTCATATATTTATAGAGTATAGTAGCTTATTTTAAGAAACCACATTTAATTGTGATGAATTTCAAAGTAGATCAAAAGTATGACCTATTTTTCTTGTTTTATAATAAAAAAACAATATTTTTGTTGTTTAGTTATTCTACAAAAGCATTCCTAAAACCAAATTCATTACAATATGAAAAGTAAACCTTGTATTGTGTTGACTTTTAACCAATTTAGAGCTTGTTGTAACTTTTTTTGTAAAGGCGTTGATGTTAAAATTCTAATGACACAACGAAATAATTTTGCACTTGGTAAGAGCTATAAATTATCTACTCACATTCAAGTACAAACATTAATGCAAAATGTAATTGTCTATGTTTCTTCACTATCTTTAATTCTTCAGTTCTATGTTCAATTACAATTAATTTTAATACAGTTTAAAGATATTTCAACCTCTAAAAGATCAAAGGATATAAAGAATGTTGTTCTAATGCATTTTGCATTCACGCTCTACAATACTATAATCATGACACATATGGCAGGAACTACGACACTTTGTGTCTCTTGTTAGATCTTTGTATTCGGACTACAAAGTTGCAAGGAGATCAAATTATTGAAATAGTCATTTGTAGTTTACGAGGGAGGCATTACAATTATTTTGAGGAAGAATACATGTGGGGTTAGTTTTTCTTTGAAAAGATTGAAAGCACATTAGTGCATTTACTTTATTTTTATGTTTGAAGTTAGATTATATTATTTTGAAAATAAAAATATGCTTCCACTCTTTATTTTTGCAAATTTTAAGCAAGTAAATAACTTTTTAATAAATACTATAGGAGTCTCTTATGTGGGAGGTATTGGGTTCGACTATACTCACACTTAATTAATAATAGTCAATTACAACACATAACAATTAATCTTGGCTTCTACCTCTTACCCAATCTACAAAAATATCTCGAATTAAACTGATATAACTTAATTAAGTTAGTAAAATTATAATTTTCTTTTAGAGTAATGGAATTTTTTTTCTTATCTTAGTATTTACAATCTATTTGATTTTGTAATAAAAAATTAACCTATTCATTTTTGTAAATTCAATTTAGCGCAAAAACTTTACATTCATTATCACTCACAAAATATAGGTCATTGAATTTGACATTAAAAAAACTATAGATTAGACTTCTTAAAACAAATATCAATATCTGACACATTATGAAAGTGCCCCCTACATATCACTAGCTTTAATGATCAATTTTTTTATGCTATAACGAATTCATCTTCCTTAAATAAAATTAACAAACATGCTATCATAATTTTTAGGAGTACGGAGAGGGAAAAAGCAATTGTGTATGAAGAAATTTTTGAAGTCATCCTTAAATCCTCAATCTTCTTTGATAAACCTCAAGAACTAGATATAGGAGTGGGTGCCATAAAGTTTAAAATATCATCATTTTTACTAACATATCTTGGAAAAATATTCACGAGGAATTGAATAATGTTCTTCTACTAGGTACAAGAAGACATCTTATGATCGCTACAAGAGTGCTCAAAAGGTACAATTGTAGTAGTATAACAATGCTTGAAAAAGAATGTATTACTTCATGGTCCAACACCAATATACATCATCAACATGAAAAATAACTTCACCAGGTAGAAATTTGAAAATATTCACTTCAATTAAAATGTAGGCAAAGGAGGTATGACTAAAAATCATGGTTTCACCATCCATCTTCAAGTTTCTACTATATATGTTTGGTAATGGGAGGAAGCTTCATTTTCATAATTGTCAAACAAATAATGTAAAATATCCAGTACCATGATACAATATAGAGTTCAAGAGAAAATTTACCATTAGTATATTATATCATGTACAATTCTAGTAGGAGCAAGCATACCCCACAAGGTTTCTATTATAATAAATTGTACTAGAATAACTTTTTTGTTCTTTACAATAATAAAGTGTGTTGGTGTTAAATTTTTTTAGGGAGATGGAGGGAGGAGCGAAGTCAGGTACTAAACCAAGTATGGGCACCTCTGATCAATGGTTAGGGTATCAGACTAAACATTCACAGCATCAATTGTCAAGTCATGACAAGGGTTGGCTTCATCAGGGTTTCAGTAAGGATTTGAAGCATCATATTCAGCCATAGAGGGAAAATATTGAGCATATTGGTTAGGAAAAGGGCATGCAATAGAAGATTTCTCCCACCTTAGAGCATCTTGACATTCCCTGTATTTTTTCCTCTACGCCAGTGGTACAACCGGTTTGGCAAAATGATATTACCCGTATTTTTTCCTCTACACTAGTGGTCCAGCTAGCTAAACCTACTCAGCATGATTTCTCTTTTCAGAAATGTTCTTTTGTTTCAAGAAATTTGAACAATGGTAGATCAGACCATGGAAATCGTAAGTCAATCTTCAAGGGTAAAGCAATAGTTCAACTAGCAAAACCTTTTTTCCTTAACCCTCAAGTTCATGATCATTATTTGTGGTCAAAGTTACAAGTTGGAGTCAGTAAGAAACCTACAGGTAGTAAGCCCTGGAATGAAATATCAACTTTTGAAAAAGGTGAATCATCTAACCAAGCCCCTACTCCTTTTGTGCATTATTCACAGATTCAAAAAAAATTTGGGTCGAAAAATTTGGTTTCTCAAAAGTTACCTTGCGATTCAAATGCGACATTCAAAAGGCAACCTCAACCCAAAGGAAATAAGAAATTTAGGACATAGGGAAAAACCATTCATAGGCCTGCTCACAAGCAACCCATTTTTGATATTTGTGAGGGGGCTCCTCTTGGTTCATCATTACAAATTCAATGTACTTTGTTAGCTACTCAAAGCAAGGAGGTTAAAGGTGGGTCGGAGGTTCCAGTTATTTCAAATTCTGCAAGAGCTCCCTTTATTCCAAAATAGATTTGGCGAAAGAAAGTTTAGGGTAATGATGATTGATTGCAAATTCATAGGCATGGACCAAACCAATTGCAGGTTAGCTTTCCATGTCATTTGTTGCAGTATTCGATTGATATACTTAGTTAGTCGGCTCTCATAAGTAAGTTCACTTCATCTTCCTTGTCATTTTTGGACATTAAGGATTGGGCATTTTCCACTTGACCTGGGCTAAAGGATATTTTCTACACTAATCTGGAATCCAAGTTTTTTATTGCTTTATTTGTGACTAAGGAAGAAAGAAATTTTGCCCACAAATAGAAAGGTTGGTTTTGTCAAGGGATAGGTTTGCATACTATGATGTGGATTCCAAATTTTAAATCTTGTGACTCATCCATTCAGTTTTTTCCATATTGGATCTCTTTTCCACTATTGCCACTTGAGTATCATGATCTAGAGATAATTGAAATCTTAACTAAAAAGTTGGGAATCTTCTTAAAACATGACCTCATTCCCTTTGAGTGTCCATAATTGGAAGTTATAGTTTGTTTGTTGATTGATATGTGCAAATCTTTCCCTACTTCAATTTCTCTCATATCTCAATGGGGTGAATGGTGTCAGTCAGTCAACATTCAAGATGCAAACACAGTTAATAAATTTCAACATAATCTTGGTCATTTCAATACCCATTGCCAAACTAGTGATCTTAATGATATGGTAATTTGTCTAGATCATTGTTTTGATCCAAAGAGTTGTTCTTGGAAATCCAAAGTATATGAATAGGTAGCTCAACATAACTCTGTGGCATTGGGCAAGCAAGGCTCTTTTGAAACATCTAATCAAAAGAGTATGACTAATTTTGAGTACATTCTTAGATGGATTATGGATTTCTTCCAGCAGGTGTTTGTTTGTTCAAAATTGTTCTTATTAGCTACACTTGATTCTTTTTCAGTTTCGGTACCTAGCCTTACAGCTTCTCCTGACTCTCATACATTATCGGTATCAAGTTCAATCCAATCTCTCATTTTCCAAAATAAGAGTTTTTCACTATCTATATGCCCCATTCGATTTTTGTCTATCCATCCAAAATCTGTAGATTTGAAGTCCTGTCAAGTAGAAGATCAAATTATTTCAAAAATAGCCACATCTATCATCTTTGGAATTGCAAGAGAAGAAGGCATTTTAGATGACGAGTATATCTCACCTATGATCGATAATTTTCTTAGAGAATTTCAGTACTAGAATAGTTTGATTCAGGTTCAATCTTTTGTTTATAAAATGTCTACTAATGAAGGTGAAGATCCCATTGTGAATATGAAAAATGCATCTATTCACATGAACACCACTCAAGGGTCACGACTTAACAGCTTAGAAGTGCATGAAATCTTAGCCTCAGAGGATTCCCTGGGGTTGGAAAACAATGTTTACCAACAAGTGCAGAAATCAGCTAATTATTTGCTTCCTCAACTTCCTTACTTTCAGAATGAGCATTCACAATTCTCAAAGGATTATGAATCCATTAATGAAAGCCAATATATTACTAAGAAATAATCACCTTCAATTATGAAAACCCTGTCACAATCTATCTTCATTCCAAAAATGCCTAAGTCCAGAGGCAGGCCAAAGGGTTCTAAGACTAGATCAAAAATTGCAGGTGGAATACAAACTACTTTGGATGACAGTTTTCTTGTTTCCAAAAGATCGACAAGGAGAACAAGGTGTTCTCCTTGTCCACAATGAAAATAAATTCATGGAATTTCAGAGGCATTAATGCCTCTAACAAGAGACATAGAATTAAACAAGTTGTTGATTCTATGCAGGTAGATGTAGTTATGCTATAGGAGACAGAGTTATCTCAGGACACTTTTGAAAAAACCATTGCTAAATGGTAAAAATGGAAGTCTCTACATGCTCCAAGAATTGGAGCCTCTGGTGGTCTTGCAATACTTTGGAATCCCCTTACAATTAATGCAGAATCCATTCATCAAGAAAACAATTGGCAAATGTTGAAAATTTATGCTTTCGATATTTCTTTTATTTTGATTAATGTTTATGGCCCATCTTCATCATAGGACAAAGCATGTTTTTGGGAAATCATTACTCATTTCGTCCAGTCTCAAGATTCTCAAAATTTTATTCTTGGAGGTGACTTCAGTGCTTTGTTATCTTAGGAGGAGAAAACTGGGGGTATTACTCCTCCTCTTAAGACTCTACAAGACTTTAATTATTTTTTAGATAATAACAATCTCATGGATATCCACCCGTTGAATGGATCTTTCACTTGGACAAATAAAAGGTCTAGGTTTGCACATATTGCTGCTCATCTAGATAGGTTTCTTTTATCACAAGACTAAAAATTGAGTTGCTTGGATATTTCTTCATATATTTTGTCATTACCAGGTTCAAACCACTTTCCTATTTCATTAACTCTCTCACAAATTGATAAAGGAATTGATAATCATTTTCATTCTTCTTTCAAGTTTGAAAGAATGTGGCTTCATCACCCGCAATTTTTGAATAATGTTCAACAATGGTGGAATGAGGCACCACATGTTGATGGATTCAAGATGCATCAATTTGCTATGAAACTAAAATTTGTGAAAACTCAAATTAGGCAATGGAATCAGCAAGTGTTCAAAAATGTCTTCACTCAAAAATTAGTAGTTAAACAACAGTTAGAAGACGTCTACAATTGTATCATTTAGAATGGTATGAATGAAGACACTTATGTAACACCAAAAAATCTTCAGCAAGAGTGGGAAGAACTGTGCAGTAGAGAGGAAACTTATTGGAGGCAAAACTCAAGAGTTATGGCTTCAAGATGGTGATAGAAACACAATTTTTTTTCATGCTTCAGCTAAACAAAAGAGTCTCTAAATCAATTTTCCAAATCAAAGATGCTACTTCAGGAAATCTTATCACAAATGAAAATCTCATTTGGCATGAATGGATTAAATTCTTTAAGAATCTCCTTGCACCTACTACTTCATCTTCTCCTAGTGACTCACAAGTCAATGAGATACTAAAATCCATACCAAATATGATATCATCTCAAGAAAATGACATGTTGATGGCATCTTTTACCATCCAAGAAATTCGTAAGGTGGTTTTTTCTTTTCCTCTAGATAGAGCTCCTAGTCCAGATGGATTTTCTATTCTATTTTATCAAAGTTGCTGGGATATCATTGGTTGGGATTTATTAGCTGCTATTGAAGAATCTTGGAAGAGCAAGAGTATGCTTAAGTATTTCAATACTAAAAATATCTCAATAATCCCTAAGATCAAGGATCCCCAAACATTCACTGACTTTAGGCCAATTTCTTTGTGTAATTTGTCTTATAAGATTATAACTAAGGCTATTTACTTAAGATTGTAGCATCTTATTCCTCACATCATTTTGCCAAAACAAGGTGGATTTGTCCTGGGAAGAGAAACTATGGAAGGAGATTTAGTGGCACATGAGGTTCTTCATTCCATAAATTCAAACCACTCATCAAATTTTTTAGTCAAATTAGATATGATGAAAGCACATAATAGAGTTTGTTGGAAGTTTTTGTTTCAAGTGCTAATCAAAATGGATTTCTCTGAAGGTTGGTGTAAATGGATAAAAGCATACATTTTAGGTGCTTGGTTTTCAGTTTTAGTTAATGGAAAGCCAATAGGTTTTTTCCCATCAACACAAGGGGTCAGGCAGGGAGATCCATTATCTCCAATTCTTTTCATCATTATGGCTGAAGCATTTAGCAGGACCATTAATTATCAACATGAGATCAACAAGTGGCATGGTGCAAATATTTTGGGTACAAATCTATCTATCACACATTCCTTATTTGCAGATGATACATTATTGTTTGGATTGCCAAATGTTCAGGAGGCTCAACAAATAAAACATGTACTCAATCTTTACTCAGAGGTTTATGGGTAAGCCATTAATGCATAGAAGTCAAAGATTTATTTTTTCAACACAAACAAAGTGATATCTGACAAAATTATTCTAGTGTTAGGCTTCACAATGGACTTCTTACCATCTACATACTTGGGAATTCCTTTCTTTATGGGATCAAATAAAGCTTGTTATTGGTCCTTAGTTCTTCAACGTATTCAGAGCAGAATAGTGGCCTGGAAAGCTAGATGGTTGTCATTGGCTAGTAGAATTTTGCTGATTAAATCAGTTTTAGTAGTAATTCCAAATTACTTTATTGTAGTCCTTACTTCAAATTCAAAAGATGATTAAGGGATTCCTATGGATAGGCAATATGAATGATTCTCAAAAAATACCACTTATTTCTCTGCAAGATATGACACATATCCCAACAGTGGGTGGAGAAGGAGTGCGTGATTTAACTAAAAAAATGAAGCCTTTGGTGGTAAATTAGTTTGGCAAATGTACAACAAGCCTCATTCCACATGGTGCAAGATTATGCAACAAAAATATCTAGACAATAATGACTCTATAAGAATTTTCTCTATCTCGAATCCTCCAAAAGGCTCACTTATTTGGGATTTCATGATTGCTTCATGGGATATTGTAGTAAAATATGTTTCTTGTGAAGTAAATAATGGTAGTAAGGTAAATTTTTGGAGGGATTCTTGGAATAGCCAACCTCCTCAATCAAACAGTTTGACACCTTAGACTATTATCAAGGTTTCAAAAATTCATTGGGGTACACAACTCAATTAGTATGTAGCTAATATTTGTGAAAATTTAGGAAAGTGTATTGAAAAAATCTAGATGAGTTACCTTTGACATCTTAGGAAATTATTCAATTTAAAGAAATCTTGGCATCTAAACAAGTCTTCATTTCTAGATCTAAAGACAAGATTTTTTGGGCTCCAGCTAAGGATGGTCAATATTCAGTGAAAGAGGGTTATAAAATCTTGCAACAAAATGTACCGAATAAAGCTACTAGTAGAGCATTCACATTTTGTTGGAATCATACTGTGCTTCCAAAGGTAGGTTGCTTTTCTTGGCTTGCATTAAAGCATAGGATATTGATTAATGACAGATTGAATAGATTGCACATTGACCTGTCATTTAATTGCATTTTTTTGTAATGAGTGTGCAGAATCAGTAGATCACCTTCTTATTACATGTTTATTTGCTAATCAATGTTGGAGTTTCATCATGAATAAGTTAAACTGTAGTACTCCACTCCAAAATAATTTATGGGGTCTCTTTCAATCTTGGCCAGTCCTTTATTCAAACTCATTATTTGTAAATCTTTGGAAGTGTATTCCAACATCAGTCGTGTGGGCTATTTGGTAGGAGTGGAATAAGAGCATTTTTCAGAAAAGAGTGTAATACAATAGATAAAGTTCAAGAGGGTATTGAGAGAGCAATATCTGAAGTGACAAACACAAGCTTGAGAAATTGTAAATTTAATCTTGTTGTTACTTCTTGAGACTCTAAGGTGATTTAGAATTGGAGGTAGTTAATTATTCCCAATGGTTGGAAAATTAATAATATAATTTCTTCTTCTTTGTTTTGAAGGAAGGTTTATTGGAGATCCCCATCTGTGGGATATTGGAAACTAAATTTTGATGGGGTATCCAGAGGAAACCCAAGAAATTCAAGTTTGGGGGCATGTATTAGAGACCCCCATGGAACATTAGTGGCTCTTACAATTTCCCCTCTGCCTATTGGTACAAATAACATGGCAGAAGCTCAAGCTCTGCTATCTAGCCTCATATTAGCTAAACAAGGTAATTTTTAATTGTTGCATATTGAAGGAGATTCTTCAATAATTATAGATGCTTGCATACATAGAAAAATATACTCATGGAAATTAAAGTATATTCTCAATCAAGTCTGGTAGCTTTTAGATGAATGCCAAGATGTTTGCATCTCACATACATTTCAGGAAGGAAACCAAGTAGCTGATTATTTATCAAATTTAGGTAGTGATGGGTTGTTATTTTCATCATTAAATCCACTTTCTATGATAAAAAAGTATGATGTTCTTAAAAGATTAATAGAAATTGATAAGACTACTTGCTCACATCCACACCGTTACTCTGACCATGATTTGGTATAGTTAGTACATGCTGAATTTATTAAGAAGAGGATTATCATTTGTGTTTCATGGGAAATATTTGGACAATTATGGTTGCATCGAGAAGTACAAAATGCAACTTTACCAAAGGACCATTTCATGTGAATTCACATGGTTTTTATGGTGTAAAACTAAATACACACTGGATTATATGGAAAGGGATTTGACATATCCATTTATATGTGTCTTCTTTATTGCTTACTTGTTTAGATTAGTCGACTCTAATCTGCATTCTCCTCATTTGCTTCAAAATGTTGAAGGTGATTGATGCCTTTGCTTCTTGCGATTTGTGTCATAAACAACATCATGTTATGTTGCCGAAGAACTATCACATTTGGATTACTCCTTGACTTGATGAAAGTGTGTTTCTTGCTGAAGTAAATGATGTTGTGCTCGACTTAATGTTTATTGTTCATTCTCCCACTGTTCATTGAGCCATCAAACAAGTAACTGGTGAAGAACTCTTGGTTTCTTTGGCACCGCGCTTCTTATATCCTTTGAATCCAATCTCTATTTTCCTTTCCAATGCCATGGACATAAT
This sequence comes from Cupressus sempervirens, assembly GCA_028749045.1. NCBI lineage: Eukaryota > Viridiplantae > Streptophyta > Pinopsida > Cupressales > Cupressaceae > Cupressus > Cupressus sempervirens. Next base: position 723,582,280 of record CM053786.1, on the reverse strand, counting down.
GCAATCTCCTCTTCTTCTTTAGTTGCTGGCTCAAAAGGTATTATAGGCTCAATTTTTTGCTGACAACAAACTTTCTGTGGCTATGAAAAATTATGATTTATGGAGTGGTATGACTTTGGTGGGGGCTTATTTTCACATTCACAATTGCTTTTCAAGCATGAATTCTTTGTTATGTTTGAAGCACTTAAGAAGTCAATAGATACTCCCAACTCTTATCATATGAAAAAAGCACTACAAGCCACCTCCCGTGTTTTAGGCTTCTAGCCAGAAGAGAGAGTTAAGAAAGTTGGGTATGCCCTCATTAATTTGCAAAGGTTTTCAAATTTGATTCATGCTCAGGTCCAAGCTTGGGGAATGTGAATCTCCAGATTGAAGAAAGGAATGCCTAGAATTCTGCATTTGAATCAGTAGTCCCATCTTCACAAACTACATCTCAATCTGGCTCTAGTTGGTCTCCCAATTCTTCAGAGGTGGTGCATTTTGGCTGGGAACCTGAGAGTGCTCATGCCTGTATGTGGGCAAGGTGATACAGAGTGTGAACATAAACAAGATTGGGGGGACTTGAGTGGTAGGGATATCAAGGGTTCTCGTGGTTGCGATGATATGGAGGAATGAACAGTGGTTTGAGTTTGATTTTTTTTTTTTTTTTTTTGTCTTTTTGATGGATAAAATTGTAATTGTGAAAATCGGATGTGATGTTAATAAGTTTTTGAAAGCTGAAAATGTAGTATTGGGAGGTAGTTGATACTCCTTAATGTAATTATGTATCATCTTCAATAGGATTCAAAACACTATGTAAAAACTATGTAAATAACAATTGACCTTTTTGAATTAGATCAATAAAAATATTATAGTGGCTTGCTGCTTTTGGCTTTAAAAAAAAAAAAAAACATTTTAATCTTTGGAGCATGACTTGAAGCTTCAGAAAATAAAAAATTAATAAAATGTTGAAATATTTAAAAATATTAAATTTGAGTATGTATTTTTATGTCGAGAGACATATATAATGGCAACATCAATTCCGAGCACATGAATATGCGAAGGAAACTTTCATGTTAAGAAAAAAGAATTGAAGGTTGTTACATATGAAATGTCTTTTGTCATTCCATAATAATGGGTCCAACATTATGGGCCCAAAAAAATAGGAGACAATAAGAAATAAAATGACCAAAAAAATCAGAGAGAATTATAAGGCCTGAAAAAATAGGGCTGAAATTATAGGCCCAAATAGTCATTTAAAAACTAAATAAAAAATATAGACATAATATTAATTAAGAAATGCACCTCTGATAATAAAGCTTTGATGCTAAAACAAATTCAGAAAAAAAGAAACATCATTTGGATGGAAGGTTCTAAGGATTGGACCTCTTGGGTGGATGATTATAGTGACATATTGTACTAAGTTATCTCTTTGTTTATCCTGCTTTTGAAACTCTCGTGGTGTGAGGCTGTGCCTCTTTGACCTAACTTTTTGATGTATCTTTTGATCTCTCTATAATTAATACAAAAAAAAAACTTCAAAATTTAAAACCAAAATCTATTTTATTAACATATGAATTTATTCAAAAATTAATTAATTAAACTTTTCATCATTGAATAAATTTAGTAATTTCTAAGTTTAAACAAACCAAATTTGATTTAGAAACTTACTAAAATATACACTTATTATTGGAGAAAATAAAAAGATAGACCACATTTGCTTATTAATAGTAGTTTTAATTTTATTATTTAAATTTGTATTTAATATTATTTAAGTTTTAAATAAAAATTATCAAATTCAATTTGCTATGTTTTTATCTATTTTTTCTATAATGAGAGAGAGGATCCACAATTGAAATCAAAGATACCATTAATCATTATTCAACAACTAAAAAATTATATTTGTATTTTCTAATATGTGAGGTGTAAGTATGATCTAGATAGATTTCAAAACTAGATCAAATATAAAATAGAATACAATTATTTCTATTTTTTTGGTTTCTAAATCAATTAATAGTTTATTTAAATATTTAATAAGATTTTTAGTTTCATTTTCCAATAAATAAAGAGTTTCTAATTTCATTAATGAGATATAAGATAAATTAAATCAAATATAATTGTTTATATCTTCAATATTTTTACTTTTAAATGATTAATATTACATAGGTTGTTATTTTCATTTCTCAACGATAGATATGATCTACCACTAAAATAAAAGCTATTAGACAATTAGTTTGATTTGAATTTTCTTCTATTATATATGATTGTATAATATAATATTAATATGTAGTTAAATGTTCATTTTAATTTTTTTTTTAAATTGATAAAATTTTCAACTATATAATTTTCTCAACTCTTATACATTTTATTTGGATTTTAATATAAGAAAATACAACAACAAAATATATATGAAAGGAAATGTAGTTATGCATCTTATTATAATAAAAATGTCTCCACCTAAACTCAAATGGTAACTATAATTTTAACCATGATGTTAACATTAAATCTGACCATAATAATAGCCACAATCTAATTGTAAAAAGATGCATATTATGTTTTTAATGGAGGGAAGATAGACAGACGCTTGGTTAGAGAGAGAGAGAGAAAGAGAGATGGGAACTCATTACATTTTCAATAGCTAAAGATGCTCTTAATAGAGAGATCTTAGAGATTGGGGGTAGCGAGAGGGATATAATGGTGAGATAAGGTAGAGGAGAGTGAGAGAGGGGGTGATATATATATATGTGTGTGTGTGTGTGTGTGTGTGTGTGTGTGTGTGTGTGTGTGTGTGTGTGTGTGTGTGTGTGTGTATGTGTGTATGTGTGTATGTGTATATGTATATGTGTATGTGTATATGTATATGTATATATGTATATGTATATGTGTATATATATATATGTATATATATATGTATATGTATATATATATATGTATATGTATATATATATATGTGTATATATATATATGTATATATATATATACATATATATATATATATGTATATATATATATATACATATATATATATACATATACATATATATATACATATATATATATACACATATATATATATACATATATATATATATACACATATATATATATACATATATATATATATATATATATATATACATATATATATATATATATATATAGAGAGAGAGAGAGAGAGAGAGAGAGAGAGAGAGAGGGGGGGGGGGGGTGATTAGAGGCTAGGGATCTTATTATGTTTTTAATAGAGAGATTAGAGATAAGGGTAAAGAGAGGGATATGATGGTGTGTGTGTGTGTGTGTGTGTGTGTGTGTGTGTGTGTGAGAGAGAGAGAGAGAGAGAGAGAGAGAGAGAGAGAGAGAGAGAGAGAGAGAGAGAGAGAGAGAGAGAGAGAGAATATTCTAAAATCGACCATAATTCTTACCATAACTGAAGTCTTAAACTCTAACCCAACCCATAACCTCAACCTTAAACTCAAATTGTAAACTTTATCCTAACCTTCCTTATAGCTTTAACCATATGCATGTATACCTTAATATGAACCCAAATAAGCTATAATCTAATACTTACCCTAATCCTAATACAAAATTATAATTATAACCCTAACCATAATAAAATTTAATTATAATTGTTAAGATAATAATACTAATTACCACTTTAATATTAATCTCACCTAAATCCTAACCCTAACCCTCACTCTAAGTCTAATCGTTCCCCTAGCCATATTTCTAATGCTAAATCTAACTATAACCGCACTTCTAACAAGGAACCCTTTCACTAAGTCTATTTGTGTCTCTATCCATAACTATGTTCCCAACTCTAAGTACACAACATATAAATTGAAGGTATACATAGTTCAAAGTTGAATGAATTAATAACATTATATTGAATTGAAGAAAACCAATCACGCGTTCAAATTATGTAACTAAAGTACTATATATACAATATGTTAAAAATATCTAAAAAAATACTTTGATACTAACCTTACAAAAATAGAACTAATAATTGCACTCTAAACCCTAAGCCTAACTAAAACCATATTTATTTATTTTAATTTTTTTTAAAAAAATTAAAAATTAATATTATTATCATCCAAAATCTTTAAAAATGTCTTCCATGGTGTGCGACAATTGCTACTAGCTTACACACACACACACACACACACACACACATACACATATGCTAATTTATATCTCTTCATCACAAGTATTTCATTATAATCCTAATTGTGATAGATGATTTCATCACGTACACTTTACTTCTCACTATATTTAAAATAGTATGAATAATCTTAGAGGCATGCATACTTATAATTAGGTTGAGTAGAACTAATTTAACTATTTTTAATTTTCTTGAGTGCACATCGTATAACATATACAGGGGTTCTTCTATTTTTTAGTAACAACATAACTCATGACATGGAGTCATTAATATTATTGCATATTTCCTCATTACATATAAATTATCTTAGTTTCCTCATGACAATAGCCTTATTTGACATATATTTTTATCATATCATCCTACATTAATAAATATATATGAGTAAATGACAATATTTTGCTCATTGGACTATTACTGTATAATAATGTTATATTTTGAGTTGAGTAATATTGAGATCTTTTGAGGTGTTGGATATTATTTAACAAGTTAATACAAGTGCAAGTGGTTTTTTCGTAAAAAAAATAAAGCTTTACAAACTAATTAATTTTTGATAAAAAAAATAAAGCTTCAGATTTTTTTGTAAAAGTAATTATAAAGTTTATATTTATTATGATGTGAATACATAATGTAGGAGCTCCTCTTAATATCATAAACTCATAACAGAAACATAGAAACAATAGAAAAGTGAGAACAAAATATGGACTTCTTATTTGCACTGCAAATGCGAAATTACAGAATTCAGAAGTACAATATGTAAACCCAAATGGGCACCTTCAATACAATAATTTGCAAGAGAAGTTGTGAACTATCACCTAGGGCTGTCATAGACAATGTTCGGGCCTTTCTTAAATAGGCAGTTTTATGCTGCTCGGGAAGGTTCTAGATGCTCAAACTTAATACCTAGGGCCAACAGACCCTAACAATACACTTAGAGTTGGCCAAATACGTCTTTGACAAATTATCTTAGAAATTTCGATAGCCCAATTTTTGAAGGCCATAACTCATGAATCGTTGCTCCAATTGGCTATTATAACCACTTTTTAGAAATGCCAGCTCCTAATCTACAAGCTTGAAACAATGCTAGTGCCCTTCCATCAAGTTTTCGAACCTCATCTAGGCACTCTAAGGCCTCCAATGGTGAGCCTGGAGATTTTTCTACACATTTTTTCATCGAAAATCTGCAATAACTTTTTTGACACTAATGCTTGAACAATGAGATTTTTATGGTAGGCTTACAACTCTAAAATGAACCTTCCTATAGAAAATGAGAACATTCTGAGCTTGTATGAAAAACTTACTAAAAATAGTAAGTTCCCATAAATAGTAACCACCCTATCTACTAGTCCTTATTAAAATAGAAAAGACTAAAAATAAAATATTTTTGGGTGATGCAAGATTGCCCTTGCACCCAGGATGCTCTTGCATCAGACATCGGGGGTAATTTGAGAAGTGACCCCATTACATCTCAGGTGTTCAAAGGAAAACCAAGATGGTTAACCTCCTCCTTTGCTAGCCATGATGAATCCTCAACTGGTCTCCCTTTCCATTTGACCAGATATTCCTCATATGTTCTATTTTTGGTACTTTTTTCAACACGACTGTCTAGTATCTCCTCAATCTCCTTTATAGCCAAACTAGTTGTTGGAATGCTCCATTGTGCTTCTGCAACTTCATCTCCATCACCTCCTTCGTAATACTTTGTCAAATCTAAAATATTAAATACTAGTGAAATATTCAATTCAGTAGGCAACTCCACTTCATTCGCATTTCCAAAATCATGCCTCTTCACTATCTTGCACGGTCCAAACTTCTTCATCTTCAACTTAGTATATGTACCCACTAAAAAACACTCCTTTCTCAAATGAACCATGACTTTATCTCCAATCTGAAATTCCTTATATGTCCTTTTCACATCTGCCTTAGCCTTACACTATGTATTCATCTTTATGATGTGCTTCCTCACCTCCTCATGGATGTTCTTCAAATGTTTAGCAAAATATTCTGCATTAGCACTACTTATCTCTCCTTTATCCAATTGCCCCAATTTAGAAGCATTTCTCAATCTACTTCCATATACAATATGGAATGGTGATTTACCAGTACTCCTATTGACAAAATTATTATATGTAAATTCCATCTGTGGTAAAATCACATCCCATCCTTTTGGTTTATCTCCAACCACGCACCTCAACAAGTTTCCCAAACTGCAATTCATAGCTTCTGTCTATCCATCAGACTGTGGATGATGTGATGAACTAAACTTCAAATCTATCTTCAACTTCTTCCATAATGTATGCCAGAAATACCCAACAAATTTGGTATCTCAATATGAAACTATACTCTTTAGTAGACCATGTAATCTCACCACTTCTCTGAAAAACAACTCTGCTACATGAACAACATCATTAGTCTTCTTGCAAGGAATAAAATGTGCCATCTTTGAAAACCTGTTAACCACCACAAAAATAGAATCATGCCTGTGCTGTGTCCTCAGTAATCCAAGAACAAAATCCATGCTAATATCCTCCCATGAGTTCTTTGGTATAGGTAATGGCTGATATAACCCTGTATTCTACTTCACTCCTTTTGCCATCTGACATACTCTGCAACTTTGTACAAACTTCCTCACATCTTGCTACAACTGTGGCTAGTAGTAATTTTCAGCAACCAAAGCTATGGTTTTATCTCTGCCAAAATGTCCAACCAATCCCCCACTATGTTTCTCCTTGATGAGATTCTCTCTCATTGAACTTTTGGGAATGCACAACTGGCTTCCTTTGAACAACATATTATCCTAGATCATGAAATCCAACCACTTTTTCCTGTCAAGTGTAATAAGTTTTGTACATGCCTTCCATGCTTCACCGAAATTAGGATCATCTAGATACAATGTACTAAGTTCCTTGAATCCAACCACCTCTATTTGCATTTATGTCAACAAAATTTGTCTTCTACTAAGAGCATTTGCAACTTTGTTAGACTTTCCACTCCTATATTTCAAAAAAAATGTATAACTCTACAAAAACTCAACCCACTTTAAATGCCTTTGGTTCAATTTTCCTTGACTATTCAAATATTGCAAAGCTTAATGATCAGTATACAAAACAAACTCCTTAGGAAGAAGATAGTGTCTCTACTTCTTCAATGCTTGAACTATAGCATAAAATTCTTGATCATAAACAAAATATTTTCTTTTTGCATCATTCAACTTCTCACTCAAATAAGCAATAGGTCTACCTTCCTGGCTCAAAACAGCACATATTCCAGTACCACTAGCATCACAATCTACTTGAAACACCTTGTTAAAATTAGGAAGTGCTAAAATAGGTTGCTCAGTAAATTTTTGTTTCAACAGATTAAAACTCTTATCTACTCCTACAGTCCACTTAAACTCTTTCCTATCCCCTCTCATTGTTTCAGTCAAGGGTCCACAAATACTGCTAAAACTTCTTATGAACTTCTATAAAATGTAGTCAATCCATGAAAAATATTGCCTCTGTCGCACTCCTTGGAGTACGCCATTCAAGGATAGCCTTCACTTTCTTTGGGTCCATTTTCAGACCTTCTCTTTAGACTACAAATCCTAGGTACACCAACTCTTTCTTTACAAAATTGCACTTCTTCAGGTTTATCAACAACTTTTCTTCCCTCAACTTATCAAATACCTTGTGAATATGAATCAAATGCTCCTCTAATGTCTTACTAAAGATCAATATATCATCTAGGTAAACAATGACAAACTTACCTAGAAACTCCTTCAGTACCTCATTCATGAGCCTCATGAAAGTGCTTGGTGCATTAGCCCAAAAGGCATGACTAACCACTCATATAGTCCTTCCCTTGTCTTGAAAATAATCTTCCATTCATCACCTTCTTTGATACAAATTTGATGGTACCCACTCTTCAGATCTATCTTTGTGAAGTACTTAGCTCCACTCAAACAGTCCATAATATCATCCATCCTTGACAAAGGAAATCTATACTTTATTGTGATCTTATTGATAGCATGAGAATCTATGCACATCCTCCATTCTCCATTCTTCTTTGGTGCTAATACTGGTGATACAACCCATGGACTCAGATTCTCTTGAATCAACCCCTTTTGCAACAACTCATGAACTTGCGTATTCAACTCTTCACTTTATGTTGGTGTCATTCTATGCGTTGCCTTGTTTGGCAAACTGGCTCCTATAACCAAATCTATCTGGTGACTGATCTTCCTCACTGGGGGCAATCCTTCAGGTACATTATCTAATACTATATCAGAAAATTGTCTCAACATATCTGCAACTTCTGCAGGTACCTCCTCTGCTTCTTCTCTACTATCTTTAAGAATTACAAAACACATATGCTCATGGTTCATACCTTTAAGAAATGCTTTTCCATCAATAAAATATATTCTGGTAGCACTACTTACCTTTTCTTCTTTATCCTTCAATGACTTCAACTTATGTTTCACTCCATCCTTAGTTAGAGTGTAGGTATTTGTTCACCCATCATGTACAATGTGTCTGTCAAATTGCCATGACCTACCCAACAACATATGACATATGTCCATAGGTATGATATCACATAGTACCTCATCCTAGTAGCTTCCAATCTTGAACTTCATTGAGCATTGCTCATTGCCCATGACCTTATGATCATCTTGCACCCAAGCAATACGATATGGACGTGGGTTTTTTTGCCTTTTTAGCTTCAACTTGGTGAACATCATTTCTGACAATAGATTGTTAGTACTTCCACCATCAATGATCACATCACAACACTTATCTTCACATCTGCAAATTGTGCGAAACAAGCTCCTTCTTTGTTCAGGTTCATTCTCACCACTCAACAAGACTCTTTGGTTAACTAGGACTTCTCCTCTTTCAACATCTTCAGAATGTGAGGATTTGGCATCTTCATCAACATGTGAAACTCTTGCTTGACCTTCTGTTCTTCAATCTATCCTTCCTTGGCACTAGGTACATTCAAATGCTCTATGCCCTTCTTGTCTATAGTGAAAAAAATTTCTACAAAAGCCTCCTCTTTTAGATCCTTGTCCTCTGCCTCTTCCTCTTTGATCTCTATTGTTCTGATCATGGAAACAATTGAAATTTTTTTCCCTCTGGTTTTAACTGTTACTTCCAGCCTCATCCTTGTTCTTTTGATCATCATTATGACTAGCATAAGATCATCCACTAGATCTTCCACTGCAATGTCTTCCACTATTCTTATTGTCAAACTTCTTGCTTAGTTTCTACTCAACTCTTAGGGAAAACTAGTATGCCTCCTCTGCTCATTCAAACTAGACTTAGCCCATCTTGAATGCTTGGCCTTAACCCATTAAGATAATAGGAAACTTTCTCTTTATTAGCTTTTGCATGGCCGATTCTAATGAGAACTCGGTAGAACTCTTTGGTATACTCTTGAATAGATTTTCTCGCTTGCTTCAACCTTTGCATTTTCTTCGACAAATCAAGCTCATAATCTACGAGAATGAATTGTCACTTTAGTTTATCTTTCATCTGATCCCATCTGGTGATTTTGTCCTTTCCCTTTCTATTTCGATCCAACTAAACCTCTTGCCACCAAATCTTTGCATGTCCCTTTAGTTTTACCTTCACAAACTTGATCCTATTAGGATCATCAATTTCTTCATACTCAAAGTACTCCTCTAGGTTAAAATTTCCTTAAAATGTGGGAACCTCAAACTTAGGTCTTTTTCTAATCTTGGAGATGACCCTAAAAATCCTCTCTTCCTCTGGATTTAGAACTACCTCTGCTTTGGCATTTTCTTCTATTTCATCCTCATCCTCGCTTTCATCTCTTATGGGAAGATTCATTCCAATGCTTGCATTTGTCTTTGGAGGGCTCAAAAACCCTCAGGTGTAACACTTACAACTCTCTTGCCATAGTCTCTTCATGGAGGCATTTTCATGCTTTCGCTAAAACTCTAGTGCAAACTACCTCACAATTGGTAATTTGTCTACATGCTCAGCCCAAACCACAGTCTTGGTGTGAACTGCCTCACGGTCGGCAACCTGTCCACACACTCAATAACTCTAGGTCTGATACCACTTGATGTAGGGAGCTCCCCTTAATACCATAGACTCATAACATAAACATAGAAACAACAAAAAATGTGAGAACAAAATATGGACTTCTTATTTGCATCGCAAATACAAAAATTACAGAATTTGCAAGTAGAATATGCTAACCCACATGGGCACCTTCAGTACAATAATTTGCAAGACAGGCTACGAACTATCACCCAGAGCTGTCCTAGACAATGTTTGGGCCTTTTTTAAATAGGCAGTTTTATGTTGCCTAGGAAAGTTTTAGATGCTCAAACTTAATACCTAGGGTTGATAGACCCTGACAAAACACTTAGAGTCTTTCAAATAAATCTTTGATAAATTATCTTAGAAATTTCAATAGCCCAACTTCCGAAGGCCATAACTCATGAACCATTGCTCCTATTGGCTATTGTAACACTTTTTAAAAATGCCAACTCCTGATCTACAGGCTTGGAATGATGCTCATTCGGGCACTCTAAGGCCTTCAATGGTGAGCAGGAAAAAATTTCGGCAAATTTTTCCACCAAAAATAAGCAATAACTTCTTTGATACTAATGCTTAAGCAATGAGATTTTTATGGTAGGCTTATAACTCTAAAATGAATATTCTTATAGAAAATGAGAACATTTCGATCTCATATGAAAAACTTACTAAAAATAGTAAGTTCCCAAAAATAGTAACCACCCTATCTACTAGTCCTTATTAAAATAGAAAAGATTGAAAATAAAATATTTTTGGGTGATGCAAGATTGCCCTTGCACCTAGGATGCTCCTGCATCAATACATTATGATTATTTGTAATATCTAGTGTTGGGCATCTATTTCCTCTATGCATGTAGTCCATTTCATGATGATTCACATATGTATCAGAGTGATGCCACTCTATTATTATCATTTTTTTTTATCATGCTTAATTTATGAGAAATTATCCATTTTATTTATTTATTTAGCAAATAGAATGCAATGCCCACTATTAGAAATCAGCTAGACTTGTAAATAAGTTGATTCAATATTTTCTTTTTAAGTATCAATAAATGCACATAACACAACTAAAAATGTGGAAGTAACTACAAAACCAAGTTAAAATATTACTAAAGGACATAACTCTAGTAAAAATTCTTAATGGTTGCAAGATAATGCTATTTTAACTACACTTAGTATACTAGTAAGTACAACCAATCTAGATCACACTACATATCTTGTGCTAATTGTACAACCCAAACAAAATGTGGAAGGGGAAAGCACTTTTCTACTCCAAAAATCATGGAACTCAAACTCTGATTGTGATTTTGACTAAGATTCTAATTTTGTTTCTATGATTAGAAAAAAAAAAAACAAAAAAAAAACTCTAAAAAAGCTCATGTCTCTAGGTACAGGTTGACCAAAATAAAATAAACCCCATTGTTTATGAAAATTTGGACATGTTTTAGGGTCACTATAACAAAATATACCAAGTTTCTCTTGAATTCTCAAGGTGATTAATTTTCAAATCCAAAGTCACAATTCTAATATCCTTCTCCTACATACAAGGAAAATTGATTTTGTTTTAGCTCTTGATTGGAGAATCACTCCTAAAATTGAGATTAAAATTCTAATAAATAAAATTCTAGCATATAGTAGGACTATCAATGAGAAAGACCATTTACGTTGTAGATGTAATTAGTTTTGATATGTGCTCAAGTATGCAAATGTAATAGTCTTTTCTCAAAAAAACCAAAAGAAAATCATAGAATCCAAAACCTCATGAATGGAAATTTTTGTAACATTCCTTGACAAATAGTAGAAGAACATAAATGATTTGGATGATAGCTCTCCTTCTTAGAAACCAAACTCCAATACCACCTTGAAAAAAGAAGCTTGATACAAAAAGGAAATAATTGATCTTGATGAATTCCTTGAGAATAATTTGCTGAAGTCTCATGCATGCATGTATTCTTATTCTTGATATCTTGATGAAAATATTGATTGATGAAAGTTAAATGCACATGCCTCTTAATATACTAGTTTTTAGGATTGAAAACAAAGCAAGACGACCCAAGAGAAAAATCAATTAAACACTCAAAAAACTTCATGCCCTGGGACCTAAATGCATCATGATATAGGTCAAACTAAGTTGACCTATACATTATGGGTCCCAAGAAAAGGGGTCCTTGAGGTCTTTGAGAAAGTGTAGAAAGATTGGAGAAATTATTAAACTATCAAATGACCAAAGATTTGATAAAATAAAACCTAAAGGGCCATGGTCAAATATGAGATATTACTGAGAAATTTGAGAAAGATCGGAAGAAGAGATAGATAGATAACTAAAAAAACACCAAGGAGGGCTAAAAGGTCTCAAAAAAAAGTTATGCCATTTGAAAATGCAATATTTACCACCCACTTTAGTAAGAGTATGAGGCAAGTAGTACTCTTCATAAAGGAAGAAGAAGAAGAGATAGAGACACAATTGAGAAAAAATATCAACAAGCCCAAGGACATGAGCCTTCTAACCTAGGGTCCAAGATTACATTCTCATCCATAAGAGCACAAAAAATAAAGAAAAGGAAATGAAAAAGAAACAAAAATAAAAAATAAAAAAGAATCAAAAACTCCAAATCAAATAGTAAAAGGATCTCGATCAAAATTGCTCCGCACACCAATATCATGTTTGAAAGACTATTAAAAAGCATAAGAGATCATAGAGGAAAGATAGGAGTGCTATAAAGGATGATATAAATCATGATTCTATCCTACTTGAATGAAAATAAAAGAGAGAATGTGTGATTATTTTTCCTAGCAAGCATCGTATGTCTTATTATAAATTACAAAAGACAAGAACAAAAAAGTAGCATCTAATAATCTATCTGGCTTATGTTCCTAGTAGTCAATCATGTGCACTTATCCTCAAATTGTGTATGCATATATATGTAGGTGTGTACAACCATGGATAAATTCCTTTGCACCACCATAAACTTTGAATATGTTTGTGTTCTATGTGAATGGACAAGCATATATTTATCCATAGAGATAAATGTGTGTATGTGTGTAATTACATTTCCTTGAGATAAAGAAGTATCATAGACACCCATTAAGGACTGGTATGCTACAATGTAAAAGTAAGAGTACATAAAATGTAAACTATAGTAAAAGGATAAGGTATATGTATTCCCCCTCCTTATGATGACTATGTAGCCATAGACATCATAAGGAAGAGAATCAAGGATATGCACTTCTAGAAACAAGGATATATCCTTTAAGAAGTAATGCATACCACCAACTTAGTGAAGAAAAGTAGTTCTTGTAAGATATGAAAATTAATAACTATGAAAGGATATGTTACTTATGGGAATAGATCCTTGAAAAGGAGATATCTTATTGGTAATATATCTATCTTCAAGAGAAGTGTCTAAACAAGGATAAAAAAATTGAAGATAAAAGATGGGGAAAATAAAAATAATGCACCTATTCAACCTCATGTGTCTAGGTGGAACATGGATACTTGGATGAAGGATGAAAAAATTCAAGAGATAAAGTAAGGCAAAATGTTTATATGGATTATAGATTTGCAAACAAGGAAAAGGTGATGATAAAATACATACACCTCTTCTACAAAAGAGGGAGTCATGGCCAAGACAATAGTTCCTTATAGGGAATTAATGTCACATGATAAAGAAATGTCATTTTACTAAGGAAAGTTGATCCTTAGATAAAGAGAAAAAAAATTGTACAAAACTCGTTGTCCCACAATTATAGAAGCAATAATCAAAAATGATAATTCCATGGCAGATTACAAAATAGAATCTTGTAAGATATAAAGCTAAACTATAACAAGAGACCTTGCACACAAAAAAAACAACCTATATCAAACAAAATATATCACAGACAATGCTACAACATAGAGAGAAGGTGAGATAAATCATATGATATGCAATCCCAAAAAACATAATTTTATAAAATATATTTCTTATGAAGTAAATTATAGATTCTATAGATGATTAGTAAATGATAAATACTCAAATAAAACATATGGAAAGAGTTGTTAGGCAGAGAACCACGTCTTGAGCATGAAACAAAACCTTAAATACCCAAAGAGAAAAATGTGTCATAAAATCATGCAAAGCTGTAGATAAATGAAAATGGAGATAAATGGATACCATGTTATGCGTTCTTAGTGATAAAAAGATAACTATAATGTGATAATCAATCCTTGATATAAAACATAAAGAGAATCAAATATATTCCCTAAATGAGACATCCTTTCTTAAAGAATGTTGGTATCTATAAATCTTGTTGTATATGGGTGCCATACACTTAGTCATATACAAGGTAGAGTTAGTTTTTCATCACTGTGATTGAGGTACTCTATATAGGTTGATTCATGTGAAAGACTTGTAGTTAAACATACATGAATATGTTCAGCTCTGTAGGAGCTAATCAAATATTTGGTTACCAAGTATTTTTAGTATAAGTTGAGCTTAGCGATTACCAAGCAGTCAGAGGAAATTGATGCCAAGTTACAGAGAAGGTCCTGAGTACAATTGAGACCAAGCTACAACATCAAGAATAGTGAATGCCAAGTGTCAAAAACAATAAGTGTTGAGAAACACATAGTTGATACTCAAGTCAGAAATAATGTAAACTTTGAGGTAAACCATTTCAAGTTGACATAGACACGACATTTAATATTTGTAGAGGTTGTTATAGAGGCTATTATACATTTATGACATGGATCATAGGTCCCTATGAATAGTAATCAACCAATCAGATGAAGAGACGAAAAGGGAAGCATTTACAAAACTCTATATAAATATTTAAACAGATAGATGTAAACCCTATTTTTGAGAGAGAGTGTATGTGTGGAGAAGAGAGAGCAAGATATGTGTGTGATCACATAGCATATCTAAGTGTTAGAGTACAAACATTGCAAAGAAGGAAAAAGAGTTAAGCTTTGTTATTGCATAACATAAGAAGTGACTTTATCAAGTAGTGAAGGACATAACAAAGATATATCAAATTAAAGATCAGATTTGAATTGAAGAGAGGGGATCTGTAATTAGCAAAATAGTGTAGACCAAAGGATTAAATACTAAATCATAACTGAGTCAGGGATAATCTCTTAATAGAGTGGTTTTAATAGACCTTTTGTAAATCTCTTAACCGAGTCCTTAGTTTAATGTAAGTGTAAAATCCTCTCACCAGGTAAGACCTAACAGTCTTATCAACCTTTAATAGAGAATGTTGGAAATGATTGAAATGATGAGAAGAACAATTGTTGGAATAATATATGGAACTGGTAAAGAATGTCCTCAATCATTTTTTTGTCATTGATGTCAAACTTGCTACTTGCAGGGATGACAATTGCTTTAGTGATCCAAATACTATCAATTAGTTGATTGTCAAGGTGGAGGCAATCAATAAGATGTAACTAGAACACCTAGAGAAAGGTTGAAGTTATGATGTTGTAATAAAGTACAAGGATCAATTAAACCATTGATGAAAAAGTGTATTGGATGACATACTAAAAGATACGAAGAATGAGCACACTGAAACATATCAAAGATCTAAGGTTTCAGCAAAGTCTTTTGTAAAGCTAGTACGAGTCGAGCAAGCTAGTAAGAGCCGAGCAAGCTAGTAAGAGCCGAGCAAGCTAATAAGAGCCGAGAAAATTCCTAGTTAAGTGCCAAGCAAGTTCAAGTGCTGAGCAGAATCAAGTGCTAAGCAGGTGCCGAGTAACACAGAGGTGCCGAGCACCAGTAACTCAATAATACTGAGTTGCTGCATTATTTTGGAAATCGAAGATTCGTCAGATCTAAGCCAACAAAGTTGTTATCTAGAAATCTGTGAATTAAAAGGAAGATAAGAATGATGAGTTGGTGGCACAAAACACCATGTAGAATGTTTTTAAGATACAACTGGCAAAGTTTTAAGAAGAGAACAAGATATGGGATAGATACATTGTATCCTACCTAATCCATTTTGAAATCCTAAAATTGGAGAGGGAGAATTGAGCGGCAAAGGCAAATCAGACTTGTATATAAGAAGACATAATTTAATAAAGAAAAATAGTGGAATAGAGGGGATAGTGAGGAAAAGAGCAATGGTTAAGCATAAAAGCATGAAATGCAGAAGAATGTGCTAAGGAGAAGATTACACAGGAACTCTATTTGAATTGACGACCACAATGATGATTGCATTGGCAGAATGAGTAAGAAGACTCAAGGAGACAAAGCTTGAGAGGGAAACAAGCAGTCAGAGCTGAAATGATTGAAGCCAAGCATGATGATTGAACTGAAAGAGTGATCTAAAATCTGCAAAGTATGTTGTAAGTTATGTCAGATCAAAAGACCATTATCATTACTTTCTAGCAATTGTAACAGTAAGATAAATCCTATGGACTTAGGTTGGTTTAACAGCCATTAGATAAATCCTTTAACAGGGTGACATTCCAAGTGAATGTTTTAAAGACCTTTAACCATGCCCATTCCTAACAGTTTGGTGAAATGCTCTAAGAAGGTCACATTTAACAGTGTGTTGTAAGCCTTTAACAGGGCAGGCTTTTAACAAGGCATCACTTCAGAAGAGTGAGAATCAAGTAGCATGTTACTGGTGGTTTTTCCCAAATTGGGTTTCCACGTAAATCATTGTGTCATGTGTTGATCTTGAATGTTTTATCTTTGCATGTTGATTTACAGTAATTTGCTTATATGACTGATTTAAATTTGAACAGATGAAAAGAGTATGGTATCATTATTAAAAGTATTAATAGGGCATTTGGACCTTGAATAACTGATTCACCCCCCCCCCCCCCCCCCCCCGCTCTCAGTTATTCTAAAGAATTCTAACAATTGGTATCAGAGCCTGACTACTAATTCAGTTTAAAGGGACTACTAGCAGAAAAGATCAAAATGCCAAAGAGAGAAGTTCCCAAGCTCAACAAAGACAACTTTGTTGCATGGCAAAGTTTGATGAAGCTACATCTTGGATCCATAGGAGATTATGCCCAAAATTCAATTGTCATTGAACATGTAGATCCAACAGGTGCTCCTACTACCAAAGACATGAAAAACAAGCAAGAACACAACCAGACAATATTGGAAATTGCTTCTGAACTCAGCTATGCTGAATTTGATGATATTAAAGGATGTGACACTGCATTCAAAATGTGGAAAGCCCTATTAGACATCTATGGAGGAGATCAGAATATACAAAGAGCAAAAAGAGAAAGTCCCAGAGGAAAATTTGATGACATGAAAATGGAAGAAAATGAGAATGCTGCTCAGTATGGTGCAAGAATAAAGGGAGTGGTAAGTGCAATAAGATGCTTGAATGGTCAACTGGATGAAGACACTGTTAATAGTAAGTTCTTAAGGACATTACTCCCTATCTATGCTATTAGAGTATCAGCAATACAAGAGCTAAGATGTAAACTAGGAAATAATCTAAGCTTTGAAGGTATTATAGGTAGACTCACTGCATTTGAGTTATCTAACTTTGACAACTACAAACCTAAAAATGTTGAATATGCTTTTAAGGCCAAGTTATCACTGAAAGATGCCGAACAGGTAAAATCAAGGAAAGGAAGAAAAATGAAGTATATATCTAGTGACAGTAGCACTAATGAGGAAGATGTGGAACAATTAGAAGCATTGCTCGCTAGAAGATTTCGCAGGGGCAAAGGAAAATTCAAAGGTAAGATGCTTATCATTTGTTTCAATTGCAATGAAGTAGGTCATATTGCTGCAAGATGTCCATAGAAAAAGGATTCCAAGGAAGGCAACAAATACAAGAACAGAAGAGATGATGACAAGAGAGATTACAAAGAAAAAGGTAAGAAGTGTTATATTGTTGAAGAAAATTCTGATGACAATGATGATGAAGTTGTTTATGTAGCCTTGAAGGACCAATCTGATGAAGAAGAAGCCACAACACTGGTGACATGTATAAACAAGAATGACAGATGGATCATAGATAGTGGATGCTCACATCACATGATAGAAGACAAAAGTAAGTTTGTTAACTTT
Source organism: Cupressus sempervirens (assembly GCA_028749045.1). Classification (NCBI taxonomy): domain Eukaryota; kingdom Viridiplantae; phylum Streptophyta; class Pinopsida; order Cupressales; family Cupressaceae; genus Cupressus; species Cupressus sempervirens. Next base: position 723,564,080 of record CM053786.1, on the reverse strand, counting down.
ACTCAGTATGATGGAAATAGTGTTAGATTTGGTAATGATGCTCCATGTCAAATCAAAGGAAAAGGTTCCATTAAGCTCACAGACCAAATTTCATGTGACAATGCATACTATGTTGAAGGATTAAACTACAATTTACTGAGTGTCTCACAATTAGGCAATATAGGTTGCAAAGTGGAATTTGAAAACAAAACTGCAAAAATCTATGACAATGATGGTAAATTGATAGGAAAAGGAGATCAAACAAAGAGTAATTTGTTTTACCTTGATATGGATGATATTTCTTGTCTACTTGCAAAATTTGATGATGAATGGTTATGGCATAGAAGATTATGTCATGTCAACTTTGACAATCTAGTCAAAATCAGTAAAATGAAGAAAGTCAGAGGTCTACCAAAATTGAAGAAGCCTGATAATATCATGTGTAAACAATGTCAGCTAGGAAAGATGACAAAGTCAAGTTTCAAAATTAAAAACTATACATCTAAAGAGATACTTGAGTTAGTTCACATTGACTTATGTGGTCCAATGGAAATACAAAGCTATAAAGGAGATAAATACATAATGTTATTTGTTGATGACTATTCCAGGATGATGACTGCTATGTTCTTAAAACAAAAATCTAATGCTTTTCAAATGTTTAAGTGGTATGTGGCCAGAGTTGAAAAGGAAATTGGAAAAAGCTTGAAATGTCTAAGATCAGATAGAGGTGGTGAATTTACATCAAATGAATTCGAGATATTCTGCAATGACAATGGAATCAAAAGACAAATGTCAGCTCCTAGAACTCCCCCATAGAATGGAATTGCTGAAAGAAGAAACAAATTTGTAATTGACTGTGCTAGAACATTAATGATGGAAAAGAATGTTGGTCTAAAATACTGGAGAGAAGCTGTAAGTGTAGCTGTTCATACACTGAACCGAGTACAAGTCAAGAAAGGTACAAATATAACACCTTTTGAATTATGGTATGGTTACTCACCAAATGTAAAACATTTCAAAGTGTTTGGTTGCAAATGTTTTATCCTTAAAGATGTTAGAAATGGAAAATTTGATGCAAAAAGTCATGAAGGTATATTTCTTGGTTACTCCACTAGAAGTAAGGCATATAAGTGTTTGAATATTAACACTAACAAAATTGTGGAGAGTGCAAATGTAAATTTTGATGAGCACACAGAAGTCCAAGCTAAAATACCAAGGAAAATGGAAGAATACAGAAACTTTGTATATTCTTATGAAGGAATGATTGCTGATGAGGATGATGTCAATCAAATTGAAAATCAACAACAAGTGTCAGTTTCAGCCGATTCACAACCAGTGAATGACAAGTTGCATTTAGAAGTCGAGTTATAGAATGAAGAAAATGCACAATCCGATTATGAAGATAGCATACATGATGAAGAACAACCTGACAATGAAGTGCATAGTGATCCTGAATCTGAAAGATCAAATATGAAAACAAGGACAGAGCCAAGATTATCCAAATATGTGAAAAGACATCACCCTGCTGAACAAATAATTGGTGACAAAGATGCAAGACCAATGACAAGGAACAGACTAAGACATGAATCATGTCTGATTAGCCAATTTGAACCCAAGACAGTACATGGTGCATTACAAGATGATGATTGGCATAAAGCTATGGAAGAGGAAATTGATCAAATAAGAAAAAATAAAACCTGGAGTTTGGTTCCCAGACCAAATGACAAAAATGTGATTGGCACCAAATGGGTATTCAGAAACAAACTAGATGAGAATGGTGAGATTACCAAAAACAAAGCCAGATTAGTATGCAAGGGTTATGCTCAAGAAGAAGGAATAGACTATGGAGAAACATTCGCTCCTGTTGATAGAATGGAAGGAGTAAGAACTTTACTTGCATATGCTACCTACAAAGATTTCAAAGTCTATCAGATGGATGTAAAATTCGCCTTCTTAAATGGTATACTAGAAGAAGAAGTCTACATTGAACAATCAGAAGGATTTGTTGATGAAAACAATAGGGATATGGTGTGTAAGTTACATAAAGCACTCTATGGTTTGAAACAAGCACCTAGAGCATGGTATGAGAGACTTCACAAGTATCTAGTGCAAATTGGATTTGAAAGAACTGATGATAACAGTAACATGTACATCAAAGCTGAAGAAGGTAAAGACATTATTGTATCTAAAATTTTTGTGGATGACATAGTATTTGGTGTTAAGGAAGTACTTTGCAAAGGCTTTGCTGACAAAATGAAACATGAATTTGAGATGTCTATGTTTGGAGAAATCAAATTTTTTGTTGGATAGCAAGTACATCAACTCAAACATGGAATATTTATTACACAATCAAAATACATCAAAGAAATTCTTAAAACATTTGGATTGGAGGAATCCAAACCAGTCAACACACCAATGGCCACAAGAAATAAGCTATCCAAAAATGATGAGTCAGCTGAAGTCAATCAAACAATGTACAGATCCATGATTGGAAAACTACAATATGTTGTACATAGTAGACCAGACATAGCATTAGCAGTTGGAATAGTGGCTAGGTTCTCTGCTAATCCTAAAGAAAATCATCTCATAGTAGTAAAAAGAATAATGAGATATCTCAAAGGGACTGATGACTTTGGTCTATACTACAAAAAGAATGGAAAATTTGAACTCAACGCATATACAGATGCAGATTGGGGAGGAAACATTGATGATAGAAAAAGCACAAGTGGAGGTGCATTATTTTTAGGCAAAAGGTTGGTTACCTGGACTAGCAAGAAACAAACATGTATATCCCAGTCCACTGCAGAATTAGAATATGTGGCAGCTGTAGTCAATTGTACAAACATCGTATGGCTCACACATCTATTGAATGGAATGAAAGGAGAAGTAACAAAACCGGTGATATTGTATTGTGATAATACAAGTGCTATAAACATATCCAAAAATCCAGTGATGCATGCAAAAACTAAGCATATTGCAATCAAGTATCATTATATCAGAGAATTGGTAGAAGACAAACAAGTGAAGTTGGAATACATTCACACAAAGGAACAAACTGCAGATATCTTCACCAAACCATTGCCCAAGGATGCCTATGAATATCTTAGAGGCAAGCTGGGGGTTATACCCCTAAGTCAAGTAGTTTAAGGCAACAAGGAAGATGCCTTGCATCAATAGGAATAAATCATTGAAATATCAACAGGTTGATGCAAAGGATGACAGCAGGAACAAAAACTCCAAATCAGTCACAAGCATGGTGACAGAGGGAGAAAAACAACAAGAAGCCAAAGCTTATATTTTACATGATAAAGATGCTACATCCTTGGAATTTATGTCAAAGAGGGAGAAATATGCAAAAAACTTATCAATGCAAAGAAAGAGGGAGATATATATGAAAGAGGGAGATATATGAGATCAATAGTGAAACTGCAGCAAGCTAACATATACAATCTTGGTGGTAACTGAATTGATTACTTGATCAGTTTGGTTTGCCATCAATGCCAAAGAGGGAGATTGTTGGAAATGATTGAAATGATCACAAGAACAATTGTTGGAATAATATATGGAACTGGTAAAAAATGTCCTCAATCATTATTTTGTCATTGATGTCAAACTTGCTACTTGCAGGGATGACAATTGCTTTAGTGATCCAAATACTATCAATTAGTTGATTGTCAAGGTGGAGGCAATCAATAAGATGTAACTAGAACACCTAGAGAAAGGTTGAAGTTATGATGTTGTAATAAAGTACAAGGATCAGCTAAGCCATTGATGAAAAAGTGTATTGGATGACATACTAAAAGATACAAAAAATGAGCACACTGAAACATATCAAAGATCTAAGGTTTCAACTAAATCTTTTGTAAAGCTAGTAAGAGCCGAGCAAGCTAGTAAGAGCCGAGCAAACTAGTAAGAGTCGAGCAAGCTAGTAAGAGCCGAGCAAATTCCTAGTTAAGTGCCGAGCAAGTTCAAGTGCTGAGTAAGTTCAAGTGCCGAGCAGAATCAAGTGCTGAGCAGGTACCGAGTAACACAGATATGTCGATCACCAGTAACTCAATAATGCCGAGTTGTTGCATTATTTTGGAAATCAAAGATTCATCAGATCTAAGCCGACAAAGTTGTTATCTAGAAATTTGTGAATTAAAAAGAAGATAAGAATGATGAGTTGGTGGTACAGAACACCATGTAGAACGTTTTTAAGATACAACTGGCAAATTTTTAAGAAGAGAACAAGATATGGGATAGATACATTGTATCCTACCTAATCCATTTTGAAATCCTAAAATTGGAGAGGGAGAATTGAGTGGCAAAGGCAAATCAGACTTGTATATAAGAAGACATAAGTTAATAAAGAAAAAGAGTGGAATAGAGGGGATAGTGAGGAAAAGAGCAATGGTCAAGCATAAAAGCATGAAATGCAGAAGAATGTGCTAAGGAGAAGATTACACAGGAACTCTGTTTGAATTGACGACCACAATGATGATTGCATTGGTAGAATGAGTAAGAAGACTCAAGGAGACGAAGCTTGAGAGGGAAACAAGCAGTCAGAGCTGAAATGATTGAAGCCAAGCATGATGATTGAACTGAAAGAGTGATCTAAAATCTGCAAAGTATGTTGTAAGTTATGTTAGATCAAAAGACCATTATCGTTACTTTCTAGCAATTGTAACAGTAAGATAAACCTATGGACTTAGGTTGGTTTAACAACCATTAGATAAATCCTTTAACAGGGTGACATTCCAAGTGAATGTTCTAAAGACCTTTAACTAGGCCCATTCCTAACAGTTTGGTGAAATCCTCTAACAAGGTCACATTTAACAGTGTGTTGTAAGCCTTTAACGGGGCAGGCTTTTAATAGGGCATCACTTCAGAAGAGTGAGAATCAAGTAGCGTGTTACTGGTGGTTTTTCTTGAATGTTTTATCTTTGCATGTTGATTTACAGTAATTTGCTTATATGACTGATTTAAGTTTGAACAGATGAAAAGAGTATGGATTCATTATTAAAAGTATTAATAGGGCATTTGGACCTTGAATAACTGATTCACCCCCCCCCCCCCTCTTAGTTATTCTAAAGAATTCTAACAGAGAACACCCCTCATAGGGTAGATCATTAGAAGTGATCAAAATTATAAACCTAAGAGGTTAACTTATTACTATAATAGTGAAGATTTGTGGGTGTCATCCCCACCCTAGCTTTACCTTCACCTTCGAGGGTTTTTGGGTAACCAAATATTTCTATTATGTGTTTATATTTCATGCATGTGATTAATAGTTAGATCTACATGTTACAACATTTTTATTTTACAAATTATGTTATGTATGAATTAGATATGAGAAGGAAAATGTGGTGAATGCACTAAAGTTACTTTAAGGGATAAAAGTTTTACAAATCCTAATTCACCCCCCTCTCAGTATCTTGTTTCCCAATTAAGACTTCTAATAATTGGTATCAAAGAATTGGTTCTCTTGAAAAAGTCTAACACCTTGGGAGTTCAAATCTTGGAGATGTTGGCTTATAAATTGGGAAAAGTTATTGGCAATCAAGTGATTGACATCCAACTCATACTGCAACAATTTGTGGTAGCAAGATAGGAACTGATGAAATCTCTAAAAAAGAAAAAGGAGATGGCCATTCAGCTAAATGACATGAATTATGAAGAATTTGATACTAAAGGACTGTTTAAAACTATAAATTCAAAAGAGAATGATATAAAAATTGTAGATCTACTTGATAAGAACAATATCCTACATGAAGAAGTTAGAGGATTAAAGAGAGAACATGAAATTCGGTCAGTAATGTTATGTGAAGTGATTGAACAAAAGAAGAAAGCTGAAGAATATAAGCTTGTGGCTAAAGAAGACAAAAGGAAAATGGTTGTTAGACTTGAAAACAAGTCATCTAATGTGCAAAAGCTTACAAACAACCAACTAGACATGATGAATCAACTGATGCTTTTAAATTAGGAGTTAAATAGGAAGGACATGGAAATATCAAATCTAAGATCACAGAATGATTTACTGAGGAATGAGTTGAAGACTAAGAAAGAACTTGTGGAGAAGTTGAACAAGTCCAATCAAGCAATAAACACTACAACATTTTGGGTCAAATTGCAACGACAATTTGCAATGATGGTGTAATTTATGTGATTTTCATTTTTTTTTTTGCAATTGTCCCTGACGTCATCACAATACCAATGTTGGCATCTTAATTGTGACATTGGTGTGATTATAAGAAAAGAAAAAGAAAATCCTAACATCATTCCCCATTTATTTTGAGTGATTGTGGAGCTACGCCTGAAAGAGGTGGTCCGAATGAGGGTTGGTGTGCCCTTGTGATTGATGTATTTTGTTGGCATGCCCTTGTGATCTCGTTGACATGCCCTTGTAGCTCTATTATTTTCTTCAAGTGAAGAAGAGGTCTGTAAACGTTCTTTTCTTTTACTTCTAAAAGAGTGAATCTACAACTACCATAAGTGCTTGATTGTCTTCATTTACATCATCTAGAAATACTCTTCTAGGTAATTGTTTATTATTTAGCACTATTTCTATTAGGGTTATGTTTGAAATTTTGACCAATTCAAAATCCCATCTTCTAGTTAACTGCTTTAAGAATATTTTTGCATTTGAACTATGTATGGGATGATCTACTAGTTTCTCAATATTTTTCCAAACCTACTAGAAAGTGCCACTTACATCAAAAAAAGAAAACCATAGTTTGGTTTCTCATGATATTTTTGTGTGTTTAGAATAGTTATGAATCATCTATATAAGATTGACTAGGTTCCTTTAATCTAAATCGATATGAAATCTTAATTTAAACTCCTCCTTTGCAAGATTTTTATGTGTCATATAAATGATATTGTTATTTAGGTACATCTTGAATTGAGTTTTGTAAGGTACCAAATTTCTTCCATCGGAAGGATGAGCACAAGTAATCAAGTAGTAACTAATTGAATAGACAATAGAGATGTCATGCATGAGAACAAGAGTTCTCTTTAAAAAATTTAAAATTATGTTGGAAATAGTAGGAATATGAATCATCCAAACAAAACTCAACAAGGACTTAGCATGGTGCTAAGCACTTGGAACTATGATGAATTTGTAGAGTAGGTTATTTTAAATATAAAATTTCATGGCTTCAAGAATGGAAACATTTTGAACTTGTAATAACATAATAACAGACACGCGATAACTTCACTATAGTAATGCTAAATATGCATGCATTTATATATTGTTCAATACACATTGAATGCATGAATTCAATTTAATACTTGAATGCCCTTAGCCTGACAATGTGATTTGTCAATGATTATGCCTACAATATCCTCTTTCGATTCTATTCTAGTAATAAATATGTACCTAAATATAATTTTCTTTGCAAAGATTTTTTGCCATAAGAAGAGCAAGAATTGTTTGCTTGTCAGCTTTAGATGGGTCTACAAAATTTAGGAGGATTATCAAACGTGCAAAAATGGAAGGTGCATATTTATGAAGTCACTCTCTTTTTTTAATAGATTCTACTACCTCCTATATGCCAACTTTTGTCTAAGACCACTACTATTGACAAGGGTAACTTATCTTCCTTCTTGGAGCCCATTTCTATGTGTCATATAACATCCTTTAGGTTCGAGTAGTTGTTAGGGTTCCCAACTTGAATGACAAAACTCAATTGGATTTTTTTTTGTCAATAATACCAATTTAGCAAATGCATTGATTAGAATTATATATTTTTTTAAACATTTAGAATAATGTTTCTTAACAAAGATGTCATGCACAAATTTAGGAGAAAAAAGTCTTCAATGATTACACATAAATGATTTGCACATATTCCTGCAGAAGTTAAAAACTTTATACAATCAATTCTGATCTTGAAATTAGGAGACACACCCTATGTGTGACATGAACATTCTTTAGTTGTTCTTTGTTTATTCCATTCACTAAATGTTCTCTCTCCTAAATTGGAGCCTTTGCCAGCGTTATCTACAATTACCCAAGAATGCAATGTATGTTTAAAACAATATTGAGTTTGTTCATCATGCTGGATGATTTTCAAGTTCCATGTGGTAGTCAATAGAATCAGGAAACACCATTTTCTTCAATATATGAAATCCAAGTCAATGAAACCCAAAACAAAAAACCATCAATCACAACATCAAATGATCATCCTATAAATCTTCACCTATAGATGGGTTATACTATAGAATTTCTTTCATCATCAGTGGATGTATAAGATTCTTTGAAATCAATACTAGAGAAAGTATGGAGGAGGAATTATACTTTTTCTTGGAAATGTTCTTCTTCTATAGAAAAGGGATAGAAAATGAGTTTGTAAGCTTCCATCTATATTTTGACCATTGAAGGAGATTGTAGCAACAACAACTCTCTTTTTTAGACATAGAAATAAGAGTCTAAGACAATTCTTTATCTTGCTTTTATCTTTATAGAAGATAAAGTATGGATTTACAAAATGAAAAGTACCATTACAAGAGTCCATAGTTCTTATAAGAAAAATAGAGGATAGAATCCATAATTATTACAAGAAAAATACAAGATACCAAGGTAATATGGCACCAAGTATACATTTCTGTTAGAAAACTAGGCAGAAAAAAATGTTAAACATTACATACCTTTCTATTTCATTGGTGAAATCAAATTCTAAATAGGTGTGTGAGTTATGAATTTGTATGGACATATACATGAAATCTAACAAAATCTTTGGCTTTGCATCTTCCCCACACAACTAAACCCAACCATAGTAGGTATTTTTGAATAAGCCCATAATAGATTGCCTCTTTCCTTGTAATTAATTGCACTTGTGCTCCCACCACTTTCTCAAATGTAAGACCAACAATCTACCCAACAAAAGAAATCCAAGATTAAATGCACAATTACACAAACACTTTGATCTTTAGAATAGATAATATGTATCCCAATTTCTAAAGCTCATATCCTAGATCAAAACTTTTCAAATCAAAGCGAACAAAATGAAAAAAAAAGAGTGAAATGATTAATGGTTATTACATGGGCAGTGTTCCAATCACTTAAAGCATAGTGTACGATCATAATAACAATCCCATTGTTTTCAAAATTAGGGATGTCCACAATCCTGGATGCATATGCACTCTGGGTAATCTTAGATAATAAGTATAGAATTGTTATCATCATCAAAACTATTGCAAGTCTCATGGAAGTCATTGTTGGTGTATAATTACTGACATAAATTTCTAAATATATAAATAATATACAATAAGACTTAAAATTTTTTTATAATAGCTTGATCAAAGGTAAATTTTTACCATTTTTAATAGGTGGTGGCCCTTGCATATTTTTATTTGGTGTACAAATATGTAAATGATTCTTTAATTTTTCTTTTGCTTTATCCTTCTTCCCGCATTTTCTTAATAGTTGGGAAACTTTTATTTCTTATGTTTGATGTGATCAAGTTGCATGGTTGGTTCTATTTGTCTATTCTCAGGGTCCTGAATGGAACATGCCATGTTTTTGTTATTGTATTCATAGTTTTATGAGCTGCACTCAACCATCGATTAACTCTTTCAATCACCCAACAATCAATTTATACTCAAAATCCTCTTCAAGTATTGCATTAGAAGACACAATTATCTAGATATTATAAAAGTAATTATCTAATAGATTTAGGAAAAAAGTGGGAAACAATAAAAAATTCCAGCCCAAATTTTCACTTCTAATTCAACAACTAATTTATTTACAAGTAATTTAACTAAGTTCAAATTAGGTTAAATAACAAGTTATGAAGTTTCAATATTGTAGTCCTTCTAAATATGTGTTAGCCTTATTTTGAGTCACCTTTTATTTTGACTTTTCTCTATTCTCCCTCAGAATGCCCAAGTTATTTGTTGAAACAAGTCTTCCTCAATCTCCCATGTCTTAAATACCATCTAACCTTGCATATAAGAATTTATCTTGTGTTATCCGTTGCAACCTCTCACATATTTGAACCTCTTTGAACCCCTTCAAACCTTAGTTTGAAGTAGTTCAAAGTAGTTCAATCAAAGGATTTTATACTGAACATTTTCCTATAGGTGGGACCTGCTAAGTATTGTAAAGCTTTTCTTCCAAAGCACTTCGAACCCCTTTGAAGCTCGATTCAAAGCAGTTTGAATTGATTCTAACACTGAAGATTTTTGGGGAAAAAGTGGTTATGATTTCCTGAAGATTCCTGGTTCTTGAGGCATTGATTAATATGTCGAAGGGTAATGATTTGAGGTCATGCTTTAATCTCAAACATGAGGAAAGTTGTAATCATGACTTGGAAAGGGAAATATTTCACCCATAAAATAGATTGTGTGTCAGAGGATGGTAATCATTGCAAGGGTAGCCACAAAGGAAAGTTATTAAATGAAGAGGTCTTGTCATGGGTTTTCGAATGTGCAAATCTGGTCGCAACTGATTTGTCATGAATGCCTCATTATGAGGCTGTACTTATGCCTATATGTTCTCCTTTCCTTTTAAAAGAACATAAAATCCTTTTTTTTTGTCATGTGAAAGAATGAATTGAGGAAGGAGAGGCAAAAAAATAAGGAAAAGGGTCTGATTTTTCTCATCGAGCTACAAGTGAAAGTATAGAAAACCCATCCCATTGTTCTATCCTCTGTGTACATTTCAAAGAAAGAATCCATATTGGGCTTTTATTTTCTTGTTTGAAATGAAGTCGATATTGCATTTCTTTGAAAATGTTTCAAGTTTAGAATGTAAAAAAAGCTATCATTTGTGATACCAATTTGGAGGGTGTCAAGGTGGAAAAGTTGCAAGCTAATTTTCTTGAGCAAACCAATAAGAAAAATGGTTGTTTAGAAATTCTAACCAGCGATCTAATTGAAGCTGCAACTTTTCCCTCTGCTTTGTTGAGTCCTGAGTTACTTTAGTTTTGTATTGATCATTATGATTTAAGGACTAAAAACATTCTAAACAAGGATGGAGAACCTATGTTGTCTATTTCCAGAGAAACTATTTCCTCAGTCTTGCATTTACCTGAATGTGTTGGAAATCTAATTGAAAAGCTCATTGTTGAAGATCAAAGAGGGAGATTGTTGCAAAGAAGGCAATGTTTTCAATCATTGTTTTGTCATTGATGCCAAACCTACTATTTGTAGGAATGACATTTACTTCTAAGATCCAAGTACTATCACTTAGTTGATTGATGAAGAGGATTTGATCAACAAGATGTAACAAGAACACCTAAGGGAAAGGTTCAGCTATGATGTTGTAATGAAGTGCAAGGATCAGTTAAGACAATGGTTAAATGATGTATTGATAACATACTCAGAGATACAGAGGTTGGTCATGCTTAGAAACATTAGAAGTATAAGTTGTAACAAGGTTGATTGCAAAGCTTAAAATAAGTTCATTAATGGGTGCCGAGCAAGCTAGTTGAAGCTAAGAAAATTCTCAGTTGGAGCTGAGCAATAGGAACTTCTAGTGTGTGCCAAGTGAAGTTCAAGTACCAAGCGAAGTATTAGGTGCTGAGCATTAGAAAACTTTAGTTGGTGTCAAGTGAACTTCAGGTGCTGAGCACCAGTAAAAATGTAGTAGGTGCCGAGTAACCCAATATGTGCCGAGCATCAGGATTTCAATAGTGCCAAGCTACTGCATTATTTTAAATAATGAAGATTCACCAAATTTGAGTTGACATAGTTGTTACCTTGAATTTTGTGAACTAGTTGGAGGATAAGGATGATGAGCTGGTGGCAGAGAATTCTATGTAAACCATTTTTGGGTGAATTCAAAGGATTATTCAAGAAGTTTTTAGAGGAAACAAAATACGGGTTAGATACAATGAATCCTACCTAATCCATATGAATTGAAATTAAAGAATGGAAGAATAAAGCAGGAAAGGAACTCCAAGACTTCTATTTAAGGAGTCATAGACCAAGAAGCAAATGTTGTTGATGCTGCTGTTGCTAAAGTGCCAAATTGCGAAGTGGTTAGAAGGGTGTCAAGGAGAAGGCATCTAGGAGAAGGAAGAGTATAGAGGCTTTGCTTCCACAAGTGGTCAAGAAGAGATGATTGCATTGGTACAATGAGCATGGAGACTCAAGGAGACTAAGCTTGAAAGGAGGGCAAGTTGTTAGAGTTGCAGAGATTGAAGGCTAGGCAATGTGAAGAGCTAAGAAGTGATATGAGATTTGCAAGTTAAGTTGTATGTTGTAATTAGGTCAAATATTTTCTAATACTCTCTAGAAATTTTATTAGACATGAAAATCCTATGGACTTAGGTTTATTTAATAGCCATTTGTAAATCCTTTAACAAGGTGGCATTCCAAGTGAATGTTCTAAAGTCCTCTAACAATGCCCACTTCTAACAGGGTGGATAAATCCTCCAACAAGGTCACATTTAATAGTGTGTTGTAAGCCTTTAATAGGGTAGGCCTTTCACAGGGCATCACTTTAGAAGAGTGAGAATTGAGTAGCATGTTATTGGTGGTTTTTGCCAAATTGGGTTTCCACATAAATCATTGTGTTATGTGTTGATCTTTTATGTGTTATGCTTGCATGTTGATTTACAATAACTTGTTAATTAGGAAAGTTAATGCTTGGATGAATGTATGGTTGAATGGGCTCACTATACTTAGTGAGAAGTTTGAATTGGACATGTTGGACCTTGAATAATTGATTCACCCCCACTAGTTATTCTAAAGCATTTCTAACAGAATGTACCTTTGCTACATTTACCCCTACCCAATCTCTGGTTGAGTATCAGGAGAACCCAAGTAAATACCATAGCATCCTAGCCATGAAGTGGATAGAAACCAATTATGGAGGTGGTTCAAGACTACCCAAAATAGTCACTAAAGACCATATGAAACCCCATATTCATGACCTTATGGTTCTGTTACATTGGGTTAAAGGTTCAACTAATGTTTTTCTTTTTGAAGAATGGATGCATCACTATCTAGAGATTATTCTAAAAGGACAACAGTTGTTAGATTAGGCCGAGGTAATTGCTACTTCATTAAGGAGCCAGCTCAAGCATGCTAAAGAATCTAGAGAGAATTTCTACATGGCTTCTTATTTGACTTATTGCATCGCTTGTGTCATTAATATTACCTCCCTTCCACATGAAACCTAGAGTGAAGATATAACCATCTACCAATACTACCCTCTACTTCAAAGGGACAGGGTGTTAGAAGATTTTAGGAAAGTGCATGACATGCTAATAGAAAGTGTGCATGTGAGCTTAAATAAGGCACCAATGCCAAGGTTATGCTTAGAAGCCCAAAGGTTAACTCAAATCTACGAGAGCTATTTTATCCAGTTTCCTAAATTCACCTATTTAAGGGTAGGTGGGTTTGAAGAAGAATCGATGAAATTGCCTTTCTACACACTTGATTGTTTTGTCTTAGTCGAGGTCTGTAAGCAGTTGTTCTCAGTAATTAAAGATAACTTGCCTCAAGAGAACTGGGAGTCAATTTTCCCAATCAAACTTGGACATTTAACCTGCAGTAGCATGACTAATGCCTCGATCATTGGAAGCAATTGCTTGGTTTTAATTTTTGATCCTATCAGGGAAGGAGGGATTTTGATAGCAAAGGATTTGTAGCTCAAGTCCTTGGTTTAAAAGGCCAATCATCTATAGTTCCACATTTGGAGGATTTGTGGAAAGATTGCAAAAATGAAGAGGAAGTGTTGAGAAGAGACCATTCAAGATTAACACTTTAACAAATCAATTCCCTCAAACTGAAGTTTCAAATGGAAGGAGTGGTTGAAGATGGTTCAGATAACGTCGAACCAGGATGGGAAGAAGAAAGTGCATCGAAACAATTAGAAGTGGATTGGAACCTAGAAGAAGAAGATGATACAAAATTTGAGAACCAGGTCCATCCTCACTCACATAGACAATAGGCTAAGGATATGAAGCATGAGGATAGTTAATGGACAACAAACTGGAAAGTCTCCCAAAAAGATTTCTTTTTTTGAACCACTAACTTTAGGCATTCTGGATTTGTCTCATGTTGCAGGTGGTTCATCAACTCTGAACAAGTAGAAAAGAATGCCATCTCCTGCACAAAACATGACCCCTAAAACTAGGTCTAAAACCAAGTCTGAGGCGCTCATGTAGCAGGAGATTCAAAAAGAAAAGATGATGGCTCAAGAATAGAGTCTAGGTGATGGACTTAGTTTTTTAGATAACCTTGATAGTGATGTGTAGCTAATCAAAGCTCCTAGGATTGACTAACCCAAGTTCATGACTCCTACAAAAGAAGCCGAAGAAATCTCCACTACTCCTATTATCCCATCCTAGTTGTCCAATTTAGTTAGCAAGAAGAGGAACCTACAACCTATGCCCACACTAGTAAAGGACATTGTCACTAAATACGCAGCCCGTAACTCTAAGATCAAGAAATAAAAAAGTGATGCTCATTTGATCAAAGATCCCATAATTGGGAAAATAACAGTGGAAGTAGCCACATAAAAAAAAGAAGAAGAATGAATCTGGGGAGATTGATACTGAAGGCCTTAAGGTCACCACTATGGAATTAGGAACCATTAATAGGGACACAGGTAACCACTTTTTCAAGTTCTCCATGGATCACATGCTAACCCAATCAGAAAAGGATAGTAAAGAAAAGAAAGAACTCAAGGCATTGGTGATTACCATGGCCACCTATATAGATTCATTAATGAATCTCAATGCTCTTCTAGTGGTTCAGACCCCATAATCCTTTGATCCTAATTCCGCAAATAACTAGTAGCTAGTTAAACAAATATAGAAAGGAAAACTACTCTCAGACATGGTGCAAGATTGGGTAGCTTCCATAATAAAAGAAGGTAGTAAATTTATTTTGGATTTCACTGCTACATGCACTAAGGGAGAAACACTATTTGGTGAAATTCAAACCCTCATACCAGGATGGGAAGCCGATCAAAATTGATGCCAGGCCGTCGTGTTCTAGGTTAAAGAAGTTGAAAAATATGGAGTACAAAAATTTCTTTGTGAAAATCCTTTGAAAACTATAGATTCATGCATGCTATTCATCCTAAAAAGTAAGATGGGATGTAAGGAGTCTATCTATAGAGAAGCCATTGAGGAAATGTAATCAGTCGAAACTAAGATTGCCAAGATGCATAAAGAACTCCTAAAGGATATGAATGTTGTAAACCCCATAGGGATTCTACAATTTGATGATGACAATATGGACTCAGAGGTGTTGAAAAAAAGCTTCAAAGATGCAATAATGAAAATAAAAGATAACGACACATCTACAACTAGCGATTTCGCTACGCTAGCAAATATCGAGTCTATGTTATATCTAAATAAGAATCTCATGCCGTGACAAAGTCAAAAGATTAAGGAGTTCAAATGGAAAAAATATACCTGTAGATCCAAGTTGCTAAGTTTGAAGAACCATTACTCCCATGAAATGAAAGAATACATGAATGCCTTTAGGAGCTGGAAGCTGGTGAAGCAAACCGTGGCTAACAAAGAAAAAACTAGTGATGAAAGTTAATCAAATCAGTTACTTTCTATTTATCTTTGGAACTATTTCAAAAACTGTCTTTACTGTTTGTAACTATTTTAACCAAGAGGCTAGGCTTTAATGGAGACCTTTTAGATATGTAAAAACTATAAATGCTAGAGCATTTTAACTAGTTAGGAGCTAGACATTAGAAGGCTAGAATATACTTTGATAAAGTTAGTATTGTTTGAAGTTAATTAGAATGAAATAGCGAAAGATAGATAGACTATATATGTCAATATTTTTCAAAAGACTTGGTGCTGAAGAAATTTTTTGAATATATATATCTATCACCTTCTACTGTGCTTTGAAACTTTGTGTTTGAAGAAATTTGATCATTGTTACTTTGTGAACTTTGATAATCAAGTGTATGCGATATCTGTTGCTATTTCCTAGTAGTTTAAGCTCTTTATTTTCTTGCACAGTTAGTTTGAACTATAATGGTATTTAGTTTTTAGTTAGATTATTGCTAATGAAAAGACTTTGGGCTTTTCATATTATTTCTGTAAACAAGCATGTGGATTGTTACCTCAGTACCTAAGAGTACGTGAGAGTTCCTTATGCACTTTCTGGTAAAAAGTGTGCATTTCATTATTGTTAATTTCTTTGAGTCCATTGATAAATTTTACAAAAGGGAGTTGTACCTATAAATGTAGAGGGAAAACAAATAATATGAAGTTTTCCCAACTATTGTGAATATTTTTGGATTTTCCATTCCCTGGGTATAGAGTAAATTATTGTTTAATCAAAAAAGACAATCTGTTCACTAACAATATGTCATTCAGTTGATGCAGTCTTTGTCAAGTCTTGATATGGTACTAGTTATTGTGACTCGACTCATTTTTCTCTAGCTACTCCAGTAGCTTTTATTTGTAAATCTTTTATTTTCTTTGTACTCAAATATAATCCCAACTGATGTACTCAAGCCTGGTTCATTTTTTTGGGGGGCATGAATTTTTTTTGTGTATACTTTTATTGTGCATCATATCTTTACTCACCTTAAAAAGTACTTCTTAGAAAGGCTAACAATTAGCATCTTCTTAAAGTGCAGTTATGATATATTCAACTTGATTTTTCCCTCATTTTGAGAAAAGTTTGTGGTCCTTCCAATTTCATTGAGAAATCTTTCCTTCTCTAGCTTAGCTAGTTTTCTTACTGTGAGATGATTTGGAGCCATTGTCAAGATCTTGTCACTTATTTGTTAAATAGACAACATCCATTTATTTTCATAAATGTTACTTTTCTATTATTTGATTAAGTGGTAATTTGACCTTGGTGTGCAATTGGTACACCAAAGAGGTATGGAAGTTCAATTATATTTTTTCGACATATTTATATATATAGCTATGTAGTACTTGATATCATATAATAGGTTATTTAGAAAATGATGATGTTTGTGTAACAAATGTTTCAATGGATAAATAATTTCTTCAAACCAACTATATATCCATTTACATGGATCCAAACAAGACTAAAATAAAGCCTTTGAACCAAATAAGATAACCAGATTCCATTACCAATAGACTCATATTATGCTCACATTTAGAGAGGGGGGGGGGGACAAGAGATAGAGATGGAGAAGGAGAAGGAGAATGATATAGAGAGAATGAGAGAGGAATAAAGAGAGAGAAGAGATTTATAGATAGAGTTGGAAGATGAATGAATAAAAAGTAAGAGATAGGAAGTGATATACACATAGAGTTAGATAAATACATAAATTTAGGGATTCTAATGTGCACACACATGAAGAATATAATCATAGAAATTTATTTAAACTTGGGTAAATGTAAACCATGTGAAAAGCCTTCCTCCTTCTATTCATATGATTATTAAATTTTAGAATTAGATGTTGCAACATGTTCTTTTTCCTTTTGTATTATAAATTGTTACATATATTGAGTTATCATTTTCTAATGATTTATGATTAAATTGTAGGGATTTCACTTAGTGAACTTGGGTTATATCGCATGCATTCATGACATTCTAAAATATCCCCTCATTTAAAAAAGAGATTGCTCTCAAGTCCTTTTCTCATTGTCATGCCCTTGTGATCTTTGTGCCTTTACAACTCTGCAATTTTCTTCAAGGGGAGAAGAGGTATGTAAGCTTGGCACTGCCTATAAAATGGAGCAAAGTTGAAACCATCCACTTGTTTCTTTGTGCTTGTGCACAAATTGGAAGAAGAATAAAATGATGCCATACAACTTTAGAATTAAAAACCACTTCTTGGGGTATAAGATGGCACTCCCTCCTACAATTAATCCCCTCCACTTTCATTTGACCAGTCTAGCAATAAGATTCACTCGTATTTTCTTTGATCTGTGCATCTCTACGATTGTCACTTCTTATAGGAATTGATTTCCATAAAAATAATTTGAAAGTCACACTAGAATTATTTCAAAATGATATCAAGCAATGACCAACTTAGTATTTCATATCAGTGTGAAAGATCTGCCACAATATGCAATCACTCTTTGCAAGAAGAGGTATCAACCAACTTGAGAAACATAGGCCAAATTTGACTAGATAATGACAAACCTCTTTATTTAGCATAAATATTCTAGAATCCAAATAATAAAAAAATAAAACTCACTAAACCCGTGCTAAGTTATTTACCTCAAGATCCTGCACAAAAATAATGCAAACCAAGAAAAATGGGTAGAGTTCACAATTTTTTTTTACAAAAACATATCATAGTAGATATTTTTAGAAAGAAACAAGCCATAACTTAGGTAAATTATTCTAGTTTCTGATTAGTTGGGTTGATTAAAAATTCTTGTAGAACTATCATCAAACTAGATATAATAAAATGAACAATCAGCTATTCCTAGCTAGCAGGATCAAATACAATTTTCCAAGGCGATAAAATTGCATATGCAGATGTATCACTTGCATGTTAGGCATGAAGCATATTCCCTAACTTATAATGAATGGTTGGATATAAAGGCTCCATATGCTAGCCCAACAATGGAAGCCAAGGATATAACCATGCATGTATTGTCATAGTCTACATGTGAGAATCCCAAGTATCTACTACTGCTGTTAATTTGGGCATCACTATATGATCCAAAAATTTTATGAAGTATTGAAGCATGTAGTAACTTCTCCCATGTCTCCAAAAAATGTAGCATAGGTTCAGGGTCCCTTGGCTCCCAAAAACTTGTAGCATCCATTCTCAGTACTGGAAGAATAACTTCAGTGAAGAGTTGAGTGTAAGGAGTTGGAGAATACATTTTTTCTTCTATGTAAATAGCATAATCATGAGGCTCCTTCCCTTGCAAAAGCCTCTGCCACAATGACATTACCTCTAAACCATGGAAATGATTTTGAAGTGGTTCCCAACCTTGAAACACTCTTATAAGCAATGGCAGAGCTGAACATTATGTATAATAGAGAACTTCTTATCTAGCGTAGTACAAGATTGAGTAATTGTGCCTATAAAATTTTACCTTCCATAAGGTATGACATTGACCAATTTTGCATATAAGGAAATATATGCATTGGAATACATGTTAGTGCCCATTACAATTAATTTTCTATGATGACAAATCTAACATATGGTAGATCTCTCTCTTTATATGCTTCAATCTTTACTCCATTAATGTTTCATTCATCTAGTCCTATAATTTATGTTGACCAAAGTGAGTGAGCTTTTTTGCTTCATTTTCTTTAATATTTTATTTATGAATATTTCATATGCCTTAATCTTCACTTCATGGATATTTTGTAGGACACATTATATGGGGTCCTCTTTGATTTGGGAGCAAGCTGGAATGTTATTTGGGGTCCCAAAACCCTTCTTAACAAGGGTTTGGATGAAGATTGATTGATATCTCATTTTTTCACCATCCAAAAATTATGAACCTTTGATTTGGGAGAAAGCTAGAAAGTTTTCATTTGTTATTGAAGTTATCTCTCAAATTGTAATAATTCTAAAACACATTTAATTTATGTCTCAAATGTTCATTTCTACCCTTTAATGGATATGGATTCTCAAATGACCATGGCCAAGGAACATAAGGCTTGTTATGCCTATGTGTTAGTAGTGTCATATGTATGTATTAGATTGCCAATTTGAAAAATAATTGGAATATTCCCTATTGATCCAGAGTAGATTGACCTTTTGAGACCGTCACTTCCTTGGTCAAGCCTTGTGAACAATAATGCAAACATGGAGTTGGCCAGCATGATGCATTAATCCTTGATAAAACATTGTGCCTATAAGGTCAATTGAGTTGGTTGTTCATTTGATCCTCAAGGATCTACATCACAACTAAACCTTGAGAATCCTATTACATACAACCTATTTTACAAAGTGCTAGGATCCTCATCTGTGTAGCATAAAAAATATTCATCAAATTTTGGGGTGGAAGTTGGGGAATCTTGTGGGAGCATGTTTGTCCAATTCTCATCAAAATTTGTGATGTCATCTTTTCCAGTCACATTAAGCATGAAGGTAGGTTGTATTTAGCATAGGTGAAACACCAAGATAATCTAGATTCAAAGAACTAGGAACTAGTTGCATCATAATTATCTTAACAAGATGTCATAAAAGTACCCCTCTTCAAAGTTCTTCTCCTTAACTGCCATAAGTTTGTGTCCACAACTTATTATGGGATGGATTGTACTGTTGTTTATGGGATAATATTTTGATATTCCCAAACATAATGAATCAATGATAATAGCTCTTTGTGTTTAGATAGGGAATTATAATTCAAATTTCTCTACCTTTCCTTTAAGTAGTTTGAAATTGATTTCATTTCTTTCTATTCATTTTGCAACACATATAAATTGTGATTACCTTTTTAAAAGGTGACCTAGGATACTTTTGGAGGATTGTATGGCATTATTGACACTCCAATCCCCAACTCATAAACAAGGAAAAATATGGAAAACTCTACATGTTCTTAGGTTGAAGTAAAATCTCAAGGAGTGATGCACTTAATGAGCCATAAGAAACCTACTGTACTGCTAGCATGCCAGATTGCCACATTAGCATGCAAAGTTGAATCTAGATCCGTTTCCAGGTCAAACATACAAACAATAATAAACTTCTATTTTCTAGAGTTTGCATATACAATCATTTCATATCAAATGACTGTTAACTAGCTACAATTGGTTGGGTTCGGTAGAAACAATATTAAGATGGGTCGATCATTGGGTGAGAAATGTGATGAATAGTGATGAAATGCAAAGGTGAAATGTTGAAAAGGAATAATGGTGAATTTGAGTGAGTTGGCCAAATTTTTCTTTCAAAACCATATGTGCAGATATAAACATTAAGGAAAACATGTCCAATATTATTGCAAATATACACATTAAGTAGACCAAATTTTTCTTTCAAACCCATATGTGCAGATATAAACATTAATATTTTTCTAGATATACACATTAATTAGACCAATTTTTTCTTTCAAAACCATATGTGCAGATATAAACATTAAGTACAATATTTTCAATATTTTTCTAGATATACACATTAATTAGACCAATTTTTTCTTTCAAAACCATATGTGCAGATATAAACATTAAGTACAACATGTCCAATATTTTTTTAGATATACACATTAAATACTCCAATTTTTTCTTTCAAAACCATATGTGTAGATATAAACATCAAGTACACCATGTCCAATATTTTTGCATGTATACACATTAATTACACCAAATTTTTCTTTCAAAACCATATGTGTAGATATAAACATTAAGTACAACATGTCCATTTTTTTTTGTAGATATACACATTAATTACACCATATTTTTCTTTCAAAACCATATGTGTAGATATAAACATTAAGTACAACCAACTCAATAAGGGTACAAGAATAAGTTATTCTCGTGAAGAAGGATCATGTCAGATAATATAAAGGAATTTTATCAAAATAGGGAGACAATCGCTAGATTGTTATCTAAATTTCAAAGAGAATGTGATGATAAATGTTATTGTCCTTGCAAGAGTTGTAACAACTTAAAGACAAGAAGAATCAAAACCAAAACAACTAAGAGACATTGTAGGGAGAATGCTCACACTGAAGTGGGTTTGATTATCATCCATTGGTAAGTTGTTTGTTATATTGTTTTTACAATTAATATACATATGTGTTGGAAATGTAACGTAGGCATGGTTACTAAGAGGGAAGGGGTGAATCAAGAACCAATAAAACTTAATCCTACTTCACCAGTTAATCCTTCATATAATATTTTGATCTAATTGCATGCATGAGAGAATGAAAGCATTTAAAATATTCATAAGACTTTGACACAAGATATGGTGACCTAGAAACCTTCCACTTAGAAAGTAAAATTGGGGTGGGGATGATACCCACAAGCTTTAGTACTATAGTATAAAGCTAACCTATTAAGGCTTATAGTTGACCACTTCTGGTGATTTTTCCTATTAGGAGCAATAAGGACTGTGAGGTCCACCTTGTTAAAGGATTTACAAACATACAATGATGTATGCACTCAATTAACAGATTTAGCAAAAGACTATTAAGTCTACCCTGTTAAAAGATTTAACTGATACACCTATTAGGATGAACTAGTGACTGATCTCCGATCTATAACTCTAATTTGCTGGTTGAGATTCCTTGAATTACAATAATCACCTAGTTGTGATAGATAAAACTCTGTTGTCCTTTATAACACTTGTAGCCTTATTTAATTCACACTCCGACTCATCATATACTTCTTCACATGCATATTTGGATATGACACAATTAATTACATATATACCAATCCAATTCGCAACTTATTGGAGTCAGCTACAATACCAATTTCATCATAATTAACAAAGTCGGCCCAACTACTATAACTCAGGTTTTGAAGAAAAACTCAGTGATGTTTAGATACATGAAAAATACTATCAATGCTCAAAAATCTTTGGCATTCGGTTGAACTTGAAGCTTAGTCCATACTAATCACTTCCAAGTAGCTTGAACTTGGTCAACACTATGTGACTTGGTGAACACTAAGAAACTTGGTAGTAACTAGATCACTTGTTTGACACTGCATAACTCGGTCAACACTAGATCCACTTAGTTAACCCTGTAAGCTCAGTAGAAACTTTTGGACTTGGTTATTACTATAGAGCTTAGTTAACACTATGATCTTCTTCATTTCCACTAACTAGCTCAGTAGCGTCTGCTACGCTCAGTTTGCACTGAACTTTGTCTCTGAAGCTTGGTAAATGCTGTACAACTTGGAAAACACTATAGAATGACTCAAATTCTTGGGAAAAACTAAATCACTTGGTTAATGCTGCAAATTGAATGATAATCTTGGTAGCAATATAACCATTTTGACTAAGTGTTGAGTCACTTATAGACAAATGCATTAATCCATGACACATTTGGTACTAGTGGTAATGTTGTTGCTGATGATAATGATGATTATGATGAGGATGACATTGAGGCCATCCATGATACACCTCTACTTGAGAAGGAAAACACAACCCTTTATGAAGGATTCCAATCAACCCTTCTCTCTGTTGTATTGTTGTTGGTGAATTTGAAGGTTATGAATGGTTTATCCAACATAACAATGTCATGTATGTTAAGGTTTATCATATACATCATTATAGTCTATAAAGGGTGAAATATGTACCATTAAGATTGTTTATATTAACAACATATTTTTTTTTGTAGATTGATAGGTGATTATTTGTTACCACCATCAAATATTCTCCCTCGCTCGTACTGAGAATTATGTGCCACTATGAAACATATTGGAATGGAGTATCAAACAATAGATGCTTATCTCGAAGATCATGTTATTTATCATAAAGAACACAAAAATGCAATAGAATGCCTTGAATGCCGTATGAGTAGATATTGAGATGATCAAGTGATGAAAAATGTGCCTCACAAGGTTATTCATTACATCCCTATTATTCCATGTCTTCGATGATTATTGAGGTGTAGTGGCTTGACACAATTTATGGATTACCATGCACATAATAGAAATCAAGATGACATTATTAATATACCTTTGAATGGCTCAACATTTATGGACATAGAGGAAAAGTGGTCACACTTTAAAGAAGAACCTCAAAATCTTTGGCTTTCTCTGACAACTGATGGTGTCAATCCATTTGGAGAGATATGATCTATTTACTTGGTGTGGCCTATTTTTGTTATCAAAAAAAACCTTCCTCCATGGATGTCAGTAAAGAGGGAGCACATTATGTTGGCAATGATTGTTCTAGGTATTTTATTAATTTATTGTTATCTAAATGTAATTATAAGTCTTAGAGTAAAATGACCACGATAATTATCTGATGTTGTTCATTCAACTAGGTAAGTACCAAGTGAAAGATTTGAATTCATATATTGTGCCTCTTATCAATGAGTTGCTAGTGTTATGAAATTGTTTCACTATGTATGATATCTCTAGACCAATTGGACAAAAACAATTTCAATTCCATGCAATGCTTGTGTGGACAATTCATGATGCCCCAGGGTTAACAGATTTCTATGGTATGTTATGTTGAACTCTAGTTGTACGCAATAATGCTAATTCCAAAAATGAACTTATTTAATCCAATTGTATCATTATATCATTATCTTGTAGGTCTTAAAACAAAGGGAAAATTTGCATGTCCAATGTGTGGTGCAAAGATGAAACCTCGTCATTTCAAAAGTTTAAGAAAGAAGGTGTTTGATGAGAATAGGCACTTCCTTTGCAAAAATCATAAGTTTTGAAGTGCCAAAATTTTTCTTTTTAATGGGAAAGAAGAGACTACATAAAAGGAACGAAGCATGACACCTCACCTATGGCAATTGGAATATAATAGAATTTGAGGTATATCGATCTACCTAAAGGTTTATATTTGGGATTATATATTTTGATTGTATTTGTTGACTAATTATGTAATTGGTTATCGTGAAGGTCGTCAAGGCATCAGTGACCACATTCCAAAGGGACTAAAACATTATCTAAGAGAATTTAATAGGCTACCCTACTACGAGCAACTAATAATTGTGCCTTTATTTGATACTATGCATATTGGAAAGAATATAATAGAGACACTATGGAAAATATTGGATGGAAGGCATGACAAACAAAAACTTGCCAAAAATTTTAATGACATTCATGATTCCAATCATGGAATGAAAAATATCATTCAATCAAATAGCAATAGAGATTGGATAAATGCAAGTACTCTTCCTTGGTTATTAATGGAGCAACAAAGTAATGCTATTAAAGAAGTCATCCAAAAAATTTGATTTCCTATCAGATTTGCTGCGAATATAAGCAATCTCATATCAAAGAAAAGTGAATTTGGGCCAGGGCTAAAAACATATGATTGGAATACCTTCATCAAGGTAAGTCACAATCTTTTGTATTTACAATATATTTGTGAAACTACATTCAATTTCCATTTTATTACGTTAGAAAAGAATGAAATGATCATTTGCCAATTGTTGTAGTATGTGCTACCTCTATTGCTCCCAAACAACTTCGACAATAATATCAAACAAGTGATATATGATCTTGGAAAATACATGAGGTAAGCAATGATATTTTTTCAATATATCAAACAAGTAAAATATATTGTAAAGTCTCGTATTTATATGTTTTTGTGTGTTGAATCTCTTGTAGGTGGCTATCATCTAGAGAAATCCATAAAAGAAGATATAAAATATTGGAAGAAAATAATTTGTCTACTAATGTATGAAATGCAAAAGTGTTTACCTTCAACTTATTTTAATGCACATGAACACTACCTTATACACCAAGTTAAGGAGATTGAATTATGTGGACCTATACAACCTAGGTCAATGTGGATGGTTGAGAGACACTTGAAATTTTTGAAGGGTTTGTTTCAACAAAGAGCTCATCCCAAGGGTTCTATGATTGAGGGGTATATGGTATACCATATGATGGTGTACGTTACTCAATATCTTCCTAATCTTATAACAAAGATCCATATAGATTACATTTGGGATCTCAACTCCACTTAAAAAATTCGAAGGGGAGTACTTGGTGGGGAATAATAGATTTAGGAAAGTGAAAGGTAATAAATTTTGAGATGTTATTGTAGTTAATTCAATCTAAATCTTCAAAATAAATTGATTCTAAGTCATCTATTTACTTTTTTTACAACTACTAAAGAGTGGGATGGAATACATTTGTTTATTGCAAATAATCAAGGATTGGATGATAGTATGGATTGAATGATGTCAACATTCTGGACATAGATTAAAATGGGAATTTGTGTCTTCATTGGTTAAACAATCTCATTGTAATGGAGATTCCAATGTTACACAAAAGGAAATAGATTTAGCATATGGTTTAAGAGATCTCTAGGTGCTTATAAGTTTGTCAATCAATCATATGTTTTTGAAATCGCGATGCAATAATTAATACATGTTTGACATTATTGTAGGTGAACCACCACAAGGCTATGTTATGCAATGGTTATAAATTTCACAACAAATATTTTGATAATACGAAGAGAACTTGTGATTATGGGATAAGTGCTATCTTCCAGTGACCAATATTTCATCTAGGAATGACTTACATTCTTGTGAATCTCAAAATTGACACTATGGAATTTTTGGTTGATATACTTGATTGTGACTTTAATTCCCTCAAATTAGTTCTCTTCATCGTCAAATGGTACAGACTACAAATCAATCAAAATGATCTTGATAGAACTATTATTGAGCATGAGAATGGATTTCCAATGATTAATACAAGGATGTTTGAGCTAGTTAGGGATGAGCCCTATGTTCTTCTAAGTCATTTTGAGAAGGTATTTTACTTAGAGGTTCCATATAAACTGGGTTGGTCATTTTTTATTAGACATGATCCAAGAGGAAGGTCGATAAAGTATAATGTGATGGAAGAAGAAAATACTGAGGAAGAGGAAGAAGTGGATCACGATCAAGAGTTAATTGATGATGCTCCTAATGCAAATGATGCTTCTACTAATCATAGTGATGATGATGATGATGACAATGATGATGACAATTATGACGATGATGTTGATGCTGATGATGATGATGATGACCATGATAGTAGTGGTGATGATATTGATGATGAAGATGATCTTGATGATGAGATGGATGAAGAATAATATCAATGACAAGGGGGGTTGATTATATAACATTTAAGGGGAGTTTGATTATCAATTACAAGAATGAAATGTACAGTTGTGTGATTAAAGCCTATGCTATTCAATATTGAGTTCTTGATAGATCAATGATTAATTTGATTAACTTGTCATGTACCTTTTACTATTTATAATTCATATGTGAGCTAATATTCGATCTAATTTTGAGTATATGTATCATGATTTTTTTAGCTAACATAAGAAAATTGATTTACATATGTAGAAACCTTAAGCCCTTTTAAAAGCATGCCACATAGTCTCAAGGAACATCAAGTATAAGTCAATACACCCCATAGAGATTAATGTCTTTTATCATTTATAAAATATCTCTATCATTTTCACCTATCTCTCTTATTTCATGGAGTCTAGGTACCAGCGAATAGGTATTTTTCAGATTTGTCTTCCTCAAGCGAGGAAAATGTAGGAATGGAAGAAGAAAGCGAGACATTTAGTATGTCTAAATCAAGGAGATCGACTCAAGGTCAAAATATCAAAAAGAAACTCAATAAGTGCATGAACTTTTTCCTTTCTCAAGGGGGATCATGTTCTTATGATGATGAGAGTGAAGGTGACTCTAATGTGTCATATACATACAAACATCTATAGAAACAATGGTTCCCCGATGAACTTCCTCCAATAAACATTGATTTTTTTGTTGGAGAGAAGATATATTGCATAGCACCATCCTCATTAAATAGTTTAGGAATATTTTAATGGATGACATAAAGGTCTCTTACAACAAGGTTGTTGAATTGATGGAGTATGTCAGACCTTTCTATGATTACAATAGTTGGATGCAGATTGTTAGATATTAAAAAAGTATGCGTAGTTATGCACTTGCAAAAAATTATATACAACAAAAATTTAGTGAAAAAAGTATAATAGTAGCTATATACTTTGATGGAAGGCCAAAAGCATTAGGTAATATTGTAGGTCTTATAAATATTAAATGAACTGTGTTAATTAAGAAGCAACTCAATTGCATATTTGAGGTGTACCAGGGAAATCATGTATTTGTGTGTGCAATGAAATCAATACATGGAGGCAAAGAGATTCTTATTGATTACAATATGAATCACATAGATACAAACAAGGCCACTATCATGGGCAAGGTGGTACATACTATGCACATTTAAAATCAATTTCAATCAATGAATCCAATATACCATTAAATTTTGATTTTTTTTGGTTAACTTAGAATAATAACACATGTGTTTTAACATGTCTCAATGATTTATTTTTGAAATATAGGGATATAATATGGATCAACAACCATAGGATACATACAACGATGGTTCTCATGGGACTTCTTCTTCTTGACAGGTTGTTGTACAAATTAGATACAAGAAATATGTTAATGCATATTTTTATTATGTTTCATTCTTCACTACTATTTTGGATTGATTTTATTGTTCTTGCAAATGAGTGTTGATCATGAAAGGGGAAAGGGAAAAGTAGTCCATGAGGAGCCGCATGATGAGCATGATGAATTCATCATTAATTTTGAATTAGCCATTGATCCCATGGTTGTAGTGCAAAAGGTGCTTCGTGATTTAGCAAGAAGGTTAAAGAAATTGGCATCAACTCGACCTTAGACTCTTGAAATACAATGGATGGAGGATGAGTTGATGCACCTACTTAAGACATATATAGTAAGTATTAATGTAGCTTTTAATTATAACAAAAGTTTAATATCAATTTTAATAGTATACTCTTTTATCTATGTCATTAAATAAAATTTATGTGTTATTTTTATAGAGGATGCTGAGGAGTTACAAGGGTGATGCCCCAGAGGATGATACTTTAGGTGTTTCAAGCATTGCATGTCCTATCCTACACTTGTGTTTTGCTCGAACAATATTTTTTTAATAGCTCTAACAATCTTGTTTTATTGTGCTCTAACAATCTCATTTTTCAGTTCCTACCACTAATTCTATGTTCACTACACCACTTGCTACAAGGAACAAAACCAAAGAGGTAATGCCGACTGCAAATTTGACAACATGTAGCATGACCACAAATACGGTGAAAATGCCTATTGGTAAGTAGATTCCTCTATTTATCTCTCATTTTTCATGTATTTATTTCACTTGAAATATTATTTCTTAGGGGGCATTTTGTATTATTGGTTTCATTTTATGCAGGAGGCGATGAGGATATTCCTAGGTATACTCGTGTTAGATGTATAAAACACTATAAAATTGTGATCAATTGCTCGTGAGCAATTAAGATGGTCTTCCCCTAAGAGTAGCCCAACTTTCAGGTACTTTAAATATTGTTCCTTTCTTTCACCATACAATATTATACTCATAATCAAATGCACTAACCTCTCGTGCAGTCCCTTGCAATAACTACTAATCCCATTATTATTTTGCAGAGAATAATCTATTTTATGAAAAACTTAATAATGAATGTTTGTGTATATTTGGGCTGACCATATGCATAGGGTATCATATTTTGATTTCATTTCTAGATCATGTTTCCTTTGATCAATTTCTTAAAGTAAATTAAAAGGTAGCTTCAATTCATTTATGAATCTAATAGTTTTTTTATTTTCTTAAAAGGTAGAATTTGCAAACTAAAGAGTTAAAGGATAAACTCATAGATGCCATGACAACACTTTTTGGACCCAACATCTTTCAAAGACTTAGGATCCTTGAGAAAGTGAGCCAAGCTTTGAATTATATTAGGTACAACTACAAGACCCAAATGAAACAACCCTTGTTATGAGTGCCCCCCCTATATTCCTATTATTGATTGGGAGAATCTTAAAAAGGATGCTCCTAAGAAAAAAACAAGAGATGATGGAGAAATAGTACCACCCAAGGAAAGAAGGTATGTCATAATATTAAGAATGAAATTATGTAATAAT
Organism: Cupressus sempervirens; assembly: GCA_028749045.1. Classification (NCBI taxonomy): domain Eukaryota; kingdom Viridiplantae; phylum Streptophyta; class Pinopsida; order Cupressales; family Cupressaceae; genus Cupressus; species Cupressus sempervirens. Next base: position 723,534,612 of record CM053786.1, on the reverse strand, counting down.
GACGCAGGAGCATCCTAGGTGTAAGAGCAATCTTGCATCACCCAAAAATATTTTCTTTTTAGTCTTTTATATTTTAATAAGGACTAGTAGATAGGGTGGTTACTATTTATGGGAACTTGCTATTTTTAGTAAGTTTTTCATATGAGCTCGGAATGTTCTTATTTTCTACAGGAAGGTTCATTTTAGAGTTATAAGCTTACCATAAAAATATCATTGCTCCAACTCAAGTTATTGCAGATTTTCAGTGGAAAAATTTGTAGAAAAATCTTTAGATTCACCGTTGGAGGCTTTAGAGTGCCCGGATAAGGTCTGAAAACTTGATGGAAGTGCACTTGTGTAGTTTTGAGCTTGTAGATCAAGAGATGGTACTTTCAAAAAGTGGTTATAATAGCCAATAAGAGTATCGGTTTAAGAGTTATGGCCTTCCAAAGTTGGGTTGCCAAAATTTCTAAATAATTTGTCAAAAATGTATTTATTTGACTTTATATGTATTGCTAGTGTCTGTTGGCCCTAGGTATTAAGTTTGAGCATCTATAACCTTTCCTAGCAGCATAAAATTGCTTATATAAGAAAGGCCCGAACATTGTCTAGAACAACTCTAGGTGATTGTTCGTAGCTTGTCTTGCAGATTACTATAATGAAGGTGCCCATTTGGGTTAGCATATTGTACTTATGAATTTTGTAATTCCATATTTGTGGCACAAATAAGAAGTCCATATCTTGTTCTCGCGTTTGCTGTTGTTTCTTTGTTATTGTTATGTGTTTATGGTATTAAGGGGAGCACACTTCATCAAGTGGTATCAAAGCTATAGTTCTCGAGGGTGTGGACAGATCACTGACTATGAGGTAGTTCAAACTAGGACCATGGTTTGGGTTGAGCATGTAGACAGATCACTGATTGTGAGGTAGTTTGCACTAGGGTTTTAGTAGAAGCGCGAAGATGCCTCCACAAAGAGAGCATGGTAGAAGAGCTGTAAGTGTTACACCTAAGGGTTTTTGAGCCCTCTAAAGAAAAATGCAAGCATTGGAAGAACAAATGCATAGAGGAATGAATCTTCTCGTAAGGGATGAAAGTGAGGATGAGGATGAAGTAGAAGAAAATGTCGAAGCAAAGGCAATTCTAAACCTAGAGGAAGAGAGGCTTTTTAGGGCCATCTCCAAGATTAGAAAAAAGACCTAAATTTAAGGTTCCCACATTTTTGGGAAATCTTAACCCAGAGGAGTTGATCAATTGGATCAATGCACTAGAGGAGTACTTTGAGTATGAAGATATTGATGATCCTGATAGGGTCAAGTTTGTGAAGGAAAAATTGAAGGGACATGTGAAGATTTGGTGGAAGGAGGTTCAGTTAGAGTGAAATAGAAAGGGAAAGGACAAAATCACAAGATGGGATTAGATGATAGCTAAAATGAATTGACAATTCATTCCCATGGGTTATGATCTTGATCTGTTGAAGAAGATGTAAGGGTTGAAGCAAGTGAAAAAATCTATTCAAGAGTATACCAAAGAGTTCTATCGAGTTCTCATCAGAACCAGCCATTTAGAAGCTAATAAGGAGAAAGTTGTCTATTATCTTAATGTATTAATGCCAAGCATTTAGGATGAGTTGAGTCCAGTTTGAATGAATAGTACTGAGGAGGCATACCAGTTTGCCCTCAAAGTTGAGGAGAAACTGAACAAGAATTTTGATAACAAGAATAACGAAAGAGGTCGTGGTGAAAGATCTATCAAAAAATCTTATGGAGGTTGTAATTATGATCAAGAGAACAAGGATGAGGCTAGAAGTAGCAGTCAAAACAAGAGGGGAAACAATTCCAGTCATTTCCATTATCAGAATAATATAGATCAGAGAGGAAGAGGCAGAGGACAAGGATCTAGAAGAGGAGGCTTCCGTGGAAAATGTTTTCATTGCAGAGAAGAAGGGCATAGAGCATTTGAATGTACCCAACAACAAGGAAGGATAGATCAAAGAACAAAAGGCCAAGCCAGAGTTACACATTTTGATGAGGATGCCAGATCCTCACATTCTGAAGATGCTAAAAGAGGACAAGTCCTAGTTAATAGAAGAGTCCTACTGAGTGGTGAGAATGAACCTGATCAAAGAAGGATCTTGTTTTGCATAAGGTGCAAATGTAAAGATAAGTGTTGTGATGTGATCATTGATGGTGGAAGTACTGACAATTTGGTCTCAAAAATGATGGTCACCTAGTTGAAGCTAAAGAGATAGAAACACCACATCCATATTGTATTGTTTGGGTGCAAGATGACCATAAGGTCATGGTCAATGAACAGTGCTCCATGAAGTTCAAGATTAGAAGCTACTAGGATGAGGTACAATGTGATATCATACCTGTGAACATATGTCATATGTCGTTGGGTAGGTTGTGGAAGTTTGACATGCATGCTATACATGATGGGCGAGAAAATACCTACACTCTGACCAAGGATGGAGTGAAACATAAGTTGAAACCATTGAAGGATAAAGAAGAAAAGGTATGCAATGTTGCTAGAATATTTCCAACAATCTGACAGAGTTCATTATCCCCTAAATAAACAAGCCCAAAATCCCCTTCGACATAATCAATAAAATAACCTCTATGAGGTGTAGCATGAAATGAAGCACCAGAATCTAAAACCCATGAATCATCAAAACTTTCTAAAGACAAAAGCAAAGCATCATCTTCAGATTAGTTACTTACCACATTTGCCTTCTTGTCTCCATCTAGTTTATCTCCTTCATTTTTCTTTCGATTCCAACAATCTTTCTTTTTATGACCTGGTTTCCCACAGTACCAGCAGTCATTCAGTCTTCTTGATTGAGACCTCCTCCCCTTTGACTTTCCTCTTGATTTCTCATGATTTCTAGAGTTAGTTCCTCTCTTAGTCATTCTACCCCTACTTTGTGCATTCAAAGCACTTCCTGGTGTAGATCCACTTGAAGATTTCCTACGAGTTTCCTCAATCAAAATAACACCAATCACATCATCATATTTTAGGGTACTAGATCTAGGAATAGAATTACTCATAGCCATTACCAAGTCATTCCAACTTTCAGACAAGGAACACAAAATCAAGAGAGCCCTAATTTCCTCTTCAAAATTGATACTCACAAAAGATAACTGACAAGTAATAGTATTAAACTCATTTAAATGATCTGCAATAGATCCACCTTCTGCCATTTTCATATTAATGAACACGTCATGAGAAATACCTTGTTTGAAGCAGAGGGCTTTTCATATAGTTTTGCTAGGGTTTGCATCAATTCTTCTGTCATCTTTGCTTTTGTAATATTAAATGCAATTGATGGTGCCAAACATAATTGAATCTTCCAAGTGCCTTTCTATCCAAAAGATCACATTCATCAGTTGACATAGATCCCTGATTCTTGGCTTTGCCTTCTAACGACTTCTATAAATCCTTTTGATAAAGATAGTCTTCCATTTGTATCTTCCATAACTGGAAGTTCTGCCCATTAAACCTCTCAACCCTCATCTTACCCTCATTTTCCATCACTCCCTCTCAACTATGAGACTTTCTTATAGAGGATAACTAAAAAACAACTAGTCTTTGATACCACTTGTTAGGATTAAACCACAGATAGAAATAATAATTACATGCAAATATGACCAATAACAAAAAATAATAGATCACACAAAAAAGAACACAAGACACCAAGATTTAAAGTGGTTAACCCAATCCCTAGGCTATGTCCATCAAACAGAAAGTCTGATATTATTACAATCTAGTGATTATTACCTGATTACAATCTGTAACCCCTTATAGCTCAATACTGCCACAAGAACCAATTTTGCATCACAACTATGAAACAATCCCTAACCCTAAGCTCTTTTATACAAATATTTTTACCACTTTAGGGTTATAATTAATAATTACATGTCGGCCCAAAATCCTGATAAAATAGGGCCCAAATTTTTTTGAGCCCCAAAGAATTTATGAAGTATGTACAATACTTTCTTAATCAATCACCACAATCCAACATTAGCTATCTTGTTCTCAAACTCAACCTTACAACCTGAACTATTTAGTTGTGACACACTCAAAAAATTATAGTTAAGTCCTACAACATAATAAGCATTATCACATAAAATCTTTTCTATGAGTTTGATAGATCCTTTTCCTTTTATTAGACATGGTGCATCATTACCAAATCTTACACTATTTCCATCATAATAATTCAAGGTAATGAACTTACTTTTATCTCTAGCCATGTGATGTGAACACCCAAGTTATCAATGATCCATCTACCATTCTTGTTCATACAAGATACTAGTGTAGTTGCCTCATCCTCATCATAATCATCCTTCATTTTAACTTACACCACTTCATCATCATGATCGTTAGATCCATCTTTGGTTTTCTCTTTTGAAATGTAACAAGACTTCTTGCCTTTATATTTGTAATCTTTTTTGTCCTCATCTCTTCTACATCTATATTTGTTTCCACTTCTATTATTCTTCTTCTCTAGACATCTAGTAGTAATATGACCAACCTCATTGCAATTAAAACACATGATAGGTAACTTACCTTTGCATTTACTTTTACCTCTATGAAATCTCCTTGCTAGTAGTGCTCCAAATTGTTCTACATCCTCCTCATTTGTATCACTGTCACTGGAAACATATTTTACCTTTTTCTTCTTCTTCTCATTAGGTTCCTTTAGTGACAACTTTGAAATAAAATTCGACATTGTCATATTTGAATTTGGCAAAATTAGATAGCTAAAAAGAATTGAGCCTACCTACTAGACCTTCAAGAGTCTGATTAGAACCTAGTATACTCTTAGTTCTTGTATTGCAGAAACTCTAATAGCATAAATGGGCATCCATATTCTCAAAACTTTGCTTAATATAGTATCATCATCTATCTTACCAATAGCTCCTCTTATAGCATTAACATCATCTTTTATTCTAGAGCAATATTGAGCAACATTCTCACCTTCTTGCATCCTCATATCATCAAATTTACCTCTAAGACTTTTAGATTTGGCTCTTGTGTCTCCTCCATAAATGGTGTGAAGATCATCTCACATCTTCTTTGCACTAGCACAACCCTTGATGTCAACGAACTTAAAATAACTTAGGGAAGAGGCAATCTCAAAAATTGCTTGATTGTGTTCTTTCTTCTTTTTAAGATCTTTAGCAGTCAGGGCTCCAATATGATCAACATGCTTAGTGGCAAAGGTAGATTGTGCATGGTCTTCAAGACCTCCTAGGTGTAGCTACATTAGACTTTTCCATGTAGGAAAGTTGTCCTTGTTAAGCTTGGGTACCTATCTTTTTGACATCTTGATCTTTTGCTTCTACTACCTTTAAACTAGTCCTCTTAAGCAAATGGCTCTAATACAAATTGTTGGAATTCTTTAGAATAACTGAGAGCGAGGGGGGTTGAATTATTTATCCAAGGTCTAGTTGTAGAAATAAAACTTTTCACATATTAGTGAATTCATATCTACAAAACATATGTTGACAATTGGCTAATGGTGATATGTAATTTTTGTCATTAATGGAAACACATGATGTACATGTTGACAAGAAACCTCAGAAATAAAGATACTTAGTATTTGGCTATTAGAAATTTGTCTAAGTATAGAATTTGGTTTACAACAGTGTATGGTTTTGTTTATAACATGTTGCAGACATCATATTATGTCAAGCAAAGTTACATGGAGATAGTATACATGTTGGTAATGATATGTTTAACCTCAAAAGTTTGTACAGACTTTACGGAACAGAGTTAAGGACAGCAAAATTGAAGGAAATAATTGTTTTGATTGCAAAACAATTACTTGTCCAATTAGGGCCGACATCCTAGATGTTTACTCTAATTTGGAAAAGTGAATTGTGGTCTTAACTGACCTAGCAATATTTTATGTAAAGGAATGGTATTTATGCAAAGGACTTCTTGTGATAAGAAGTATGCAACCTTCGTGTATTAGTGCTATCTTGTAAGATTACAAAGTGAGAAAACTTTTGTGAAATCAATATATGCAAAATTTTATCCGGTGATCCGAGATCGAGCTAAAGATTAGAGATCAGATAAGGAAGGCAAATAATAGTAAATTACTTGTTTGAGTAGTGTGCTTTTCTTGTAGTTGAAATTGCATGTTTGGGCAGTGGGCTCTTCATGCATACATTATACTACAATTCCTAACAGGGATTCAAAGTCTCCTAATAGGGGCTGGTTATACTAAATTTTCTCATTGACTCCTAATAGGGTCCATCCTCTAACAAGGAACATATATATCAGTATATTATCTAGTGGGTATCATCCCCACCAGGGTTTTCCCTTGGCTAGGATTTCCCTAGTTAACAAAATATGGTGTCAGAGTTATGTTTGTTTATTGTTACTATTACTATTCAACATTACTTTATTGTTTTTTTATGCATGGTTTAAAGTAAGCAATAATATCTAGTTGGTGACTAAAGTTTGTAGATTACTAATTCACCCCCCGCTTCGTAATTCCTATTTCTGAAAATTGGTATTAGAGAATTGTTACTTTGAAGAGGCTTAATGGCTTAAGTAAGATCACTATGGATATGGAACAGTTGATGAAGAACCTCAAAGAAGCTCTTGAACAAATTGATATCCTTACTAAAGAAAGAGACAAGCTCAAGGATAGATATGAGGACTCCAAAGTATGCATTGGTCAGTTGAAAGAAAAGATTGAACACCTAAAATCAAAGCTTGAATCTACTAAATCTAGAACTACTGATGACGATTGTTCAAAGTTGAAGACATAGTGCAAGATCTTGAAGTATGAATTAAAGATTACAAATATGAAATTGATTTTGAGAAATGATCCTAGCAAAGTTGAATCTGATTTGAAGACTGAAAATATAGATCTGAGAGAAAGTCTAGCAAATAAAACATTTGAGTTTGAAGCATTGAAAGAAGATCATGAAGAACTCCATAAGTATAATACTATTGTGAAAGGTGAATTGACACAATGCAAACAACAGCTCGAGAAACTTTATTCTAGAAGAGAAAAACTTGATGATTCTATGTCTATACATAGACCTTATGACAAGATTGGTCTTGGTTATCTAATTAACATGTCTATAAAGAAACCTAAGATTAGATCAGATCCAAAAGAAAAAGACAAATCTGATGATAAGATTCAATCCAGTCAATGTTCTGAGAAACCTAAAGAAATTGAGCAAATCAATGAAGTTGAAATCTTGGATGAACCAAAGCAAGTGGAGACTCCTAAGAAAACCAGGTATGAATTTAGAGGTAAGTGCTTTTATGTAATGAAATAGGTCATATGAAAAGAGATTGTACTAATAAGTCATTCAATCATGTTATAGACTTTTATTGTCATAATTGTCATGGTATGGGTCATAATGCAATTGATTGTAGGAAACCTAAGTATGATAACGATAGAAGAAATAATAGAATGTCTAGAAATACTAACCCTATAGATAGAAGAAGATCTAATGAAAGGACATTGAGAGAAATAAGATCTTATGATGATAGAAGATAGACTGTGTGTTATAAGTGTAATAACTTAGGACACATTCCTTAGAATTGTCATGCACATGATGATCAACATAATCCTAGAAGCAGAGCACCTGTATGTCAGTTATGCAATAACTTTGGACACACGAGGTACAATAGAATGGACAGAAACTTTAGAGATAGAAGGAACAATGGAAGAACCTTTGGAAACAGAAGGAATGATAGAAGGAACCATGAAAGGAACCCCAGATCTAATAGTGAAGAACAAAGAAACATTGTGAGTGAACTTCAAGAACTTAATGAAGCATTCATGAAAGGAATATATATCTCAAAAGAAAATTTATATGATGAGACAAGAAGATCAAAGTCAATTGTTGAGTTTGATTTAATCAAGTTGAATTAAGCTTGTTTACAACATCAGAATTTGAGAACTTTAGTGAAAGACCAAATTAGAGGTAGTAAAGTTGGGAAAAGGTGTATTCAGTCATGTTTAGATGATACCTAAGCTCACTTGTGATTTGGAGCTCATCTAGACAAGTTATGATGGAATTCAGAGTTATTGGTACTATAGTAAAAGTTGATTCTATAACAAAAGATGAAAAGTATATTTTTGCAAAGAATTTTGTGATGCAAAGTCTTGAGGATGTTTGTCATGATGGAAGGAGGCTATAGTAAACCTTGGATGACATCCAAAGATTGGATAGACAAGTTTGGGCAGTTATCTAATTACAGAATACAAATAACAACTTTTTCATATTTGTGAAGTACACAATTAATGCAATTTTCAAGTTGATGGACAAATGGAGTACAAAATTGAATTTTACTTCATTGTGAGCACTTTAAAAGTGAAGGGCATTCAAAAGTGACTTGTGAGAGAAATTTTGTACCAAACCCTATTTTCAAAAAGAGGTATTTTATCATTTTTTTGCAAAATTAGTTCGGTAAAAGAAATTGTTGATAAAAATCATGGATATGTCAGTTGTTCACAGTATTGAGAATGAGGATAGACATAAGCTCAAGGAATTTTCCATAAAACCTAGTGATGAAAACCCTAACTTTGCATTGTCTATTACTCCAAACAACATAGTTTATCTTGAAGATGTAGAAAATTATTTGAATTGCAAGTTTGAGTCGATTGGCAGTGAATATATGAATAAGGATATGGAGCTAGTCTTTGACCACGAAATGACTATGAAGCCCATATTTGATCACTTAAAAGAAATTTGATTTATTTAAGTATCATTTCTACCACAAGCTAGATACAGATGAATGGATTCAAATCATATTGAGTAGGATAAATGATGGAAAATTGTGGATATAAGACAATGTAGTAGACATTTTTACTGACTTGATTCATGAGGTAATTAGTCTTAGCAAATAAGGCAGTGTACCCATAGGTGAAAAGATGGTTAAGAAGAAAGTTGAAAGTTACACTAAGGCAATATACAATGGGAAAGCCATGGTAATAAGCTCCATCAAGCAGGATGATGTGAGATTTCTTAGTAGAATTATTGCTTATTCAGTTTGTGCAAGTTCTAAGATAGATGAACTTTCAGCAGGATTTATTTATGCAGCTTACAAGATATGTATTGAGAAAGAGCAAGTTAATTTGAGTGAAATACTAAGGATGCAAGTCTTGGAAAACCTTGAAAAGATTAAGAGAACAAAGAATGATGTATTTAGATCCCAATCACTAATAAATTACATATTCTTTCATGTGCTAAAGAGATTTCCTTACTTGTTAGTAATAGATATAATGAGTGGTGATAGATGCACTATGGAAAAGATTACAGAGGTATGTAGAAGGCACTCTGCAAGCAAGGTATTGAACAGTGGTAATTTGATTATGAGGACATTCCAAAATGAGATGAAACAGAGATTTAGGATCTCACCTACAATTGTGGGTAGGTTCAAGAAGGACATATGTATTCTAGTTGATATAGACTATACATACATTCAAGCAATAGAACATTGGGAAACATTTTTGGATCCTTTGAGCTATGAGTTGAGTGATAATGTTGTAGTTAGCTACATTGACTTGTTGTTGAATTCAGACAAAGATAAAGTTGAGTATAGATTTGGCATGTATGATGACATTACACATCATGCTCATTAAGCAACCTTGGAGAAGGCATCTCATAAGAAGGTTGAGTTAATCATGAAGAAGGCATTATCTAGGGCTAGAATGACAAAAAGTGAATATGAGGCCATGAGATAGATAATGAAACAAGGTACATTGAACATACAACCCTTGTTAGTTTATGTTGCTGAGACAAATTTAGGAAAGAGAATTCCTTATGTGGTAGCATCCAATGTTTAGCTCAGTGAACATAAGATAAAATTAGTGATATTGGTTGAAGTAGTGTCAACAAAGACTAAGAGAGTCAAACAGATGGCTACAAGACCTGGCAAGAGGTAGAAAACATTGTTGACAATTGAATCTAGTGATGATGAAGAGGTTGAGGAATAGGAAACCAAACAAACTAAAAAGTGACTCCACGTAAACAAGTAGCAGGAAAAGCTTAGAAACCATGGAAGCCAAAGATTGAGAAGATAAACACAACAATTGAAAATGAGGGAAACTTTTTTTAGATGAACAGGTTTTATGATCTATACAATAATTTTGAGAAAGATCAAATTGGTATATCTACTGTGATACATATCACTGCAAATGATCTAAGTATGAAGGATATCAAAGGAGTAGTGAACTAGAAGTCTATGAGAGACTCATAGAAAAGAAGCCTCTAGCAAGAGAAGAAGACCTTGAACTTCAGAAGTATATATGCTAAGTTCAATTTACAAGACAAATGATGAAGATGAAATTAAGAGATCACTAAATAACCTCGCACCATACCTAAGGAATAAGTTAAGGCAATTCTTATTTATGGTTGGTGAGAAGGATAAGTTGAGAAAGGAGACTATAGCAGCTATCAAACACAGGCAACATCTCCTCTAGCTTCTAGAACCTCAGAAGTGTTATTCAATGGTGACACTATGAAGATTGATCAAACCAATGTTACTCTTAACATTGTTGACACTAATCCATTAGATGCTTCCAAACCAAATGTATCAGACATCAAAGATGTTGAGGAAAAGTTGGAACAAATTGAAGAAGAGAAGAGGCTAATAGAAGTTGAGAAGCAGAAGATTGAGGAAGCCAAGCAACAATTGCTTGAGGAAGATATAAAAAGAAAGGAAGATGAAGATAAGAGAAGGATTGCAAAAGAAGTGAAGAAAAATAAAAGAGAGGAGAAAGAAAGGAAAAGATTAGAAGAGAAGAAAGAAAGAGAGGAAAATGAAAGGAAAGAAGAGGAAGAGAGGAGAGTTAAGTAACAAAAAAATAGGAGGATGAGACTAAACCATCTAGTTTATCTACTCTGCTCTCTCTTGCTAGTTTGGATATTGATGATGATGATTAGACTGATCTAATTTCATCCTTATCTAAACTTTTATAGAAGAATAAGATAGTTAAGAGTTTTTAGAGATCACTAATAGAAGTGATTGACAAATTGCACAATACTTTGACAATACAACATACTAAGTCAGATCCCAAACTAAGAGCACAGGTAGTACTAAGTCTTTCGATGAAGAGTTTACTAATTTGTTAAATGTTGCAGAGGAAAAGGCTCAAATTTCCCATGATGCTAACCTATTTAGCACCATCTGCTTGAACATCAAGAATGACTTAGTCAATTTTGATACATACATAAAAGAACTTCAAAAATGTCAACAAGAAGGAAAAGCTTTGTATGTTAAGTGTACCTTATCATACAAACTAACTACAGATTTGGATAGTCAGATAGAGGTAGAGATGAATGAGCTAGAGGCTTTATCTAGCTTAATCCAACATCCATCTAGCAGAGTTGATGATATTGAGAGTCAAGTTGCTAGTGTTCATAGCAATATCAGGAAACTAGAACTTTGAAAAGAGCAAATATTAAGGAGAACATTTAATTTTAGAGAATCCATTGCTTTGAAGTTATCATTTGTTGAGAAGCAACAAGAAGAATGTGTCAAGGCCAAGGACACATATACAAACTTTTTGTATTCAGATATCAATGTAGTTGAGATTGCATTATATGCATTATGTGCAATTCTCACATCAGCAGAGCCTACCAAAGAGACATGGAACAAAGGTATGAATAGCCTGAAGATTATTTTTGATGATTGTATGAAGATAATATCAACATAAGGGAAGACAACAATTTTAGCATTTTTTGACAGTTTTGGACTGAATCTTGACATTTTGACCTTTGTCATTGATGTCAAAAGGGGAGAGATTCATATGAAAATTGTATATATGTCCTTGTTGGGAAAGATACAAAGGGGAGAGATACATATGTAGTATGAAGTATATTGTAAGGGGGAGCATATATGTAAAGTTGTAATAGATGTAATATTTATTTTGATAGTTAAGTTTTTGTCACTTAGCCAATTTTTCCTTTTTTTTGCCATCAATGCCAAAGGGGAAGATTGTTGACAATTGGCTAATAGTGATATGTAATTGTTGTCATTAATAGTAAAACATGATTTACATGTTGATAGGAAACCTCAAAAATAAAGATACTTAGTATTTGACTATCAGAAAATTGTCTAACTATAGAATTTGGTTTACAACAGTGTATTGTTTTGTATATAACATGTTGCAGATGTCATATTATGTCAAGAAAAGTTACATGGAGATAGTGTACATGTTGGTGATGACATGTATAACCTTGGAAATTTTTACAAACTGTAAGGAATAGAGTTAAGGACAACAAATTGAAGGAAAGAATTCTTTTGATTGCAAAACAATTACTTGCACAATTAGGATCGACATCCTAGATGTTTACTCTAACTTGAAAAAGTGAATTATGGTCTTAGTTGACATAGCAGTATTTTATGTAAAGGAATGGTATTTATGCAAAAGACTTCTTGTGACAAGAAGTATGTAATCTTGGTGTATTAGTGCTATCTTGTAAGATTGCGAAGTGAGCAAACTTTTGTGAAAGTGATATATGTGAAGTTTTATTTGGTGATCTAAGATCGAGATGAAGATTGGAGATCAGAAAAGGATGAAAAATAATAGTAAATTACTTGTTTGAGTAGTGAGCTCTTCTTGTAGTTGAAATTGCATGTTTGGGTAGTGGGCTCTTCTTGCATACATTATATTACAACTCTTAATAGGGTTGGAATCTCCTAATAGGGATTCAAAGTCTCCTAATAGGGACTAGTTGTACTAAATTTTCTCATTGACTCCTAACAAAGTCCATCCTCTAACAAGGACCATATATATCAGTATATTATTTAGTGGGTATCATACCCACCAGGGTTTTCCCTTGGCTAGGGTTTCCCTAGTTGACAAAATATGGTGTCATGAGTTATCTTTGTGTATTGTTACTGTTACTATTCAACATTACTTTATTGCTTTGTTATGCATGGTTTAAAGTAAGTAATAATATCCAGTTGATGACTAAAGTTTGTAATCCCTATTTCTAACAACATATTCATGCATGCATCCATTAGATCATATAATTACTTAAACTTGTGGATTACTATCCTAGGTCAAAACAACTTTGCAAAAATGTGAACATGAAATATAACACATTCAATAACACATTTGACACTAGGATTTTATGTGGAAACCCAATTTGGGAAAAAATACTAGTAACATGCTACTCATTCTCACTCTTATGAAGTGTTGCCTATGAAAGGAAAGCTCTGTTAAAGGTTACAATACACACTGTTAAATGTGACCCAGTTAATGAGATTCACCCTATTAGGAGTGATCCTTCTTAGAGGACTTTAGACTATTCACTTGGAATGTCACTTTGTTAAAGGGTTTACAAATGACTATTAGGTCAACCTTAGTCCAAAGGATTTACCCTAGATTGGTAGAATTATTAGAAAGTAATAGTAAGGCTTGATCTGATAACAAATTGCAACTCACTTGCAGATTATAGATCTTTGTTTCAGTCCTCCATTCTATTTGGCTTCCACACACTTCAACATTAATAGCTTGTTCACCCTTCAAGCATTCATCCTTTGAAGCCTTCTTTCTTTGCTTGCTAATAGCAGTCTCTTCTTGTTCAATCACTAAATGAAGCAATATCTTACACCTCTTGTCTAACTTAAGTTCTCGAACATTGACCAACCTTTCTTCTGACCAACCATCTCTATAAATATAGATTTAAGATATTTTATTGTTCAACCTCTATCATCCATTTTAGGGTTAGGTAGAATTAGGTGGGATTCAATGAATCTACCCATCTCTTCATTTGAGTCCCTTCTAGAAACTTCTTCTTTAATCCTCTTCGAATTCACCTAAAAAGTGGTTTACCAAAAATTCTATGCCACCAACTTGTAATGCCCACCCCAAGATAACTTTTTTGATTTTATTCTCAAACTCTTTTAGGTCATTTTATGTTTATGCTTGATGATCAGTGACATTGTTTTCTAGATTGTTGGATATTGCTTCATATTCAGTTGATATATATATATATATATATATATATATATATATATTTAAGCTATCTAATGATTGTTTGATGATGATATATATGTTCATGCAGTGACTTTTAGTTATTTAACAATGTTAGTTAGATGAATGATTTATATATTTTTTCTATGGATACTTACCCCATACTTGCATGTGTATGGTGTATGTGTGTGTTTTCTTTATGTTTGATATTTTTGATGTGGTTGAGGAAGGGAGTCGTAGTCACCTGCTAGTCAAGATTTACACGATGTACCACTTCCTATCATTGCCTATTTAGTTTAGAATATATGTGTATGTACATGTGTGGATTTTATATAGATTGTAGGTACCGGGTATTGACTTCCTTGAATTGCCAGGATGAGTATACCGCAATATCTTAATGGTAAGAGAGGGGAGATAACTCTTGAGTCTGAATCTTATCCTTAAATCATTTTTCCTAAAAAGTATGGCAAGAATCTAAGTTGTCCACCTTCAAAATTTGTTAAGTGAGGTAAATTCATGATTATGACCCTTGAGTTTGATTTAGTTTTCTATACTTTGTTATGGGTATTCATTTTTTGGTCTTGTAGGTCTTTGGTGTATTTTTCTATTATATTAAATCAATTAAAAAGAATAATTAATGATTTAATTTAATGAAAGATTTATTAAGAAAATTCAATACTTAATTATATTTAATTAATTGAGAAATTAATTAAATAAAACAAGTAAATTTAAAGATAAAGTTATAGTTCTAATATTGGAGCGCATTAATATTTATTTAATTTAATAATGATATATTTAGGAGATCATTTTTTAATAAATGCTAAATATAATTATTACTTTAGTTGATAAATATTTTTATCAAAAATGCTTCAAAAAATAATTAAAGAGAGAAAGCAAATTATTTAAATAAAATTATTTTCTAATTAAATATCTAAAAGGTTGTGCATGAAAATTGAATTATAATTAAATAATAAAGATCAGTGAGTCTTCTCGCGTGATTGCACAATCGAAACCCCAAATTTAGGAGAGAAATCTTTATTAGAGATCTGGAGCTCATTTTTGTAGTAACCAAGTTTTGGAGAAGGGATTTTTTCAAAGAAGAAGCTTTTAGAAGGAAGGGGTTTTCTCACGTGCTTCATGTGTTTTCATGTTTGCATATTAGCATAAGGTTTAGGTAGAATCCTATGATTAATTTGCACAAAAGATTTTCATTTTTCAATCTTCTGTTTGCTTCGTGTTTTGATATATCCGCTCTCAGTAATTTGTAGATTGTTTGATATCATTGATAAATTCCTGTTATGAATCTTAGTTTATTTTTGTTTCGAGGTTATCTCTGTTTAAAGAATGAAGTCTTTTTGAAACCCTCATTCTTTTAAATTTTAATCAAATGGGTTTTGGATTAAATATCAAATTCTAGAATGTAAATTCAAATGCTTTTTCTGGGTTTCTGTCATGAGCCCAAATTTAAGGATATATGAATATTTGAATAACATATTAATTATGAATAATATTATTATAATCCATTATAATAGTGATATATTTGACAATATAAAACAATATATAAGATTATAGCATAATTGTAATGTAAAATATTATATTAAATAACAAATAAATAATTTGATTATAAATGATATCAAACACTAATAATAATTTTATAACGTACCTACATTGGATAATATTATAATATAATTGAGAATTACATATTATTATAAATAATATACAAAGAAATATACTACGTAATAGTATTATGAATAATGGTATTATTAATATAATATATAATATGTTATATGTTATAATTACATTATAAATCTATAGCTGATAGTATATCTAACTATTATCACATTGATAACTAAAGGTAATGAATTGATTAACTAATTTAATATAACAACGTACTATATTATGATCCAATAATATAGTTAATATAATCAATTAATATATAGATAAGATAATATCATGTTCCCACATTTATAATATTTGGTGATTAAATGAATAATAAAATAAATTATAATATAATTTATTATTGTCTATTATAAATATATAATAAGTGAATTTGCAGCACACATATATAGATCAATATCACCATATCATGTAATTAATATAATAAATACAATATTATAAATAAATAAATAAATGATAAATCAAAAGAATATAATCAATATAATATAATGAGTACAATAATATAATATATCATTATTATAATTAGTCAATCTTAATTGTCAATATAATTAAATAACAATAAAAACTTTACACCATTTTAGTTATCAAAATAAAGAGAAGTAATCAGTAATGAAAGAGTGTATCTTTGTAAAAGACATCTCTCTACATCAAGAACACAATGATATTGATAGGAAGAAGCATGGAATATAAAAGGGGGAATAGAAAATATAATGAAAGCAACAGATCAGATCAGGGGTTGGAAGGAAAAAGACATAGGGAATGAATAGGAGCAGAGGAAGAGGGCATAGAGTGAAAACTTAGAGAAAGGTACAAATACAATCACTGGGAAATAGCTTGTAATTGAATTTGGGATCTACATATCCATCAACTTCAATAATATGAATTCATTATTGAAAGCAAAGTGATATATATCTCAGAACGTGTTTTGGGTAGAGATCTGGAGTTGTAGATCACACACGAATAAAGAGTAAACATAGACACAGATGTATTACATTAATACTAGCAGAGATCATATACTGGACAAAAAAAATAATGAGTCCTTGGCTATACAAATGAGCAAAGAATATAGAGCTTTATCTATTAATAAATAAACTAGCAAAGAATAGTACAGGGTTACAAACAATGACAAGGGGGAGAAAACTAGATGATAGGAGAAAACTAGATGATAATCGATCAACACAACTGGCAGTATTAAGGAGTATAGGAAGCGATCTTACTAGATAAGAATAAGTTGCAATAGCTTTGGGAACATAGAGACAATATTAAAAGGAAGTCTATGAGATTTATGTATGATAAATCATATTCATAAAATATAGAGAAGTATGACTATAGAGAAGCAAAATAATTTCTGGAGAATAAAAGGCAGATTCAAGGGTTATAAATTTATTATTTCAGTCACAAAATCGGAGAAATATAATACAAAGGATACAAATAAGAGATTAAGTCAAAAATAAACGATGGACCCCCAAATCGGGTTCATTACAATTTCCTTATTACAGTATTGTTCACAATTTTTATAAAAATATGTATTATTGAAAAATAATTTAGTGGCGGGGGGATGTTTTGTTTTGTTTCTTTATTTTAAAACAAAAAAAATAAAAATAAAAAATAATTATTGGTGGGCGGAGCCAACAACCCCCCACCCACCCTTCTCTTCTTAACTAGTGGTAGGGATTACTGTAGCAGTCCTGCTATGACAACAGTAGGTATTGCTTATACAGGACTTGCTACAGCCATAGCAGGGCCTACTACGATGACCCTTTTTTAGCCAGGCCAATGTCCCTTTAAATGTGCCATTACTATTTTTATTTTTATTTTTTTTGTTATTAAAAATTTTGATTAATAAAAAAATTATTATTAATTTTAATATTTTATTAATAATAATTTATAATTTATAAATTATTAAATATTTTACAATTTAGTAAATGTCTTAATTAAAGTTGGTTTTTTAAATCTGAAATTAATTTAATTTAGTTTATTTATTTTTTTGATAGGTAAACAACCAAAGCCTTTGATTATATTAATTTAATAAAAATAAAAATATAGCTAAGTATCTCCATTCAAATGGGCACTGGTAGGAAAGAATGAAGAAGAAAACCTCCAGTCTTGCTCGAGACTGACATAGTCCCCTGTTATTACATTATTAAAAGGGGCATACCCCAGTTACCAATTTCCAATTTTTGTTGTTGAGTACAATAAAAATGATTGATTCCTTCTTTGAATTATACAAGCTCCAATGATATCTCTAATGATCATTTGAACTATTTAGTGGCTGAGGTGAGAGTAACCACTTTGAACAGATCTATTTATACTTTATAGTTGACTCTTATTTTGCAATCCTTAATGAAGTGGCAACACCTTGCTAACCTGTTGATCAATCATGCAACCAAGAATGAACATCAGTACTGTTAGTTAAAAGCATCTATTTAGATATCCCTAAATTCTTGGCTAGAGATTCCTATGTTTCTTTCCTTTAACATTATAGCAAAGATTACTGATCAATAGGATATTTTATGAATGTTCTCATTTAAATTTTGACATAATGTTCACCTATATTACAAACTCGATCCTAATAGTGTTGATTAGTTTAAGTTCTTTGTCAGTAAATTTGAATCCCTCTTAAAATAATTATTTAGCTAAAAGCCTTATACTTAATTCTAAGGCTGTGGTTTCAATCTGGTGATCAATAGTTTCCAAACAATGAATAGGAATCCTTCCCTTACATGTCAATTTAATGCCAGATCAATTAACATGGTATGAATTTGTTCACTTTATAATTGATTCTATAGGATCCTATACTAATAAAGTATGCTTACACTATCTTTTGAATATCAACTAACCCCTTGCTAATTGATTTAAATCAGCAAACACTACTCAAAATTGAACCCAAGATTAGTTTAAATCATGATCGTCTCTCACATTCTAGTATCAAGAACTCTATCACATCTAAACAATTAACCCAAAGAAAACAAGGCTTGTTTATCCAACCATTTCATAATGTAAGTAAATCATCCTTGAAATTTTTAGCCATGGCGATAAATCAAACACCATTCTAATGATGCAAAAATCAAGAAATAAGCCCAACACATTGATGGAGATAATAACATTTATATGTATTTATAATGTCCAGTATTTACAAAAATAGTTCTCTGGAGAAGGAAGAGCTTGAGCTTCTATAAACTGCTACCATACTATAAAACCTAACTCTATATTACATCTAAGCACAAAATCCATAAAAACTCAGAGTATAATGGGTTGACGATGTAAAAAATGAGTAGAATATTGTCCATGACATAGAACTAGACACTAGTAGATGCCCTAACAAAAGCCTATTAAACCAAAAACCTAAATGTCTGCTTACATTAATTACAAACTTATCAGAATAAGTAGCCTTTAAAACAACATAACCCTAACCCACACACCTAAAAAGACATAACCTCAAAGTCCTAATTTGAGCTTCCCTCCATACATATATCAGGGTAAACAAGAAAAAACCTCCAACCAATATCTGAGATGATCAATATTACCAACAACACACTCCAGGGAACTCCAACCAACTTAAACTGCCTTTTGCCATAACACGATGATGATTTCACTATGTCCTTAGGATTCTCTATTTGAAAGTTTGGCAGGAATTCGAAGCTGCTCTTTTCCTTGCTAGATTTTTTCGTGTTCGAAATAAAAAATTCCAAAGCTTCCAAGTTATCAAACTCCACTCCCCAGTGAATATAGGAATTAAAAATGCTGAGATAATTCCTGAGCCAGGCTTTGCTATGCTCTTCAATGATCCCTCTCCATCTGAGGAGGAAGTGAATACCGGCTTCCATTTTTGGCCACACCTAAAAAAATTAGGTCATTATTGTTAGTGTGAATAATTTATTACTATTTACACTTTACTTAAGTTTACTTAGCTTAAATGCATAATTATATTAGTTTTCATGTAGACACCTAGGAGTATGTGTACTCATATGAGTTGTCTTGTTGACAACAAGAGTTAGCAACTCATTTTTAGCACGTGGTGTCTACAACATAGGAGTTTGCATAATCAACTAATTTTTCATGTAGACAACATAGTTGTTCACACTCTAATTAAGCACATGATGTCTACAACATCTTTTTATGTGATACACCTATGTAAAGCTTATCCTCTCATCATCACACAAACTACTGTGCTCAATGGAAGATAATCCACTCTTGGTGGACATGTGCTTAGTTGTGAGGCTTATCACTTTGCTAACTTCTAGTCATTCTAGAGGCCTTCATATAAAAGCACTTCTAGTGTACATGCACATCAATTCATTCTCATATTTTTATTATGATGATACATCATTTGGTCCATATTGTGCTTTGTTCTTGAACTTCTTGATCTTGGTGTCATTTTTCCTTGAGGAAAATTCTTACAATTATCTTGGATAATAAGAGATGGATGTCTCAGTACAATGGCCAATTCAAAACTCCCTGGAGGATACACCATATAAAGCTCTGGCAGGGGAATCTTATGCTTATTATCTATACTCCTAACAACTTCTTCAAGCCCTACACACCAAGTTAGATTGAAAATATTATAACATAGTCTTATGCTTGCCCACCTCTCCACTTTGGATCTGGCCAAACAATGTATATGTTAGGATAAACCACAGATAGAAATAAAAACTACATGCAAATATAACCAATAACAAAAAATAATAGATCACATAGAAATGAACACAAGGCACCAAGATTTAACGTGGTTCACCCAATCCCTGGGCTACGTCCACCAAACAACAAGTCCGATCTTATTACAATCCAGTGATTACAACCTGATTACAATCTGTAATCCCTTACAGCTCAATACCACCACAAGAACCAATTTTGCATCACAACATAATGAAAATACCTAACCCTAAACCCTTTTATACAAGTATTTTATCTATTTTAGGGTTACAACATGTCGGCCATAATATGTCAGCTACAACATCGACCATGGCCCAAAAATCTTACAGTATGTACAGTACTTTCCTGATCAGTCACCATAATCTAATAGTATAAAGGAGTTGAAAATATTGCGTTTGGTTCTTCAAGATAAGTCATAATTGAAAACACCCTCCCCTAAGACATGCATGATAGAAATCCTAGTCATATCATCTATCAAATTTAAGAGGTGATTCCATCTTTCTAGTTTTACATTGCCTCTGAAAGCCATGGTATGAACCTATGAGGAATGAAATAGACTCATATTTGTTTCCATTCTAATAATGAAGCTAAAACAGACTCGGCATGGACAAGACAATATACGCCAGAGATACCTAGCCAGTTTTAAATAGAAAACTAAATCTCATTTGAAGGATCCAGAAGCAACTATATTTTTTGCCATCATCACCTGATGTCAACTAGATGACACTGAATAAATTGGTAATAAGATATGGCCTAGTGTCACATAATGATGATAAGAACATGGGAGAAATGAAGTGCCTGAACATATTAATAAACACCCATGCCTCCAAGCATTAAATTAGGAATATAGATTAATAGTTATGACTTACTATTTCCTAATTCATACATAGACTTCCTTTCATAGACGTTCGAGTTATTGTCTAACTGTTTTATTTTTTGAATTAAAAAACCTTTCTTTTTTAATTAATTATTTTCAAATTACCTTTTGATTCTTTCAAATTCTTGATTTGTAGCTATAAATTTTCTCCAACTAACCTTTTGATAAGTATGCAGGACAAATGTTCCAACAAGTATACAAGTTGCATTTTGCTAAATATATGAATTTTACGTATATGTATTCTTGAGCCAACCTTTGTACCCATATAGAAATAGATATCTAAAGGAAATTCATATGAATCCTTAATCTTTGACTACTCTTCCAAAGCTAATTTTGCTAATTAGAGTAGGTTTTCCTAATCCCTTTATATAAGTATGGCTATTCAATTCCTATTTAAATTATTAATCCTTATAGATTAAAATATTTTTTCTATTAGCGCCCTTATTTGCTAGCTGATCTACCTTTGTGTTACCTTCATGGAAGATATGAAGAATTTGAATATCTTTGAAGCAGTCCATAATATTTAGTACTTCTTCCAATTTAGATTTTATAACCCAATCAGGCATCTTTCTTTTCCTAATGGAATTTATTACAATCTCTGAATCTCCTTCAATAATAAGTTTTGATAAACCTAGGTTTAGGAAAATTTGGAGACCTTCTTGCAAAGCTTCTAGTTCAACAAGGTTGTTAGTGGTTGATCCTATGGATTCAACTCTTTTGGCAATCCACCTACCAGAATCATTATTAATTATACATCCTATTCTGGTAGTATCTGGATTGCTTCTTGAGGTTCCATCAAAATTTAATTTGGTCCACCCATTTGATGGTAGGATCCATCTACATTTGTCCCTCACCTCTTTTTTCTTATTTTTATAAATAAGTGGAGGATTAATTAGGTTTTTCCAATTCTTTTTCATTAATCCATCCCATAATGGAAATGATCCTTCCTCTTTCTGGGTTTTCCTTAGGTAAGAGTTTAAAGTTTCAACTATACATGCCTTGATTTTTTTATTAATCTCATCTTCTGTTAGGTCCTTGTCACAAAATATTCTTTTGTTCCTTTCTTTCCATACTTCCCACATAAGGATAGATGGACAAATTTTCCATAATTTACTATATATACATTTACTACTATCTATTGGCTAGCCCTTAATAAAATCATCTAGGAATTCTAGCATAGGGGTGGTACAATCCAACATATGTCTAAGCCAATCCCAATAATATTGAGTATATGGATATCTATATAAGATATGATCAATATTTTCACTGTCATGCTTACATATCACACATCTTGGTGGTCCCTCAATACTCATCTTACTGAGTCTATCAGTAGTTAAGATCCTATTTTGAGATGTCATTTACAAAAGAAACCTTCCTTTAGTAGACAAGACGAATCCCAACAGAGTTTAAGTGGGATGTTCACTTCTTCCCATCTTTGGGAATGAGTGATAACTCTATATCCATTTTTAACACTATACCTACCATCTTTTGAAGCTACCCAAATGAGCTTGTCATTTCTCTCTAATTGCTTTATTTTCCTTTTTTGAATGATTTTTTCGTATGCCTTTTTTATTGTTGGCTCCATGTTTATATTCTCCACCGATATCCATTCCCATCTTATAATTCCATTAACAACTTTTTTAGTTTTGTAATTGCTGACCTTACTTCCCTAGAGTTTAACTAATAGCTCTTTGATGCTAGCTGGGATCCCCATGCTATCTATTGATGGGTAATCATCTTATGAATCCTCCCAAAAGAGAGCTTCATCACCATTCCCAATATCCCATGTAAGATATTTACTAATAAGGGCTCTATTTTTTGCTATAAAATTCCAACTTTTGGATCCTTTAGGAAGGGTCCTCATTCTAAACATGGAATAGGGATCATTTGCATTAAGGTATTTATTATACATAATTTTAGCCCATTTATGATCCCTTTCTACAAAAAGATGCCATGTAAGTTTAGCCCTTAAAGCTTCATTTTCCTAGCTTAAGTTTTTGATACCTAAGCCTCCTAATTCCTTTGGCTCACATAAATTTTCTCATTTAATAAGCGCTAGTTTTTTATGTTTGTTAGTGTCATTCCAAAGAAATTTTTTGAGTTTTTCCTCAAGCTTCTTATTCGTACTTTTTGATATGGGTAAGCAGGAAAGGGGACATGTTGGGAGGGCAGATAAAACTACTTTGAACTTACTAACTTTACCCACTTTGGTGAGCCATTTATCTTTCCACCCTCCTACCCTTTTATCCATTCTATCAAGGATATTATGCCATCCTTTGTTAGTTTTATTGCCTTTTCCTATCTCTATTCCTAAGTATTTACATGGAATGTACCTCTTTTATACCCCATAATGTTAGAAATCTATTTTTCCATTTCAGGTTTGGTGTTAATGAAAAATATTTATGATTTTTCCGCATTCACTTTCTGACCTGAAGCTTCCATATATTGTTGAATAATCATCTTAATGTTTAAGGCCTCATTTATTGTACTTTCTCTTCGTAAAATTGTATCATCTGCATATTGTTGATGGGTTATATTAGCAACATTCTCGGTTACAGTAATACCCCTAATTTTTCATCACAGTATGCTTTTGTAATAGCTCTACCAAAGGCTTCTGCCATGATAATGTATAGGAAAGGGGATAGTGGATCTCCTTGTCTTAAACCTCTAGATGTGTCAAAGAAGCCTTTAGGGGTCCCATTAATGAGAATTGATGTTTTAGATGTAGAGATGCATTGGTAGATAAGATTTATCCATTGGTGAAAGAATTTGAAAGCTTCTAAGGTTTTACATAAAAACCTCCAGTCCATCATATCATATGCTTTCTGCATATCCAATTTGATGAACATGCTTGACATTTTATTTTTATTTTCCAAGTGTAATGTTTCTTGAATAATGAGTATCCCATCTAGTATTGATCTTCTTGGTACAAAACCCATTTGTTCTTCTGATATAAGCTTAGGAAGAAATGCTTTCATTCGATTAGCTAAAATTTTGGATATGATTTTATAGATGGTGTTGCAAAAGGCTATTGGTCTAAAATTCTTTAGGTTTTTAGGATCAACTTTTTTGGGTATCAACATAAGAAAAGTATTATTAATTTTTGATAATAATGATCCCCCATTTCTTGATGCCTTAATGGCTTTCCAAAGATCAGTTTTGACAATATCTCAACACTTTTGATAGAAGAAGGCTTGGAAACTGTCTGGTCCTAGAGAGCTATCCAAATTCATGTTGAATAACACAGATATGACTTCTTCCAAAGACATGGGTGAGTTTAATGCTTTATTATCTTCTATAGAGATCACTTTTGGCATAGTTTCCAACATTTTTGCTTGAGCTATCATGTTCAAACTCATAAAATTATTTAATAAATTCTTAAAATGATCTACAAAAATCTTTGATATACTATCAGGATTCTCAGTGATAGTGCCTGAAGTGTTTTTAATTTTAATAATTTTTCTTTTAAACTTTGTTAATTAGTGTGCTATTATGAATTTTTTTTGTGTTACGATCTCCCTCTTCCAACTATTTTTCTCTTGATTTTTACCTCCAAAAGACTTCTTCCTTTGCTAGAACATTTTCTTGTTTAGCAAGGAGCTCTTTTTCTAGAAAGAAGTTTTCATTGTTCATACCTTTTTTAATTAATTTTGTGTTTAATTTCTTTAAACTTTCTTCTATGTCTAGTTTTTCTTTAAATATGAGTAAAAGCACAAACCTGTGTCACCCTTTTACAAAGGAAAAGGCTAACAAAATTATAATTATTCACCTTCAATGACATAAATATTGTATTATTATTTAGAATTTGAAAATTAAGTAAACTAATGAAATGTGTAGAAATGGATGTAGTTTAGGATTATAATTTTTAATAATTATTTAGAAAAAGAAATGATATAATTTCCTATTTTTTAAAGATAACTTTTTAGTTGCTAAAAAATGCTGGAAATTAGGGGTCTAGTTCCCACCACAAAAGTACATGGCAATAAAATTATTTCCCTTTGATCTTAGATTATGTTATAGATAGCATATGTAGCTAGAATTTATTTTGTTTAAATTGTCTTTAGACCTATATTTTCTCTTTCATAACAATTCAAATTTCAACTTATTCAAATCGATAGTTTTCATTTCCCACCAAATTTTTCAAAATAAATCTATTCCAGCCAAAAAAAATATCATAGATTCTTGAAGAGAACTCTCTCATCTAGAACATAGTATAATTTTTAAATTTTTCTGATATGATTTAATATTTTTTTCTTTCTCAAAATTGACATTTTCTCGAGTGTTAAAATACATACTTGTAGATTTTTTAAATTATAATATACTATATCTAATTAAAACACTATGAAATATATATGAGAATATTCTTGACTTTGAGCTCTATGAAATGGTGTTTATATGTTATTGAAAAAAAAAATCATTAAAAAATACTAAGAGTTATTGAAATGTCATTTTTCTGAAATAATTTTATTTCTTTAGTAATTGGATGCTAACTACTATAAAACATGCATTTAATAGACATTTTCAATTGGAAAAGTGTAAGACCATATATAACTTATCTAGAATAAATTTATTAAGATCATATCTTTGAACAAAGTTGACTTTTAGATAGAAATACTCAAATTCATTCGTTTTGATAAGTCAGCCTGAAAGGTCGCACAACTTTGTACTTTCACCCATTTATTGTTGAAATGTTCTTTGTTCCACTTCAATATATTTTCTTTAAGCATTTTCATCTTAGATACAAATATATACATTTTGGAACCTTTAAAATTGTCTTGATTCCACCATTCTCTAATGAGATTAGTATTTAACTTTTGTATAAAAACCACATTTTTCACATTTAAAAGGGTTTTTGGTAGGTTTATGGGGTTCATTAAATTCAATCCTGACTAGATAGAGATCTGATCTTGCTATGGGTAGGATTGAGGCTAGAATATCAAAATCTATTCTTCTTAGTTCTCCTTTGAGGAAGAACCTATCCAATTTCTTTGTGATATATGAGAAATTTTTCCTTCTATTATTCCAAGTGTACTTACTATTATTAATAGGGATATCAACTAGGTTATTAAGGTCTATCCATTTTATAAATTCCAAAGATACTTAGGGAATTTGCTGGATACTTCCAAATTTTTCATCTATATTCGTGATAGTATTGAAATCTCCACCTATAAGAATAAATTCATTGCTATGATTTTGTAGTGCCTGCCCCTGGTTCGAATTTTGTTATCATTGTTGAACTCTTTTAGAGCTAGTTTTATGTTATTGGTTAGCAGTATTTTTTTGAGATTATCAAATATTGTGCTATGGATTCAGTTTATTATGTGATGAGATTACTTAGACTCTACATTTCATGTATGTATGATGATTATTTTCAGTGTTTACAGTTATTAATGATGATTAGTAAGATGATTTATTATCATATGTGTTTTTTTATGGATACTTACCCCATACTTGCATGTGTATGGTGTGCGTGTTTGCTTTGCGTGTTTGCTTTTGTATGACGTGTCTAATGTGGTTAAGGAAGGGAGTCGTAGTCCCCTGCTAGTCGAACTGTTTAGTTTAGTATATATTATACTTGTACATGCATGGTTTTTATGCAGGTTGTAGGTATCGGGTATCGACTTCCCTAAATTGCCAAGATGAGCGTACCCTATTACATTATCTCAATGATAAGAGAGGGGAGATAAATTCTCAAGTCCAAATCTCAACCCTTTAAGCCATTTGTTCTAATTGGAAAATTAGGACAAGTATCCAAGTTGAGTACCCTTCGAATACATCAGATGATGTAATTCGTGATATTAACCCTTGGTTTGATTTTGTATATATTTTGACTATGTTGAGTTTTCATATTTTTACCTTGTGAGTCCTTGGAGTATTTTCTATTAATTAAGCCTAATTAAAAGATTTAATTAATGGTTTAATTAAACAAAAAATTAATATGATATTTTAATATTTATTTTATTTAATTAATTTTAAAATTAATTAAATAAAATAATTAAATTTGAAAATAAAAGTTTAAAGTTTAAAGTTGGAATGTGACAATATTTATTTTAATAATAATATATTTGGAGCTCATTTTTAAATAAATGACTAAATAATATTATTGTTAAAGCTAATAAATATTTTAACAATAAAATTTTGGAAAATGAAATCTAAAAGTGAAAAATATATTTTAAATTATTAAAAGATTCTAGATTTCATGTAATTAAAATATAAATATATTAAGATTGAAAAGTGAAATTATTAAAGTTAGTGCATGAGATTTAATAAATAAATAAATTAAATTGGAAAGAGTAAATCAAATATTATTTTAATATTTGCTCACATAGGAGTTTGTGAATTCTCGAGAGTTGTCATGTAGACAACACAGGGGTTTGCACTCTAAGAATGCATAAGTTGTCTACACTTAGGAGTTAGCATTTTATTTGAGCACATGGTGTCTACAACCTTAAGAATTATCTAAAAGGTTGGAGAAGACCCATGTTTGGTTGTCATGCTTATCTTCTAGTTGTTTCTAGAGACATTCTAGATGCATCTTAGAGGCCTTTAAATAGAGGTTCTCCTAGTGTGTTTGGACAAGCTTAAATGAAAACTTAAATGAAAGCTTAAATGGAAGCTACAAGCTTCAAGCTAAAATGGAAGCTTCAAAACTTACATTCATTGAGAAGATCATATGCTTCTACATGCTCATATATTTTCTACTTGCTTCTATGTTTCTTCTAGCACTTCTAGTCACTTGGAGGATTTAGTTGGCTTGGATCTTGGAAGAATTGCGAATGATGGAGAAGGAAGGGATTTTCTATGGACTTCTGAGGCATGGCAGATTAGCATCAGTGTCCAGGTGCACTCGTGATATTCGCATATTCTTTTTGCACTATTTCTCTTCTTGTCTTCATCATGTCTATTATATGTGTCTGAATACTTCTTGTGAATGAATCTACAATTAAATTGAAATTTAGATATATAGAGTTGCAAAGAAAGCAATCGAGAACTCATTAGAAAACCTTAGCTTCAATTTAAGAAAGAAATTATATCTGAATCGGGTTTGGGTTCAAATTTATATTGTGAAATTAGATAGACAAGATTTGAAATTAAAATAGAAATTCTAAGTTGAAAATTTGAATGGTTAGATGTAATCTTTCTATCAAATTATATTTTCATATGTGTACTGACAAACCTATTAGATGGATGAATGGGTAAATTTAGAGAACAATTACCTTTTAGGAGAAATTTTTAATTCATCACAAATTGTCTTGTCGCTGCCCCTTGGATAGACCCGAACTCAGTCATTCATAACTTTTTATCGTGATCGAATTTATTTGATCGCTCTGGTCAGAAGTGGCGCAACTTGGCCCTCTCCAACATATTTCAATTTCAGCCTAATCCAACAATTCATTAGGGAGATATGACCCTCGTACTAGGACTGTTTTATTCAAGGATAGATATTTCTCCATTTCCTATAACCAAGAGTTCTTTATGCTTAAATTTCACAAAAATAATATATCAAAGCATGGAATGAATTAAAGATATTATTGCAATCTTCCCTTATTAGAATCTTATAAATATGCATTAGTTTTATATGGTTTATTATCTAATCTAATTAAATCAAATTTAATTAAGATTGGTTAATAGTAGAAGAAGTGTAATTAATTATTAGTCAATCTAAGTAAATAAATTTTTTAATGAGAGAAATTTAAAAAAAAGAAGATATTAATGATTTAGTTGTTATTCATTGATTGGTTCGAATATCAATTATTATAATTGAATATTGAAATTATTAGTGAGTTATTATTTATTAATAATTGTTAAGTTTAACAAATTATTAATGAAAGATAGTATGGATAAGTTTATATATAAATTCAATTAAGTTCAATCTAATTGAGATTAGCTAATAATTGAAGTATAGTATTAAGAATTTAGTTGAGATCAAATTAAGGGGGGAAAAATACAATGGAAATGAATTCATGTTATCATGAATGAAATTGTGATTAATGAAGTTGGTGATCATTATACTTAGAATCATCAAAGATTATTTTGGACAAATGATTACCTATTGATTATTGGTAAATCTTATCCGGGGAACAATTCTTAAGGTAGTTATATTTAATTTACTAATGACATCGTTGTTAGCAAAAACAATAAAGAATATGTTATCGTAGATTTATTTTAACTTGTTATTAGTTATTTAACTATTACTAATCCTAATGTTAATGAAATGGAATATAGTTGGTTGATAATTAGTTGAATCAAATGGGGTTTAACTGAATGATTATCAATAATAAGGATTTGTCAAGGAAAAGTTAGTTTTCATTGATAGAATGACGAATGTGGTCATTACAAAATTATTATTAAGATTTTCAATATAGCTTGTAATTAAATGGTAACAAGTTATTATTATTGAATTAGTGATATGATCATTTGAGTATTGAATTATAGTTGACTTTTATCTTACAGAATTCTAGTTGGTTATTAGTCAACTGATATTAATTGGAACATTGCTATGGTTATGATATTATTAATTAAATCAATTAATGAGAGTTAAATAGATTTAATTAATAATTAAGTTATGTAATAGAGATTTAATTGATATAATTCTTTTAATGAGATTGTAGAAATGTTGATATAAAGTTGATAGGTCTTATTCTTATGACTTGAATAATGACTTTAGATATTTTAATGGTGAAGATTTAGTAATATATAATTGAGAATTATTAGAATGATAAAAGGTCAAGGATTGTGAACTGATATTAATTGATCATTCTAATGAAGTTATAATCTCTTATTTGAAGAATGATAATTGGTCCTCTTATAATATAACGAAGTTTGATCCTAGAAAAGTTGAAAAGTTAATCAATTAGAATATGGATCATGGTTAAATATAAAAGACAATTTAATTAAAGGTCAATGATGATCAATTTAGTGAATATTTTTCCTTAAGTTATTCTTAGAATGTAATTCTTAATAATGAAAGGATAATGCTATTGGGGAACAATTGGGTTGACTTGTAAGTCAAATGATAAAACTTAAGACACTTGAAAATATACTTGCAAACAGAAAACTGGAAACCCCTACACATTATCCAACAATGTGAATTTAGTAAACCAAAACATGTGTTTGCATCGTGTATTCTCTATGCTTCCTGTTTTGGGTTTTGGGTTGACTAGTGTTTGTTGGGTGATGCGACGCGCTCCCCTGCCCACAGGTGGTTAATTATGTGGTGTTCCATGTTCACTAACAGTCATGGCTTTTGGTGCAACGGCAAATGGGCCCTACAATTGGTATCAGAGCAAGGTTGTCTTTTAGTTATCCTCTGCAGGAAAGTCTCACAGTTAAGTGGGAGTCTCACAGTTGAGTGGGAGCAATGGCAGATGAGGGTAAGTTGAGGGTTGACAGGTTTAATGGGCAGAACTTCCAGTTATGGAAGATGTAAATGGAAGACTATTTATATCAGAAGGATTTATGGAAGCCGTTGGAAGGAAAAGCCAAGAATCAGGGAACTATGTCAGAGGCTGAATGGGATCTTTTGGACAGAAAGGCACTCGGAAGCATTCGATTATGCTTGGCACCATCGGTGGCATTTAATATTACAAAAGCAAAGACGACGAAAGATTTGATGAAAACCCTAGCGACACTGTATGAAAAGCCCTCCGCTTCAAATAAGGTATTTCTCATGAAGCGTTTATTTAATATGAAAATGGCAGAAGGTGGATCTATTGCATATCATTTAAATGAGTTTAATACTATTACTAGTCAATTATCTTCTGTGGGTATCAATTTTGATGAAGAAATTAGGGCTCTCTTGATTTTGTGTTCTTTACCTGAAAGCTGGAATGGCTTGGTAATGGCGGTGAGTAATTCTATTCCTGGATCTAGTACCCTAAAATATGATGATGTGATCAGTGTTATTTTAAGTGAGAAAACTCGTAGAAAATCCTCAGGTGGATCTACATCAGGAAGTGCTTTAAATGCACAAAGCAGGGGCAGAACGACTGAAAGAGGAAGTAACTCTGGAAATCGTGGGAAATCAAGAGGAAAGTCAAAGGGGAGGAGGTCTCAATCGAGAGGACCAAATGATTGTTGGTACTGTGGGAAACCAGGGCACAAAAAGAAAGATTGCTGGACTCGAAAGAAAAATGAAGGAGATAAATCAGATGGAGACAAAGAGGCAAATGTGGTAAGTAACAAATCCGAAGAGGATGCTTTGCTTCTGTCTTTAGAGAGTGTTGATGATTCATGGGTTTTAGATTCTGGTGCTTCTTTTCATGCTACACCTCATAGAGGTTATTTCATTGATTATGTCCAAGGGGATTTTGGGCTTGTTTATTTGGGGGATAATGAACCCTGTCAGATTGTTGGAAAGGGAAAAATTAAGATTAAGTTGCAGAATGGGAATCATTGGCTATTACATGAGGTAAGACATGTTCCAAAGCTGAGTAGGAATTTAATTTCAGCAGGGCAACTCGGTGATGAGGGTTGTGTAGTTACTTTTAATGATAAAAATTGGAAGGTTTCAAAAGGTTCCCTTGTAGTAGCAAAAGGTGTGAAAGTAGGCACCTTATATCTTTGTACAGGTCATATTGTTCCTTCTACTTTGATTGTTTCAGAGATAAATGAATATTCAGGAACAATTACTGCAGTTGAGCAGGGAGAACAAATAGCTGCTGTAGATTCTGATACAACATTGTGGCACAATAGACTTGGGCACATGAGTGAGAAAGGTATGAAAGTACTTCATTCAAGGAAAGTTTTACCAGGTCTAAAATGTGTGAATATGGATTTCTGTGAAAGTTGTGTGTATGGAAAACAAAAGAGAGTGAGTTTTGTAAAGACTGGGAAGGAAAACAAAAAGGAGAAATTAGAGCTTGTGCATACAGATGTATGGGGACCGGCTCAGGTATCTTCCCTTGGTGGCTCTCATTATTATGTTACATTTATTGATGATGCAACTAGGAAAGTATGGGTTTATTTCCTTAGACAGAAATCTGATGTATTTCAAACTTTTAAGAAATGGAAATGCTTGGTTGAAAATGAGACTGGTAAGAAATTAAAATGTCTCAGATCTGATAATGGTGGTGAGTATTGCAGTCATGAATTTGAAGATTATTGCTCCACTAATGGTATTCGTAGACAAAAAACTGTTCCAAGGACTCCACAGGAAAATGGAGTGGCTGAACGCATGAACAGGACTATAATGGAGCGCGCAAGGAGCATGAGGTTGCATGCTGGGTTGCCCTTACACATGTGGGCGGAGGCTGTCAATACTGCAGTATATTTGATTAATAGAGGTCCCTCTACTCCTTTGGGCTGTGGTATTCTAGAGGAAGCATGGACTGGTAAGAAGGTGAGTTATTCTTTTCTCAAGACCTTCGGTTGTGAAGCTTTTGCTCATATAGACTCTGAAAATAGAACCAAGCTAGAAGCTAAATCAAAGAAATGTGTCTTTGTTGGATATGGCATTAATGAATTTGGTTATAGGCTTTGGGATTTTGAAAATCATAAAATTATAAGAAGCCGGGATGTCATATTCAATGAAAAAGTGTTGTACAAAGATCTGTTGCAGCAACATGAGAAGAAAGAAGATGATTATGTAGTGCTGGATGATACTCCAAAAGCTGATGTTCCAGCCATTCCTCATGATGTGCAACAACTGCAACAACAAATACCACACACACCAGTGAATGTTAGATGGTCAACAAGGCAAATTAGACCTCCACAAAGGTTTTCTCCCTCTTTGTATTCTATTTTACTTACTGATGCTGGTGAACCTGAAAGTTATGATGAAGTTGTGCGGGTGGATACTAAGATTCAGTGGGAGTCTGCAATGAAAGATGAAATGGACTCTTTGTTGAAAAATAAGACATGGGATTTGTGCAAGTTGCCTGCAAGTAAAAAGGCTTTACAGAATAAATGGGTTTACAGGATGAAAGAAGAGGAAGGAGGTAAGAAAAGATTTAAGGCCAGGTTAGTTGTAAAAGGATTTGCACAGAAAAAGGGAATTGATTTTGATGAGATATTTTCTCCTGTTGTTAAAATGACTTCTATTCGTACTGTTTTAAGTCTTGTGGCTACTGAAGATTTGCATTTAGAGCAGATGGATGTTAAAACAACCTTTCTTCATGGTGATTTGGATGAAGAAATATATATGGCTCAGCCATAGGGTTTTGAGGTCAAAGGTAAGGAGAACTTAGTGTGCAAATTGAAGAAAAGTTTATATGGCCTGAAGCAAGCACCTCGGCAATGGTATCTGAAATTTGATAGTTTTATGCATGAGCATGGATATAATAGGTGTCATTCAGATTACTGTGTTTATTTTAAGAGGTTGGATGATGATAGCTACATTATTTTATGTTTATATGTTGATGATATGCTTATAGCTGGGTCTAACATGGATCATATTAAGGGGCTGAAACGCCAATTAGCACATGCATTTGCTATGAAGGATTTGGGGGCAGCAAAACAAATCCTTGGTATGAAGATTTGCAGAGATAGGAAGAACAGAACATTGACGCTATCTCAAGCTGATTATGTTGAGAAGGTGTTGCAACGTTTCTCTATGGAGAATGCTAAAGCTGTCAGCACACCTTTACCTGGTCATTTGAAATTGACTAAGGAGATGTGTCCCAAGACACAGGAAGAGGAGGATAAGATGTCCAAGGTACCCTATGCTTCAGCTGTAGGAAGTTTGATGTATGCTATGGTATGCACTAGGCCAGATATTGCACATGCAGTGGGAGTTGTTAGCAGGTATATGAGTCATCCAGGATTTGAGCATTGGAATGCTGTCAAGTGGATTCTCAGATATTTGAGAGGAACATCCAATAAGTGTTTACACTTTGGGGGCTCTACTACTGATTTACAGGGCTATGTTGACTCAGATTTGGCTGGGGATATTGATACCAGGCGGAGTACTATAGGTTATGTCTTTACTGTTGGTGGGGCAGCCGTGAGCTGGGTTTCTAGGTTACAGAAGATTAATGCTCTCTCCACTACAGAGGCAGAGTATGTTGCTGCTACAGAGGCAGCCAAGGAGATGATATGGCTTCAGTTCTTCTTGGAAGAATTGGGACATCCTCAGACAGATAATTATTTGTTCACAGATAGTCAGAGTGCCATTCATCTTGCTAAGAATTCAGCTCTGCATTCTAAGACCAAACACATACAGTTGCGGTACCATTTCATTCGGTCAGTTTTGGAGGATGGACAGTTAAAGCTGGAGAAGATACATACCAATGAAAATCCAACAGATATGTTGACAAAGGTTGTAACAAGGGAGAAGCTGAACTCCTCTTCAGCTTCAGTTGGTCTTTTAGACTAAATGTGAATAAAAGAACAATAGAGTCCATGGTGGTTTGATCCAGTGGGAGCCCCATGCGGTAGTTGTATTGCTACAGGATCAGTCTCCAAGTGGGAGATTGTTGTTTAGTGTGGAGCCTAATTAGTCCCCAAGTGGGAGATTGTTAGATTGTGGTGACTAATCAGGAAAGTACTATACATACTTCATAAATAGTAAAATTTTTTTTTTGGAAGTAGCCGACATGGTAGCCGACATATTATGGCCGACATATGGCCGACATGTTATAACCCTAAAGCGATTTAATACTTGTATAAAAAGGGCTTAGGGTTGGGTATTTATATATGTGGTGATACGAAATTGGTTCTTGCGGCGGTATTGAGCTGTAAGGGATTACAGATTGTAATCAGGTTGTAATCACTGGATTGTAATAAGATCGGACTTGCTGTTTGGTGGACGTAGTCCAGGGATTGGGTGAACCACGTTAAATCTTGGTGCCTTGTGTTCATTTCTGTGTGTTCTATTATTTTTCGTTATTGGTTATATTTGCATGTAGTTTTTTATTTTTGTCCGTGGTTTATCCTAACAAGTGGTATCAGAGCCTGGTTTTGGCCTGGTCATGGGTTCAAATCTCCCCGGTGCCTTCCCGACCCACGTAAGCACCTGGTATGCGCGTCGAGGGGGAGATTTTTGGGTGATGCGATGCGCTCCCCTGCCCACAGGTGGTTAATTATGTGGTGTTCCATGTTCACTAACAGTCATGGCTTTTGGTGCAACAGCAAATGGGCCCTACAGTGTTGACCAGTCCTAGGTTGTTACCAAAGGCTCGGGGGTTATGAGATGTGATGGCATGTTGATTTTATTTGGTCTCAATCTTTATAAGCCCAACCATGATAATGTGATTGTATGCTCTATGAAATGTTTGTATTTATTGTTTATATTTGTTCATCAGTCTTCATGTGTGAAGTTGAGATGTATGTGTATGAGACACTTGAGCTAATCATTTTTGAGTCATCGATCAGTTATCCTTGGATTATTTTCTAGTCACCCTGATGGGACTGAAATGTGGATTTATTTCTTGATGATTTCATGTTGTGACATGTTTGACTCAACCATTTTGGAGTCTTCGATCAGTATGATTTTGAGATATTCTTGGTTGCTTGTTGAGAACCAATGGATATGGTGATTTATTTTGAGATATATTTTGGTTATTGAGAACCAATGATTATTATGATTATCAGTGATGCCTTTAGTTGCCAATAGAGAACTGTTGTGGTCATGATTTTTTATGGGTGCTTTTTTAGATACTCATGGAGATTTGATGATTCTTATCTTGGAGATTTGATGATTCTTATTATGGATATTTGATGCTTTTATGCATGTTTGATGATTTTATTATGGATTATCTTTTGTGATTTGAGATTTATGATTCCATGAGCTTAGGGTAGGTAATCTACTTGTGTCGGAAAGTGGCTTGCAATGGGGGTCGGGGCCCTAAGTGGCTGCCAGGGTAACTCATTGTAAGTTTGGTTAATAAGTGATAACATTTACACACTAAATGGGGATTAAATGAACCTAAAAAGATAATTGTTTTGGTTCTTGCCCATTCCTTGAGCGCTTGTACAGGCTAGGATGGGAGTAGTGAGAACGTAGGGTTGCGACTTTGCATTCCGTAGTATGCCTCGTCAATATGAGCGGATACTAGTGGCCACATGAGATTAGTATGGATCCGTGGAGTTTAGCTAACTGCCAGGGTAACTTGTACATGATAAATGCAATGACACTTTCTCGCTTGCATAGTAGGTTTCCTACATGTCATTGTGTGCCTCTAGGAATTAGATGTCAATTTTGTGTGTGTTGGAACCCTTGAGTAGTATACTTTTAGGATTTTTGGACTTATAGAGATTTGTGCTTTGTGAATTGATATCCTATTTGGGACTTGAGATTATCTCTTTAGCATGGTGGGAGTGGACCACTTAGGTTCCACGCGGTCAGGTGGTAGTGTTTTTCCACTCTTATCATTTGAGATCCGTTTGAGATACTGTGGCTGGAGTATTCTTGGTTGGTATTTACCTTCATTATGTTCTTGGAGCATTATGATAGATAATATACCTTATGATGGATGTATTTACTGGTATGTTTCTTATATTGATGATTTGCATATGTTAGATGATGTTATCTTATGCTTTACTTTGCATGTTAGTAGGATGTTTTTAGGAGTGACATTCCTACTATGTTAATACCAATGATCTCTTCAGTGCTTTGGAATGTTACGCACAGAGGGATGGCTAGGATCCACGATGGTCTAATGATGCTATTTACGGTTGGGAGGAACCATGCACTTAGTTATTTATGTTTGTGATATATGGTTATATTTTGTGATGGATGTTTATAACTTTTGCAATGATGTATCATTTATGATATGTGGTTTCATTTACTTTACTTGCATCATGGATTAGTATTGGATGATGATGTTCTTTGTTTACATAGATGTATGTTCTTTTAAGCTTTTTCATACCTTGTAACATGTACAGTGAATGATTGAGCTAAACTGAAATCTAATTACAAAAGGACACTTGTATATTGTTTAAGTACATTGGATGTATCATTGTTATTTCATAAGGATGTGATGTTAGATGAATAGTTAATTTAGATGTGATTCAACGTTAAGGGATCTTTAAATAATGTAAGTTGTTATGTTATATTATGTTTACTTTCATTTGAATTGTTGCTATTGCTTCCGTTACTATGTATAAGTTGTGAATGGTTTATATTTCATGTTTTAAAAAAAAAAAATGTTTGGTAAACTTAGTGAAATTCTTTGGATCCCTTGGCGGGGCATTACAAATTTTTTATAAATAGACTTATTTCTTCCCATAATAGTTTTTTTTATCTTTGTTATGGATCAGACAATAGATGTTTATTAGAATTAATTGTAAGTTAGTCTTTATGCTTTTGATTTTGTTGCTCATCCATGAATTGTTTGAATTTATTATATTTATATTTACTTTCCTAGGATTCCAAATCATTCCTAACCTAATCCTCTCGATGTTCCTCTAGATTCATGTAAGTTGATGTTCCAACTAGCTAATTTCTTTCCTAGCTTAATTCCTTCTTCCTTATTCAATTTTGTTTCTTGTAACATTATAATTTTAGAATCAAATTGTTTTAAATTATGTTTTAGTAAACTTTTCTTGCTAGGTGCATTTAAGCCCCTAGTATTCCAGGTAGTGATCTTAATGCTGCTATGGAAGGTTCTTCACCTTCTTAGGTTTAAGTAACTAACTTATCTTTTGTTGGTTTTTTTCCTACCCATCTACTTATCTTAGTTCTTTCAGAGACTTCCTTCCTTTCTTAGCTTTTTGACTACCATTTTTGGGGGCGCTTACCCCTTCTTGATTCATCAAAATACCTAAATGTTCTATGTTCTCCTATACATTTACTACACTTTCTGATTGCTTACCTTCTTTTAGATCTATCTCTTCATTTTGTAATTCTATCATTATCCAATTAGCAAGATTTATCTGATCATCTATACTCATATTAACTGCTAAATCTATTGTATTCACGGTTCTACCCACATTTGTAGCATCTCCTTTTCCTGAGAATATTCTATCTTTGATTGACTATTCCGCTTTACTCCTCTTATCTTCATCCTCAATGATTAACAAATATCTTCTTAAATCTTCAAAAGTGTATGTATCTCCTCCTAGTTTCAAAACTCGCTAAATTAGTTCCTCTTTTTGTACGTTATTACTTTCATCAATATCATCATGGTTAAAAACTTGTATCAGTTCATATGTTAATAATTCCAAGTTTTCTTTTTGAGCTTCATCTGATATTGACATTTCCAAATTATCATTCTTTAACAACTCATTATTCAAGAAGTCATGAAAATCTTGTATTGGTATACCTTTTTATCTTACTTTGATCATTCTTTCTTACAATGTGCCCACTGAGATTATTAACTAGAGATTCTTGTGTTGTATTTGGTGTCTGCCAAAATTTGGTGCACTTCTTGACTACCTCTTTGTTGGCAACTATGGTCTCCTTTATAGACTCTTCTTTCTATAGCAATGAGGTCTCTAATGCTTCCACTTTGTGTTTATCCTTACTTCTCTTAGGAGATGCAATAGAGAAGAGACCTTCATTTTCAATTTCTTCAGGAGTGCTAATAGAGTTATCCAAAATATTTTTGTCTTGGGACCTAGGTTCTTTTCCTGATGCTTTTTCTTTCCAACCAATTTCTTCTGTAACCTCCACTATCTAAGCATTTTTTGTTTCGTGTTATTCCTTCTATATCTGTTTACTGTCTTTTTCATCATAATATAAGTTGTCTTAAGTTCTATTTTTTCTCCATCTCTTCTATTGATACCTTGATTACTTTGATCTTCATAGGTCAGATCATTTCCCTACTATGGATTAGTGCCTTTATTTTATTTAATATCTAACAAATCAATCATTTCTTTACTATTATCTGATATTAAAGACTTTCCCTTTTATTTATTTTGCACTTCTTTTTCTTTTGTTTCTTGTAAATTTTCTATAATTTATTTCTAATCTTTGTCTCTGATATCATTGATTGTAGTTATGACTGTTGTTTTTTCTTTATGTGTTATACCAACTTTCAATTTTGCATCTATTTTCCTTGTTTTAAAATAATTTCACTTCCCCTAAAATTCTTTTTTATTCCTTATACACATCATAGGGAATATGTCTTTAAGATCAAAAGTTGGTTGTATAGTTTTAAATGTGATCTTTATTCCATTATTTAATTTGATTATTTTAGAGATTTTTCCTTCAAATCTACAAGAATTTAAGATATAGATAGATCTATTGTTTATTACCTTAAAAGGTTGGATTTTAGGAGTATTAATCTCACAGTTAATAAAAAATTTAATGTTATTATAGTATTTGTATGAAGCGTTTATTCCTATAAGGTTCCCCATTGATGAACCTATATTCCTAATAATCTCTAAATGCAAAAGTTCTGGTGGGAGTGAATGAATTAAAACCCAAGTTCGAATGGAAAAGTTTATTAATTCTTCTTTAAAATCTGGTATCCACTCAAAGAATTTAACAACATAACCCTTAAAATAGCAAACAAAGATAAAGAGAAAATTTATTTTGACATTTTCATCCCTACACTAAATGTACATTACTCTTTTATAATGGTGAGATATACTTACTTGGTTTTGACAAAAATCTTGGAGCCAATTAATTAGATTGATCATATCTTGTTTTGGCCCATTCCATAGTGCAAAAACACTGACATTCTTGCATTCATACCACCACTCTTCATTGCCTTGATTGCTAATGATCAATATCTTTTCTTTAGCTTTAATATTGGATTGAGCAACCATTTGAAGTTGATCTAGGTAATGAGAGGGAGAATTGGGTAAAATATTCCTATGATGAGGGGGAATATATGTTTTAAGAAGGTTACGAGATGGTTTGAACTATGATGATTCAGGTTTACAAAGATGTGCCTCATGGATTTTGGGGGAATTCACATAAGGTTTATCAATGAAACCTGTCTGCTAGGAATACATAGACATTCTTTTGTGGGAATCATATTTGGTATGGTTAAAAAAATGGAATTGATTGTTAAGACTATCAATAGAAAAAATGATATTAGATAGAAAGCTTTTTTGGGCCAAAGAGTTATTGAATTTACAAAGATCATTACTATTATCTATTTGCTGATTAAACATAATCTTACTTACCTAATTCATGATAGGAGCATTTTGTTTTGAAAATCTCTAATCCTAGCTAATATACCCATTTGGATTAATCACTCTCTAAACCCCTAACTTCTCTACATATTTCTCCAAACAAATTTGATTAGTGGTACCTGATGTAATATTGATGATCTTGTGATTGAGATTCTTGTCATGTACATTCACATGTTCCAAATCATTTGGCTTAGCTAGGGCCGAAAAAACATTATTTGTCTTTACTGCATATCTCAAGTTTGTAGAGAAAGAATGGATGAATGGACGGTTTCCATTGTATCATTTCCCATTGTTATTTATTTGGTGCTTTGGTAGAGAAGGATGTATTAAGGTCAATTCAAACCACAATTTTTTCACAATGTCATACGAAAAACCATCCATGTCTTCCTACAACTCCCTTCAAATTTCATAGATCTGAAACAGAGGTGAAAACTCAAGGAAATTGATCATCTTCAACTAGAAATTGACAATTCTATGTCACAATCCCAAGTCTCTAACACACCAAATACCAAATCACCAAAATAAACTCAAAACTAGGAAATCCAATTAGATCGAAAACAACTTCTTTGGAGATTACAAATCTAAAACTTGAACGAATACATGTAAAAAATCAACAGTCCTGATTTCTCTTTGATGGTTTCATGTACTTGATTTTTATTGTAGTATTAATTTCACTTATTTGATTGCTATTTTTTCACAGAATTATTTGATTGTTGACCGAGCTAGCAAATTTTATTCTTCTAGGAAGTCTTGAAATTAATTTAATTAATATCATTATTAATTAATTAATTGGTTATTGGATGTAATTGGGAATTTTAAATAAATTTATTTTATTATTATTAAAATGAACATGGTTTTAGTAAATTATTATTTTATTAATAATTATTGATTATTATTTAATAATTATTATTTAATTTGTTCTATAATCCTAGTAGAGACATGATTTAGTGATTTAGTGATAATAAGTTGATTCAAAATTTAAAAGTGAGTGTGGGTTCTTTTATTTTGGAAATTTGTAAACTTTATCAAAATGAAATGAAAACTAGAACCCTAGTTGTAAATGAAAACTTTATCAATATATCATGTTTGTAAAGACAAAATCTATATATGTATGTTTATTGGATCTTGTATTTTGGAAACAAATTGAACTATGAAACAATTTTAAAACCAAATTTATATGTTTACCAAAGGCTCGGGAGTTATATTTTGTGATGTCATGATGATGTTTTGATCTTGATCTTTTATACTCAACCATGATAATATGTCTTGTATGCTCTATGAGGAGTTTTGATCTATTGATTGTTATTGCTTTCCAATGTTCTTGTGTGAAACTGAGGTGAATGGTGTGATCTATCTAATTTAACCTTTGAGTCTTCAATCAGTTATTTTTTGGATTGCTTTCTAGTCGCTTGTATAAGACTGAGGTGTTTGTTTTATTTTGTTCTTGGTGATGTCATGTTATGATGTGGATTGGCTTATGTGTACTTGCTTTTTGATTAGTCATGTTAGAATGATTGTATTGGTGAAAATTGTGATTCTTTGATTTGTACTTTTATGAGCCTAGGGTAGGTAATCTGTATGTGATGTAGGGAAGTGGCTTGCAATGGAGGTCAGAGCCATAAGTGGTTATATAGGTAACCAATTGTAAGTTGTTTAATAAATGGAAA
This sequence comes from Cupressus sempervirens, assembly GCA_028749045.1. Classification (NCBI taxonomy): domain Eukaryota; kingdom Viridiplantae; phylum Streptophyta; class Pinopsida; order Cupressales; family Cupressaceae; genus Cupressus; species Cupressus sempervirens. The sequence goes on along the minus strand of CM053786.1, from coordinate 723,492,772 downwards.
AACTATATTAAATGAGAGTAAAATTAATTAACAAGAGTCGTGATTTTTTTTCCTCGCCCATACCTCAAGTGCTAGTACAGGCTAGGATGGGAGTAGAGAGGATGCCTGGTTGTGACCTTGAATCATTAGTATGCCTTGTTAATACAAAAAGATACTAGTGCCACATAAAGTCACTAGGGGGCCAGAGGATTAAAAGACTAGCCAAGTAACCTTAGAGTTGGCTCGTGAGGTGACACTTGCCCACTTGCATAATAGATTTCCTACATGTCAATGTTGCCTTTGGTTTTAGATGTCATTTGTATATTGGTACCTTTGAGTTAGATTTCTTTTAGGTTTTTCTTGACTTAGATGTTGGCTTTGACTTTTGACTTTGTTATCTTGTTTGGGACTTGAGACTATCTCCTCAGCGCGGTGGGAGTGGACTTTTTTGGGTTACCATGAGGTCAGGTGGTAGTGCTATTTTCTTTTACCATTGAGATCTATTAGTTTAATTGTCATGGATGGAGTTCCCTATTCTACATCTCTTTCATTTTATTCTTGTGTACTGTGATGGATGGTTAAACCTGTAGTATTATATTTTTTTTGTGAATCTTATGAGATGTTGTTGTCATCTATTTTTATGATGTATATTTTTTTAGCCCTTCATACCCTATGACCTATACAGTGGATGAAGGTGCATTATGATTATTGCCAAGTGGCATTCAAGATAACTATATATTATTTAAATGGAATCATACTTGTACATTATTCTTTTATGTGGATTTACTATATATTGGATTTAGTGTTAATTAAAATTAAATGTGATTCATCATCATGGGACCCTTAAGAGTTGCAACCTAATTATGTGATGTTATTTGAGTGTATGTTATTGCTTTTTCTGTTCTATTACTGTTGTGTATGTTATCTTTGAAATTTTTTTTGGAAAACTTAGTAAAACTTTAGGTTAACTTCTTTTGGGTTCGTTGGTGGGGCATTACATCCAGTATCAGAGCCTGAGTTTCTACATTGGAAGCTTTGGGTATATTGGAACGCTACTAGTTGCTAACTAGTTGAATTAAAACAAAACTTGAACTAATATATATATATATATATATATATATATATATATATTACAAACTTGAACTTCAAACTTAAACAAAACTTAAACTGTTATGTATCTATTACAAACTTGAAACACTTGAACTTCAAATTGAAACATACTTAAACCAAGAACATGGTAAGCTGAATTAAAATCTTGTACCATTCTTATATGTGTGCTTTATAAAAGTATGCTCTTATGGTTGTTTTAGCATCTTGTTTTTCTTGGATATTATTGTAGGATGGTAGTTGGGATGAGATCAATAGTTAGAGGTCATGGGTGAGGCAGGAATGTTAGTGTGCATAAATCTGCCCATGAAGGTCCTATCCAAGAGGAGAACATGGAAGTGCACCATAGTGAGCATCAGGTCGATTTAGAGGAAGTTGACTTGCAATAGATGATGAAGATCAACATGGATCACTTACCTCCTCCTCAAGGTGCTGATCATCAGGAGTCACACCATGTGGGGAATGAGGAAAGGCATAGGTCTAGGAGTCCTTAGAGGGACCTTCACTTTGTTAGATAGAGGTTAGTCATAGCTAAGCAGATGAAGGACCTTCAGAGGTCCAAGATCAAAGCTTTCAATGGGCTAGGTTTAGGTTATGTAGTCAAGCAATAGCTTAAGGCTCTAGATAGGTGGTTTTATATTTAGGACTTTGACTCTAACATCAAAGCAAGGTTTGCCATTACCAAACTCAAACTCTTTGGGGCCACTTGGTGAGACATCGAAGAGAAGAAGTGGGGTATAAACATGAACACCATTACATGGGAGTTATTCCTTAAGAACTTTTGTGAATGTTTCCTACCAAAGGAATGACACCAGTAAAGGGCTAATGAATTTCATAACCTGATGCAATTTACTTTGATCGTAATAGAGTATGAGTAGATATTCTATGAGCTCATGCCTTATTCTAGAGCTAGTGAGAATTCACCACTGATAGTTCATCACTTCATTCGAGGTCTAAAGAACCATCTTATTGGAGGTGTAAAAGTTTTCAAACCTAAAACTCTCAAGGATGTAGTACATCAATCTATCCTAGTAGAGTAGAGCATTACCTTTGGACATGGTGGCTTTTTAGGAGCACTTGTAACCTCAAGGTCCAAAGATAATTAGGGAGTGAGTAGTGGCAAGAAGTCTCCTTTTTCTAGAGGTAATCAACAATAGCATCAAGGAGGATCATATCCTTCAACGCAGAGAGGTGGTGATGGTCATTATTTTAGGAATGCTCAGTGCAATAAATTCAACCAATTTGACTAGTCATCATAGAATACTAAGTCTTTTGCTAGTGGGAGTAGTTTTCAGCAATCTGACACACTTGGAGACATGGGTAGGTTGCAGAGGGTGTTCTCAATGGAGTCATATCCTCCTGGGGGGAAGGGTCCAATGGGACCTGCACAATAAGCAATTTTGTTCTATCTTTTGTGTAGGCTTCTAGGAGTAAGCCTAAGTCTAGGGGGGTGGACGTAATGCCTACCCCTAGATTATTTATTTTATTTTATTGTTGAGCTCTTTTAGGCACTTTTTATGCTTATGCTTGATGGTTAGTGACATTGTTTTCTAGATTTTTGGATGTTGTTATATATATATATATATATATATATATATATATATATATATATATATATATATATATAGAGAGAGAGAGAGAGAGAGAGAGAGAGAGAGAGAGAGAGAGTTAGTTATTTTATCTCATGATTGTTCGATGATGATATAAATGTTCATGTAGTGATTTTCAATTATTTAATGATGTTAGTTAGATGAATGATTTATATGTGTTTTCTATGGATACTTACCCCATACTTGCATGTGTATGGTGTACGTGTATATTTTATTTATGTTTGACAATCTTGATGTGGTTGAGGAAGGGAGTCATAGTCAAGTGCTAGTTAGGATCTACACGATGCACCACTTCCTGTCATTACCTATCTAGTTTAGAATAAATGTGTATGTACATGCATGGATTTTATGCAGATTGCACGTACTAGTTATTGACTTCTTTGAATCACCATGATGGAGCATACCCTATTAGAATATGTCAATGGTAAGAGAGGGGAGATAACTCTTGAGTCTGAACCCTATCCTTAAACCATTTGTCCTAAAATGTAGAGCAAGAGTCTGAGTTGTCTACCTTCAAAATTCATCAAGTGACATAAATCCATGATTATGACCCTTTAGTTTGATCTAGTTTTCTATACTTTGTTATGGGAATTCATTTTTAGTCTTGTGGGTCTTTGGTGTATTTTTCTATTATACTAAATCAGTTTAAAAGAATAATTAATGATTTAATTTAATGAAAATTTTATTAAGAAAATTCAATACTTAATTACATTTAATTAATTGAGAAATTAATTAAATAAAAGAATTAAATTTAAAAATAAAGTTATAGTTCTAATCTTGGAGCATATTAATATTTATTTAATTTAATAATGATATATTTAGGAGATCATTATTAAATAAATGCTAAATATAATTATTAATTAAGTTAATAAACATTTTTATCAAAAACACATTGAAAATTAATTAAAGAGAGAAAGCTAATTTTTTAAATAAAGATATTTTGTAATTAAATATCTAAAAGGTTGTGCATGAAAATTGAATTATAATTAAATAATAAAGATTAGTGAGTCTTCTCACATGATTGCACAATCGAAGCCCCAAATTTAGGGGAGAACTCTTTATCAAAGATCTAGAGCTCATTTTTGCAGTAACTAGGTTTTGGAGAAGGGATTTTTTCAGAGAAGAAACTTTTCAGAAGGAAGGGGTTTTCTCACGTGCTTCATGCATTTACATGTTTGTGTATTAACATAAGATTCAAGTAGAATCCTGTGATTAATTTATGTAAAAGATTTCCATTTTCCAATCTTTTGTTTGCTTCGTGTCTAGATAAATTTGCCCTCATAAATTTGTAGATTGTTTGATATCATTGATAAATTCTTGTTGTGAATCTTTGTTTTTTTTTTTGAGGTTATCTATGTTTAAGGAATGAAGTCTTTTGAAACCCTCATTCTTTTAAATTTTAATCATACTTTTGGATTAAAAATCAAACTCTAGAATGTAATTTCGAATGTTTTTTCTAGGTTTCCCTATTAGAATATCGTTCACAATTTTTATAAAAATAATAACATATAAACATTATAAAAAACAATTTATGGGTGGGGGGAAACCGTTTTGTTTTGTTTCTTTATTTTAAAACAAAAAAAATTAAAATAAAATATAATTATTGGTGGGCAAGGCCACCAACCCCCACCCACCCTTCTCTTCTTAACCAGTGGTAGGGATTGCCATAGCAGTCCTGCTACGACAACAACAGGTACTGCTTACGCAAAACTTGTTACGGTCGTAGTAGGCCCTGCTACAACAACCCTTTTTAAGCAAGTTGACGGGCCTTTAAACATGCAAAAATTATTTTTTAAATTTGTTTTTTGTGTTATTATAATTTTTATCATTAATTTTAATATTTTATTAATAATTATTTATAAATTATTAAATGTTTTAATCAAATTTAGTTTCTTAAATATGAAATTAATTTAATTAATATCATTATTAATTAATTAATTGGTTATTCGATGTAATTGGGAATTTTAAATAAATTTATTTTATTATTATTAAAATGAACATGGTTTTAGTAAATTATTATTTTATTAATAATTGTTGATTATTATTTAATAATTATTATTTAATTCGTTCTAATAGTAGAGACATTATTTAGTGATTTAGTGATAAAAAGTTGATTCAAAATTTAAAAGTGAGTGTGTGTTCTTTTATTTTGGAAATTTGTAAACTTTATCAAAATGAAATGAAAACTAGAACCTTGGTTGTAAATGAAAACTTTATCAATCTGTCATGTTTGTAAAAATAAAACTTGTATATGTATGTTTATTGAATCTTGTATTCTGGAAATGAATTGAACTACGAAACAATGTTTAAACTAACTTTATATGAATTGTTGAATCACCTTATATTCTAGTGAACTCGAAAACGTTAATGAATCCGCAATACCTGAAAAAATGAAAATGAAAACTTCAAAACCTTTAGTGAAAATTGAACTGTCATGTTTTAACAATGTAATGAATTGAGAAAATGACTTTTGTATGTACTCATTTTATGATGTGTGATTTTACTGTTGGGTGTCAGGATGACTTAGTACTTTGACCAAATTAGGATGTTTAGCAGAGGCTCAAGAGTTTTGTTTTGTGATGTCATGATGATGTTTTGATCTCGATCTTTTATACTCAACCATGGTAATGTGTCTTGTATGTTGTATGAGGAGTTTTGATCTATTGATTGTTATTGCTTTCCATTGTTCTTGTGTGAAACTAAGGTGAATGGTGTGATCTATCTGATTCAACATTTGAGTCTTTGATCAGTTATTTTTTGGATTGCTTTCTAGTTGCTTGTATAAGACTGAAGTTTTTGTATGATTTGTTCTTGGTGATGTCATGTTATGACATGGATTGGTTTATGTGTACTTGATTTTTGACTAGTCATGTTAGAATGATTGTAATTTGTATTGGTGAAAAATGTGATTCTTGATTTGTACTTTTATGAGCCTAGGGTAGGTAATTTCTATGTGATGTTGGGAAGTGGCTTGCAATGGAGGTCGGAGCCCCAAGTGGTTGTGTGGGTAACCCATTGTAAATTCTTTAATAAGTGAAAACACTACATTAAATGAGAGTAAAATGAATTAACAAGAGTCATGGTTTTTTTTCCCTCACCCATGCCTCAAGTACTAGTATAGGCTAGGATGGGAGTAGAGAGGATGCTTGGTTGTGACCTTGCATCGTTAGTATGCCTTGTCAGTATGAAAGGATAATAGTGCCACATGGAGTCACTAGGGGGATAGAGGATTAAAAGACTAGTTGGGTAACCTTAGATTTGGCTTGTGACACTTGCCCACTTGCATAATAGATTTCCTATGTATCATTGTTGCCTTGGTACCTTTAAGTTAGATTTATTTTGGGTTTTTCTTGACTTAGATGTTGGATTTGAGTTTTGATTTTTTTTTATCCTATTTGGGACTTGAGACTATCTCCTTGGCATGATGGGAGTGGACCTTTTTGGGTTACCACGAGGTTAGATGGTAGTGCTATTTACTTTTACCATTGAGATCTGTTAGTTTGAATGGTGTGGCTAGATTTCCCTATTTTGAATCTCTTTCATTTTATTCTTGTGTACCTTGATGGATGGTTATACCTATTGTATTATATTTATTTTTGTGAACCTTATGAGATGTTACAGCGTAATCTATTTTTATCATGTATATTCTTTCAACCCTTCATACCCTGTGACCTATATAATGGATGAAGGTGCATTGTGATTATTGCCAAGTGGTATTCAAGATAATTGTATATTATTTAAATGGAATCATACTTGTACATTATTCTTTGATGTGGATTTATTATATATTGGATTTAGTGTTAATTAAAATATAATGTGATTCGTCATAATGGGACCCTTAAGAGTTGCAAACTAATTATGTGTTGTTGTTATTTAAGTGTATGTTATTGCTTCCACTATTCTATTACTGTTATGTATGTTATCATTAAAAAAAATGTTTGAAAAACTTAGTAAAACTTTAGGTTAACTTCTTTTGCATTCCCTAGTGGGGCATTACACAACTCATCATAGTTATCTTCCACACACTTCACAAAATTCAAGAAAACAAAATAGTTGGCTCAGATTCATCAAATCTTCAATTTAACATGAATACTGGCACTTAGCATCAATATGCTGTCACTCAGCTTCCAAACTATTCTTCCACTCATCATTCACTAGATACTTCAAAAAACACTAAAGTTTACTGGTGCTCAACATCAACTAAACTTTACTTTACTTACACTGTATTACTTAGCATACACTAAACTTTTATTTTACTTGGCTCCAACTAGTTTTCTGCTTGGCTTGCACTAACTTTGTTCAACACCTACCGTCGACTTGATCAAGCTCGGTAGACTCAATTATTCTTACTTTTTCTTCTAGACTTTCTCAGTATATCCAACCTTTGCAGCCTTAAGTAAATAATCGATACACTATAATATCATTATCTTAACTAATATTTGTACTCCTTTTTATTACCATAACTCAACCTTTCCTCTAGGTGCTTTTGTTATCTCATTTGATCAAAACCTTCTCATCAATCAAACAAGTGATAGTACTCAAATCAACTAGCCAGTTGTCTTACTAGCAAGTAGCAGGTTTGAGATTAGTGACAAAACAATGATTGAAACACATTCTTGTACTTATGTCAATCTATTTTCAACAAAGGATTTTGAAGTGGTTCGCAACCTTGAAACACTTTTATATGCAACGACAAAGAAAATGCATATGAAATACATGACACATTGCACAACTTGTATTCCTCCCAATATTTGGACTATAAATCCTCAAAGACACTTGCAAGTGATTCCAATGTCATAGTACCTACTGTAACACTTTCCTAGATTCTATCTAGTGCTCCCATAATATCCTCTATGTTGTCTAGCTATTGTTTCTACCACACAGTCTCTTTCTAAAGTCACTCCTTCTCCTTCTAGTATATTGCTACAAACTCTCTCTCATTCATTTACAAAGAATCTCAACTAGCTACTCTAATGTTGCAATCACCCATCCATCTCCAGATTGTGCAAGCACTTGTTATTTTACAAAATCTAGATAGACATTGATAGTTCCAAAGCCATCAACCCGAAGACCATCACGTGTGTGTCCCACTTTAGGATAACATTGGAGGTTATGTTCTTGTGCATGTGTTTCAATCACTTCCTTGATATTTTTCATTTCAACATTCAAGTTTTCAAGATTGGTCAAGATCTTGCACAAAAATAATGTAGACTAGGATAAATGGGTAGAGTTCACAAGAAATTTTACAAAAACATATCATAGAAAATGTTTTTAGAATGAAATAAGCCATAACTTAGTTAAATTGGTCTAGTTGTTGATTAGTTGGGTTGATTACAAATTCCTATAGAACTGTTATCATATTAGGTAGAATAAAATGAACAATCAATTGTTCCCAGCTAGCAGGATCAAATATAATTTTCCAAGGTGATAAAATTCCATATGCAGATGTATGTATGTATGTATGTATGTATGTATGTATGTATGTGTATATGTATGTATGTATGTATGTATGTAGATATGTATATGTATGTATGTATGTATATGTGTATATATACATACATACACACATATGTGTGTGTCGATGTATGTATGTATGTATGTATGTATACAAAGAGATCTTGTGGATTGTAGATTATGGATTATAAACAAAAAAAATGACATTAATCATTCCCCATTTTTTTGATTGATTGTGGAGAGATGTGCATGAAAGAGGGTGGAGAGCTCCCAACGTTGGTGGAGATCAGTGGAGATCTAAGATTTCATTCTTGTTCCATTGTGATCGCTACATTTTGTTGTCATGCCCTTTTGATCTCTGCATTTTGTTGTCATACCCTTGTGATGACTATATCTGTATGTATGTATATATGTATGTATGTATGTATGTATATATGTATATATACATATATATACATATGTATATATGTGTATGTGTATACACACACACACACATATGTGTGTGTCTATATATGCATGTATTTATGTATTTATACAAAGTGATCTTTTTTAAGGTGCTTATATATCTACTTGCATACATATTCCAGAATCCAAATAATAAAACACTCAACACATGGCATGGCCACAGATGAGATAGCAATGCTTATTTGTAAGTAGATTCCTCTTTTTCTCTCTCATTTTTCATTTGTTTATTTCACTTGAACTATTATTTTGTAGGGGGGCTTTTGTAATATTGGATTCATTTTATGCCAAAGGTGATGAGAACATTCCTAGATGTACCCATGTTATATGTACATAAACACTACAGAATTGTGATGAATTGCTCGAGAGCAATGAAGATGGACTTCCCCTGAGAGTAGCCCAACTTCTAGGTACTTTAAAGATTGATCCCTTCTTAAACATTTTAGATGTTAATGAGGAATTTAGATGTTGGGGGGGTGGGGAATGAGCTTCCACCTTCACATGGTTGGCCTTGATTAGTAGAGAATATTAAACTATTCCCAAAACCAAGTGAAGCTCAACATTAACCTATGTTTGTATGACAACTAATTGTGTGAATCTATTGGTTTTAGGCAATGCAAAAGGAGGCCATAGTTCAATATGAAATCTCAATTCATATGCATATGACATCAAGTGGAGTTGAAAAAATGCAACATGTCGGCATTTTTGTTAGAGGTCTCTAATTAGGTATTTTAAGTTATAGACCATCAAGAACATTGTAAATTTGACTCTTATAGGCAAGGGTAATGTCCTCACCATGCAAGAAAATTAATACTTTAAACGGGTTGGCTTGCTTGTCCATAGTAGCCAAAGTTCTAATGTTCATGATGGTTTATAATTTAAAAAATTAATAGACCTATTAAATAAATGTAAATGTGGTGCATTTTTTCAGCTCCACCTATTGTTCATGCATATAGAATGCAATTGCACGTGCATTGAGAGTGGCATTCACAAGTTTATCAAATCAATCATATGTTGTCATTCACATCTACAATTTTGCATTGGCATGTTTAGTTAATTGCTATGCTATTGTTGCAAACTATACATATGCTTAAAATTAGTTTTGTGTTGTAGAATATTTTCTCAAGATTCACAATCCATCATCAGGTAAGCTAACTTGTCCCCCATTAATAAATGATTGACTTATGTTGAAGTACAATCTAACAATTAGTGTGGGCACCTAAAACTTCACATATGATTCCTTTGTGGAGGAGATGGTATTATTGGTTGAACCTTGTAGCTTGGACACTCTATGGCATTTTGTCTTTGTAATATGGAGATGTGGAGACCAATTTAAGGATGGCCTGAAAAATAAATAGTTAAGTATATAAATTTTCTAGAACATATGTCAATTATTTTAATTTGGAATTTATGTCAACTTTTTTTTAATTATGATATTTTTCTAACATTAAATTTTGCACCTCTAGTGCTTGCCGATGGTGACAAATGGATTATGCTTGCCATATATAATGCAAACAAATTTACTAGGATTGCATCAAAATATGAAGTGAAGTATGTAGTATTTGGTACTTTTCTAATCTATATAGATAATTGTCATAAATTTATTGAGATTGAAGATGAGTTAACTTATTTTTAAAAATTAATAGAATTGGGCATGTGAATTATACTATCACATTCTCATTACAACTTTTGTTTCTGGTTGACAAGATATGCAGATACTTGTAAGTTTGTTTGCAAATGCCAACTATGAATGACTTCATAGAAGCTTGGTTTGAATGTTGTAAGTATTGATAATCTCTTGAAGTTTTTAATTTTAACCTTGTAAGTGGAATTAATTCTCACATATCAAAGTAAGGATAGAGCTCAACTATTCAAGAAGCAATGATTGATACTATTATATAGAGACTTGAAGGTGTTGTTTCTTCAATTGATAAGGGTGGGATATAATATTAATGTACTCAATTAAAAAGGATGATATCTACATCAATTGATTTAAATTTCAACAATAATATATTATTTAAATTTTTGATATGGATTTTTTGATATTTAACTGATTTGGTCTAACTGGTGGAGAAAACCTTATTTTAGACCATGTTTTGACCAACAAATTTTGAAAGATGGGTTGTAGTTAATTTCACCAAATGCCATGTGAATCAATGTAAGAATATTATTGATGATTTTAAATGATGCCATGCTAGAAAAGGATTGCTATGTAATCTGTTAGAAAATGAGGTGTAGTTGACAAGCTTGTTTTGCAGTATATAATTGAAGTGTCTCTTTTGTTTTCATAGATTTTTTATTTGATCAACATCAGCCAATTTTTTTGTGAGAATTAGAGAGATATGTGTTCTAACCCTATGGATAGGGTGGATACAATGTTAGATCAAATGAAATCTAAGATTTGAAATAAACCCAATTTTCTACTATGTCTTCTACTAGAAAGGAAGACAATTGATCTTTATGGTCATTAGATAAATTGTTTAGCAGTTCTATTATTTTAGTTATGTCATTTACTTTGTATATACTGATTGAACTTTGGAATACTATTGCCCTTATGCAAAAAGGTCCCTTTAAGAAAAAGTTCCTTTCAGAGATGGGTAAATTGTGAATCAGTGGATAGCCCCATCAAAGAAAATAAATGACCAGTATTATACAAATGTTGTCTTGAAAATAAATGCTAAGATATTCTCCACTGTACTTAAAAATATATGGAATGAGTTAGTAGGTAACATGTATTAGTGTAATAAATGATCTTTTCAGTCATGCAATAGTTTTACTTGCACTTGATATTATTATACTAATTATTAAATGATTCCATCATTCATTCAGTTTGGTGGGCTCAGTTCTGTTCTCTCTTTAGAATGTAATTCTTCTATTCCAAGCATATCATGACAACCTACACTGACTATTGGTATGGATGCTTCACATGGTTCTCTAGGACATGGTGATACACCTTCAATTACATCAATAAGTATTTATGAACACACTATTAAGGATTCTAATTCAAATATGATGTATTTGGTAAGATTGAGTAATGTGGATAATAAATTGCAAAACTATTAAGGTTTCCAATTAAAATTTATTTTATTTTCTAAAATTGAATGATATGGATGCTTAATTGAAGTGGATTTTTGAATCTTGTTAAATTTTCAGTTCATGCTTTTGATTGTATTTTGGTTGAGCCATAGTGGATGTGCATTCAAAAAGTATAATTTACACGAATGGTGAAGAAAGTCACATAAATATACATGATTCATATATTTTCTATATTTCTACCAGTTTTCAAGTTAAAACATCCTAGGATATTGAATACATGAAATATTAGTCTACATTTTTTAATATTATGTTTGTTGAAAGGAATGCATGGTCTTTGGGCTATTGTCTATCTTTGCACTCAATTTTTTAATGCTTTTGTTGATAGGTTGTTTCTAGAGAATGGCCTTTGATTTCAAGATACAAAGCCTCAGTAAGGACCCAATCTTGAAATGTTTAGATGATTGAAGCTCTATACAAACCAAAACCTTTAGAACAAGATGATGACATGATTGATGTCAACATGATCAGGTACTACCTATGTGATATTAATCACTGTCACTATTTTATCCTCTTAGCAATTTAATTTTTTCTATTTTGGCATTCATCTTTGCAATGCTCTTCACTTTGCAATGTGATTGAAATATTACCATTGATATTATTCATGTCATTCTATTGTATTTACAGTGAGTTACTATTAGATTTTTGTGGAACATGTAAATCATCACCTCTTGGACAGAAGCCACAACAAATGGTAATTTTTAGGTATAGGTACGTTACATTATACTTTTTATTTTTGTGTAGTTTGGATATTTAGGGGCCTTAAAAAGGACACATGTATTATCTATGTTTCCATATACTTTTCTAATAAAGAGCTTCTTTGAAATGAAATAAAATGTATCCACATAATTATGAACAATTGCCTAGAAAAGATCTTGCTAATTTCAAGCAAACCACATGTGGTGATAAGTTGAGAACGTTATTTGCTATTCATTTTGATGGTCTTTACTATTTCAACATTGTGACTATTTTATGATTGGAATATATATTCATTGAGAAAAGATATAAGAAATGAGACTTTTAAATGTCTGCTAAGGTTCCATGTAGGAGTTTGGCTTTTTTCTTTTCCACTGGTGTGATCAACATATGAGTTATATAGTTCAAACTTTTGGTGGGTGCTCATTTAGACACATGTGTTTCTATAGTAGACAAGTAACACACCATGCTAGCTACTTAGTATGTCTCTACTGAGACACACTCTGACTTGGAAAGTTTATCAAGAGAACTCATTTGTTGAAGAAAACCAAACCTCCTTTTTTGTGATTATTCTTGCCATTTGGCTTACACAATTTTGATTACAATGAGTTGTTGGGTGATTGGAAAGAATCATGAAATGTGTCCTAGTAAGTAATTTACCCAGAGGGATTTCCTTAGGACCCTTTGAAGAGTACATGTCTGCACCTAAATCTTGTTGGGGGTTAGCTCTCACATGAAATATAGATTTTGCAAATTGATTAGATGTTACAAATTACAATGTGTAATATATACTCGTTCTTTTTCTCTGTGTTCTAAGTTTGAACCTATAACTCAATTACAGATTACAAAATGTGAACTACAAAGTAGTAAGATGTACATTAGGGACCCATTTTTGAATAGAATGGAGAGGATCCAATATGATAAACTTCTTAAAATCCATAAGGATTTTCTCATCAGTGATTATGCAAGTACAAGAGTCTATGACAAGAAGAAAAATAAAATATGTGCTTAACAAGGTTTGTATCTTGCCTAGCTAGGTGATATGCTATTCACCAAGGATTTAAGGGAAAAACTCTAGAAAATATAAGCATATTCTCTTTTGTAATAACCATCCAATATTGAACAACTCCAATTTGGGTAGTCCTTTTAGATGTGCATTCCCCCATGAATTTGTGTGCATCACTCTAGATCTAGGCTTTTCTGTTTCAAAAGGCCCACCAAGGCAAGCAAGCCAGTTGGATTTATTTCATTGGTTCTTTTAAAACTGAGCGAGGATAAGTTTGTAAAATAGTATTGTAAAACCTTCCCCATATCCTAGACCAACATCAGAATTGTAGTTACAGTAATTGGAGCTGAACAACTACAAATTTTCTCATAATTTATTTTCTCAGAGAGACCATAAGGGTTTGTTTGGTTCGTGGAAGATGATAGGAATTGGCTTTTTCAAAATCTGAATTTGAATTTTTTTGCGTTTGTTTCAAAATTGGAAAAATGGAATTAGAATACTAGGCTTCTAATTTTGTCTCAAAACCAAGTTTTTTGACTTCCTATTAGCAAGTAGGAATTGAAAATCAAAACCTAGCTATGTAATATCCTTGAGAGCAAGTTGTGCAATGTTGGGATGCTTGACTAGTCTAATCTTAATGTATGACTTTTCACAATTTCTAGCATCACAACCTTCAATGTAGTGGTTGTGTTTCCTTTTTAGTCCACCAAATGGATTGCTAAGTTTAAATGAACACACAAAGTTGTTCACTTTCGTGAAGTTGGGGCCAATAGTAATAGTCTCATGGATAAGATCTTCAATATAGATTATTCCATATTTACCTAAAACTTGTTCACAAGTAATAAGGTACATTACTCAACCCTAGATGACATGATGACACATAATAAAAAATCCAACAATTTATTAAAGGATCCACAAACTCCTTAGTGAGTCATAAATTGATATAAAACTTGCTAAAAAGAAACTAAGGTACACACTTTACACTAGATGGAATGATGACACATGACTCACAAATCAAACAATTTATTACCTACTTTGTATGATCCTTTGAATATTCCTTGATAGGTTCTTAATTATCAGTTTGTGGTTTGTAGCATTTTTTTCTTTTGGAACTTCCAATTGTCGCTTCTTGTCATTTTCCCATTCCTCATTTCTTTTCCTTTTCTTGAGAACTGACTCGGGCACAAGCTTTGCCTCCTCTAAATTCATATCTTAAATGACAAAAAAATTTAATTATTATTTTCTAATAATTTGGCTAGCTGTCGCAATTGCAACAACGTGTTCCAACAACTAGTTGTCACTTGCACAACATTGTTGTCACAAAATCATTGCAATTACAACTGATAGTATCAATGGATCAATGTCGCTTCCACAACACAACTATCACATAGATGTCACAATTGAAATAGTGTCAACATGAACTCTTGCCCCTTCCTTCTTCCAAGTTATGACAGTTGCAATTGTGATAAAAGCCCTTGTCGTCACAATTTGTGACAACAAAAGTCCAACGCCCATTTGACGAGAGCTAATTCATGATTCTATCACTTGGTATATGATCTACTATCATAATTTGGGCCCAAATGTAGTAGTGATCTCCTAATAAATCAACCGAGTCAGCTAGAAATTATGATTTCCTCAAATTCATTCTCAAAGTGTTGTTACTTAGCGATCACTAAGTTCTGACACTCAATCATCACTTAATACCACTCGGTCATTGTAAAACTTCTGGTTCAACATCGACTATCTTGCTTGGTCAACACTATATTTTCTAATCACTTACTATGGCTTGGTTGACACTAGCATCACTTGAAATTCTTTAACTTTTTACTCTATTGCTCAACTTAGCTTAACTTTTGTGATATAAATAATCACTTTGTCTTATCAAAGTCTAACTAATAAAATGTCCATTGTAGCTTCCTTTTCATAACTCAACCTTTCCTCAAAGTGCTATTGTTATGAGCAATTTCTCAAATCCTCTTCATCAATTAGATAGATATGACATTTACATTAGGTAGCAATATGTCTTATCAAAAGATTTGACATCAATGACAAAACAACAATTGTTCCAATTGTAAATTTCCATCACTAGGGGTAGAGTGAGACTAATATAATCTTGCTTGAGAAATAGTAATCTCTAAATCATTCTAAAAAATCCAAAGAAATTTATATATGACCATGGAAAATTCCATAAAAAAAGAATACAATTTTGAAAAAACCCATAAAACATCCTTTAAAATGACCATCTTAGTGAAAAACCTAGCAAATTGGTGTTTCTCAATACTTTCCTAGACATCGAGTGTTCCTCAACACTTATCAAATATCTACCTTGAATTGATGCTTTGTTTTCATTCTAGGATTGTGTGATATTTCTCACCTACTAGCATGAGTCCTAGCAAGTTAGTGATTATCATTTTTCTTTCTCACATTGTGCCTAAACTAAAATAATTGAGACTTGTTATGACTTATTTGTGTGTTGTGTGTTGATGATTTTCACTAAGCGTTCTCTCCTTAGTATCTCCAGGATGTCACTCGACTAGAGGATTGGGGGCATGGGGCATGTTTTCCTTCGAGTTGTGTCTGTGGGTGTAGAATCGATGAGCTTACTTGTCTTGGTCTAGATCTATGAGGCATGAACTATATCAACTTTGGTCTCTTGAATGTGCTAGTCTTTGGGGATACCAAACAAATAATGTTTCTCAACACTTTTCTTGACACATATTGTCTTAAATGAGATTACACCTTGTTGTCATTCTTAGGTCATGATATTTCTCACTTGTAGGCATGAGTCCTAAAAAGTCAACATTCTCTCTTTCTCTTTTTCTTTCACATTGTGTTTAAACTAAAACCAACTAAGACTAGATGTATGATAGTTAGATGAGTGATGTGAGAGAATGAGAGATAAGGTGATTGGAGGGAATATCTAGAGATAGAAAGAAGGGTGTGTGTGTGTCACAGAGAGAGAGAGAGAGAGAGAGAGAGAGAGAGAGAGAGAGAGAGAGAGAGAGAGAGAGAGAGAGAGAGAGAGAGAGAGATTTCTAAATTTGACCATAATTCCAACCATGACTTTAAGCTATAAGAGAGAGAATTCTAAAATGGACCATAATCTTAACCATAACTTTAAACAATAACCTAAGTCTTAACACTAGCCCTAACCTCAAGCTCAACCTTAAAATCTAATTGTAAACTTTATCCTTTCCTCTAACCTTAACCATGTGCATACTGTTGGAAATATAAGAGGAGTAACTGAGAGGGGAGGGGTGAATCAATTACTACTAAAATAAATCCTAGATCCCTTGGATGTCAAATAAAATTCAGACTAGTAAAACAAATTACTGTTGATACTCAGTAAGCATATAGAAATCATTGTAACTCGATAAATGCAGAGTGTAAATTACTTTATCAGATCTTAAGATGTTATTATTAATTACTTGCAAGCATGAAAGAAATAACATTAACACACGAGACAACAAGATTTAATGTGGAAACCCAATTTGGAAAAAACTGCCAAATGTAACTAGTTACTATTTTTCACTCTTCTGAACTGAGCCCTATTAGGAGCCAACCTTGTTAAAAGTTACAAAACACACTATTAGGTATGACCTTGTTAAAGGATTTAATCACCCTATTAGGAGTGGTCTTGCAAGAGGTCTTGAAATAATTCAATGGAATTGCCACCTTGTTAGAGGATTTACAAATGGTTGTTAAACCAACTTTGTTAAGAGATTTTAGTTTACTGCTACAATGGTTAGAGAGTAATAATGAAATGACCTGATTGTGATGCAACTGAATTGCTGATTATAGATCTTTGTTCTGGTTCATACTTGATCCATCCTGATCAAATAACACTTTTTTTCTCCACAAGGATACTTTCTTATCCTTCAAGTTTGCTTCCTCTTCTTATCATTTTTAACTTATTCAACTTGCATGTCACACTTTGAAATCACAACTTGATCTTTTACTTATACCTTCCAAATTGTCAAGTTGGCTCAAATACAAGTTAGAATGACCAATACTCATCACCTCAATTGGCTAGAATCAATAGGTAAAATAATTAAGCTTTACATGCCAAAATAAGAAAATCCTTTGGTAGCTGACCTAGCTCGATAGAAACTGATTCTGAAGCAATTTCTTGTGTTAACCAATAGAGGCTTGGTTAACACTGTGAACTTGCAAAGTCCCTTTGGTAATCGAGTGAATTTGGTTAATACTAATTGTGTTCAACTTTCCCTTTGTTAACCGAGTGAGCTTAGTTAACACTCTTTTTGGCATATCTTCCTTCGATGCCCAAGTGAGCTCAGTAGATACGACCTTCTACACAAAGTAAACTTGGGAATGCTTGGTAGACTAGGAAAATTGTCTTCACTAACCAAGTGAGCTCAACATGCACTAACTGTCATATGACATTTGTGTAACATCAAGGACAACACACAAATAATCAATTGTATCCAACAATATCCCTCTTTAGCATTGATGACAACACAACATGTCATAGCATAATGAAATTTTGGGAACAAGACTCCCTCTATCAGAAAGTTTCTCCCTCTTTGATTTTACACAAAAAAATTCTCCAATAGTATTCTCCCTCTACAAAATTTTAGAAAAGGATATGACAGTAAACTTCTTCCTCTTTGACAACACATGTCAAAGACCATTCTGATTAGTATCAATGTACCTTGAGTATAGATTCATCTGCAATATGTCCTTGTAAATATTGTATCAACTTATTAATCTTCAACTTGGTTCCTATTGATGCATCACTAAACTTTATTTAAGTGAGCTTCGGGTAGGGGAATGACCCCTAGCTTACCTCTTAGATACAAAAATGCATCCTTAAGTAATGGCTTGGTGAATATATCTGCAATTTTTTCTTTTGTATGCACATATTCCAATTTGATTTCTTTGTCTTGAACTAATTCTCTTACAAAGTGATATTTTATGGCAATGTTCTTTGTTTTGGAATGCATCACTAGATTCTTTGAAATATTGATTGCACTAGTGATATCACAATACATCACTATTGGCTCTTTGATTTCAACCTCCATTCCTTCCAAAAATTGTTTGAACCAAACAATGTTAGAGCAATTCACTATTGCTACTACATATTCTACTTTCGTTGTGGATTGAGATGTGTAGTTTTGCTTCTTGCTTGTTTAGGATACCAGCCTTTTACCAAGAAAAAATGCTCCACCACTAGTTCTTTTTTTGTCATCAAGATTTTCTGCCCAATCAACATCAGTAAATACTTTTAGGTCAAGATTGCCTCCAAGTTTGTACCATAATCCATAGTCTTTAGTACCTTTCAGATATCTCAAGATTCTTTTTATTTCCATCATGTGGCTTTCTTTGGGTTTGGTTGAGAATCTTGCCACTATCCCAAATGTTAAGGCAATATTAGGCCTTGTATGTACCACATACCATAGTTTCCCAATCATTTATCTGTATAAGGTTTGATCTACTTCTTTGGAGTCATCATCTTTGGTAAGCTTAAGTCGAGTACAAGGTATACTTTAAGAAACCCCTCCTTTAGAAAAGGTGTAAAAACTTGGTGAAAGATGTAAAACACCTCACAAAAAAATTTATTTCCATCATGTGGCTTTCTTTGGGCTTGGTTGAGAATCTTGCCACTATCCCAAATGTTAAGGCAATATTAGGCCTTGTATGTACCACATACCATAGTTTCCCAATCATTGATCTGTATAAGGTTTGATCTACTTCTTTGGAGTCATCATCTTTGGTAAGCTTAAGTCGAGTACAAGGTATACTTTAAGACACCCCTCCTTTAGAAAAGGTGTAAAAACTTGGTGAAAGGTGTAAAGCACCTCACAAAAAAATTTATTTTTTGTGGCAAAAAAAATAGTTTACAAAGAAAAAATAATAATCTCCATTGGTGAATCATCATAGTCTCTCAAACAATGTGTAAAATCTGGGCAAATTGTGTTATTTTAAAACCATAAAAAAATTTATACATTGGCGAACAAAAAATAATAATTAGTAAAATTTTAATTTTTTGGGCAAATAATTTAATTGTATTCAAGGTTAAAAAAAAATATGCAAAGTCCATGGCATCAGAGGTTTGAAAAGGGTTTCACCAGCTTGAAGTTGATGGTTGTGAAACCACGAGAAAGGCTTTAACAGGTCTATCGCAATGTCGCTGTCAAAGTGAAAGTTAATAGCTTATCTATTGCAAAACTGTGAGAAGGGAAAAGATCACATCATCATTAGTTGGAAAGAAAAATGAGGAGTTAACTTTGTGACTTTGCAAAAAGAAGATTTTGCAGCATCGGTAGTAGTAGTTAAATGATGGTGATTCGATGAACTGTTATGTTATGAAGTCGTGAAAAGGGAGATCGCATCATCAGAGGTTTTATCCAAATAGTGAGTCTGTTGGTTGTGAGACCACAAAATGTTAATTCAGGCAGTTTTTGCATGTTCGTAGTGGTTAAAGGGAAAAGACTTCCTGCAGTCATGAAAAGGGAGATCGCATCATTGGAGGTTTTATCCAGGTAGTTAGTTTATTGGTTGTGAGACCGCAAAATGTTAAGTCAGGCAGTTTTCGCATGTTCACAGTGGTTTAAGGGAAAAGACTTCTGGCAGTCTTGAAAAGGGAGATCGCATCATCAAAGATTTTTTCCAGGCAGCTAGAATGTTGGTTGCGAGATCGCAAAATGTTAAGTCATGCAATTTTTGCATGTTCACAAAGGTGAAAGGGAAAAGATTTCTGGCAGTTGCAAGACCGTGATGGTAGGGATTTTCATGTTCCAAGGTTTCGATAAAAAGATATGTCATCCTGTGAAGCCACAAAAAGTTAAGATGAAGCCATCTTCGCCACTTCACACTGATTAGAAGGAAATTAATTTAGACAATTGCGAGACTGCGATGTGAAAAGTTTAAGTTTTGAAGCTGTGACAGAAGGGGAATCTCATTGGAAGAGGATATAAGGCTTATCATAGGGTGCAAGGGTAAAGCAAATATTTGATTTAACGGTTGCAATAGCTTGAGAAAAGAAAAAGAAGGGTTTTGCAGTTTCATGAAAAGATTTCAAGGTTAAGTTAAACCGATTGTGACAGAGAGTAGAAAGAAGGGTTTCACAACTCATAAGTCATAAGATTGTACAATGTATTTTTAAAGCTTAAAACTTTGAAAGTACAAAAGAAAAAGTTTTCAAATCTATTATCTAATTCCCGACAGTTGATGAGTTGACATTCTAAGGCAAATGAAATAAAGGCAGTACTTACTACTAGTAGTGTTTGATAATAGATATGATATATCCATGCACATGTAAGCTTTTAAAGCCATTAAAATTTAACAATTTAATGCTGTGGTCCATCACCAAGTTGCAAAAAACTAGAATTCTCAGATATCTAGAGCTAATAGGGCAAAAATAATTTGCAGTAAGATCAGAATGGTAGAAGCAGAATCATCAGTAAAGAAGGGCACTGGAGAGGGCAACAAGGTTTCATTGTCTACCAAATTTGCAAAATAATGGTTGAAGATTCCCCCTAAATCTTCCAATGCTCAAAGTGCTAATGTCCACACGTTTAGAGATGCTTACAGCTTCTATAGAGATGCTCAAGTACCAGACACCAATGGAACTGAATTGTTCTAGTACTTTTACAAGAATAGGGTGTAGAAGGTTCCCATCTCAAATCCATGGACGAAGAACCTGGGGTAGTTGATAATGCTGGATTTATACATGGATGTTGACCTTATCAAGGCATTGGTAAATGCATATAATCCAACCACTCAATCCTTTCATAGAAAGGATATGAGCATTCTCTGTATGTTAAGTAAGGATGCTTTTGCTAAAGCATTTGATTTGCAGGGTCCCATGTCAGTTCCTATTAATCTGGAAAAAATGGCAGCAACATTTTAGAAATAGAGAGGTTTCTATACAAAACATGCAATGTTGCGACATATCTCGAGGGAAAACAAGATGAAAGGAGAATTCCCGAAAAAGGTTACTGATTTTATACCCTTGTCATATTTTTGTGCATACTTTTAGAAATAGTTTTTGGATTGAACAAACTATTGGGAGTAGATGGATCCATGGATGCCTCCCCAACATTGTATGTGATAGCTCTAGACATTTAGGACCCACATACTAATGTGGGGTATGATTTTGGAACATTCATTACTAATAGTATTCATCAGCGAATGGTGACAGCTCAACAAGGTGATCTTGGAAATTTCAAATTTCTACATTACTCATTGCTTATGCATCTCATCCTCTTCTACAATGTAGGCCATGTGGATTCCAGTTTCATTGAAGCTTTGGACAATTTCAGAGAGGCATTGCTTGTTCAAAGATGGACAAGATTATGGCAAAGGTTCTACTCTTTTTCTAATTCCCTCTCTTTTTATAATGATTTTGTTGCAACTATTCATAGGATGTTAGGTTCAAAATTGGAAAGATTACCTAGGTTAATCAGGAAGATTGTTAGACCAACTATGTGTTTTGATGATGAGGGACCAATTGATCGTGATTGGGGTAGTGCCTTTTTGTTAGCAAACTCTATAGTGATTAGAATTTTTGGTTGTTCCCAACCCCCTCATTTCTTGCCAAGATATGTACCAAAGAGGGTGGGTGTAGTGGAAATTTTCTGGCAGTTGTTATCCATGAATAGAGAATATCTAGGGCCAACCATCAAAAAGGGGACTTTTCTGTGTAGAAATTTCAAAGTAGGGGATTTTGAAATTGGTAAAGATTCCATTGAGGAAGTTGACGCCTTCTTAAGAGAGGTAAATTTTCCCACTGCCCCCACTAGGGTTTATGACCCATATAACATTGTTAGAAGTTCTCTTAAACAAATGAGGGGTTATAATGTCATCATTGGAAGGAAATTTTTGGAAGAAGATGTCATTAGGGATCAATTGGATGAAGATGTTTGTGCTGATAGGATGCAGAAGTGGAAAGAAATCCTCTCAGTAGAGGAAGAAATGAAGAAAGTAGACCCTAATTTCCAGGGCTTCTATTTTGATTTACCCTATTTTAAACAAACTGATAAGTGTATTGAGGAGTTTGATAACATTATGACTCAAGTTCCTCAAAATGCTAGAGATAGGGTAAACCTTTCTTCTCTAGAGACAGATGTTGTATTGAAAATTAGTGACGAAGAAGATATGCCTAGCCCTTCAAACTAGGATAAAAGGGGCAAGAAGAAACAAAAATTGATTGAGGTTCCAGAAAAGGCTAGAGAGAAAGCCTTACAAGTGCTTCCAAAAGGAACTGGGTATTTTGATGATGCTAGACAAAAGTTCTTAATTGATCAAGCTACTCAAGAGGAGAGGAGACCCAATAGTTTAGAAATGCAGTCCATGATGTTGGATGACATAATTATACAAGCTCAGGAATTCATGAAGGATGATGATTTTATCAAGAGTGAAGAATTCAAAAGTTTTCTGTATAAACTCAAACAAAATGAACTTTCTTTGCATGTAAAACTTGGAGACACAGATGAAAAAGTGACTGAAATGGTGCAGAAACTCCAAGCCTATGATCCTAATAGTGAAAGCCTCACTGTAGAGGAGGCTAGGGAATTGGTACAAAGGAGTGGTATGATAGTTTTCCCAAGATGGGATATTAGTTCATCATTCCTACTTGATCAAATGAGGAGACAATAAAAATCAATCTCTTATGAGGAGATTAACCCATTTGGTGAGTTGCAGGGGGCAGGATTTAATATAGATAGTAAGACAATGGCTATTTGGAGTATAACTCTAGAATTAGAGAAGCCTACCCTAATGGAAATTAAAGAGACACTGGTAGGTAATGCAATTTTCTGGAATGCACATCAACTTCTTCAGATCAAATTTACAACCTCCAAAACACTGCTGCTATGCTAAGCAAGAACAAGATTGATATTCTTCAAGAACAACTAGTGCAGACATTTGAAAAGTACCTTGACGCTAGGAAGAAGTTTGAAGAGGAAATGAGAAGAACATATGTTCTGCAGGATGCTTTGGAGGAATCAAAAAAGGAGAAGAACCACATCCAGTAACACATATGGATGTGGATGAGTTTGAGATTAGCAAGGATGCAGAGATCAGGACAATGAAACAGTTTTTGATTCATAGAATCACTTCTTTAAAGAGAGCCTCTGTAAATGTACATAGTATGTACAATACTTTGTAGAGTAATGAATACCAATGCTCTAAGGCTTTATCACTATTATCTCCATTGTTTGCCCAGTAGGGGCCCTACATTCAATTCTTTGATAGGTTAGTTCCTTTACTCACACAAAAAAAGGAACTACCTAAGGAGATCATTATTCCTATAAGGAAAATGATACATCAAGTTAAAGAATTGAATTCATTCTTCAATGGTAAGATCAAAATAGTAAGGGGAAAATTGAAAAGCATAGCATTGGGTACCCCAAATTTCATTCCAACAATTTTGAACAATGAAGGGTATGTCAAATCTTGGCAAGAGTGGTATGAATCTTTTGATCTAATATTAGACCATCCAAGATTTATAGCATTTTCAAGAGGTGAATCAAGTGCTCAAGTTGTATATGATATGATTGATATGACATACAAAATTGAAGCTAATATGAAAAAAATTACTAGAGAGGGTAAAGCCATCACAGATGCAAAATGGACTAAAAACATCAATGAATTAGAGGTAGTTAGAAATACAGTGTGGCCTGTTGTGGATACAGATATTGCAATCTAGGAGGTTATAGCAAATATCAAAGCAATCCCTTTAGTAGAAGATGATTAGCATAAAAGATGGTGGCCCTAGGGAATCAATTGGAGGACGAGTGTTGTAGAAGAATATCAAAGAGAAGTTGTTCATCATAACAAATTACCTTACCTTTGCGATACATTCACTATGGGTAATGCTGCAGTTAGAACTAGAAGATAGGCTTAATGATCACTTGCCACTTGTCACATTTTGTAATTGTTGAACCCCTTTTTTTGTTAAAAGATGTTACAAAAGGTTTCAACAAATTGTAATGATTATCTTAATTATTGTTATCTTTTGTCTTTTGTAATCAATCATGATGTAACCTTTCTAAGCCTGAAGCTTGTTGCAACTCAAGTGATATAAATATGAGTTCCCAAGGCTTAGAAATGGTCCAATCTGTTGTTATTTTTCAAATTAAGTATAATTTTCTTTAAGAGTAGATATTGTTTCAACTTTGTGTATTTCCATTACGTTTTGTAGTCAGTAGTTCTCTGTGATGTTAATGTTAATGAAAAGTGTCATATTTGTGCTGATATTATGGCCTTTGCACATGTCTCTATTATCTCTTTTTTTATTATCAAAAAACTAAATCAAGAGAAAGTTACCAAAATAACATTGTATCAACAATATGAATAGAGTAACAACTAACAAAAATCTTGAACTCAAATCAAGAGAAAGGCACAAAAATAACATTATGTCAACAATAGAGTAACAAAAATCTTGAACTCAATTTTTGTAAATTGTAATTGCAATATGACTGAATATGGAAGAACTAAAGTAGAGTATACCTATAAATTCCTTAGAACTGAATGCTACATTGCTAAATCACAATTCACTTCATTAACTTAGTCTCAAATGTGATGCTTCTATATCCCATATGGACTCCAGATCCTAAAACTGACTAGAACTAATAGGTTTCTCTTCATTCTAAATCGGGTATTCAAAATCCATAAAATCTTCATCTTCATTCTAACTTTGAGACCTAAATTCATCATTTATGTTGGAGTCAGCAATAGAAGTAGAACCACCATCTTTTAAAGTGTTGCAAAGGCCTTATATTTCACATGTGGAATTCCAAATGGCCAATGACCTATCATAAGGAAAATCTCTAACATTGTATTGAGTTACAAACAACCTCAAACAAGTTTCCAAATTTTTGTCTAGTTTGTTTTTGACATTTGATTTCAAAAACCCCAATCCACTGAAAACTCTCTCATCTTCCACTAACACTAATATCATTGTTTGACATAAATCAACAAGTTTAAAATATTATGATATTGAAGTATATAATACTTCACTTTGACTTATCCTTTTCCAAAGCCTTGTTATCGTACCAGGATCGAATGGATTCTCAAAGTTTTCCATCTGCTGTTTCATATACAATGGAAAAAGTTTACATTGTTTTTTAAGATTATTTGACTCTAAGGTTCCTTGTATTAGTTGTCCATTACAATCTTTATGCTTTGAAAACTATGTTATCAATTCGTCAAGTTTACTATAAACAACTTTACATCAGTTGGATTATGTCCGAAGTGTTTCCAAAATTGAGGAAACACACAATTCATGGCTTCAAGAATTTCTTCTCAAGGGAATCTTTCACGAATCTCACTTGAAAGTTGGTAGGAAATAGACTTCACATTTTCACTAACAGATTTAACAATCTTGTCAAAATCATCCTTTCTAACTGGTAGTACTCTACCTCTCTTGGTTGTTTTAGATTGGTGCATTGGTATTTCAAATCCTTTCACAAACACACATAGCTCATTTTTCCCATTGAATCATAAAAAATTCTCAGCATGATTCAAATCTATAATTATCTCCCACCTTGAAAAAAATGGGCTATGACTTGAGAGATCTGAATACAAAGAATCTAGAGCCATGCATGTCATTTTATTTAAATCAAAATACTCATGAATATACATAGTTCTATCTTGGGCTTTCTTAACAAGTTTGTTCATTAAATCTAGCATGGGGAGAAGACTAGCTAAAGTTAATAGGTTCTCTATATCACTTAACTTATTTAACAAATCAGGAGCTCTGTCCATTGTAATGTGTTGCTTATATAGAACTCCAATCAAGGATTGATATTCTAGTAGAACTCGTTCTACTAGTCCATGCAAAGATATTCATCTGGTCTCAACATCCTTGAGAATCTTATTTCCTGCTATTACTCCCTCAAAAAAAATCTTAAATTCTGCAAAGTGTTTAGGACTTCTACAAAAGTATGAGTGGAGCTCACAGATTAGATCTTCAAGTTTTGACACTGTAGGAAAAGTATGTACAATCTTATATGCTAAATTCATTCAGTGGGCCATGCAATGTATGCCAAGCATGTAAGGTGAAATACTAGTTTGTAATATTGCACAAAGACCAATCCTTTTCCCTTGCATTACTACAGCTCCGACACACACTAACTTCTTTGCAATTGTCAAGTCATCCATACCAGCAATTTCATTCAAAGCTTTCTTAACTTCTAAATATAAATTTTCTACAGTTGAATTGGCCCTCATTTTACAAACACAAAGTACATTAGCTTGATGGACATGATCTTTTATAGTATATACATGCATACAGACCCAAGTAGTGTTATCTACCACAATGACTTCATCTAAGGATAATGAAATGAACTTGGATTCTTTTAATCTCTCCTATACATTTTGCTTTTCTACCTCAGCAAGATAGCTTGCCATTTCCCATCTAGTGTATATTGACCAATGTGACATAGGATAGTGAGGAACTCTCAAAAAAGATAATAAATTACTATATTATGAAAAATCTCTCATAGGATTCCCTCTAGATAAAATATGAAAAATAAAACTCATTTGAACGGTCTTTGCCAAGTTTGCATCATTGGTTGCATGTTGAAGCCCATCCTTGATTGGATTGCCACTACTACAACTACCAATTACCGCTATTTTCTTGAAATGCTCTTCATATTCTATGGCATACTTAGCATGAAGGCATTCTTCCTTTGATTTCCATCTCATTGTCGCTACTTCCTTTCCATCTATTATTTGTTTTTCATAAACCTTACCAATATGTTTTTCTATAGTGTTGAGCTTTAGCTGCAACTTTTTCTCTCTTTTAGTTTTCTAGGTACAAATCATACACTTGCATTCTGTTGGTGGTTCATCATTGTTTGTGACTGGTTCAATAAACCAGTACTTTGCTACCCAATCAACCTAGAAAGTCCTTTTCATTTCCCACTCCAGCCCCATTTTTACATTCCTTTTTCTTTTCTTCCTACCAACATCAATATTATCTTCTGTTATAACATCTTCTATTGTTTGAACATTGTAATCCTCATTTAATGCATTTTGATTTAATTGAATAACAACCTGGTCTTCCAGTGGTGGTGAGGTATTGTGATTTCCTTCTGCACTTGTACTTGCACAAGTTGGTGGACCAGAAACATTGTCAATTCCAAAGAAATCCTTTATGGTAGTATCTCTAAGTTTTTGGCATTTTGATGTAAGATTAATCCCTTCACTGCCCTTGGGAGTCTTACCCTTGTCACTTCCCTAAGACTGAGCAATATTAGTTACAGACTCACCCTCCCCTGAAATTTCAATCCACTGACAATCCTTTTACTTCCTTGAGAATAAGCAGTATTACTTTCAGACTAGGAATTGAAACTTAAAGAAAAAAAGTTAAATTTCAAATCTAATTTTTGACAGTTGGTGAATTGACATTCCATGGCAAAGGAA
The DNA here is from genome assembly GCA_028749045.1 of Cupressus sempervirens. Taxonomy (NCBI): domain Eukaryota; kingdom Viridiplantae; phylum Streptophyta; class Pinopsida; order Cupressales; family Cupressaceae; genus Cupressus; species Cupressus sempervirens. The sequence goes on along the minus strand of CM053786.1, from coordinate 723,464,971 downwards.
ATAAAGGTGGTCAATATCCATGCATGCAAGCTTTAAAAACCATTAATGTCGCTAGCAACTTTCAGCATTGTGTCCACTTTTTGAAAAATTTCTAATGAAAATGAGATAAGAAAGGAAATTGTAGATAAGCTTCTGATTAAATTAAACTAGATAAGCTCAAGGAGAGTATTTTACAACATAGCTGCACATACCAGTGTACCACCACTTATGGAAGCTATCTCTGGAGTCTAAGTCATGCCCACGATGTGTCCTACGCTGCCAAAAATTTGATGGAGTGCTAGCCGTATTTAGTGAATGTCTCATTGCTTGGGCAAATTTGGATTTATACATATTACAAATCAATACAATTACCAATTTACTACACCAAACGAGCTGACTCCTCCATGGAAAAATGAAAGTGTGTTGGCAAAACAAGTCGACTCCTCCACTTCCCATAACGTGAAACGAGCCGACTCCTCCACGGTAAAATGAAACTGGGATGGCAAATTCTCCCATATTGCATGAAACAAAAACTTGAAACCCAGTGAACATTCCACGATAAGCGTTACTTGGTTGACTACATGAAAGGCGAATATCACCAGGAAAAAACTCAAACATAACATTTTCCTTGGTGATTACAATGCTAGGCAACCAGGTAAACCCAACAAAGCTTGGCGACCAGGAAACCATGGAAGGGCTCACAAATCGCCAAAAATAACACTAGAAAAATGTCAAATTCACCAAAATATGAAAATTTTCCACTATATTATACCCTAGTCCAGTACACATAGGGTTCCAACTAGTTTTGAATCTTCTATTCCAAATTTCTTGAGTATCTCTTTAATATACTTAGATTGAGTGATATATATATATATATATATATATATATTCCATTTTTGTTCAGCTGTATCTGCAATCCAACAAAGAATTTTATTTCACCAAACATGGACATTTCAAATTCTTTATTCATTTGTTTTGAAAATGCTTTGCACAAATCATCATTCCTATGAATAGAGTATCATCCACAAATATTTTTGCCAACACAATCTTCTTATCTGGTCTTTCCTTGATGTATAGACTACTGTTGTCATTTTTTCTTTGAAAACCAATATGTGTCAAATAGTTATGTAGTCTTTCATACCAAGCTCTAGGAGCTTGTTTAAGTCTATTTAGGGCTTTGTATAATTTGCAGACCATGTCCCTTTTGTCTGGATCAACAAAACCTTTTGGTTGTTCAATGTAGACTTCCTCATCAAGAATTACATTCAAGAATGGAGATTTAACATCCATCTGATATACTTTGAATCCTTTGTGAGATGCATAAGCTAGTAAAGTCCTAACACCTGCTAATCTTGCAACAGGGGAAAAAGTTTCACTGTAATCAATACCTTCTTCTTGAGAATAGCCTTTACATACCAATCCTTCTTTGTTTCTTAATACTTTTCCATCTTCATTCAACTTATTTCTATATACCCATTTTGTACCAATCACATTTTTATCTTTGGGCCTAGGTACAAGAGTCCAAGTTTTATTCTTTTCTATCTATTCTATTTCTTCATTCATAGCCTTAATCCAACTTTCATTTTTCTAGTGCATTATTGACACTTCTAGGTTCAAATTCAGCAAGTAAACATGTACCTTTTAGTTTGCTTCTTGTCATTGTTCCATCTGATTTGTCTCCAATGGTCTGATCAGGTGCATGATGCCTTCTGACATATTTAGCCAATATTGGTTCTTTAACTTTTGAATGAATTGTACCATCTTCATTTTGAATCTTGGGTCCTTCTATCTGTGGCTTGGGTTCTTTAGACTTAGTACGCACTAACTCGGTAGCCTCTGAATGTGACTTGGTTTGCACTTCTTGCAACTTGGCAACTTATGGAGATTTGGAGAGCTCAGGAGATGAAGTCTCCTTTTTGTCAAATGTGTTTGGCAATGTATCAGATTCATAGTAGACAAATCTTCTGTAGTCTTTTGGCTCCTTTTTGCTTTCTTCTTCAATCTTTTCTACAAACTTATCAGTTCTCACATGTGCACTTTCTATGATTTTGTGAGTGGACAAATTTAGACATTTGTATGCTTTACTTCTGTAAGAATATCCTAGAAATATACCTTCATCACCTTTTACATCAAATTTTCCTTTTCTAGATTCTTTCAAGATATAACATTTGTTGCCAAATACTTTTAAGTAATTTACATTGGGTTTGTCGCCATACCATAGTTCATAGGGAGTTTTGTTTGAGTCCTTCTTCAACTGAACCTGGTTCAAAGTATGAACTGCAGTGCTAATAGCTTCCTTCCAGTATTTGATGGCAACATTCTTTCTCAATCATTAGTGTCCTTGCACAATTCATGATGGATCTGTTTCTTCTTTCAGCTATTCCATTCTGCTCAGGAGTACCAAGGGTTGGTACTTGTCTTTTGATTCCTCTTTCAATGCAGAAATTATTGAATTCATTTGAGATGAATTCACCACCTCTATTTGATCTTAAGTATTTCAATCTTTTTTCAGTTTCTTTTTCTACTCTAGCTAGATACCATTTGAATTTCTCAAAAGCTTCTAATTTTTCTTTGAGATACATAACAGTCATCATTCTAGAATATTCATCAACAAAAAGAATGAATTTTTTTTCCCCACTATAAGTTTCTATTTCAATGGGTCCACATAAATCGGTATGCACAATTTCCAAGACATCTTCTGACTAATAGTTTTTTCTTTTAAAACTAGTCTTTCCCATTTGACCAATTTGGTGATTCTTGCATAATCCAACATCAGGTTTCTTCAAACTAGGAAGACCTCTTACTTTTCTGAGTTTGCTAATCTTGACCATATTATCAAAGTTTACATGACATAGTCTTATGTGCCATAGCCAACTTTCTTCTACTTGAGCAATGAGGCATGAACAATCACCAAGATCAAGATAAAATAAGTTACCTTTTGTTTGCCTACCTGATCTAATTAAATTTCCTCGGTTATCCAATAATCTTGCTTTGTCATTCATGAATTCTACCTTGAATCTAATGTTGTTTAGCTGTGCCACACTTAGTAAATTATGTTTTAGTCCTTTAACCCAATAGGCATTGTCACATATAAGTTCATTGGTTAATGAGATACAACATTTTCCTTTTATGCAATAGGGTTCATTGTTTCCAAACCTTACACTACCTCCATCATAGTGTTCAAAATGTTCAAACTTAGTTTTGTCTCTAGTCATATGGTGAGAACATCCAATATCTATGATCCATGTATCATTTTTGCTAACATGAGAGACAAGTGCCATCTTATCTGGACTTCATCATTAGATTCATCTTTTATAGCAATATACACTATTTCATCTTCACTGTTATTAGAATCTTTAGCCATAAAACAAGTTTTCTTACCTTTGTCTTTGTAGGATTTGTGACCTTTGAATTCCTTCTTGCCTTTGTACTTGTGGCTTTTCTTCTCTTCCTTGCTTTCTTTTTTTGGGCACATGGCAACGATGTGACCAATTTCTTTACAAGAAAAACATATTAGAGGGGTTTTACCTTTGTACTTTCTTCTCCTCCTGGAATATTTCTTTGTAAGTAGAGCTTCAACAATTTCAAGATCACTATCTAAACTTTCTTAAGTTTCTTCCTCACTTTCTGATTGATTATCTTTTATTTTCTTGCCTTTTTTCTTTGAGTGAGAGTTTATCTTGAAATGCAAATTCAATATTTTTGGAAGCAGGAACATAGTTGTCAAAGTTGTCTAGTTCAAAAGCTATTAGTCTTCCTACTAGGGCATCCAAACCTATCTTGTTATTTGGATCACATCTCTTTTCTTGAATAGTAGATGCTCTGATTGCATAGATGGGAAGCAAAGTTCTAAGTATTTTATTTACAATAGTTTATTCTTTGATTTCTCCTCTAGATGCTATGTTTGCACTAACACTGGCCTTGATTCTTTCCACATATTTTGCAACATTTTCATCTTCTCTCATTCTCATTTGATCAAATTGTCCTCTAAGGCTTTTTGCTTTGGCTCTTCTTATATTATCATCTCCTCTATAGATTTCTTTCAGCTTGTTCCACATATCAAAAGAAATTTTATAGTCTTTGACCTCATCAAATTTAACATAACTGAGAGTAGATGCAATGTCAATCATCATGATGTTATGGTTCTTCTTGTCAGCAATATCTTCAACTGATAATGTTTCAGTGGGAGTTTTGTATTCTTCATCAAGATATTTGCATTTGAGTCACTGATGGTAGCCAGATGAAGCCTCATAAGTCCTTGCCATGTTGTAAAGTTGTCTCTGTTTAGCTTTGGAATCTCTCTCTCTTGTAAGACATCCTGATCTTTAGCTTAGGTCCTTGAAACCTTCTCTACAAGCACCAAAAGATTTGATACCAATTGTTGGAAATATAAGAGGAGTAACTGAGAGGGGAGGGGTGAATCAGTTACTACTAAAATAAATCCTAGATCCCTTGGATGTCAAATAAAATTCAGACTAGTAAAACTAATTACTATTGATACTCTGTAAGCATATAGAAATTGTTGTAACTCGATAAATGCAGAGTGTAAATTACTTTAGTAGATCTTAAGATGTTATCGGTAATTACTTGCAAGCATGAAAGAAATAACATGAGCACATGAGACACTAGGATTTAACATGTAAACCCAATTTGCAAAAAACCACCAAATGTAACTAGTTACTATTTTTCACTCTTATGAACTAAGCCCTATTAGGAGTTAACCTTGTTAAAGGTTACAAAACACACTATTAGGTGTGACCCTATTAAAGGATTTAATCACCTTGTTAGGAGTGGCCTTGCAAGAGGTCTTGAAACAATACAATGGAATTGCCACCTTGTTAGAGGATTTACAAATGGCTGTTAAACCAACTCTATTAAGAGATTTTAGTTCACTGCTACAATGGTTAGAGAGTAACAATGAAATGACTTGATTGTGATGCAACTGAATTGCTAATTATAGATCTCTGTTCCGGTTCATACTTGATCCTTCTTGATCGAATAACACTTTTTTTCTCCACAAGGATACTTGCTTATCCTTCAAGTTTGCTTCCTCTTCTTATCTCTTTCAACTTATTCAACTTGTATGTCACACTTTGAAATCACAACTTGACCTTTTACTTATACCTTCCAGATTGTCAAGTTGGCTCAAATACAAATTAGAATGACCAATATTCATCACCTCAGTCAGTTAGAATCAATAAGTAAAATAATTAAGCTTTACATGCCAAAATAAGAAAATCCTTTGGTAGCCGACCCAGCTCAGTAGAAACTAATTCTGAAGTGATTTCCTATGTTAACCAACAGAGGCTCGGTTAACACTATGAACTTGCAAAGTCCCTTTGGTAACCAAGTGAACTTAGTTAATACTGACTCTATTCAAATTTCCCTTTGTTAACCGAGTGAGCTTGGTTAACACTCTTTTCTGCATAACTTCCTTCGACACCTGAGTGAGCTCGATAGATATTGCCTTCTGCACAGAGTAAACTCAGGAACGCTCGGTAGACTAGGAAAATTGTCTTCACTGAGCAAGTGAGCTCGGCATGTACTGACTATCAATAGATATGACATTTGTGTAGCATCAAGGACAACACGTAATTAATCAATTGTATCCAACACATGCACCTTAATATGACCCCAAATAAACTATAATTAAATGCTAACCCTTAATAATAACCATATAACCCTAACTTTATTTGTTTTTAACATAATAATAGTAGTTGTCACTTTAATTTTAGTCTCACTCTGTCCTTGGCCCTAATCCTAACTCTAATTATAATTATTAATATAATACTACTCCTAACTTTAAACCATTCACCCTATGCGTAACCATAACCCTACCATTGACCCTTGGTGAAATGCTAAAGTTAATTATTATTTTAACCCTAATTCTAACCATAACCCTAATTCTAACTTAAGCCAACTCTAATTAAACCACTGACCTTAATTGTTACCTTAACAATAACCTTACCATAACCCAAACTCTCACCTTAACCACAATAATAGCACTAATTGTAAGAATAACACTAATCCTTAGCCTTACATAATTATAAACCGAAATTCTTACAATATCCTTAACATTCCCTCGAAACTTAACATTAACCTTAATTGTAACGCTACTACTAACATTCACCATAATTGTAGCACTTACCATAGCAATAACCCATAGCGCTATCTATTTAAATATTATAAATCATAGAATGTCTTACATGTTGTGCCACAACTGCTACTAGCTTATATACATACATACATACATAAATATATACATACATACATACATAAATATATACATACATACACATATATAATACATCAAGAGTAAAGATACCTATTTTCATCAAATTGCAAAGTGCAATATGTACACCTCGAGAAATATTACTCTTGACTTCATAGTGATTAATAATTAAGTTTGGGGTAGAATATGTTGCTGTAATGATCCCATCTTTTAGCAGTTGACCAAGTGTGTGTGCGTTAGCCTTGTTCTACATGGTCCCGAGGGCTAACGAAGGGTTTAATGGGATCCTGGAGTGTTTTGGCCTAGTCATTTCCAGTTTGGGCCAAAACGAAGTTGATTTACTCAATTTCAGACATACTTACTATTTTTAGTAAGTCGGCAGGACACAGTGCAGGTCAATTCTGGTGATTGGATTCGATACTCCTTGGTGAGAGTTTTTCGATGAGCTATCACTCGCATTATTCGGAGTCCGATTGCTAATACATTTTAATACCTGAAGTTTTGTTAAAGTAACGTTTAATTTAATTGTAAAATATTAAAGTGTTACTTTAATATTTATTTTATAGTGATGTGTACCCAAGGGAGACATAAGGGGTATTTTAATATATGTTTTATATATTACACATCTTTTATCCCACATTGCCCATATGAGTTGAGCGGACACTTGGAAATAGAATAAAAGGAAGCATTTGTGGCTTCATTAGGCAGGTTGAATATGAGAAGAAATTGGTATGTGAGTTGTAGCTCAGTTCTCGGCATTTGAGGACATCTATCCTCTCTTGTAACATTCTAGACGTCATTCCCTTGGGGTTTGGCCTTTGGAATTCTTTGTTTTTGGCTTCATTATCAGGCAGTTTAGTTGCATTTCCGGCTACAGGCAGATTTGGTGTTTTACTCATATCTTCTTCACTACTTGTCCGACGCTTATGCCGCTTTGAGGGAATGGTATTACAAAGGTAGTGGACTGATTGAAGGACAAAGTATTGTAGCAGCAAGTTCGTAAGCATGGGCTGGAGTATTATGACAATATTGCTGAAGTAATTAGTGAGTTGATAAATCTGCCATGTATTTGGTTTTATGAATTCTGAAAATAACATTTTATTAGCAGCAGTTCATTTCCACTTTGCATATTATTGTAGTTCCTTTCTTGTTTATGTTGTATGATACCAATTCCATGCATGAAACACAACAAACAAATAAACGTTTGATTTTCGGAGTTATAAGGGGTTTTAAGAAGTTGAATGCAAACTGTTTGACATAATTCCTTTCAGCAATTTAGTTTTTTGGGACATCCAGGGGTGCCCATTACAGTGGTATCAGAGCCTATAAGTCCTGCCATCCTGTGGAGGTCTTATAGGGAATTTGGAATAGCCGGATAGAGGGAAAAAGTGTTTGACAAAATGTCAAAACACTAAAATCAGAAATAAATAAAAAACACAGGCTAAGCATTTATGTTTGAGCATGCGACAGGGGTCTTATAATTTCCGCGATACCAGAGCAAGACAAAATAGGATTTCAGACTTGCAAAGCAAACAGTCTAGTACATCCGTGCAGGGGGACATTGAATCCAACCATACAGACACAGAGGAGATATTCTGTGATCAGGACAATAATATGGGTGATCGAGATGACAGGAATATAGGATTAGACAGAGGCAGAAATGCTGGTCCAGATCAGGGGGAGGTACTGTTCAGACAGTTATTGGGTACATTAGAGAAGGGGCAACGTATGCAACAGGAGCAGAATAGGCAAATGGATATGATGTTGCAGCTTATGGCTAGACAAATGGGCATCAACATTGATGATTTGTATGCTGCTCTAGAGCAGAAGGTAGTTGATTCCTCAGGTGGGATCGAGACACGTATAGAGCCAGCCAGTTATGATGTTGGTGATGTGGGTATTTCGACAGAGTCTATAGAGACATGCGTGCAAAGTCAGGAGACCACATATGAAGCCTTGTCAGGGGATGATGATGTAGCAATAGTGGAATTAGGAGAATGCAAGGGAACTGTCATATCAACAACCACTTCTATGTCAGTTGAACCATCCAATGAGGAGTTTGGTAATAAGCATTCGGTTGTAGATGTGTGCTCTGATGATAGTACACTTGTTATTGCTAATGAGGTGAGCAATATAGTGACAGAGTCATATTATACTATCGATCAACAAAGTGTTAATGTTCACTCTTGGGATAATATTATGTTCAACATGGATGCAACATTGTCTTATGACAATCTGATGTTTGAGGCTGATGTTGATCATTCACCTGAGTGGAGTTGGGCTCAGTTTTCACTATCTACAAAGATTCAGTTTTGTGTTGCAGCAGTTGGGAGGAAGAGGTTTCATAGATCTTCTATGGAGCCACCTTCTAGTGACATCCAGACTTATACTTCATCAGCACAAGTTTTGGGAGCTAACTTGCAGGACATGTGGTTGGTCCTAATGATGTTCATTTGTAATTTGTTTAATGTCTATATGGATATCACACATTACTTCAATTGGGATCCAGGTGGAGGTTGGAGTTCATTATGTTACTTAATTGCTTGAGGACAAGCAATTTCAAGGAGGGCAAATTTGTAATGATCCCATCTTTTAGCAGTTGACCAAGTGTGTGTGCGTTAGCCTTGTTCTACATGGTCCCGAGGGCTAACGAAGGGTTTAATGGGATCCTGGAGTGTTTTGGCCTAGTCATTTCCAGTTTGGGCCAAAACGAAGTTGATTTACTCAGTTTCAGACATACTTACTATTTTTAGTAAGTCGGCAGGACATAGTGCAGGTCAATTCTGGTGATTGGATTCGATACTCCTTGGTGAGAGTTTTCCGATGAGCTATCACTCGCATTATTCGGAGTCCGATTGCTAATACATTTTAATACCTGAAGTTTTGTTAAAGTAACGTTTAATTTAATTGTAAAATATTAAAGTGTTACTTTAATATTTATTTTATGGTGATGTGTACCCAAGGGAGACATAAGGGGTATTTTAATATATGTTTTATATATTACACATCTTTTATCCCACATTGCCCATATGAGTTGAGCGGACCCTTGGAAATAGAATAAAAGGAAGCATTTGTGGCTTCATTAGGCAGGTTGAATATGAGAAGAAATTGGTATGTGAGTTGCAGCTCAGTTCTCGGCATTTGAGGACGTCTATCCTCTCTTGTAACATTCTAGACGTCATTCCCTTGGGGTTTGGCCTTTGGAATTCTTTGTTTTTGGCTTCATTATCAGGCAGTTTAGTTGCATTTCCGGCTACAGGCAGATTTGGTGTTTTACTCATATCTTCTTCACTACTTGTCCGACGCTTATGCCGCTTTGAGGGAATGGTATTACAAAGGTAGTGGACTGATTGAAGGACAAAGTATTGTAGCAGCAAGTTCGTAAGCATGGGCTGGAGTATTATGACAATATTGCTGAAGTAATTAGTGAGTTGATAAATCTGCCATGTATTTGGTTTTATGAATTCTGAAAATAACATTTTATTAGCAGCAGTTCATTTCCACTTTGCATATTATTGTAGTTCCTTTCTTGTTTATGTTGTATGATACCAATTCCATGCATGAAACACAACAAACAAATAAACGTTTGATTTCCGGAGTTATAAGGGGTTTTAAGAAGTTGAATGCAAACTGTTTGACATAATTCCTTTCAGCAATTTAGTTTTTTGGGACATCCAGGGGTGCCCATTACAGTTGCACTATTTAGTATGTGAAATGTGCATTTCTTTAAAACTTCAAAATATTGAAATATTTTCTTAAAGTAAATATAGACTAACGAATGATTCCTTTAAATGTCTTGTAGTACATACTTATTTGATCAGAGACATTTATATCTCATATTAACATGTCTTAAAGATTATTTTAGATTTATAAAATTTAAGACAAACAATGTTAATCTCCAATTTACAAAATACCAAAATATAAATTCCAATCAAAACAACAATTGCATCTCCTTTTCAATCATACTACTAAATGTATAAAAATAATAAAAATTACTATTTCATACATAAAATATAAGCCTAGTAAACTAAATTAATATATCTTCTATACCCATAGTAAATTATCCTTTTTAATATGCATAACCCTCTTGTAAGCTATAAAAACGATGAGTCACACTGAATACAGGTAAAGATTGCCACCTGTCAAATACATATACTTAAAACCATGAAGATTTTAACACGTGCATGCCACGTAGCTACTACGTGTCATAGAACGTACCTGACAAAGCTTCTTCCTTTGGACTGAAAATTGTAGTGCAGGTGTTCATAACTTCACTTATTGTGTTCAATCCAATTTGCTTAAAAGAGTAAACAATGAAACGTTAAATGTCTGGGTTTTTTAAGATATTGAGGAAACAATCTTAACAAAGGTACGATGTTAAAATATCCTGTTAATCCACATTTTGCGATTTCCAATTTTATGGAAAGGAATTGTCCCAATCCTGTTTTCTAGATAGAATCGTAGCCACGATAGATAGAGTTTTAGTCACAATAAGTAGAATTTTAGTCACAATAGATAGAATTTTGGTCACAATTTCCTTTTAGAAAGGTTTATTAATGCAGTGAAATTAGTGTTTCGAGTAGAGGGGGAAATTGTTCATATCAATCATCCAGTTTTTTTAAGTTCTTACTGAGAAATAATGGCTTCTAAGGGGTTTTGTTTGGTGAAAAAGCACATTTGTGTTTGATTTCATTCAGTTTTTGAGAAATTTATATACATGAGTCCTTTCTACCTCTTCAACTTTTTAAAATGTTCAGAATCGTTAGCGATGTACCCTTTTTTTCCCTTACAATTTTTGGAGGCAGGATTATCAAATTTCCACTGATATATGCGTCTTTTTCAAGCAATTTATTTCTATACGAAGAACAATTAGATCAGTTTTGACCGTTGTTCAGTGCCCAAAGAAACCATACTCTAAATGTAATTTTGCTGCGAAATAAAAATCTTGTAGGACAAATATATCCTTTCATAGATACTGTAAATTATGTATCTGGATATTTTTTTCTCTTCTGGTTTAGTAGTTGTTTTACTGTAATCTTTAATAATGTTTTGCTATTGAACCACAGTTTTTTGAAACAGTGTCCCAGATTTCCGACGCTGGTGAAAGTGAAAAGAATCTGTTCAATAGGTTTGTATCTTCTTCATATAAGTGGAAAGCATTTTTTACACACTTGACATAAATTGAGATGGCGTCTGAGCAACCTAAACGTCAAGAAGATGATTCGAAGAATTCGAAGGAAACCTATCCATATCAAGTGCAAGAAGAGGTATCTGCACCTACTCTAAGGATCAAGCTTTTTGCTTCTTTGATTATTTTGCATCAATTGGCGGAAATTTTTTCTGGGTTCACGTTTTCTAATTAGAGAGCTAAGCATTTGAAATGTAATGCTTCTGAACTGTGTATTGTTCTATGAAAGATTTGGTATCCTCTTTCTGAAGGATATACATTGCCCTCAAGTCATCTAGGGCACAACCACGGAATCGTACATAACATAGAACTGAATGCATTTTGATTTGCTTTTTCTTCATTCTAATGAAATCAGACATATACAGTTTATGTATATTGGCTAAGCATCTGCTTTATAGTTCACAAATGAGAATCATTTCTCCTCTCCCATTAAAATAAGATTGAAAACATTCGCTTTCAAATACCATGCATGTGTGGGCTTCTAAAATACTACATATCTCACCATTTCTTTTGCTCTCCACAAGGTTTTTGGCTCCATGCCTTGTGGGTCATGTCTTCCTTGTGATTTTGTTCTATGCGATGTTTGAAAATTATTACAAGCTACTTACTACAGTAGGATATTTCTGTGATGGTGCCCCATTCATCTTATTTCCTCCAAATTCCTGCCATGTAAGAAGCCCTACAAAGTACACCATGGAGTTAGTTTAGACAAGCCTTCGAATCTGGAGCACATTTCTCATGGTTAACCTCTTTTTGACATTGTTTTAGGCGAAAGAGGCAGCTAAGGAAGCGTTTGCAGCTCAGCAGCAAGCAGTAGAGGTAATAAAGCAAGCTTATGCCAAGCAAGTAGAAGCTCAAGAGAAAGCTCAAGGGGCCGCGCAGCAAGTTCTTGCACAGCAGGAAAGTGGAAGGCAAGCTGCAACTGTTGCTGCTCGGGAGACAGCTGCAGCAATCATTGAAGAGGAGAAAGCTGCCGCCCAGAAGCAGATAGATCAAACTGCTCTGACAGCACAATTGTTGGGCGCTCAAATAGCCCAGCAATCCATGACTTCATCTCAAATGGCTGCTAATCAAGGATTTTTTCAGGGAATTCCGCCTTCTATCCAACAACCTACAGGTAATTCCTTTTTAAGATCATGGTTAAGATTGAAGGCAGTCTTATCTGGGTTTTGTTTCTGAAGCATTGCAATGTGGGTGTGCAAGTTCTTTGTACTCAAGGGGTTTGAATGATATACCAAAGTTAAAGCTAAACCATGCTTTTTGAGTCACATTTGCGGCATGACTGGTCAGCTCTGCTTAACCAACGGCCAATTTGCAATTTAAGTGGTCAAAATTCTTGTGACATAACCCTTTTTGTGGCATGCCTAAGAAGCGTTCTCAATCCACAACCTCTTTCATAGTTGTAAGCAGTAGAAGTGTTTGTTGTAACTTGAACCGGCCTTGCAGCATGCGTAAGAGCTTTGCTTAACTAACAACCATTTCCCAATTTTGAAGTGATAAAAGTTCTTGTTGTAGCTTGAACTTGTTTTGTGGCATGCCTGAGAATCTCTACTTAACCGACAACTACTTTACAAATATTTAATCCCCTTGTCAAATCATACCGTAGTCCTCTTTTCCGGCACTTGCAATGAGTTTATCTGTGCAGGCGGCTGGTTCTGCCCGATGTTTTTAATGTTTGTTTTTTAATAGTAATTATTTTTATGTTTATATATTTATACAACATAAATAACTAATGTCATAATAATACGATTTTAGTAATTTTTATTAAGGAATCCTGGAATTGTAATTAAATTATTAAATCCTTACAAATGCATCCTTCAAAGTTAGGTAGGGTCCTTATAAGCCAACAGACCTGGAGACTTCCACACTAATGACTGCTTTTGGTTTGGAAAAGCTTTTGAAGGAAATGCCTCGTAAACAGTCTCTTTTCTCACAATTATTGTCTGTTTCGAATGGTTTACAAGACACCTGGAAAAGTCTCCTCTATAAAGAAATTTTTAAAAAACTTCGAAAATTGATCCCCTTCATTCTTATTTGGAATTTTTGGACTTTCATACGGATTTATACAACTTGCTGAGATGTCGTCATAAACAGAATCCGTTGACACCCTATACTAAATGCACAACTACTGCTTTAACATTTGAATTGCAGGATATACACAACTACTCACACTTGAATTTGAATTTAAGGATATGAATGCACCGCTGCTACTTCCAACACCTTGATTTGAAGGATATGAATGCAAAACTGCTTCTTTAACAGCAAAAAGGTAATGAATTGAAGGAATGAATCATCTCCCAAACTCAGAATTTTGTCCTTAGATTTTTATCCATATATGCATCTAATGTACAAAATGAAATATATGTAGGATAACTGACACTTCTTTCTTGGATACAAGAACTAACCATGCTTATTTTCTTTGGGTAGGTACATTGTTTTTTCTTCTAAATATTCAGAACCATTGCTTGTAGAAGTGTATATCTTGTTGAATAACACACGTTACCCGAAAGCTATATTTCCACCAAGAAAAATATTGTTTTCCCAACATCACCACTGGTGGAAAGCCTTCGCTAAAACTTCCTTAAATATTTTATTAGTTGAGTAATAAATGATGACTATAATAGATAACCAACAGTTTGCAAAGAACTTGGGAAAATGAAACTGGGAAAGAGATCTTGCCCTCAAAGTCCTTGTCCTATATCCTTGTTTAGGCGTAGCTATTTATTAATTGAGCGATTGAGCAATCTTAAGATGGTTATTATAATTAGTTCTCAGAAAAAGAAAATGTGCATTCACACTTGAAAGAATCTCTTAACCAATTGGAAAGAACTCTGATTCTCATAAACTTCCATGACATAAGGTTTTGAAGACATGTTTAGTGCCAGACCATTTCACCTCTCTTTTGTCATATGATTACAGAATTTGTATTGTAGTTTTAGCATTTTTCTTACCCTGAAAGTACCTTAATTCTTCTTGACACTAAGATTTTGGTCAAATTGGAAACATGTTTAGTGCTAGACCATGTCAGCTCTTTTAGGGCCATATGATCCCAAAACTTGAATTGTAGTTTTGCATTTTTCTTACCCTCAATTCTTCTTCGTGACACTAAGACTTGAATCGAATATTACAATTGATAGGCATCACTGCAGACCAGCAAGAGTTGCTGGGATTGGCCAATCAAATGGCTTCAGCTGCTGCAACTCGAATGTATAGTGCTCATACTTTAGCATCCAGCACTCAAGATCCACAAGCTCTAATGGTATGGTATTCTATAACTCTACTAGATCTACTTAATCTTGAACTTTATTTCAGTTTGGTGCAAAGTGCCTGATGACAATGAGCATGATCAGGCTGCCAAGAGTCAAGCAGGTGTAGCTCAAAATCAAATGGCTGAAGCACAAAGAATATCTCAAGCTGCACAGACTCCAGCAACTGCAATGCAAGCTCTTGCTAGCATTAGGCAATCTTCTCTGCAAACGAATCAACAACAACTCTCAGGGGGAGGGTCCCAATCGACAGAACCCATGAAGATGTAACTGTTTTTGTCTGATAAGCAATGTGTAAATTATAATGGATTGACTGGTGCAAGAAGATGATTGTGTGTGCTTCCCAATTTTTATTTACATGTACATAACTTATTGTATAGCTTCATAGTCACTTCTTTTAAATGTATTTTCAATTACAGATTATGCTCATCACAGAAACAACTATATTGCTTGTTATCATGCGTTTCTGGATTTGATTTGATTGTGTATCAGGATGAATAGGATGAATAGTATCAGGATGAAATTATGATAATCCATCATAATTGTTGTGTTTTTAGTATCAAAATTTTCAATGGCACCACAGATACATCAGTGATACAGATACATCAGTGATACATCATCAGGAATGAATAGCAAGTGATACATCATCAGGAAGTGATGTTTATTTAATAATAGTTTTCCATTGTCCATGATGAACTTGTAAGGTGCTCAACTATTGGGTCCCTCCCTCACTTATGAAGGGGCCAAGTTGTGATCGCTTGCCTTGGGTCTATCATGCTTCAAATATACTGGTGGATATGGACATAAAAAACTAGCCTAAACAAATATACCCTCAGATCCAGCAGTGTCGTTGAAGAGGGGTTTGTTTGTACGTAGGTGACTGGGTTTTTCTTTTGTTTCTCCTCCCCGAGGGATTTGTTTGTAGGTAGGTTACTGGGTTTTCCTTTTGTTTCTCTTCCCCATATTAGATATTATCATATTAATATGATATTTTCAGTCCCTTGATCTCAGGCAGCTTCAACTTTCAACTTATTCTTCATTATATTGTAATGATGTCAATTTTTTGATGCAACATATTATATTTTTAATTATGAAATGTAGATACCTTTTCTCTTTAGCTGAGTTTATAATATGGTGAAATATTTTCAAATATACTTATTTATTATTAATAAGTTGTAAATCTTTTTCATAGGGAAATTTGTATTATCCATCCCATCTCTTTTTAATTGTGCTAATATGTAAAATATTTTTAATAATCTGTAATATTATTGATAAGCTGTAAGTTTTTGTGTTTGAATTGTATTTCCGTGTAGTTCCCAATTCTTATGTATTCTTATTTTTCTAAATCCCGTTTTACCCTTCATTTATTTCTTATGTATTCTTATTTTTCTAAATCCCGTTTTACCCTTCATTTATTAATACTATATTATTTGCAATTTACATTAATACTATATTATTGGCAATTTACACTAATACTATATTTATTAATATATTATTTGCAATTTACATTAATACTATATGTCAATCCAAATATCACATTAACACTAACCAATCAAATTCAAGAATTTACAAGAATTTAAAAGATTATATGAGATTTCAAATATTTATATTTTTTTTAATTTTTCATTATTTTATAAATTACATTTTCTATTTATTCTATTGATCCATACTATTTTTGTTACTATTTTTGGTGGGGGAGAAAATTAATTTTCTTCAACAAAAAATACAAATATTTTATAACAACTTCATCTTGCATTCAGGAATGTATTAATTATAACTTTATTTTTTCCACATTTGTGACAAGATGATAAGGTTTTTTTTTCAATCATTTTATCTTCCACCTCACACAACATGTCTAATCAATATTAATTATGACAATCTATTAAATAATTTTAATTTCTTATTTTTTTAAATATATTTATTATTAGTTTTACTTTGATGTTTATTTTTGACTATTTGATATAACTTGTTCCTAAAACTTCATGTAATCAATAAGTTCAAATATATATAATTTTTTTTTCAATCATTTTATCTTCCACCTCACACACAACATGTCTAATCAATATTAATTATCACAATCTATTAAATAATTTTAATTTCTTATTTTAAATATATTTATTATAATCAATATTAATTATCACAATCTATTAAATAATTTTAATTTCTTATTTTAAATATATTTATTATTAATTTTACTTTGATGTTTATTTTTGACTATTTGATATATTAATTATCACAATCTATTAAATAATTTTAATTTCTTATTTTAAATATATTTATTATTAGTTTTACTTTTATATTTATTTTTGACTATTTATTTTTGACTATTTGATATAACTTGTTCCTAAAATTTCATGTAATGCATAAGTTCAAATATATATAACTAATAAATATGTCTTTTTAATATAATTTCAATATGTTATATCTTTCTATTTGAATTTCTAATTTTTTTAAAATTTTGCTTTTTTTAATAATTACTAATTTTTTTTTTAATAAAAGTATTTAAATTATTACTATTATTTTACTTTTATAAAAATAAGTTAAAACAATATTATTTTTTAATTATATTTTATAATAGTATTTGTAATATGTATAATTGATAAGTGTTACAATTTATAAATTATATTATTTATTATTATTAATATTTTTTATTTAAACAATTTATCATTTAGTTTAAATACATTTAAAACTTAAATATATATTTTAATATTAAATTAATAATTATATTTTATATCAAAAAAATACAATTTACAAATGTACATATTATATATATATAATTTCATAATTAAAAATTGCTTTATTTTATCAAAAGTTTGGAAATACAAAACATTAAATAATAAACCTTTTCTAATTGTGTAAAATTAAACAATTAATTTTACTTATAAAATATTTTTATATTTCAATACATTTCATTTTTTCTTATAGAAATGTGAATTTTAATATAAAAATTAAATTCTTAGTTTCATTAATTAAAATATAATATATTTTAATTCTTTATTATAACCATTTGTTTTATTAAGAAAAATAATTATATTTAATTCTCTCTCACACACACACAACTTATGTTGGTATCACTCTATCTTACTATTTTATCTCTCTTCCTCTTCCTCCTCTATATTATTTATCATTTTTTCCTCTGCATATATGTTTATGATGTTATTGTTGTATACTGTTATTTATCTCTATCCTAGTTTTTGTTTAGTGTTAATGATTAAAAATAGTGTGAGTTTCATTTGATAATCAAGATGAGAATAATACATAGTTGGGGGAGTTATTCCAACTACTTATGGTTGTCTAGTAGCATGCTTGGTATGCTTAAACGTATAATGTGATACTCCAAATGCTTCATCACTTCTTCAAGTTCTACAATTTAAATATTGGTATGGATATCTTTCCTCATTGCACATAATTTAAGTTGTCAATGTAGAAGGTGTGAATTTGTCTAAAGCATAAGTATTGATCATAGTATAATATAAGTACTTAGTGCCATATTGGGGACTTTGGCCTCTTATTATTGGGCTTAAATGCCCAAAGATATAATAGTATAGCACAAGAACTTAACAACAAAATATGAGCCATCCTATTAGATCACAAGCGCATTTCTAGGACGAGAATTTAACAACAAAATATGAACAATCCTATCAAATCACAAGTGCATTTCTAGGCAAAAATTAATGCATTCATAATGTTAATTTAGATTCTCACTCATCTACACCTCTACAACCATTATGCATTAGGCAGGAACTATGATGCATTGCGTCTCTTGTTTTTAAGTGACTTAGTATATCTTTCTCTAACATGGAGAAATTAATCCCACATTGAAATTCAAATTAAATTTAAACTTTCTTGTCCACTTTTATGAGTCTAATGAGTAACATTCATTCTCTTTACCCTTCATCTATTACATATCCCTTCAATATTTTGGTCCCTAATTTAAGCTTATCACATTCCTAATTAGGCTTATGTTAAATAATTTAGTAGCTCTAAGCACATCTTTCTAACATGTAGAAATTAATTCGACATTGAAATTCAAATTTAAACTTTCTTGTCCATTTTTATGATTCTAATGAATTAACATTTTCATTCTTGCACGTCAATTTACCCTACTCTTCATCTATTACATCTTCCTTCGATATTTTGGTCCTTATATTAAATAATTTAGTAGCTCTAAGCATATCTTTCTAACATATAGAAATTAATCCGACATTGAAATTCAAATTTAAACTTTCTTGTCCATTTTTATAATTCTAATGAATTAACATTTTCATTCTTGCACGTCAATTTACCCTACCCTTCATCGATTACATCTTCCTTCACTATTTTGGTCCTTACTTTAAGATTGTCACATTCCTAGCTAGGCCTATTTTAAATAATTTAAGCTTGTCTGTGGTTACTAATCCCTTCAGTATTTTGGTCCCTACTTTAAGATTATCACATTCCTAGTTAGGCCTATTTTAAATAATTTAGCTCTATTGTTCATGGTTACATATATTTTGGTCCCCACTTCAAGATTATCACATTATTGGGTATGTGCAGGATCATGGTGTGCCAAAAAGTGGCGATGTGAAAAAAAAAGAGTTTGAAGACGCCTAAAAGTGCTTCAAAATCCGCTCTGACTTTTTTTTACCTATCCAGGAACCAAACCTAGAAGGTTAAGCCGAGCCTTATCAGATATCCGATATCATATCGGATATCCGATTTCAAATCCAATATCCGACTAATAATTAAAATCATATAATAGTATGATATATTATTTAATATTATTATTATTGATATAAAATAATAATAATAATATTAAATAATATATCATGCTATTATATTATAATAATATTATTATTATAATTATTATTATACTATAATATAATAATATTATTATAATTATTATTATACTATAATATAATAATATCATTATTATAATAATTATTATACTATAATATAATAATAATATTATTATTATATTATAATCGTATAATATTATACTATAATAATAATATTATAATAACATATTATATTATAATAATATAATATAATATTTCATATATTGTAATATATAGTAATGTAATATAATATATATATATATATATATAATATAATATAATAATAAAAAGTAATATCTTATAATATAATATATAATAAAAAAGTATAATATATTATAAATTATAATAATATAGTATAATAATAATATTTTATATTATAATATATAGTAAAATAATATAATAAATATAAAATATAATATAAAAATATATAAAATGTAATATATATGTTATATTATATATATTATAATATCGGATATCCGATACCTGTGCATGGATTAAATACAAAATCACAGACCCGCGACCCTTATTTTCAAGCGAATTTGGGCCAGTCAGATCGGATATCAGATAATAAATCGGATATCAGATAGCAAATCGGATATTAGATATCAGGTATGTTCCCCCCCCCCCCCCCCCCCCCCCCGACTCATTTTTAACCTAAATTTAATAGATTTTAACAAGATTTTGTTTGTTTTAGTTGAATCTAGGGTTTTTTTGACAAAAATGGTTAAAATTTAGATTTTTTTTTAATATATATTACATTTTGCAATTCAATAGGAATGGCTGATCAAAATGATGACACTGAGGCAGGGAATAATATTCCTCGCAACCCACCACAAAATGATCCAGTATCCCCATAAAATCGTCCACCAAATGATCCTCTACCTCCTCAAGACCCTCCTCGAATCGAGGATTTGATAAATAAAAATCTCACTGAGTTGAGAGGTTTGCATAGAACATACAATAATGTACCTACACTAGCTCCTATGTTATCCACGTTAAACACCATAGTGGATAACATTGAAACTCTTACAAACCAACAAAATGCCGCTCTTCGTTGGCGTGATGAAATGCACCAGATGTTTGATGATGGTTTGGATTATGATGAGGCCGCGGCCCTCAACATAACCAAAGACGATTTGGCAAGCCTTTTTGCTAACCCAAAAATGGGTATACCAGTTGACCCAAAAAAAACCAAACTATCGATTAAATGGTGCACAAATGATGCCATACGTGCAAATTTTTGGGACCGTTGGTGGATGGTCTTTGATATCCCTCCACATGGCAATTTAGACATACCATTTTATTTCCTTAAAAAATTATATGCAGAATTTGTGTTGAAACTTAAAGTAAACTATTGGAGCATGAAGCCCAACATGGGCTTAGGACTAGGAGCTCCTCAGGATAGGCCCTCTTCCCAGCGAAAGAAACCTGGCACTTTTGTCCCCCCCCCCCTGATATCTCCCCCCCTCCTCGAGTGCAGCATCTAGATATTATGGCAGAGGCTAGCTCTCAGACCATCAGAGCCATTCATAGGCTGAGTAGCCTAATGATATCTCAGGCTAGGTCAGTCTTGCCTCCTCGTGTTGATGATGCTGGTGCCAGTTCATCATCGGCTAGCTCATCACACATTTGTGTGCCTCACACTTGCATTACATGCAAGAATATTTGCCTGGGTCCCATAGGTGATCTTCCTGAGTATCATTTTGTATTAGACGAGGATACACCAGACGCACGTGCAGAGGCTACAGACCCTGATGCGAGAGAGGAGGGGAATGTAGAGGCATGGACTCCTTCGGTGTCGGTACGTGTATACATTTTTTTGTTATGACATATGTGATTTAAAGTTAATTTTTATAATAGAGTAATTTTAATTTTTAAGCCATACTGACTTTTACATGTATGTGATCTTCATTCATGTTTAGTTGATGACCGAGGAGGAGCTCAGACAGATAGATGATGCTACACTCTCGGCCATTTCATTTGGCCTTGAGACATCTATGGTACATTATGTTGTGTTCGCATTTCTTTTTTCTATTTGATATTGTAGCATATATGGTTGCTAATCTTTCTTTTATCTTGCAGATACCACCTGCCCCAGGGGGACAAAGTGCGGGGGGTGAGCCAGCATGCATTGACAAAGGAAAGGTAATTAGATGTTTTCTAATTGATTAAATATTGATGCATTCTTGTAAAATGTTTGTGGTAATCTCATTTAATTACATTATTTATTGTATATAGGGTGTGGCTACTGGCGATGAGCCTGTACAGATTCAGCGTCCTAGATCATCAGGGATTTTCATTCGCACAGAGAGCCCCATTGTATGTATAAGTATCATTTATTTTTTATTTTTTTAATTGATGCAGAGGAAAGTATGATTGTTGTTCTATACAATTTCTATGATTTTTTTCGTACCAATAATGATTCATGTCTTGCATATGTTCATTACAACTTAAATAGGCTTATATGCACCTGTCCAACCGACCAAGTTGGTTACAAAGGTTTATTTAATCAAACAAATACCAAATTACTACTTTCCCTCCAAAACTAATATGACTGTTTGAATTTGAAATTCAAATTTCAAACTATAGTTTTTATGCATTCCCTAACTTTCTAAATTATTCCATTGACTCAAAATTGGTCATATGGATTTATTAAATGCAACTAAGTAAATTTCCAGAAAATTGAAGTTTTTATTATTTTTTCTCCAAACCACCATACACTCTAATCTCCCCCTTTCAACTGAGATCACATACGACATATATAAAGGTCTACATGATCGTTGGAACAACCATATAGGCATTCCCAACCATAAAACAAACAAACAACCACTTTTTGCTAATACTGTTTAGACTCTAAATACCCTATTCTAAGGCCTTTTGGTCCCATGGAATCACTTGGTTTATAACCACACCAAAATGCTTGTGGGCCTTACATGTGCCTTTATTACAAAACATAGACCAACTTGTAAAATATGGACCAAACCTTTATTCCAACTTCCTAATCTACTTGAATCCTCGCTTTCATGGAGTGGCAAGGTGTCCAACAACAGAGATACTTGTTCCCCCCTGCCACATAGGTCAGGTGCCCTGCACCACCTTTCCTCTCTCTCATTCTGAACACTAGTCTACCAAGTGAGTGATGTTCCTCTCAGTCTTGTTGTTGCTACTTTTACCTTCTTATCTGCCTCTATGTCTTCAAGATCAAAGTAGTTCTCAAGGGCCTCTATCCACCCTAGCACTTCTTCACTATCCATTTTACCTTGGTATATTGGAAAATCAATATGGTTCTTCCCACCATTACCTTGTACTGCCTTAATGATTCTCATAAATCTCCTTTCTTCAGGATCATCTGTTGTCTCATGCTCTTGCCTTGCATTACCAACCTCTTCTTCTTCATGGTTCTCTCCATGATTTCTTCCTCTAACCTCTTCTCCTCTTGGTTCTTGCCTTTCCTTTTCTAAGGATTCTATCCTTGCAATAAGCTTCATCCTCTCTCTTCTCATCTGTCTTTCTTCCCTCACTCTAGATGCTTCAAGTTCTCTCCTCTCTCTTTTCTCTTTTGCCAACTCTTCTCTCAATTCTTCAAGTTCTCTAGCCATTTGATTTTTAGGAGGCATTTTCACAACAATTTTTCTTCCTTCCCAAGGGCCAACTCACTGATTCTCTTTCTTTCCTCACCAAGAAATCTCTGGACACCACTTATGTACCTTTCAACTCTGGGACACACAAGGAGGAATTAGACACACCAAGGCTTCAACAAAGGGACCAACACACTAAGGATTTTCAAGATTATAGGTCTTGGTCACACTCCTAAACACCCAAACTTCAAAACCCTCCTTAAAATGGCTTAAAAACTAGGGCCTGCTTGTTCAAACCCCAAAACTCAATTCTAGAACGTTTTGACTTGTCTAATGACAAGATATGATCATGACAACCTACATGAACCTATCAAATGACACATCTACCATATGAAATCCTAAAATCCTATCTCATGCCCAATTACAACTTTCTTCCACATATGAGTCCAACATTATAACTTTGTATGCTTCCATGAGCCATAATTGGTGCAAGGATTGCCCAATTGACTTCAAGAGATGTTCCATGACCTCTGTAATGCCTTGGATCTTCAATGTTCCCCTGATGAGCATGGGATGCTCTTGCATCACTTATCTTCATAAATAAATTCAAAACTAATTTCCGTGATATTAACAACTACTATTTTGTATCTCATAGGAGACTCCTAGTGCACATGAGGTTCGACGGGATAGT
The DNA here is from genome assembly GCA_028749045.1 of Cupressus sempervirens. NCBI lineage: Eukaryota > Viridiplantae > Streptophyta > Pinopsida > Cupressales > Cupressaceae > Cupressus > Cupressus sempervirens. Next base: position 723,441,220 of record CM053786.1, on the reverse strand, counting down.
TATGTAGATTTGATGACGCGGCCACTCACTCCTGAGGAGGAGCCTACAATAGTAAGTTGTAGTTTGAATTCATGATTAAATATGTTATAAATTTAGCATGCTATGAATTATAATTTTATAGTTTAAATTGTAGATTCATCTGACAAAGGTATTTGAACATATACAGCCCACAATCACAAAGGTACCAGCATTGCCGAGGGCATACGAGAGGACTCCTGACCAGCGCAGGAGGTCGACGAGAGAGGTATTTATTATGAAATTTTGATAGTATTAATCTCCAATACGGAAAATATCATTATGCATTTGAGTAATTCAATGTTAGATATGTAGAATCATATAAATTTAGTAGTCTAACTTTGGGTTTTCCTTTTTTGTTTATGTAGGAGGCATCCGATCCACCTAGTGCAATGAAGAGGTTGCATTTTGATCATCCACCAGCACCCTAGGATAGTATAGTTTTCATAGGATGCATCATGAGACATTTTGAGATGGCATATGCCACATTGTATATAGAAACATTGATATTATACACATTCTGGTGGCAGGATCAGCCACATTTTGTATATGGATCTATGTATTTTGATATATATATATATATTTGAGTACTTTGTCTATGGATACATGATCTTTGATATATATTTGTGTAAAATTTTTTCTATGGATACATGTATTTTGATATATATTTTTATAATTTACGTGCACAATGATATACATATTAATTTAGTATCTAGTATTGTTCAATTTATCGTGGATCATGTGTCATGCCCTAAATTTTACTAGTAAAAACACAACAATTTTTTTTTTTTTTTTAGCTTATGAAGTCGCATAAGAAATTACATATTGTAAAACAAGGTTATCATTGAATAGGAGTTCAAGACTCATGTGAATAGTGTGAAGGTGTTAACATTTTAGTCACCGGTGGTTTTCAAATAGATTGGATGACAGTCTAGTTCAAGTTAGCGTCACGAGTCAAATGAGCAAGTTCAAGATACAACACTCATAAATTAGTGAGGTAATTCATATCATTACAAGCCTCTGATACTAATATTCTATTAGGGTCTGTCAGTTGTATCATATGGACTAGGTCGTGATTCTAGCATGTAAGGGAAGGGGATCAGAATTACTTATTATCCTCATTACCAATGTACACACATTCATTAATCATTACAATATATATTAATGTGACAATTAGTATATTACTATATCCTCATTATCTATCAACATTGCTTCCTCACCAAATTATTGAGTGCACAACAAGATTGTAAGCAATCTACTAAGTTTTAAATTTATACAATCAATGGTATCACATAACATCTATGGATTGTTATTATCAACTAGTCATTTACAATACCACAAGGAGAAAAATTTCTTTCACATTTTCAAATGATAACAATGATGTCAAAGCAAATCTGTGACTCGTACCAATGCTTTCATAACAATATAAACTCCAAATGAAACATGCATATACAACCTTATCAATATTTTCTTCTATACGTACATTAGGTAACAATGATACAATCTCCTTCCATCACAATGGGGCAACATAATGGACTTTTCAAAATCATAAGGAACATGGACATTGAAAGATATGGACAATGAGTAGCATGAACATTGTCCAACATGATCGTTGAGAACATGAACAAGCTGGTGAATCCTCCTTCACAAATGAGGGCACAATGTCAAGTTTTCTCATCCAACATCAATCTACAAGATGATCATTCCAAGCCATTTCCATTGCTCCCTTAGACACAAATCTACATATGCAACACAACAAAATAACAAGGACCATGGGTGCTTTCCACCCAACCATAGGCCTCAAAGAGACCACCCCCGCGCTAGGGAACAAGGCTCAAACTGGGATACACATACAATCTTTTAATGCATAAACATTACATTTCAAACTTGAACAATTTCCCCCCAAGACTATTTCACAATGGCTTCACAGATGGAACCATAAACATAGGGTGAAGGTGTATTCTAAAATGGAGACTTGCCATACCAAACCATATTTGCAATAAACAATTTTCATGCCCTCCCGGGGCCTCCACATTTCCTCCTCCAAACCCACTACCATCAGCTATAACTCCTCAAACTTTCTTTCTACACCATACTTTCCTTATCACCCCCAGCAAGATATGAAATGTTATGGCATACAATGGAGCCCATACTCCAAGGTTCTCAATACATTTTTTGAACCCAACTTAAGCCCTTCACCCTGGACTTCTCTTCCCTTCCCACAAGGGTGAGTGTAAGTCCCAATCCCATAACAATACTCAAGCACAAAACAAGAAAACAAAACCAAGTAGAAATAAAACAAGAAATTTTGGCAAACACCCCACTAGTTTGGCCAAGACCCTCTAATAAAGCCTTCTCACTAACTTATTTTAGCAAAAACACTAAGCCACTCCATCCTTACGAACTTGTCTCCTCTACCGGTTCATTGATAGCCCTCACGAGCTCTAAGTTATGACCCTCGCAGGATCGACCTCAAAATGCACTTAGACCACCTTGAAGACTCCTCGGTACGGGGTGGCCGCAAATGATGGATGGTCTTCGTGGCCAGAACAAAGGTGTGACTAGGGTTCACCCGCTCATCTGGAGCTAATGGGACTGACGATTCGATGCCAAGATCGGCGGTTTCAAAGTTACGCTGTGGTGCACCTATGAACTGAGGCACACTGCGAGTTTTGGCATCGAGCGAGATCATTGTGCTAAATCCAAACGGAATGTGATCTCTCAAAAATGAGATAGGTTATTTTAGGCCTCAGGATCACCATCTTGTAGCATTTGACATTTCGTTGATAGCCCTCACGAGCTCTGAGTTATGACCCTCGAAGGATCGACCTCAAAATGCACTTAGAGCACCTTGAAGACTCCTCGGTACGGGGTGGCCGCAAATGATGGATGGTCTTCGTGGCCAGAACAAGGGTGTAACTAGGGTTCAACCGCCCATCCGGAGCTAATGGCACTGACGATTCGATGCCAAGATCAGCGGTTTCAAAGTTACGCTGTGGTGCACCTATGAACTGAGGCACACTGCGAGTTTTGGCATCGAGCGAGATCGCTGTGCTGAATCCAAACAGAATGTGATCTCTCAAAAATGAGATAGGTTATTTTAGGCCTCAGGATCACCATCCTGTAGCATTTGACAGTTCATCAATAGCCCTCACGAGCTCTGAGTTATGACCCTCGAAAGATCGACCTCAAAATGCACTTAGAGCACCTTGGAGACTCCTCGGTACGGGGTGGCCGCAAATGATGGATGGTCTTTGTGGCCAAAAAAAGGGTGTGACTAGGGTTCACCTGCCCATCCAAAGCTAATGGCACTGACGATTCGATGCCAAGATCAGCGGTTTCAAAGTTACGCTATGGTGCACCTATGAACTGAGGCACACTGCGAGTTTTGGCATCGAGCGAGATCGCTGTGCTGAATCCAAATGGAATGTGATCTCTCAAAAATGAGATAGGTTATTTTAGGCCTCAGGATCATCATCCTGTAGCATTTGACAGTTCATCAATAGCCCTCACGAGCTCTGAGTTATGACCCTCAAAAGATCGACCTCCAAATGCACTTAGAGCACCTTGGAGACTCCTCGGTACGGGGTGGCCGCAAATGATGGATGATTGTTTGAAGACTACTCCATGTGTCACTATCTTTCTTGGAAAAAAAATTGCTTTTGAACATCAAGCTTGCAATATTATCAATTATTGTCAAACTTTTTCAACCAAGTCAAAATGTCAAATGCAAATATTTGTTTGCAAATTTTTGCTAAGGGGAGTTTCATAAATTGACTTTGATTTTCTATGTCTCTAGTGCTTGAACATACTTAAAATGGCTCTTTGGTCTTAGAGATATTGGTATTTTCTAACTTCATGGTCTATGATATGCATACTAAGAATTTCTTTCACTAAATGGTTTCCTTGATCTATTGACTACACTTAAATTTGTTCACTTGTCATCTCTCTTTCTATATGTTCAATACAAAGAGCTAGAAGAGACAAATAATCTTTCTTACCTTCATCTCTCTAAGCACATGATAGAAATCAATTCTAAACTTGAGAAAAGGTTAGAGGAGAATATTGCATTCTTAAATTAATCTCCCTTAAGACCTTTACATACACACGGGGCATTCTTAAATTAATCTCCATGGAAGAAAATTTCATAAAACTAAAGATTCCATAGTGTTGAAACATAAAATCCAAGATCTCATTTATGATGGGATTGTTGATACCTCTAATGACTCATCCACTCATTGCCTTCATATCCAACTTCATATCATGTCAGTATTCATGTGCTATCTTTCTTATTGGCTTTAATTGCTTATCCTACATGCTATCTTCTTTCATGGATTTTATGGCTTATCCCAAATGTGCTTCATACAACTTTTCAATATGAAAGTCTTTCAAAACATTATACAATATTATGACTCTTTATGCTTTCAAATGCTATGATTGGTTGTAAAATGGAAGAAATCAAGTATTCTAATTGTTCATCCATATTTTATGGATTTTTCTTATTTGATTAGTTTGATAAAAAATAGTTTTAATAATCATAATGTCAGCTTTATGTCAAATAAGGAAAAAACCAAATTTGTAATAAGATATCTGCATGCAATTATCTTTCATATAGTTATAAATGCTCTTAAAATTGTCGTTATAGCCTTGTATCACATGCAAATATGATTTGGAAGAACTTGTTCAATATCTTCCTCTTATAATTCCTTACAAAGAACCTACCAAAATACAAAAACCATATACAAAAAACTACACATTTTACATCATAATACATCATAAATTTTAGAAATTCTCCCCAATACCACCCGCCTCCAACTCTTCATGATGTACCTACATTCCAATATCATACAAAAATTAGTAACTTATTGTATTAAACAAGATAATCATCAATTCATTAAATCATTATGAAGAAAATAACATAAGAAGTATATATACCTAGTCAAGTATTCCAATAGGGTCCTCTCTCTGTTTTAGGGTCTCCAACAAGGCTTCATGATCAGCATTAGCAATATTAAAAAGTTCTTTTACTTTTGGTCTTCCTTGATGCTTCGATAACTTTACATTTGTTGCTATAATAAGATGCGAATATATGAGAATTACTTTGTGCTTCTGATAGTCTTCGAATGCAGGAATTTCGTTTCTTCTAAGCATGTATGTCCGCAGCCATGTTCCAGCAACAACCACTGAACCAGTAGGATACGTGAATCCATCATCATCTGTGATCGGTTGTGCAAGTTTTTTTTTTCCTCTTACACAACGTGCTAACCAATAATCAAATTTCTCATCATTCCCCTGTGGTGCAACCAATGCAAAGACATGTCCTGGCTGAAGTAGATCTGATAGATGATTATGCTCAAGTGAACTTTCCATGTCATCATTTTTGATAGAGGGTATGATAGACAATGGAGTAAGATAATGTGGAGCCCATGTGTCCACCCACTCACTTGACTCACAGTGATCCCAATCACACTGAAAACAAGTACGACAAAAACAAGCTAGTTGTCGTGTCCAAATGGTCCATGTACTAGAATTAGAGCTTCGAAATGAATGCATTTTTGATGAGTCTGTCACTGTAGCACAATCTGATCTATCACCTATGGACCCTTCCTCAACCAACCAAAAGAACCTGCATACCACTGAATTAAGAGTCCCCCCCTGTGATAATGCTAAACTACACCAATCAACAATGCTACGAGCATCAAGAAGCTCTGTTGTTGAAATCTTCAGTTGCTCCTTAACTAGAGCTCTCTTCACACATGCCCCTGCTCCATCATGTTCCCCTTTTCCATGGCCGGACTCAAGAAAACTCCAAATATGAGGCACCCCTCTCTCTACGTGCATCCTACACAACCAATAAAACATGCGAGCATTCTTGAATTGACCTGTACAGTTATCTGACCAAATGATATGTCTATCCATAGCAATTGCATGCTCGTGTAAGAAATAAAAAAAATTCTCGAAACAATGTTGCACAAACTCGTGAGAGTGAGATCTATCATCACTCATATAAAAATGATACTCTCTAATAATATTTCGATTATCTTCTGCACTATCAGGGGCATGTCTATATGTTATGTGAACAAAAATTGCAATCTGAATAGAGTTGTAATACTGAGATTGTGTCTCATTTTGAGGTTGCAATGTGTAGTTCTCAGCAAAATCAACAACTGATATAATAGTGCCAATGGGAAAAGTCTCCTAACACGTTCTAAATTGTTGATCCAACCGCTGAGACCTGTGACTATGTCTTGCATACTTGTAAAAAAGATTTGCCTTGAAATCTGAAATAAAATTAGCCACATTGATATCTTTTCCAACCAATTCACATCTAGATCTCCCACTCCCACTCTTCAATGTGTATTTCACCATTTCATAGACCCTTTTTTTCACTATTGTCTTTCCAAGATCTTGTTCACACCCCTCATGGAAACATGTGTCAAACTTGGATAAGCCACCACATTCTGAACACTTCTCATTTAAGCAAGCATTTTTATAAAAGGAAAAACCATCAACTCTACGACATAAGAGTTGATCTAACAAGTCTCTTGATGATTTTGGAAGCCCACTAGCCCCACAATCCTCCAACATTTCTTTACTATGCAAAGTAGAACGGATGGAGCATAATAGTTCATGGTGCATAGAAAACTCAACATGATATTTGCAACAACATGTATTTCAAATTTTGAGTGGCATACAATAAAATGGCTTCAAAGATTCAAAAGCCCTTTGTGATATATGAACACTTGGATGACTCTCTCTAAATTTTTTGAATAACATAGTTTGACTTACCTCCAAGTAGTGTTTAGGATGTGGCGTGCGGTCTCTGATGCCAATTCTCAACTTTAAGACATCTTTAGCATTGGGTGATACTCGTGAGTTAGAGTGCCAAAATTGTATAATTTCTTCCTTCACATCGTCGGATAGCTTCTTATCAAAACGTGGAAGTCTCCCACCAAATGCCCATGTTTCATTTTGAAGAGGATCATCAATTTTCTCTCGTCGACTAAGTGCTCTTCTCAAAGTAGTATGATTTAGATTCAAATCAATACAAGTTTGTCTCATATATCTACCCTTTCTCAAATGATGACTTACCAAAGAGGTTGTAATAACCCTTCGAGCAGCTCTATTATCCTTCTCTCTGCTATTTTTCCCAACGCTATTGAGAGCACTGAAAAGATTCTTCACAATAATGGCATTTCTTTCCAACTTTTTATTGACACGAATTTTCAATTTGGAAAGCATAGGTCTCATCTTTTGCATCTTTAATAAGTGCATGAAAAGCTGACATTGCTCTACCACTGTCTTGTTGCCGAAAAAAATCTGATATAGTCTTGAAGCCCATAACTGAATGGTTCTTTCTGATTTTTTTCCTTCCAAACTAGTCATAATCGTTTCATCAATTTCAATTATCCATTTTGGTGTTTTAGAACCTTCATGTCGATTATAATTAGGAGATATGTAAGGTTCTTGTGCATTAAGTTCCTGTGCATTGTCATCTTTGACATGGTCAATTATGCAATTTGGATTATGAGTTGGTGGCATTTCTTCTTCAAAATTTTCAATCTCTACATTTTCAATTTCCGCATTATCATTTTCAATAGGTACATTTTCATTCCCCAACTGTACATTTTCATTATCTGACTCTATGATTTCACCTTCTATTAATTCATCGTCAACTTGATTGATATTTAGCATACCTTGTCTTTTTTTTTGGTGTTTCATTTTGTCCTTTTCCCTATATGCTGCAATGTCTTCATTGGATATCTTCCTTTTACGTTTATTCTTTCGACGACTGCTGCTCCCCATTCAGATGACAAATTCGGACACCTAAGGTTATATTTTTGAATTTTTTTCGATTGGTTGGGCCCCAAAACACGACTTTTTACAAATCCTGTGAAAAAAGAGATTAAAAAGTAATGTTGTCGGGTTTGTAGGGACAGTCAAATATTTGAAATTGATGCCAGTATAATCGGATATCCGATAATAGATCGGATATCTGATCCAGGATCGGATATCTGATATAGGAAAAGGACTTTTGGGGGGAAAACTTGCTAAGGTTTCCCTCCTTTGCCACAATAATATTAATATTATGAAAATATTTGGAGGCAAACGACTTTAATTTATAACTAAGTTAATAGTAAATTAGTATTAGTATAAAATATCAATAATACTAATATAAAATAGTATTAATATACCTATAATATCAATATTATTATTATACCTATAATAGTATTAATATTATTAATATAGATATAATAGTGTAAATATATAGTGTTTATTTATATTAAGCTACAATATATAGTATTAATATATATTATTATTATAGCTATAATAGTATTATTATTATTACTATACATATAATAATATTAATATTTAGTGTTTATTTATATTATAATTATTATCCTAAAATAGTATAAGTAGTATATCCTAAAATATTACGTTATAAATACTAAAATATTACGTTATTATATAGATATATTAATAACATATATATTAATATAATAATATTTATAATATATATTATATTTAATAAAAATATTACGTTGTTATATATATATATTATATTATTATACATATTAATATAATAATATATAATACAAAGAGGGTCGTCATTTAATGGGTCAAAGGGGGTCATAGGTCACCCTATGACACCCTTTGACCCATATGAACGACTCGACTATGTCCCTAGGACCCCTAGGGACATACGTCGTCGTTTAATGGATCAAAGGGGGTCATAGGTCAACCTATGACCCCCTTTGAATCATATGAACAATTCAAATATGTCCCTAGGGGTCCTAGGACCCCTAGGGACATATGTCGTCATTTAATGGGTCAAAGAGGGTCATAGGTCACCCTATGACCCCCTTTGACCCATATTACCCATTCGAATATGTCCCTTGGGGTCCAAGGACCCCTAGGAACATATGTCATCGTTTAATGAGTCAAAGAGGGTCATAGGTCACCCTATGACCCCCTTTGACCCATAATACCCATTCGAATATGTCCCTAGGGGTCCTAGGACCCCTAGAGACATATGTCATCGTTTAATGGGTCAAAGGGGGTCATAGGTCACCCTATGACCCCCTTTGACCCATATGAACGATTCGAATATGTCCCTAGGGGTCCTAGGACCCCTAGCGACATATGTCATCGTTTAATGGGTCAAAGAGGGTCATAGGTTACCCTATGACCCCATTTGACCCATATTACCCATTCGAGTATGTCCCTAGGGGTCCTAGGACCCCTAGGGACATATGTCGTCGTTTAATGGGTCAAAGGGGGTCATAGGTCACCCTATGACCCCCTTTGACTCATATGAACGATTCAAATATGTCTCTAGGGGTCCTAGGACCCCTAGGGACATATGTCGTCATTTAATGGGTCAAAGGGGGTCATAGGTCACCCTATGACCCCCTTTGACCCATATGAACCATTTGAATATGTCCCTAGGGTCTTAGGACCCCTAGGGACATATGTCGTCGTTTAATGGGTCAAAGGGGGTCATAAGTCACCCTATGACCCCCTTTGACTCATATGAACGATTCAAATATGTCCCTAGGGGTCCTAAGACCCATAGGGACATATGTCGTGGTTTAATGGGTCAAAGGGGGTCATATGTCACCGTATGACCCCCTTTGACCCATATGAACCATTCGAATATGTTCCTAGGGTCCTAGGACCCCTAGGGACATATGTCTTCGTTTAATGGGTCAAAGAGGGTCATAGGTCACCCTATGATCCCCTTTGACCCATATTACCCATTCGAATATGTCCCTAGGGGTCCTAGGACCCTTAGGGACATATGTCGTCGTTTAATGGGTCAAGAGGGTCATAGGTCACCCTATGACCCCCTTTGACCCATATAAACCATTTGATTATGTCCCTAGGGGTCCTAGCACCTCTAGAGGCATATGTCATCATTTAATGGGTCAAAGAGGGTCATAGGTTACCCTATGACCCCATTTGACGCATATTACCCATTCGAATATCTCCTTAGGGGTCCTAGGATCCCTAAGGACATATGTCGTCATTTAATGGGTCAAAGGGGGTCATAGGTCACCCTACGACCCCCTTTGACTCATATGAACGATTCAAATATGTCCCTAGGGGTCCTAGGACCCCTAGGGACATATGTCGTCATTTAATGAGTCAAAGGGGGTCATAGGTCACCCTATGACCCCCTTTGACCCATATGAACGATTCGAATATGTCCCTAGGGTCCTAGGACCCCTAGGGACATATGTCGTCATTTAATGGGTCAAAGAGGGTCATAGGTCACCCTATGACCCCCTTTGACCCATATTACCCATTCAAATATGTCCCTTGGGGTCCGAGGACCCTTAGGGACATATGTCATCGTTTAATGGGTCAAAGAGGGTCATAGGTCACCCTATGAGCCCCTTTGACCCATATTACCCATTCGAATATGTCCTTAGGGGTCCTAGGACCCCTAGAGACATATATCATCGTTTAATGGGTCAAGAGGGTCATAGGTCACCCTATGACCCTCTTTGACCCATATGCACGATTCGAATGTCCCTAGGGGTCCTAGGACCTCTAGAGACATATGTCATCGTTTAATGGGTCAAAGAGGGTCATAGGTTACCCTATGACCCCATTTGACCCATATTACCCATTCGAATATGTCCCTAGGGGTCCTAAAACCCCTAGGGACATATGTCGTCATTTAATGGGTCAAAGGGGGTCATAGGTCACCCTATGACCCACTTTGACCCATATGAACAATTCGAATATGTCCCTAGGGTCCTAGGACCCCTAGGGACATATGTCATCGTTTAATGGGTCAAAGAGGGTCATAGGTCACCCTATGAGCCCCTTTGACCCATATTACCCATTCGAATATGTCTCTTGGGGTCCAACGACCCCTAGGGACATATGTCGTCGTTTAATGGGTCAAAGAGGGTCATAGGTCACCCTATGACCCCTTTTGACCCATAATACCCATTCGAATATGTCCCTAGGGATCCTAGGACCCCTAGAGACATGTCGTCATTTAATGGGTCAAAGGGGTCATAGGTCACCCTATGACCCCCTTTGACCCATATATACGATTCGAATATGTCCCTAGCCCTAGGACATATGTCGTCGTTTAATGGGTCAAAGAGGGTCATAGGTCACCCTATGACCCCCTTTGACCCATATGAATGATTCGAATATGTCCCTAGGGGTCCGAGGACCCCTAGAGACATATGTCATCGTTTAATGGGTCAAAGAGGGTCATAGGTCACCCTATGACCCTCTTTGACCCATATGAACGATTTGAATATGTCCCTAGGGGTCTGAGGACCCCTAGGGACATATGTCATCATTTAATGGGTCAAAGAGGGTCATAGGTTACCCTATGACCCCATTTGACCCATATTACCCATTCGAATATGTCCCTATCGGTTCTAGGACCCCTAGGGAGATATGTCGTAGTTTAATAGGTCAAAGGGGGTCATAGGTCACCCTATGACCCCCTTTGACCCATATGAACAATTCGAATATGTCCCTAGGGGTCCAAGGACCCCTAGAGAAATATGTCATCGTTTAATGAGTCAGAGAGGGTCATAGGTCACCCTATAACCCCCTTTGACCCATATTACACATTCGAATATGTCCCTAGGGGTCCTAGGACCCTTAGAAACATATATCATTGTTTAATGGGTCAAAGAGGGTCATAGGTCACCCTATGACCCCCTTTGACCCATATGAATGATTGGAATATCTCCCTAGGGGTCCTAGGACCCCTAGGGACATATGTCATCGTTTAATGGGTCAAAGAGGGTCATAGGTCACCCTATGACCCCGTTTGACCCATATTACCCATTCAAATATGTTCCTAGAGGTTCTAGGACTCCTAGGGACATATGTCATCGTTTAATAGGTCAAAGAGGGTCATAGGTCACCCTATGACCCCATTTGACCCATATTACCCATTCAAATATGTCCTTTGGGGTCCGAGGACCCCTAAGGACATATGTCGTCGTTTAATGGGTCAAAGAGGGTCATAGGTCACCCTATAACCCCCTTTGACCCATAATACCCATTCGAATATGTCCCTAGGGGTCCTAGGGCCCCTAGAGACATATGTCGTCGTTTAATGGGTCAAAGGGGGTCATTGGTCACCCTATGACCCCCTTTGACCCATATTACCCATTCAAATATGTCCTTAGGGGTCTTAGGACCCCTGGAGACATATATCATCGTTTAATGCGTCAAGAGGGTCATAGGTCACCCTATGAGCCCCTTTGACGCATATGAACGATTCGAATATGTCCTTAGGGGTCCTAAGACCCCTAGAGACATATGTCATCGTTTAATGGGTCAAAGAGGGTCATAGGTTACCCTATGACCCCATTTGACCCATATTACCCATTTGAATATGTCCCTAGGGGTCCTAGGACCATTAGGGACATATGTCGTCGATTAATGGGTCAAAGACCTATGACCCCCTTTGACCCATATTACCCATTCGAATATGTCCCTAGCGGTCCGAGGACCCCTAGAGACATATATCATCGTTTAATGAGTTAAGAGGGTCATAAGGTGACCTATGACCCCCTTTGACCCATATGAACGATTCGACTATGTCCCTAGGGGTCCTAGGACCCCTAGAGACATGTCGTCGTTTAATGGGTCAAAGAGGGTCATAGGTTACCCTATGACCCCATTTGACCCATATTACCCATTAAAATATGTCCTTAGGGGTCCTAAGACCCGTATGGACATATGTCATCGTTTAATGGGTCAAAGGGGGTCATAGGTCACCTTATGACGCCCTTTGACACATATGAACAATTCAAATATGTCCCTAGGGGTCCTAGGACACCTAGAGACATATGTTGTCGTTTAATGGGTCAAAGGGGGTCATAGGGTGACCTATGACCCCCTTTGACCCATATGAACCATTCGAATATGTCCCTAGGGTCCTAGGACCCCTAGGGACATATGTCATCATTTAATGGGTCAAAGGGGGTCATAGGGTGACTCTTTGACTCATATGAATGACTCAAATATGTCCTTATGGGTCCTAGGACCCCTAGGGACATATGTCGTCGTTTAATGGGTCAAAGGGGGTCAGAGGTCACCCTATGACCCCCTTTGACCCATATGAACCATTCGAATATGTCCCTAGGGTCCTAGGACCCCTAGGGACATATGTCTTCGTTTAATGGGTCAAAGAGGGTCATAGGTCACCCTATGACCCCCTTTGACCTATATTACCCATTCGAATATGTCCCTAGGGGTCCTAGGACCCCTAGGGACATATGTCGTCTTTTAATGGGTCAAAGAGGGTCATAGGTCACCTTATGACCCCTTTGACCCATATTACCCATTCGAATATGTCCCTAGGGGTCCTAAGACCCCTAGAGACATATATCGTCGTTTAATGGGTCAAGAGGGTCATAGGTCACCCTATGACCCCCTTTGACCCATATGAACGATTTGAATATGTCCCTAGGGGTCCTAGGACCCCTAGAGACATATGTCGTCATTTAATGGGTCAAAGAGGGTCATAGGTTACCTTATGACTCCATTTGACCCATATTACCCATTCGAATATCTCCCTAGGGGTCCTAGGACCCCTAGGGACATATGTCGTCGTTTAATGGGTCAAAGGGGGTCATAGGTCACCCTACGACCCCCTTTGACTCATATGAACAATTCAAATATGTCCTTAGGGGTCCTATGACCCCTAAGGACATATGTCGTCGTTTAATGAGTCAAAGAGGGTCATAGGTCACCTTGTGACCCTCTTTAACCCATATGAACGATTCGAATATGTCCCTAGGGTCCTAGGACGCCTAGGGACATATGTCATCGTTTAATGGGTCAAAGAGGGTTATAAGTCATCCTATGACCCCTTTTGACCCATATTACCCATTCGAATATGTCCTTTGGGGTCCGAAGACCCCTAGGGACATATGTCGTCGTTTAATGGGTCAAAGAGGGTCATAGGTCACCCTATGACTCTCTTTGACCCATATTACCCATTCGAATATGTCCCTAGGGGTCCTAGGACCCCTAGAGACATATATCGTCGTTTAATGGGTCAAGAGTGTCATAGGTCACCCTATGACCCCCTTTGACCCATATGAACGATTCGAATATGTCCCTAGGGGTCCTAGGACCTCTAGAGACATATGTCATCGTTTAATGGGTCAAAGAGGGTCATAGGTTATCCTATGTCCCCATTTGACCCATATTACCCATTCGAATATGTCCCTAGGGGCCCTAGGACCCCTAGGGACACATGTCGTCGTTTAATGGGTCAAAGGGGGTCATAGGTCACCCTATGACCCCCTTTGACCCATATGAACAATTTGAATATGTCCCTAGGGTCCTAGAACCCCTAGGGACATATGTCGTCGTTTAATGGATCAAAGAGGGTCATAGGTCACCCTATGACCCCCTTTGACCCATATTACCCATTCGAATATGTCTCTTGGGGTCCAAGGACCCCTAGGGACATATGTCGTCGTTTAATGGGTCAAAGAGGGTCATAGGTCACCTTATGACCCCCTTTGACCCATAATACCCATTCGAATATGTCCCTAGGGGTCTTAGGACCCCTAGAGACATATGTCATCGTTTAATGCGTCAAAGGGGGTCATAGGTCACCCTATGACCCCCTTTGACCCATATGTACGATTCGAATATGTCCCTAGCCCTAGGACATATGTCGTCGTTTAATGGGTCAAAGAGGGTCATAGGTCACCCTATGACCCCCTTTGACCCATATGAACGATTTGAATATGTCCCTAGGGGTCCGAGGACCCCTAGAGACATATGTCGTCATTTAATGGGTCAAAGAGGGTCATAGGTCACCCTATGACCCTCTTTGACTCATATGAATGATTCGAATATGTCCCTAAGGGTCTGAGGACCCCTAGGGACATATATCGTCGTTTAATGGGTCAAAGAGGGTCATAGGTTACCCTATGACCCCATTTGACCCATATTACCCATTCGAATATGTCCCTAGGGGTCTTAGGACCCCTAGGGACATATGTCGTCGTTTAATGGGTCAAAGGGGGTCATAGGTCACCCTATGACCCCTTTTGACCCATATGAACAATTCGAATATGTCCTTAGGGGTCCAAGGACCCTTAGAGAAATATGTCATCGTTTAATGAGTCAGAGAGGGTCATAGGTCACCCTATGACCCCCTTTGACCCATATTACCTATTCGAATATGTCCCTAGGGGTCCTAGGACCCCTAGAGACATATATCATCGTTTAATGGGTCAAAGAGGGTCATAGGTCACCCTATGACCCCCTTTGACCCATATGAACGATTGGAATATGTCCCTAGGGGTCCTAGAACCCCTAGGGACATATGTCATCGTTTAATGGGTCAAAGAGGGTCATAAGTCACCCTATGACCCCCTTTGACCCATATTACCCATTCGAATATGTCCCTAGAGGTCCTAGGACCCCTAGGGACATATGTCATCGTTTAATGGGTCCCCTTTGACCCATATGAATGATTCGACTATGTCCTTAGGGGTCCTAGGACCCCGAGGGACATATGTCGTCATTTAATGGTTCAAAGGGGGTCATAGGTCACCCTATGACCCCCTTTAACCCATAATACCCATTCGAATATGTCCCTAGGGGTCCTAGGACCCCTAGAGACATATGTCGTCGTTTAATGGGTCAAAGGGGGTCATAGGTCACCCTATGACCCCTTTTGACCGATATGAACGATTCGGCTATGTCCCTGGGGGTCCTAGGGACATATGTCGTTATTTAATGGGTCAAAGGGACCCCCTTTGACCCATTAAAAGATGACATATGTCCCTAGGGGTCCTAGGACCCCTAGAGACATATATCGTCATTTAATGGGTCAAAGAGGGTTATAGGTCACCCTATGACCCCCTTTGACTCTTGTATATTAATAATATACATATTAATAATATACATATATATTAATAATATACATATTAATAATATACATATATATTAATAATATACATATCAATATAATAATATATATATATATATACATATACATATTACATTATTATATTTAATGAAAATATTACGTTATTATATAAATATATTAATAACATACATATTAATATAATAATATTTATAATATATATTATATTTGATAAAAATATTACGTTGTTATATAAATATTATATTATTATACATATTAATATAATTATATATAATACGTATTTTATATATATATATAAATTACGTTATTATATTTAGTAAAAATAATAATAATATATATTATATTTATAGATTGTAATAAGATTAACATAAGATATTATTATATATTACTAGATTATATCTTGTATGTTTACATTACGTTATTATATATATATATAATATATTAAAATATGCCTTTTATATTAATATAAGTGAAATAATTTAAAAATAAAAAACTAGAACGTTTAAATCAAATTTCCGTCCAAAATTTGAAGATTTTTGGAATTTGACTACCGAGCCATATCGGATATCTGATTTGAAATCGGATATCCGATTTTGAATCGGATATCCGATCAAGCTTGGTATTTACCAAGCCTGCCCGGTCAACCCCAAAGACGTGTTTATAGAGAGTTTTAGTGATACTCAGACTTCGGGTAGCCGTCTGACAATGTTATTTTGATCGAAATTGAATGAAACGAAATGGGTTTTTTAATATCGCTCTCTAGATTCCATCAATATAATTTATGTCAAATTCTGAGTTTGATAAGTATTTATTAGTTAATTATCAATGAAGATTATTGTAAAGTGTTGATTGACATACTGAATGAAAAATAGCTATAACTTTCAAACAGTATAACATTTTTTAAATCTAAAAGTTGCGTCACATTCTATACTTCGCCTAGTATAAGAAAAAAACAAAAAAAGAAAAATTTGATCAAATTTTCTATTAGTTAGGGTGGTCAGACATGGGACTTTTTTTAATCCGAAAAAGTTTTGGTAGAAAATTTATATTTAATTATTTATTTAGAATAAAAATATCAAAAAATATGCATCACATCTGGGCATGAGTCTAGTTTTCATATCTATAATTATATTAAAAAAAATTATGATTTGATTTTGATTAAGGTGGTCAGACATACACCTACTTTTTATTTTCGCCCTGAAATTTTCTTAGTACTACATTAAAATTCAAACTTTTGACCAATCAATTATTTTTTTCTCCTGATAAGGCCTAGTAGTTTAGAAACTACATTCAATTTTCTACAAATTATTTTCTTACAACTTTTTGATATAAAGTCCATAACCACTTCAAAATCATGTGTCAAGTTGACATAAACCTAATTTGCTGATTTTTCACTACCACTTAAGGCCATAGTTTGGTACACCATGATCTTGCACATACCCTACTAGTTACGCTTATTTTAAATAATTTAAACTTTATTCTTCATGTTACAAGTTACAAAGTCATGTGAGTTAACATTCACTACATAACTAACTCATCAACATTTTGGCTTTGTACCTTAAAGATTATCATATGCCTAGTTAGGCCCATTATTTTCCAATGCAAACTTTCTTATTAAGCCCATTTTCCAATGCAAACTTTCTTATTCCTAGTTTTGAGATTTTACCATTTAAACCTTAATCGATTACATCTCATTCATAATTAAAAAATATATGAACCAGCTCCCTAATTTAGGATTCTCATTTTTAAATTTGAATTATTGTTTGGTCCCTACTTTAATATTATCACATTCCTAGTTAGGCCTATTTTAAATAATTTGGCTCTATTGTTCATGGTTACATATATTTTTTGTCCCTACTTCAAGATTATCACATTACTAGTTGCGCCTATTTTAGATAAGTTAAACTTTATTCTTCATTGTTAGGCCTATTTTAAATCATTTAAATTTTATTCTTCATTGTTACAAGTTACAAAGTCATGTGAGTTAAACATTCACTACATAAACTACATCAACATTTTGGCTTCGTACTTTAAGATTATCATGTGCCTAGTTAGGCCCATTTTGGCTTTGGACTTTAAAATTATCATATGCCTAGTTAGGCCCATTATTTTCCAATGTCAAATTTCTTATCAAGCCCATTTTCCAATGCAAACTTTCTAATTCCTTTTTATAATTTGTGTGAGTTTACATTCATTCTAAATGTCATTTCACCCTTAATTTATTATATCTCATTCTTAATTTTTTTCCTAATTTAAGATTCTCATTTTTTAATTTAAACTAGTTCATTGTTATGAGTAGTGGAAGTTTTACATGTCAAATTTCTCTTCATAATTTATTACATCTCATTCAAAATTACATCAATATTTTGGTCCCATACTTTCAAATTATCACAGTTCCTAATTAGGTTCATTTTCTAATTTGATTGTTTAGCTTATTTTCCAATTTAGCTTATTTTGTTAAGACAGTCTCATTTATTCATAATTAAATCAATAATTCAGCTCCATACTTCCAAATTATCACGTTCCCTAATTATACTTCCTAATTATCACATTCCCTAATTAGGCTCATTTTCAAATTTCAAATTTCTAGCTCATTATTCCTCATTATGGCTCATTGCCTAGTAGTTAAGCAATGATATAAAGAAAAGTCATTTGACAAATGCAAGGGGAAAAAAAGGATACATAAAAAAAATGAGATGGGATACTAAATGGGACATGAAAGGAAAAGACATAGGATGGATAGAAGAAATCACATTACCCCTTACCTTGGTAGTCGCTCTAGTCTTTAAGATCCCTAAGTTGGTAGTCTCACAAAATCATGGTCCTTCAGTTATAGCTCATGTAAAACCAACTTTTTTATGAGAATGAGGAACTCGATCTATCAAATCATATACTACATGGGACACGAAAGCCAAAGACAAAGGTTAAATAGAATAAATTGCAATACCCCTTACTTTGGTAGTCTCTCTATAACATGGTCCCTAAGTTATAGATAGTGTAAAACCAACATTTTTATGAGGATAAGGAACTCAATCTATTAGATCAGTGTCCTCTCAAGCTCCACTAGGTCTTTTCTAACTTATCTATAGTTTGTACAAGCACTCAAGGTCATGGGTAGGGAAACATAATTATCTTGTTTAATGTGTTATCTTCATTTGGTTCATTTTATAATGAAAAACTTCCCAATGGGTTCACCCTAGTTGCTACTCAGGGTTGCCCCTATTGCAAGTCAGGATTATATGCAATAAAACTATATATTACAAACATAATTACTAAAACACACATAGTGCCTTAAATATCATATGGTATATGTACCCAAAATATTTCAATTTCACATATGCACTGCCCAAAACAAATAGTAGGCATAAGATGATCATTAACCACAATTACTTACAAACTTAATAACTAAACTACCAAATTAATACTAATATCCCCATCATCAAAATCAAAGAAATCACATCTATATTATCAAACAAGAAGATAAACAAAATACAACTTGAATTCTAACCTTAACCGATATTCTAAATAATTAGTTATATTATGAAGAATAAACTAGTAATATTTTTAAGTGGGAGACCCTATGAATTTTGTAGTAGAGTTTGTACTTAAAAGTTGTTTAAACTTTGCATGGTAATGATAATATTAAAAATATTGAAAAAAATTAGTTGTAGGAGCAAAAATTCATGACTAGGTGCTAAAGTTGGAGCATGCATCTAGATGGGGGAGAGACTAGAGAGACAATGCTTTTAGAACAAGGGATGATTCAAATCAAAAGGAAAGATGAGGTGATGAAGTTGATCAAACCTTTCTTGGTAAGCATATGATAATCAAGCAAGTGAGGTTTCTCATATATCTCAATGAGTCTTTGACTCTGGCAAATGAGTAGATAAGGCTTGGAAAAATTAGCCCAAATATTGCCACATCAATCAGAATGGAACTATAAACCCTGGAAGACTGGGCTAATTTTTCAATCCATAGGCATAATTGCAAAAGACAAAACCCTAGGAAACTCTAGAAGGTATGAATGACATGGGTAAAATGTGTACTTATCAAACAATTGGCAAGAAATAGTTATATTTGAATCAGTTCAACTCTTGAGAAGGATATGATTGTCATCTTCTCCCATCATCATTAGCAATTCTATGTGCCCTAATTAGATCTCGATTTTAGTCAACTTAAAGCACATTAAAATTTAAATCAGTAAAAGATAGTCGTATTATCAAACTCAAATAAAAGTATATTAAAGTTTAAATTAGTAAAATTTATTGGTATTATTCAGTGGTTTAATTTCAAATAAGATGGGGAATAGATCTTGAATTACATAAACTCCCTAACAATTTCTTTTAAATAAGCCCAACCTCTTCAAATAAGGAGGAGATTTTGAGTCAGGGTAGCTTGACATTGGAAGGCTACAACATATGCATTGATAACTAGGTCCCAAATTTCAATAATTGGAATATGAGTTTAATAGAATTTCTATTTGGGTTTGCCTTTACAAGTTTCCAATAGGATACTAGAACAAGACAATGCTAAAGAAAATTTCTAAGATCTTGGGGGAGATTCAAGAAATCACTAATATTTTCATAGATGAGAATTGGAGAGACTGTGATAGATTTTTCATTAAGATCTCCCCCTTTGACTAGATCCCAAGTGAAATTGAGATTCAATCAGAATGTGGCACATGAATCTAGAACATATGCCAAGTTAAATCCCTAACTCATAAGTTAAGAACTGTGGAATTAGGAGACACTTTTTTTCTAGTTCATCATAGAGGGATCCAAGAACCCAAAAAAAGTGAATCAAGAAGAAACCAACCCCACAAATGTAGAAAATCTCCTACTTGGAATTAGGAAGGCTTGGTCCTCTAGTAACTCTCCTTTTGTTAGTTGATGGATTAATAAAGGATAATGATATATTGGATATTCCTATCATGGGATATTTCATCTTGGTTATATATCCCTAACCCCATGATAACAATGAGAGGGGGTGATATCCTTTCTTGGAGGAGTCACAACCAATGATACTAGTATTTTGATATGCTTCCATCTTCACGGATTGATCATGCTTCCTCAAAAGATCACAGAAGATGGAAGCATATCAAAATACGTGAACATAGCCAACCATGAGGAGGGATTTGAACTAGGTGAGGATAAGTCTAGTGCTAGAGATTCTTGTTATTGTGAAAAAGAGGGTGAAGAAGAGTTTGACGATGAGAAAGATCTCTCTTCGATGGGATTAGGTATTGAGAAAACCCCTTCAAGTCACAATAATCTAGATTTCATGACCCCTAGAAGTGTTAGTGTAAATAATAATTATTTATAGTTTACTTAGGATAAATGCATTATTTTATTATTTATTTGTTAGACACCTAGGAGTATGCATGCTCATATGAGTTGTCTTGTTGACAACATAGGAGTTAGCAACTCTATTTTAGCACATGGTGTCTACAACATTGGAGTTTACATAATCAACTGAGTTGTCATGTAGACAACACAATTGTTCACAATCTAATAAAGCACATGGTGTCTACAACATAATTTTACATGATACACCTATGTAGGCTTTGTATGCAAGAAAACCTGTCTATTGGAAGCAAGAGAAAACAAGCAAACATTAGCTACAATAGATATGCCAAGTATTCAAAATCAAATGAAAGATAACTAACACTTGCTTGAGTTTTGCAACTTAAAGCAAAAAAAAAGACCAAATCCTCATGCAACCTCAAACAACTCAACAAAGGCACCCATGAGAGGCCCTGTTGGTGTGTGTTTTATTGGAGGGATGTTGATGTGCTCTCCCAAAACACAACTATGGTGAATCTCTTGATAGGAAATGCAAACAATGAGAATGAAACTTTGCTAAATGAGTGGAGAACACTTCAAACAATGGCTATGGAAGAAGCCATGTTTGAGAGCATTCAAATGAATCTAATAATTAAAAATGATGAACTCTATCAACTACCAAATGGTTAGTAACCATGCAACTCTAAAAAAAATCACTAAGAAGTTCAAATGACAAACTAGCATGATAACAATGCATGTGAGGTAGATGTAAAATTCTTGAGACAAGGGCTCTATTTATAGGCTTGAGAGAGGCCTTGGTCAGGTGGAATCTGTGTGGCATCCACATAGGTGCCACAAGGAGACATGTAAGCAAGCCATGCAAGTGGTCAACATTCAAATTTTGCTCACACATGTGTGAGCAAACTTGAAGAAAGGAGTGGGGGACAAAGGTGTAAGAGGTGTGGAAGGCATGAGGGGTGTGGAAAGTGTGAGGGTTCCTCACACATGTGTGAGCACACACTTAGGATTAAAAGGGGGTTTAGCAAGGTGTTTAAGGTAATTAAGTGGGATTAAGCAGTGGGTAGGCTTAGAAGGATGAAAGTGATGGTTGTAGACTAGGTTTTAGGCTAGATTGAAGATTAAGTTAAATATGATTTAATTTAATCATAGGTTTAGAGGAATTCATGGAGATGGAGAGAATTAAATAAATATAATTTATTTAAAACTGGATTTATGGAGAATCATGTATTAAATAAATTTAACACATTAGGGATGGAAGTATTTAAATTAAATTTAAATACATAAGAAAAGTGAACTTATTTAATTAAATAAGTAGAAGAATATGAAAAATATAATTAATTAGTAAATAATTAATTATAATGTCAAGGGAAATATTAAATAAATTAATATAGTGTTTAGGACAATTTTAAGTGTCTGCAGGCTTATCCTCTCATCATCGCACTAACTCTTGTGCTCAATGGAGGATAATCCACTCTTGGTGGACATGTGCTTAGTTGTAAGGCTTATCATTTTGCTAACTCCTAGTCATTCTAGAGGTCTTTATATATGCAGGCACTTCTAGTGTGCTTGTACATCAATTATCAATTATCGAATGATCTAATATCCAAAGATTCAGACATTAATTCAATTTCATATTGTTATTCTGATCATACTTTATTGGTCCATATTGTGCCAATGCATGAGCTTCCTGATCTTGGGTAATTTTTCCCTAAGAAAAATTCTTACAAGAAGAAGGGGTCGTAGGTTCGAGGCAGACAAATTAGTAATGGATACTAGTGCTAAGGTCTACAGAAAATTGAGAAATGGAAAGGAGTATGTTTTTTTCCAACATAAAATGATGATATTAACATGGAATTCTAGGGGCTTGAAAACCCCTAGAAAGTAGAAATTAGATCAAAGAAAATTAGAAATGGGATAGGGATGAAAGTAAGTGTGTGTAGGGATAGAAGGAATGGGATTTTTTTTTGTGGATTCTAATGGGGTTCTTGAAGGTTTGGGACTCCCGTGGAAACTATCCTATTGTATTTATATTCCTATATCCCAAGGGTAGTCATTGATGATAGTCAAGTGAAAATTGCTATGCTCTAATATGGAGTTTCAATTGCTCAATGCTTATGGTTAAATCCCAACCTAGTCAAGTGAACCTTACAAAGGGAGCTAAGAATTTGGCTTAATCTCAACCTTGTGACCTAAACAATTGTGGGTGGTGATTTCAATGCTATTTTAAGATAATTTTGAAAATCATGGTGACTACCAAGTATTATATAGAATTTAGACCATCTTCCAAGATTGGGTGCATAGCTAAAACCTAAGAGAGGTTGTGGAGGAATGGCTCCTTCTCATGGACTAATAAGTTGATAGGATTCACTAACATAATAGAGAAGTTGGATTACTTTTTTACTAATAGGAAGAGGAAGGAAGAGGAAAAATCCTTTGATTCCATCAATCTTCCCTTTATTAGATCTAATTAGTTTTTGGTTTAGTTGGAATTTTGTCTAGAGAAGAATGAGAATCCCCTTTCTTCTTTAAAAATATATGGCATAGAAATTAGGGACTTCAAGACCTAATTAAAAGATGGTGGAAGGAGATTAGATGACATGAGATAGGAGAGGACTCAATAAATGAGGCTGGAGATTAGATGAAGTGATGTAGGAGAAGCCTTGATAAAAGGGGCTAGAGGCTCACATAAGTACCCAAAAAAACCTTCTTAACACAACACAAAGGAACAAACCTAAGAAGGAGAGATAGCAATGCAAATCTGGTTCATAAATTCATTTCAAAGTCTTGATACATGTCACTTTGTGAGGTTTTCCCAATTACAACCATTATAAAATGAAATAATTACAAAACTATCATCATACATTTGAGAACCACAATCTCTAGAATCTAAACTCTAACTTCTTCTATCCTCCTTCACTCCCTCTAACCTACAACATGACCCCGTTTATATATTGAAATAAATGACTCAAAGAACATTCTAGATTCAACATAGGAGAAAGAAACAACCAAAAATAGGTCTACAACCTTCCTAATGAAAGATCCTTTTATTTAATTATGACCCAAATTACATGCATGGATGGCCTAGAAAGAAGAACCAACACCCAATCACTTGGTGAAGCAACGAACCGAGCAATAGTAGCAATGAACATAAGACATCAAGCTAACTCAAGGACAATGACAAATGACCACCACTCAGTGACAAAAAATAATTGAACAACTCAGTGACAACATCAATCAACCAGATCAAGACAGTAACATTCCACTGAACAACAAAAAAAATCTATCAATTGAACCAAACAAAAGGTAATCGAGCACAACTACCAAGCTATAGAGATAAAGGATTGCAAATGAACCCAAGATGCTCTTGTTGGAAGAATGAATGATGATGATATTCCTATGAGGTAGTATTGTAGAAGCATGATTAGATCATTATCATAATGATATGTTACCTTCGTGACTATGTTTTTCATTAATGTCAACATAACATTTTTTGGTGGTACCTAACAAAAGAACAATAGTAAAGATCAAGTTGGTATGGACAGATCGTTGAGTATTTTCACTAGTGAGGTTAAAGAGAGATACTACTAAGTGTCTAGTAAATGAAACTAACCTTAGGGGAAAAAGATATTAAGTCTAGAAGAAGTTATGCAAGTTTTGGTGAAGACTGTTCTGAGATAGAGTTTATAGAAGCATGTTCTAGTAAACTTGTTATATCTCTTAGTAGAGTTGTTATTATGAGAAGAAAGGTTAAAGGAATGTAGAAGACATGTTGGAGATGACGTAGCTAAGATCACTCATCATATGGAAAATTATTCAAGTCATAAGGCGACAAATTGATGCTATCGCTAAGTATAACGTGTTCTAAATGAGGTCCTATAATAATTAATTGAGAAGGTGTAGTAGTCGACTCAAGGAATTATTTTATGGATTCGATATAAAGGAAGGATATTTTCCTTTGTTATGTATGAATGATTGCATGAAGCATGAATAGCAGAATTGAAGAGAAACAAGTTGATATGTGAGGATAAGCAGAGCAAAGAAAAGTTAGAGAAAACTTTGTTTCCGAGGTTTTATTTTGAGATTTGAGGTTTTATATTTGGATCCAAGGTTCATGACCTAGTCTACAAGGTTTGACATTGATTGGTCTAGTTGAAAGGACATAGGAAAGAGGATAAAGCACAATACTAACAATTATTCTACAAAGAATATTTGAAAGATCAGTTGGATAGATAAGGTTAGTGTTCTTGCCCCAGAAGCTATTTGGATAGTGGGTCCTTCTACCTTCTACAACTCCTAGCAGTGTTGACACAACTCCTAATAGGGTTGGAATCTTCTAATAGGGATTCAAAGTCTCCTAATAGGGACTCTTATGTACTAAATGTGAATATAAACTCCTAACAAGGTCCATCCTCTAACAAGGAATATATATATATCAATATATCTTTGTGGGCATCATTCCCATCGGGGTTTTCCCTCTAATCAAGGGTTTCCATAATTAACAAATCTAGTGTAATTGTGTATGTGCATCTTGTTATAGTTTTTGTTTACTTTGATTTGATGGTAAAGATTAATTAAGGTTGATAAATGTTTTAATTGTATAACTGATTCACCCCTACCCCTCTCAGCTATCTTGGTCAACTATTATTTCTAATTATTGGTATTAGAGCTTGGTCACAATTTTGAATCTTCTTGGGTAACATTGAGGGGGGGATTTTTGAACTAACTTCCAATGTTCTCCTTTGAGATTCATGACATGGATTAATTGCCTCTTGTGTTCCATAAGTCTAGTGGTTGTGTCAGGCATTAATAGGTCAATATTTTGGTGCAATGACATCCCTAGCTTGTAACATCTCCTGCATCAGACACCTATAGTAGAAAAGAAATTATTCTCTAAATCATGTGGGAGATGCAACATGAGCTGAATCCAACTCAAGATGAAAAATCCATGTAGAATATTCAATTGGTATGTTCTTCCACTTTACCAAATATTGAACCATGTGGTATTTATCTCTTGTGCTTCTACCAATTCTCTATTTGAGAAACTATTAAACTTCCTCCATCTTCTTCTTACGATTATCACTTAGTACTGTCACTTCTTCATCGAGCTCATAATACTCATAAAAGTATGCGATGTTGAATATAGGTGATATGGTGACATGTTCATGTCATCAGGCAACTCTACTTCATTAGCATTTCCATTGTAAAATCACTTCATTATCTTGCAGGGACCAAATTTATTTATCTTCAACTTACTCCATCACCAAATTCAAAAATCTTATGCCTCCTTGATCTATTTGCATTATCCTTGTATTTCTGATTACTTTGTAGCAACTTTTGTTTCACATCCTCATGCAATGTCTTCATGAACTATACAACATTTTCTCCTTCAACACTTATCGATCCTCTTCTCTATTAATATCCTTCAAATTTGATATACCTCTAGGTAGCACACTGATAACAATCTAAAAATGTGTTTCAGTAGTACTTTTATTCACTTATTTATTGTATGCAAATTTTGCTTGTGCCAAAACAGAATCTCAATCATTCAGTGTGTCTCCAATTAAGCACATCAATAGATTACCCAAACTCTTGCTTAAAAAATATATTTGTTCATCGGTAGGTGGATGAAATGTAAAACTATACTTTGAATTGGTGTCCACCTTCTTCCATAAGATCTTGCAGAAATAGCCAACAAACTTACTATCTTGGTCAAATATGATACTCCTCGATAATTTGTGCAATTTTACAATATCC
Source organism: Cupressus sempervirens (assembly GCA_028749045.1). Lineage (NCBI taxonomy): Eukaryota > Viridiplantae > Streptophyta > Pinopsida > Cupressales > Cupressaceae > Cupressus > Cupressus sempervirens. The sequence continues at coordinate 723,414,238 of CM053786.1, read as the reverse complement.
ATAAATAAAATATCTTCTATATGTACTACATTAGATGTTTTCCTACATGTTAGGAAATGTGACATCTTTGAAAATATGACCACAACAATAAATATGAAATCGTTACCTCTTATTGTCCTTGATAAGCCAAGAATAATATCTATGCTAATATCACTCCAAGGTTTCTTAAGAATAGAAATCGATGTATGCAATCTGATATTCTAACTTAATCCTTTTACAACTTGAGAAACTCCAAAATTATTCTCAAGTGTTTGAAAATTCTTACACAACTAAGGGCAAAAGTACCTTTCCTTAAGCAAATTCAATGTCTTAGTAATGTCAAGATGTCTAGCTAAACCACTACTATGCTTCTCTTTTATCATATTGGTTCTCATTGATCCTCTAGGTATACATAACTAAATTCCTTTGAAAAACATACCTTGTTGAATTAAATAATCCCCCCACTTACTCAGTTGATCTAAAATAGGTACAGATGTAGGTGCAGAGCACTTCCCACATGACTTAGAAAAATTAGGTTCAATTTCATACAAATTATTCATTTCATCAAAACCAAGAACTTCAACTCTCATTCTAGTCATCAAAGATTTTCTTCTACTCAATGCATTAGAAAATCAATTAGGAACTCCACTCTTATGCTTAATAAAAAATGTAAAACTTTGCAAATACTAAACCCATTTCATATGTCTCTAATTCAACATAGGTTGACTACCTAAAAACTATAAAGTCTTATGATTAGTATACAACATAAACTCCTTAGGAATCAAATACTATCTCCATTTCTTCTAGGCCTAAATAATAGAATAAACTCTTGATCATATACATAATACTTCCTCTTTGCATCACTCAACTTTACACTAAAGAAAATAACATGTTTACATTCCCAACTCAACTCAACTCCTATTGCACTATCACTTGCATCACATTCAACTTGAAATAATTATTTAAAATTAGGTAAAGCTAATATAAACAATTCAACAACCTTCTATTTCAAAGTCTCAAAACTCTTATCAGCTCTATGTTTCCACTTGAATTCTCTTTTATCTCGTCTCACAGTTTTAGTCACAACATTGCAAATTGAACTGAATCTTTTTATGAACTCTCTGTAAAAATTTGCTAATCCATGAAATGATCTTACCTCACTAACATTCTTAGGTGTAGGAAACTCAAGAATTTCTTTAACCTTCTTAGTATCCATCTTTAAACTAGCAGCTAAAATCACAAATCCTAGACACAAAAGCTCCTCTTTCATGAAAGTACACTTCTTCAAATTAATTATCATCTTTTCCTCTTTCAGTCTCTACAATACATGTCTAATGTGTAAAAATTATTCTTCTTTGATTTCATAAATATCATAATATCATCCAATCACACAATTAATAAGAAAAGATAAATAATAGAAAGGAAACTAAATCAATCCAAGTGAGTCAAGTGAGAAGAGATGTTACCATTAAGTAATCAAGTTCCAAGAGCATACACCAAAGGAAGCAATAAAGGAAACAAATATTTTGAAAGGGAAAAGAAAAAACCCTTGCGTAGTATTATGAATGAAGAAAAAGTCCTATGGGGGGGGGGGGGGAGAGAGAGAGAGATCATTACAATAACATCAATGTGACGTGTAGAGAAGAATGAGAGAGAAGCATCTCTTTTATAGAGATGAGTTAGGAATTACATTTGTAACTCCAACTTCTATGAGCACCGCATTCATAATAAGTGTGTGCAAAGTGTCAAGATCCTATTAAGGAGGATAAACTAATTTCCTTTGTTAAAGGAATTACAAAATGAGTTGTCCTCACACACAGACAAGAGGAAAAGTAAATGATATGTCCTTCACATGTGGACTAGATGACAAACTAAAAGTAGGGATGCTTAGAATATCCTAAATTAAATATTTTATTGTATTAAATTGGAAGAACTCCAATTTAATAATTTTTTAGAACCTATTTACTGTGGGATCATCATGTTCTCTCTCTCTCTCTCTCTCTCTCTCTCTCTCTCTCTCTCTCTCTCTCTCTCTCTCTCTTCCACTTCCCTTTTTTGTCATTTCTCCTAGGTGGAATTGGGGTAAAACTTAATAGATCCTCTTTAAAGCTCCTAATTCTATGGAGATAAGATCAAGGTAGGATCTATTTTACCCTAGGTCATTCCTTTCCATCCACCTTTCCACTGGGAATCTACTCCTAGCACTAAAATAGGGTTTCCTCAAAATTTGGGCATTATTTATGGATTCTAAAACCTATTTTGGGATCCCCAGATTGTCCCTAGGGTTTTTGCATCTAGAAATTAGGGGTGAAATACACCCTTGATGGGCCAATCAAGGCCACACTACACCCCTAGTTGGGCCCTATTTTGGCCCTTTTTCTCTGGGTCCCATGTTTTGGGCAATCAGATACAAACTCCTATGTTAGTCAGCCTTCAAGAGTTAGTTGATTCCAAACGCTATTTAAACCCTTCCATTTTTCATATCACAATATCTCATCATCAAGTGTTCAAGCTCTCAAACATTCAAGGCATTTTAAGCTCTCTACATTGAAGATCAAGGATTCATGCATTCAAGCTATTGAAGGAGTTTGTTGGGACAAAAAATTGCATGCTTCATTTTTAATCCCATTTTAAAATTTTGAGAAATCAAGGCCCATAAATGCTTGTGTACCTGGCTGTACTTGTAAAGCCCCAGAGGTGTTTAATGTTTCTAACACCCTCCATTTAGCATGTCTACTTGTTCTATGAAGTTAAATTATCATTCTAAGCTATTTTGTGAAGTCCCGTTTTGAGCTAGTTCCAAGTGTCAAACAATGACAGGAGGCTGTGTTTGCTATTGAATATCTCGCACCCAGAATCTATTTTGTGACTTTCTACTTTGGAAGTGTTTAGTTTCCATACCCGAGAACCTATGTTTCAGATTTTGAGTCATTTCGAGTCCATTTGATTAGGTTTTGAATCCCTCAAATAGTTACTATTTTCATGCTTTTGCACTTTGTTCATATTTTTGGGAAGCCCTGTTTGACGTGTTGTAACTTTGACCCAGTTGATTGAAATGATAAAATTCTTTTTGCATTGTATTGTAGACCTCAGAGACTTGTTATGTTTCAAGTTTCATCTTATGATAAATCCATTTGATTAGTTTTCAAATGCAATTCCAAATGCAATTTATAACTTTTTACTGGTGTCAGCATTTGCAGATTATTTGGAACCCCTGTTCGTGATGTCATATCTCCTAATCTGTGATAGGTGAGATTGAATGGTTTATTTTCCTGTGTTTTATACTAAAAATACTACAAGTGTGCCAATTTTCAAATCTTGTTGAATTTGTTTGCACACATTTCCAGGGTCTTTCCATTTGTAAAATCGTTATCTTGTCATTGTTTCTTGTCCTCCAAATCCAAGTAGCCCACTTTGACCGCTTGCCAAAGGCGTCTAGTTATTTTTCATAATCCCAAATTGAAAATCCATATTTTCCTCATGATAGAGAATCATTGCCCCAGTATTCGTTCTCCCATGTGTCCATTTGCCCAGTTTTCAAAGCCAATTTCGAACCCAATTTACCGCTTTCTGACATGTTTTCATGCAAGTGATTCTAAGAAGGCAACATTGACAGTGAATATCTTTTGACCCCAAATTCATCATGAGATGAGATTCAACAAGATACTAGAGTGCGAAGCAGAGAATTAGTGTGTTCAATCTCAAGGCCTAGTCAGATGTCTGGGTTAGTTTTTAAGGGCAGTCAACGGGCCTCCTAACACTAGTTTGATAGTTCGCAGAATGCTAGTAAAATGAGTTTTAAAGATTAATCAATGATCAAGAATAGATCAAGAGCTAAATATGCAGATGAAAGACACCATGGTTAGCACTTAGGACATGCTTTTGGTTTTCAAAGTGGACCTCCAAACTGGCCTGGTGCTGGATGTACAGGTTTCAGTAATATGCGTGCTCCTTAATGGGATGGGTTGTTTGAAGAAGCAAGCAAGATTTTCTTGATGAACTTAGCTTCCACATCAACTATTGGGGCATTGATGACCCGCCTTCATTCACAACTTTTCTAAAGTTGCCATGCCAATGAATGAAAAGGAATCTCATCAGACATCAAAAGGATGCTCACAAAGAGTTTGAGAAGCTGTATAAAATGAAACTCACCATGCTAAACAAGAAGTGAAGAGGAGGGGTATATTTTCCTATGACAAGAAGATCCACAACTATTAAAACAAAGCCCTGCCAGAAGATAAAGCTACGCAGTCAAAGAAGGTTAGCACCCATGTTTAAAGAAGTCGCCCTGCAAGGAAAGCACCATGTTAATGCTTAGCAAAACAGGGAGGAACATGGGAGGCATTCCTGTAGCCATAAAGGAAGTGGCAGAACCAAGAGCTGAAGCTGTCAATTGTAGAAAGGAGGCAGGCATTGTCAAAGGCAGGACAACCCATGCATTGGGCAGAACATGCCAAGACACGCCAAATAATGAAAGAAGAGCTCACGTTTAGATGCCATGAAGCCCTGGCAGAAGGTGAAAATTGTCTGCAAAACAGTAGCAGACACATATTGAATAGACATGTTTAAAAAGGAAGGCACCAAAGCAATAAAAGAGAACCCACATTTTCTAAAGAACCAACGCTTTTAAAAGGAGAAAGTCGTTGTTATAGTAGACACAATGCAGATAAAAAGGAAACCAATAGAAAGTTCCCTCCACAGAGCATATCAACCGAAGGAGGTAGATCACGCCATAGCAGGGGCAAACCAACGCTTTAGAGGGAGCTAACAACATATAAATCCACAAGAGCAACTAGAAAAGGCATGGATGCCAAAGAAGAAGCTGCACACAAGGGAGCTCCATGTTTTGTAGAGGTAGTAAGCCAAAGGTAGGACACGGCTTCATAAATGGTGTCCACAACATTAGAGCACCCCATCGAAGTAGAGATTCATGCAAAAGTCAAAGCAGCTCCGCACACTATCAAAGGATATGTCAACATGTAAGAGAAACCCATTGCAATCAGTTACATTTCAATCCCATGCCACAAAGGAGATGCAACCCATCTCTGTGGTTAAAGTCATCTCATGCCAACATTCATGTTAAAAGTGCCATTGAAGAAAGCAATCAACGTATGAATAAAACAACCCATGCAAAGAGCAGACAACGGAAAAGGGTTTGTAAAAATATTTATCCCACATTGTGTGTATGGGGAGTATTTTTCTCTTTAAATACATTTGCACTCATTACCATTGTGTATTAAAGGAAGAGGGCCTTTCAAAAGGTCACTAGCTCTATGTGGTGGGTCCCATGCTGATGCGACCAGATAAGGATGACATCAGCATGACATAAAACAAATTTTAATCAAAGTTGCATATGAGCTTATATAGATCTCAGAATGGAGATTCATCGAGGTTGTGCCACGTGTCTAGATTGGACGGTAGGCGCATTCCCGCAATATCAAGTTGCATGTTAGTTAAATAATGCGGGAAAGTAGATTTTTTCCATGTGGCGATGCGAGCTCTGGGTGTAGTGATGTGGTGTGGATATGCAGGTTCAAGAGGAGGCACAAGATCTTGCCATGTGGCAAGATTGAGCAGTGGGCGCATGCCTGCAAAATGAAGATGCACACCGATTAAATAATGCAGGATTGCAGAATGGTGACACATGGCACAGGTCCCACAGATGATGACATGGCATCAGATGAACAGTGGTCGACCAATAAGAGGCCGCCACGTGGTAGAAAGGCTTAGTTAATGGAGGTTTGACCCCAAATTTGAAGGGTAGGAAGAAATTTGAAAAAATAATAATAAGAATATTTTTATTATTATTTTTCAGAAAGGGCCACGTTCCTAGATTTTTTAAATGACGAATGGTCATACTTTCTAAAGTTTATACTTTAGAATCTTTTTAAATTTAAAAAAAAAATCAAGGATGTTGCAGACTCAGTGGAGTTTGTAGCCAGATGAGTATTTTTCAAATTGACTTTGAAGGGGTTTCTGGTAGGCGAACATAGCAATGTTATATACCGCCAAACTGGGAAAGGATGAGCTATCCATTTTTGGAGTCAATTTTTGCACAGGTAGTAATGTGTTCGAGCTATACCAAGTTTTCTCCCAGGTTCCCCTTTTGCAACTGTATTCAAGTATGAAAGTTTAGAATTGATTCTTAGCATGGTGATGACCTGGATATGGTTAAAAGGAAGTGGAAATTCAGTATGGGTCAAAATTTGAACACATTCACTCAGTAAAAACCCACTTTCACTAGCATTCTCATAAGGCAGTTAAGATATTTTGGTGACTCACATAGTTTTCATCATTTAGAAAGGGATATTTTGCAAGTTTGTTACAGAAAATGATGAAACAATATCAGACCAAAATGGGAAGAAAGAAGAAAGAGGTTTTCCAGTTGCCAAAGGATTGATTTTCAAGTGGACACCTATCAGTTGTATATCAGATCCGGGAAATTCATCTCCTTTCTATATTATTCTTTCTTTTTGTCATTTGGGGGGTTCCAGTCTTTTGGAGAAAATTGGCACACTACTGTGATACCAAGGTTTTGGTCCAGTTTTGATGCATTCCCAATACTGTGAAACCTTTCTTTCAGCATTACTTCTCTTGTATTGAATAGCATTAAGTCTTTTATGCAAATAGTTCTTACTTTTTAGGTAGTTTGGCATTTCAATTTCATGCATCTCCTATATTTGTTTCAAAGAAATAAATAGAATTCAACAGCGAGTTAATCTTCTTTATGGTATCTTGTCTCCCATTCATGTTGTTTGTAATCTCTTGTGTTTTGTAAACAAAGAATATGAAACTTAGTTGCAATCTATTGGTTGTATATGTTGATTTATGTTGCTGGTAACTCAAAGGGTTATGTAAATGCTTAATTCATCATCATAGGATTGTAGATCTCAGGAAGGGATAAGTCGAGTATGAGATTTAGAAGGATGCAGATGTCTAATTCATAAAGTGGATAGATAAATCAAAAAAGTCTTGATATATGGCATATATCAATGACTTTCTGGGATTTGTGTTAGGGATTTGTGTGACTGCCCAATAGATAAGGCATTGATCATCTTGAAAGATCATAGGCTTATGTTGATTCATGTCATGGTTTGCTGAAAATCAACATTATTTTTCAATTGTATTTCCCTTTTATGTTGAAAGAGCTATAATAGAACGCCCTCACTTAGCTTCTGAGATCCATAGATTTGCACCTAGCTACTATAGGTCCATGTCATTTCATAAGTCTTTAGAAGAAATAAGGGTAAAATTTGCTTAATAGATTAGGGGATATGTTTTTGCACTGGTACGGTATCATTTGAATCTGAGGTCTACCCGCCTAGGTTTAACAGAGCCTGAAGTAGAAGAAGGGTCATGCCTTATAGTTGGACCTATGTCTAAAATGATATGTTGATAATGGGAGTTAGCTACCCCTAGATGTGTCATATTCTCATGGGGATAATTGAAAACCCTCCAGCTTTTTCAAACACCAACAGAGTTTATGCAAGATCTAGTATTTCACTTTCAACATTCAAGATCTCCCTTCATACATTCAAGATCCTTTATTGCATATTCTACATCCATCCTATTAAGATCTACATTCATCTACATGTATTCCTATGGTGAATTTGAAGCACATTCATTCATGAAGGTATTGATGTCACTTTTATTTCATTTCTAGGGTTTCAAAGTTGAGTCAAAACAATTATATCTACATAACTGATTACATTTCAAACTCAAGAGTATATTCATAGATTTACATTTCTTTATGTTAGATCTATCACTACTACTTTCTAGCATTCCATTTCAATTATTTAAATTGAAGGTTAATTCCAAATTGGGGTTTGATTAAGACAAACCCTCCCTAGAACAACAAATAAATAATCCTTTATTTTGTATGTTTCAGATCTCATATCAAAGAATAGGTTGTAGATCTGGACACACTTTTCATCATTTAGCAGAACTGTGAAATCAAAATCACCATCACACACATTTGATTAGGGTGAAACATCACCCTTGATCATCAAGGTAGGATTGTGCCCCTAATGCACCAGTTCACCCTTGAAGATTCCATCAAGGTCACATTGTGCCCCTAATTTGACCAGGTGTCCCTTGATTTATTGTTGACCGATCACTAGATTTTGTCTGCATTGTAGTTTTCATTCTGCATTAGTCAACCCTTTTGAAGGTTGTTTGACAACTCATTTTCAAGTTTGTATCTCACAAGGTGTTTCATCTTCCTCTCTTTCATTTCCATATACTTCATCATTTCATAACATCTTCATATATCAGCTCTATAGTGCATGTCTTCTTTCTTAAACCCTCTTAAGGTGGAGGTGAGAGGGAAATAAATCTAAGCTATTCATCTCTTTTTCATTAGGGTTTTGCATTGATACTTCCTCTAATATTAATCAAAACCTAATCCAAGGGAAGGATCTTGGTCTTCTCCCTTCTAAAGGTGTTAAGGTGGTTGATTCCATTTTACCACTACACATGTTGGTGAAACCAAACTGTTTATATCTTTTATTTGATCTTGAAGTTAGATAATTGCATTTCATTTTGGAGAAGCTAGATCTACTTTGTATTCTCTTAGTGGTATTTAGATCTCCTTTTTCAATGTTCACATATAGATTGCATTCTATTTATTCACATTTTGAAAATACAAAAAAAAAATCATCTAGTTCATTCTCAAATTGCATCTCATTACAATTGGGTTGTTATCTTTCTTTTCAAGTTTCATTCATGATATTCAAGATGTTCACTTTCATGCATATGACGCAAACTTAATTTTTCCTTACATTGGTTTTCATTCCCCTTCACAAAGGGTAATATTTTCAAAGACGATGTTGATCAACCTTTAGTGATTCATGATGTTCCTACCTTTGATAGTGAAACTATTTGGGATGATCCCTTGGATAGGAATATTGATTACTCTCTCCTTCTTGAAACTTCTTTTGCTCATGATTTTTCCTCCTATAATGTGTGTTTTCTTCCCTCTTTGGATGATTCTACTATTTTGGATGAACCCTTAGATAAAGACATAGATTACTCTCTTCCTCATAAGGCACCTTGGGATGATTTCATGGTTATTTATTTTATTTATCAACCTCTTTCTATGCATTTCATAGACATTCCTTCTATAGATGAGGACTTGATGATTTTTGTTTTCCCTTCTCCTATGAGTGCCTTAGTCATAGAAGACCACACCCTTGATTCTCCTTCTTCTATCTTTCAAGACATATATCAATTCAAATTAGGTATTGTTGAACATGGGGTAAAAGCACAAACCTGTGTCACCCTTTGTGATATCCTTAGGCGTTTCGACCAGAAGGCTTTTGGCTAGAATGGTTTCGGTTGTAACCATTTCGGCCGAACATACGTGGTGGTTATGTACGCCTACGTGGCTCGTACTGTTTCGAACGAAACCCTTTCGACTGGAACCATTATGGCCAAAACCCCAAGCTGCAATAAAACTGCCATAAACCTCTTGTGGCTATCATTTTCACTGTTGCAGTTCCTAGATTTCTGGAGAGTGGGTCAAATGTTTCAGCCATAACTAGTTAGTGGCTTTTTCTTCGCCACTTTTTAATAGTTTTTTAACGTGTTTTTTGATTAATACATGTTAATTGTACTTAAAGTAATTATTTTCTACCTATTTTGTGAGTGAAATACTTAAAATTGTTTATTTTTTAATATGTTTAAATTATTTTAGATTGTTTTAGAATGGTATTTAAATTAATTTGTTAGCAAAAATGTAGTTAAACATGAGATAAAAACATAGAAAAACATTAGTTAAAAGTGTAGAAAAACATTAGGTTAAAATATAGAAAAACATTAGGTTAAAATGTCAAAAAAATTAGTTAAAAAATATAGAAAAACATGATGTAAAAATGTAGAAAAATATTAGTAAAAAATGTAGCAAACCTTTAGGGGACATTGTTCAATTTCTAACATAACCTGATGGATCTAGAGGTGAAGCAATAATATCTTATGGTGAAATTAATTTTGACATTAAATATACCTTCTAACATAACCCTATATTAACTACAATCATAACCCATACCACATTCTAACCATAACATAGGCCCTGTACTAATCGAATGAACCACACTTAGATATTGATGATGTTCATTTTAACAACTAGTTATTGTTAGGTAATAATGAGTCTTACATTACCAAACAATACATTAAGATCAGTTAAATGATATGTTTTTAGGTATGTTATCCATGCATCTATGTCTTAAGGGGATAGAGGAGTCGTAATAGGTCATACTATTTTTTATAGGTTCTAATAAGTCTTAATATGTATTATTAGGATATAATAGATCTTATTAGGTAATGATGATTCTTACATTACCAAATGACACATAACGACCTCATGATACATTTCTAGGTATTTTTATCCATATATATGTTAAGGGGACCTAGGGACTCCTACTAGGTCATTACGTCTGTTATAGGTTCTAATGTGTATTCATATGTTTACTAGAACATAATAGGTATTGTTAGGTAATAATGAGTCTTACATTACCAAACAATACATTAAGATCACTTATACATTAAATTTTTCGGTATGTTATCCATACATGTGTGTCTTAAGGGGACATAGGAGTCATAATAGGTCATACTATTTTTTATAGGTTCTAATAAGTATTAATATGTATTATTAGGATATAATAGGTCTTATTAGGTAAGGGTATGTGCAGGATCATGTTGTGCCAAAAAGTGGCAATCTGAAAAATCTCTAGTTTTGAAATATCTCAAACCATTTCAAAATTTATTCCAACTTTTTTCCAACCCAGCTTGATACTAAATGAAAATAATTAATATCTTTATAAGGTCCACTATATCTTTTGATATGAAACCTATATGGTCAACTTTAAAAATATCCTAAAAATGTGCTTTTGGCTTGTTTTTATGTGATTTTTACTTCAATCATGTAGTTGACAACTTTTTTTTCACCAAAATTTGATGAAATGAAAAGGGTTTCTTAAGAATGTTCTTATCTTTCCATAAATGTAAGGTTTATCAAATTATCAGTTTAGTAAGTAATTATTACTTATTTTCTAATTGAGTTATGTATAAAGTGCTGACTAACATAGTACTTGAAAAATAACTATAACTTTCAAATGGTACAGCTTTTTTTAAATCCAAAAGATGCATCACATTTTACGTTTCATCTACTATAAGGAAAAAAAAATTCAATTTTGCAAAGTTTTGAATTAGTTAAGGTGGTCAAACACAAGAGTTTTTTAATTCCAAAAATACTAAAGTCAAAAATTAATTAATTATTATTTATTTAGAATAAAAATACCCAAATATATGTGTCACATCCAGGCATGAGTCTACTACTTATATCTAGAATATTATTTAAAAATATTATCATTTGATTTCGATTAAGGTGGTAAGACATATGTCTACTTCTTTTTTTTTTTTGAAATTTTTGTAATATTGCGTTAAAATTTAAAATTTTGACCAATCAATTTTTATTTTTTTGAGATAAGTCCTAGTATTTTAGAAACTAGATTCAATTTTCTAGAGATTCTTTTCTCTCAACTTTTTGATATAAAGTTAGTAACAACTAGAAAATTGCACGTCAAGTTGACATAACCCTGATTTTCTAATTCTTTATTGCCACTTAAGAGCATAGTTTGGCTGACCATGATCTTGCACATAACCTTAATGATGATTCTTACATTACCAAATGACACATAACAACCTCTTATGATACATTTTTAGGTATTTTTATCCATATGTATGTTAAGGGGACCTAGGGACTCCTACTAGGTCATTACGTCTGTTATAGGTTCTAATAGGTATTCATATGTTTACTAGCACATAATAGGTATTTTTAGGTAATAATGAGTCTTACATTACCAAACAACACATTAAGATCACTTATGTTGTGTTTTTCAGTACATTGTCCATACATGTGTGTCTTAAGGGGACATAGGAGTTGTAATAGGTCATACTATTTTTTATAGATTCTAATAAGTCTTAATATGTATTATTAGGATATAATAGGTCTTATTAGATAATGATGATTCTTACATTACCAAATGACACACAACAACTTCTTATGATACATTTCTAGGTATTTTTATCCATATATATGTTAAGGGGACCTAGGGACTCCTACTAGGTCATTATGTCTGTTATAGGTTGTAATAGGTATTCATATGTTTACTAGCACATAATAGACTGGCCTTACTATCAACCTTAATAAAACTATATCCCATTTAAATTATTAACATTCTTAACTCTAATTCAAACTACTGAATTAAGTCATGAGTTATAAATTGTAAACTAACATTTGCTAACTAAACTCATTTACTTATCTAGTAACAATTTTTTCTATCCCTATGTCCTAACTCTCATCTACACTCCCCATAATCATCAAAGCATTTACATCAAAATCTAGAATTTAGTCAAGAATTATATTTTTTATTGCATGTATACATGTGTACACTTAGTTATCATTTAATCAAGAAATTTTATTTTATTTTTATTGCATATACACATACATGTACGAATATTTATTTTTCACATTTGCATGAGCACGTTACAATGTACATTAGATATGGTCTCTAAGATAATTTGTTTTAAAATACATATGTATGTTACATGATTGAATTTAGCACCATACATTTAATGTTGTGTATTTATATGTACATGTGTTTCAAACTAAATTTAGCTTTTAATTATTTTAATTTAAATACACTTGTATGTTTATATTTGTATATATATGCATGTGCAAATCTCTAGATATTTATCACTCTTGTAGCTTCACATTCATATCCTCATATTTATTTTCATATATACATTATGGCATCCAGTTCTGGGGATCATGCTCCTTCATCCTCAGGGGATGCCAGTGTTCATGGTGGGGGTCAGAGTGCTGAGTCTGGTACAACATGTAGATCGACCTCCTCCACTCATGATAGATAGCAGTTATTTAGAGATATAGTTGCGAGATTATCTCGTGCTATGCAAGTTTTGGATACCTCACTTTCCTCTTCTACCACCCTCCCTAATAGGGAGAAGGTCACAATGATGCGAGAGGAATTATTTCGTATGATTCAGACAGTTGAATCATACAACCCTTTTGATGATATGAGCATTGAGACATTTTATTCTTCTTTATCTCACAGTGTCATCGGCACTGTGAAGTACACACAGATTGACACTGAGGTTTCCATCGGCATGGTGAAATCCATGTTTCCATATTATACAGATCATCGCAGAGTCAAAGGCTACTCTATGATGAAGTGTACTGATCCACTTGTCGCACCATTGATGTATCCTCATTGGTTAGCTACTCACCATAGATGGCCACTGAAGGATGAGTTCCCTCTATATTTATGCAAACAATTATTTGCAAAATTTCATTTACACTACGATGTTGACTATACAGATTATCTAGGGCATGTTGGGTAGGGTCAGGGGAGACTTTTTGACAGATTTAGACCCGCAGACACTCCTGCGCCCGTTAATAAATGGGCAATGGTGGGTTCAAACCTTTTGGTTATGCCGAGAGGTCCATAGATGGCTGCTTTAGGTGAGAGTGTTCCTGATGACACAATTAGGAAATAGATTTTTTCAAGCATTGCCACCATCGCCACACAGTTACACGAGATTTATTCTGATTGATGTGGTAGATATATGCTACGGTCTCGAGGTACTGCTCCCACAACTACATCATCTAGCACACCTGTTGATGATGATTATAGAGTTGCAGACATACCTTCTCCTGTAGACATTTTTGCAGTCTTAGAGGTGGATGCATTGCATCATTTGGCATCATATTTAGCATTTGATCTTTTAGATGCATATCGAGCATTATCTACACTCTTAGGGATTCCACTTCGTGACATGAGCTCTCAAATTAGTCATATTTTTTCATGTACAACAGTCCTAGAGGATTCACAGAGGCAGGAGGACATTCCTGCACCTTCTACTAGTCCTGCTGCTAGACAGGCCCAGGCTACAACACCAGCCCTAGCTACTCAGAACCCTACAACACCCCCCCCCCCCCCCCCTACTCAGGATCTCAGTGCCAGACAGCCTGGTCTATTTACTTCCATGCTTTCAGATCAAGGCCACACTATTGACTTGGATGCTGATACTATTTTTTCATTACATGATTCAGATATCAGTCAGATCGACAGAGCATTACATAATGCTATGGTAAATATCTCTATATGTTTAGATTTATTTTTATTATAGTAAATAATATGTCTATATGTTTAAATTTATGTATATGTGTGTGTTTGTGTATGTGTTATAGGGTTTGAGTGGTAGTATGTTACGTTTTACTGATCTGTAGACACCGACAGATCCTACACATCGTGAGTCCCATGTATGTTACAATTTAAATATATATATATTTGATTTATATACATGTAGATCTTGATATATTTTTTTTGTACACATAATTAAATGGTTCAAGTTATCATTTGACATAGGGTTTAGATGCAACTGATAGACCCTTTTGGGGACAAGGCCCAGGATCAGGAGGGGGGATGTAGCTGATTAGATCATATGTGGCCTTTTATTTTATTACACACATGTTATGTCTAGATACATATTTATATGGATAGTTTGATGTTTTATATGTTATTTCCATATGCATACATTTTATATCCAGACACTTTGATGTCTTATATGTTATTTTCAGATACATGGTTTATATGGACACTTTGATGTTTTATATGTTACTTCTAGATACGTGTTTATATCATGGATACTAAATGATGTTTTATATGTTATTTCTAGATACATGTTTATATGGAGATTTTGATGTTTTATATATGTTATTTCTAGACATTTGATACATGATCTATTTTTATACATTTGATATGGGTACATTATATTCTCCAGATATATGCACATGTATGTTATTGATCTTTTAATGTACACGTCTATTTTATTGATCTTTTGATGTCTTCATCTTTTATGTAACTTATGTATGTGTTATGCACATGTTTCTATATGTTATTCATCTTAATGCCTTAATCTAAGTGTAATTAACTATATAATTTTAATGGTCGATGTACATAAGAATATAACATATACATGTACATAAGAACATATAAAGACTATGATCACCTAGAAAGAATGCATGAACTATAACATTTAATTAATAAAAGTTAATATACATATGTATATGTTTTCAATATTCATGTTTATACATACATGTTATTGTTTTTAATGCCTTAATTTAAGTTTAATTAACTATACTTAATGACATGTCTTAATATAAGCATAATTAAGTTATATATATTTAATCTAAGTATAATTAACTATATTTAATGACATGTCTTAATTAACTATATAATTAACTATATTTAGTCTAATTATATTTAATGTAGATCATGTATTAACTATATTTAATGACATGCCTTAATTAAGTATAATTAACTATGTTTAATCTAATTATATTTAATGTCTTAATAATTAACTCTATTTAATGACTTAATTAACTCTATTTAATGACATGTCTTAATTAACTATATTTAATCTAACTATAATTAACTATATTTAATGACATACATTCTTAATTAACTATAATTAACAACATTTAATTAATAAAATATAATGTATGTAATATGTAACATAGTTCATATAACATATACATGTAAGAACATATAAAAAGTATGACCTAAAGAACGCATGTTACAACATTTAATTAGTAAAAGTTAATACATGTAAGAACATAACGATTATATACAAACATAAAGAACGTATCATATAAGAACATATAAAGATTATATGTACATAAATACATAACAACTTTAACAATCATATGTAAGAAAACATAAACAATGTACATATAAATACATACAAATACTAAAGGGGTTATCTTAAGGGGAGGTCCTAACAGACCTGGTCTTAAATGAGATATCCATGTCGAATTTAAATAAAAATAACAATACATGTCTAATTTTGCATATCCAAGATAAATGATCCAATGTACAAAAATTTATAAAACAAATATCTTGTCAATATTAAATATGAAAGTATAAGAGCTATACAGGCATAACTCAACTAGAGCTCCACAATAAGTACATAGGTAAGCTAGAGCTCCACAACCAATGCATTGTTGGGATCCTCTCTACTTTTTATTATCTCTAGAAGTTTTTCATGTTCTTCAATAGGCAATTTCCACTTTTGATTTCCACAACATTTTTTTCTTTGTATTGCTTCAAATTGTAACTTGGTTGCTATAACATGGTTACTGTAGTGTAAAACCTTTTCTCCAGGCTTGTATTCAATAAATTCAATACCACTATCAATTACCCTTGTTTGTTGATAATATGTTCCTTCAATCACAACTGATCCAATTGGATATGACTGTTGATCAGCATCTATAGTTCCTTCTAGCAACTTGTGTTTTGCTTTTGTGCATCTTAAAAGATAATAGTCCACATTTTCCGCATTATCTGGTAAGGCTTGAACTGCAAAAATATCTCCTGCATGTATATAAAAATATAGATAAATATAAATTAATTTTAAAACAAATATACATGTATATTAATTTATATATATGTATATATGCACACAAACTTGCCATAATTAAATTAGAAATGCACTCATAATCAGCTGAATATACAAGATCATGAATGTCAATGTCAATGTCAACATCTTCAAAAGGACACTTTCTAACTATCTCCTTCAAATCCCAATGTGAAACAGATCCATTCCCAATATTTTCACATGCACTCACTAGATTTTCCTTAATGTAGTCATCACAAAAACATGTTTTCTCTCTTACTTTAGTTACTGGAGGTTTATGGTCTCTTGTAGTCATCACTTGATTTAAACTTCTAATTCTAGGAATCCTTTGACAATTGTAAGGATTAGATCGATCTATATCTGTTACAAATACAAAAAATAATTGTCATATTTCAAAATAAATATTTAATTAAAAACTCAACTTGATTTGAAAAATATATTAAAAATAAATATAACTTAGTTCACCTTTCACCTCCCAAAAGTAATGCTTATTGTATTCAATATCTCGAGTAGCAAAATGAACTTTGCACCATTCAAAAATTTGATTTGCGCTCTCTATGCTATTCCCTATATGTACATACAATATGCATGTATATATAAAATTTAAAATATATGGTTAGTCTTAAACATGTACATTTTTAAAATGCATATATTTACCTGCAAGTTCATGTTGTCAAAGCGCACGTTTTATACATGCTCCTGATCCATCATGTTCCCCTTTTCCATGTCCACTTTCAAAGAAATTCCATAAAAACCTAACATTGGTTCTAGCATGTTGCATTGCTAACCAATTAAATGCTTTTGCAGATTTGAATTGTCATGTGAACATGAAACATGATAAGTATCTACAATTATCCGTGTACATATGTCAAATAGAAATAGACAAGTCCAAATAAATTTAAGTTAAAATAAAGTTAAATAAATGTGTAACTATTTCATGTATACTAACCTGAACATCCATCAGACCAAATCCAGTGCTCTGAAACATTTATTCCACAATTTATGAGATCTTTAGAGAACGTTGTAAAACAATGAGCCACATAACTCTTGTCATGAACTCTATCATCACTAATATAGAAATGAACCTCTTTGATGATGATGTGTTCATTCTCATCCAATCTTTCTATCTGATCCACCTCAAATTGTGCATGTCTATAGGTCACTTGCACAAATATTACAACTTGTTCAAAATGATAATATTGGCTTTGGAGCTCTGTATGAGGTGCAAATGCATAATTCTTAGAAAAATCTACAATTGAAAGTATACAACCAGGTGGAAAACAATTTTTGGAATCACGAAACTATTTAGCTTTCCATCGTGCACCATGACAATGTTGGATATGTGGATATATCAGTGGACGAAACTTGGCCATGAACTCATCATAATGCAATTCACTCTCCTTCAATACAATTTTTCTGGATTCATCTCCTCTATTATTTTGGTATGTCTAATATTCATATCTCATTCATAAAATTGGTATGGATTCATTAATATTCTCAACTTGCATAATTTCAGAAAATTTGTGTAAATCTGCACAATCTTCACACTGATTTTTGATGCATTGCACTTTGAATTCATCTGAACCTTCTAATTTATCACATAATATGGACCTCACAAATTGTGTTGTATTGCTAGGGATGACCAAATTAGGATCAAGTACTGCCATAACTTTTTTAAATGATTGCAAGTGTAGACCAAATTCAACATGATTTCTACAACAACAAGTTTCATGCATCTTATTTATGCGTACAAAGGAAGGACATAAACTCTCAAACATTCTTTGACATATTTTGACATTTGAAAATTCTTGTTTGAATGCTTCAAATAATTCACTTTGAGTTATATCTATGAAATGTTTTGGATGTTCAATTTTGGTCCCTATTTCTTAATCTTTAATTTGTATTGTATCACGCCTGTTGGAAGAAACATGAGAATGTGTGGTCCAAAATTCAATAACTTGTCTTTTTACTTCTTCAAAAATCCTATCTTTTTGAGGAACTCTACAAATATTCACCCAGTTATTCTCAATGTTATCATCTAGCATATTTCTCCTCTTGATGTATCTCTAGATAGTTCTTCTAGATATATGTAGTACATCAAAAATTGCACGTACCTATTTTATATGTGTCAATTTTCTACTAGATATAGTAGTCATCAATGCTCTGCATGCATTACTCAAATCACCTCCTCAAGTTGTGTTGTCAATTTTGTTATAAGCATTTTGCAAGTTTTCAACGATTGTTTTATTAATATTATGGGCATGGCTTTTCTGTTATCAACACCCAACAACTCTAAAACAAGTCTCATATCTTTTCTCCTAAATAACTTGACAAATAATTGTGCCTGTCCAAATATACTTTTATCCTTGAAATATTCATCCCACATGTTTTGACAATGCTTTCTGATAGTGTTATCATTTATCATATCTATAGATGGAATTTGGTTTAAAAGTAGTTCTTCATCCAAATCCATCAAATTTTTTATGCTTTCTAATTTGTCTCTATCAATAGAACTGCCAATTTCTTCCTCTTCATTACTTTCATTTTCTTCATGAATCTCATCCTGTTTAGGAATTTAGTAGGTTGGTATTGATTATGTTTTGTATGGCCTTTCATTTTGTCATCTCTTTTTCTATCATATTTCTTTGATCTTTTCCTTTTTCTACCCATTGAATATTTCAATCTATAGAAACAAAAATAAATAAATTTAGATTTCACTAAATATCAGCTAATGGTTCAATATATAATACATAAAAATAAAAATAATTAGACGAGAAAAAAAGCACTTTCAAAATATTCGATCCTTTGCAATATTGATTAAATCCGCATAATAGTTGTTGAAAATTGCTTCGAAATTAATTGTTTTTTGAAAACCCTCTTCCAATTTTCGCTGTCCCTGTATATTTAATTTTTTTTTAAAGAAAAAACATTTTTTTTAATATCAAACAGTGACATTAACCACTAGCGGTTTATTCTATCGACAAAGGTTTCAGCCAGAACACTTTCGATTGTAACTATTTCGGCCAAAACAGTTTTGGCCGAAACAGTCTATGTGGCATCCTATGTGGCAGTCAAACAAGCAAAAATCAAAACTTCTGTAAACATCTCACTTTGAAGGCCAAGTTGACCTACTAAATTGAAGTTTTTTTTAAAACTAAAAATATACTTTGGTAGTTCTCGGAGTCACAATTATGATCATATAAAAAAAAATTAATTTTGATTATGAATAATATGTTATAATTTGAAAATATTACAAGTAGGTATCTTAAGATTCAGGAAGATGTCTATTCAAAAATAAGAAAAAAATAGTAAATCATGTTAAAAAAAAATTAAAAAATTATGCTGCACTAGAGGAGAGAGTCTTCTTCAAGAATATGTAATTTTTTAAAAAAGCATGTAGATTTGATGGAAAAAGTTTGACAGGAGAAAAAAACTATCAATTTCTAATAACTTTGACTTTGACCAGTTATAACTTCAAAAATATTAGCCGAATTTCAATTTTTCTTTTTTGGTGGACTAGGTATACATGTTAACTCTAACATATTCCAAAATCAAACCAAAATATGAAAATTTGCATATATTTTTTTGATGTGAAAAAAACTCTATATTTTTAGTATTTTTTAAAAATTAAAAAATACACTAAAAATTCAAAAATAAATAAAATTTTGACTCAATTTTAAAAAAAAAAATTATGGACATAAATTTCATCCAATTTTACACATTTCATTAGTTTACATCATCTTCAAATTCTAAGCGCAAATGCCACTTTTATTTCGTTAAAGTTGAGGACTTTAAATTCTGATATCACTTCTCCTTTATAAAAGGTGACACAGGTTTGTGCTTTTACCCCATGATAATCATTATTACCTTCCTTTCATTAATTCAAGATTAGATCTTAAGGATCCTATCATACCAACCCTATAAGTGTCTTCTCAACATTTATGATTGGGTATCTGTAGATTTCACACCAACATCATACATCCTTGACTTTGTGTATTCAAAACCCCTATTTTATGAGTATTCACATATAGATTCCTTCTTTGTGTATTTTCATCAAATTACATCTAAGACTTATTATTCTTCTATACTTTTTCAATGCATTTCTTGTATTATGTTTCACATGAATTGCAATGATGAGTGGTATCTTTTTTATGATCACTTTACTTGGCATGTATATATCCCTATTATATTTCTCCTAGGTTTGTGACATTTTTAGCTTCTTCTTGGGAGCTTACTGTCCTATTTTACGAGAAACACAATAGCCATTTTCCCTTGTCTCTTCACTTGGGGGGAAAGGGCCCTACTTCCTCTTTCTATCATTGGATCCATTATCTCCCATTGCTTACTTGCTTTGCACTTAGGGAGGAAAATGTATCCTTCTTTCCTTCTTCAATTCATCCAATATCCTTTATGAGTTTGCAATCTATTAGGACTTGTATTGGATTTTATGTATCTTTTATCTCTAAGATTTTTTATCCCTTGGTTGTTTCTTTCATGATAACTAAGTAGGAATAATGTGGTATCCTTTAATATCTATATACTATTTCTCCATATATTTCTATTATTTTATAGAAAATTAATATCTATGATATGTCTTTCTTTGTTACATGCATGGTTGTGGTTTTTTTCTAACAAGTGTCTTTTCATACTTTAGATTTTAATGCTTCTCATTCAATGATCATCTATAGCATACTTCATATGTGATATTCTTTTCTAGCATCTTATGGTTTTTGGAATCGATTATTGTATGATGTTTCTTTCCTTTTATCTTCTCTATGGTGTAGCATTATATTCTTCTTATAAGCTATTTGCATTTTGTACATGGCTATCAATTTTTGCTTATGACTTTCCATATTTTTTAATATAATCCATTGTAGATTTCCTTTTATTCTCTCACACTTGGGGGACAAGAAGCAATTTCTATATTGATTGTTGTCTTTTTCTTCATGGATCTACTTTCTTTAAGCTTATGTGGAACTTGTTTATTATGTGACCTTGTTCTTTTCTTTTATGAAGTATTGTGTCTTGAGTAGGGATTCTCTATTTTTCAAGAGGTGAATGTCCTAAGTCACCACCTCATCTTTAATAAGTAAAGCTATGTCCATAATACACACTTTCCCTTTTTTAGAGATAGTTATCCTTCATCCTAGGATCCCTATTTCACCTATATATATATATATATATATATATATATATATATATATACATATGGGGGGTTGAATAGGCACGTTCTTGATCCTCTTCACTTCTCAAATATGTAATCTTAATCATGCACTCCTCTTATGCAGTCATCTTGTTCTTAGTATTCATCCATTTTGAGGATCTTCTTTCCATATGTGATATATATTTTTTGCAATTGTTTATGTTCCTAGATTGTAAGAGTTGCGACTCTTTGCTATGAATATAATCTACATTGTTGCTAAAAGGATATCTCCTTGTTGTGTAAGTAGTTATCATCTTTATCTTCCTTCTCATGTCTATTGCACATAGAAATGATAAGGAGGGGCATACATACACTCTACTTGTACATAGTCTTTCTTTTATGGGGTAGAAAATACAAATTCTAAGCATGGTTTAGAGTACTTTATCCCTAGATGCTAGGTATGCTTTCTAAATCATTCTTAAATCTATGCATTGTTATTTGTTAGACATTTTATCCCTCACCACTATTTGTTTTAATGTTGCCATCCTCATGAAATACCCAAGGCGATAGTCATGTCTTGATCAATTTTCATATTTCCATGCAAGCATGTTAGGGATATGTAAAGAACCTAATTCTTTCCTTTATATCCCTAAGTCTTTTTAAAATCATTTGCATCAAATGAAATGTGTCAAGTTGTGACAATACAATTCCCCTTCATTTCAATGTCACTCTAATTTATCACTTAACCATCAAATGGGTTGTGAGGGTGCAAAGCAGTCGAGATAACCATTAGCATGGCTTCACAGTTGTTAGTGCTAGAATTCAAGATTAGGTCATGAGGGAGAAAATCACCATCAATCACATAATCACAGGTCATTTCTACCATAAGGAAATACCTCAAGGGGCCTGCAATCTTCCTGGCTGTTAGATTTTAATAGATCAATGGTTAGCATTTTCTCACTTTCCAAATATGCATGAAGTTTAGCCAAAGTGGAAAAATGAGCATTCTCCACGTGGATATGGTATTACCAAGTGCATATGAGCCTCTTCATCGCAATGTTGCAAGGGTCAAGAGGAAGTTTAATTTATTAATCATTTTGAAGGAGTATCTTGTTAAATGAGGACAAATAAATTGAATCAAGATCACTCCATCAAAAACAATCAAATAAGCTTAAGTGTTTTGAGTTGTGAATTTGTGATTCAAGGAAACACTCAAGTTTGTTAGGATTAAACTACAGACAGAAATAACAATTACATGCAAATATAACCAATAATAGAAAATAATAGATCACATAGAAAAGAACACAAGGCAACAAGATTTAACATGGTTCACCCAATCCTTGGGCTATGTCCACCAAACAACAAGTCCAATACTTTTATGATCTAGTGATTACAACCTGATTACAATCTGTAATCCCTTACAGTTCAATACTACTACAAGAACCAATTTCACATCAAACCTTATGAACCAATCCCTAACCCTAAGCCCTTTTATACAAGTATTTTAACCGCTTTAGGA
Organism: Cupressus sempervirens; assembly: GCA_028749045.1. NCBI lineage: Eukaryota > Viridiplantae > Streptophyta > Pinopsida > Cupressales > Cupressaceae > Cupressus > Cupressus sempervirens. The sequence continues at coordinate 723,391,100 of CM053786.1, read as the reverse complement.
TTATAATTAATAATTACATGTCAGCCCAAAATCTTGATAAAATAGGGCCCAGAAATATATATATTTTGAACCCCAAAGAATTTATGAAGTATGTATAGTACTTTCTTGATCAGTCACCACAATCTTACAATCTCCCACTTGGGAACTAATCAAGCTCCACACTAAACAAAAATCTCCCACTTGGAGACTGATCTTGTAGTAATACCACTACCACATGGGGCTCCCATTGGATCAAACCACCCTGGACTCTATTGTTCTTTATTCATATTCAATCTAGAAGACCAACCGAAGCTAAAGAAGAGTTCAGCTTTGCCCTTGTTACTACCTTTGTCAACATATTTGTTGGATTGTCATTGGTATGTAACTTCTCTAGCTTTAACTATCCATCCTCCAAAACTGACTGAATGAAATGGTACTGCAATTGTATGTGTTTGGTCTTTGAATGTAGAGCTGAATTCTTTGCAAGATGAATGACACTCTAACTATCTGTGAACAAATAATTATCCTTCTGAGGATGTCCCAATTCTTGCAAGAAGAACTAAAGCCATATCATCTCCTTGGCTGCCTCTGTAGTAGCTACATACTCTGCCTCTATAATGGATAAAGTATTAACCTTTTGTAATCTAGAAACCCAACTCACGGCCGCCCCACCAATAGTAAAGATTTAACCTGTAGTACTCTGCCTAGTATAAATATCCCCTATGAAATCTAAGTCAACATAGCCCTATAAATTAGTAGTAGATCCACCAAAGTGTAAACACTTATTGGATGTTGCTCTCAAATATATGAGAATCCATTTGACTGCATTCCAATGCTCAATTCCTGGATGACTCATATACCTGCTAACAACTCTCACTGCACATGCAATATCTTGCCTAGTACATACCATAGTATACATAAGATTCCTACAACTGAATCATAGGGTACCTTGGGCATCTTATCCTCCTCTTCTTGTGTCTTGGGACACATCTCCTTAGTCAATTTAAAATGACCACATAAAGGTGTGCTAACAACTTTAGCATTCTCCATAGAGAAATGTTGCAACACCTTCTCAACATGATCAGCCTGAGATAGTATCAATGTTCTATTTTTCCTGATAGTGTCAATGTTCTATTTTTCCTATTTCTACAAATCTTCATACTAAGGATTTGTTTTGTTGCCTCCAAATCCTTCATAGAAAATATATGTGCTAATTGGCTTTTTAGCCCCTTAATGTGATCCATGTTAGACCCAGCTACAAGCATATCATCAACATATAAACATAAAATAATGTAGCTATCATCATCCAACCTCTTAAAGTAGACACAATGATTTGAATGACACCTACTGTAACCATGCTCATGCATAAAACTGTCAAATTTTAGATACCATTGTCGAGGTGCTTGCTTCAAGCCATATGAACTTTTCTTCAATTTGCACACTAAGTTCTCCTTACCTTTGATCGCAAATCCCTGTTGCTGAGCCATATATATCTCTTCATCCAAATCACCATGAAGGAAGGTTGTTTTAACATCTAGCTACTCTAAATGCAAATCTTTAGAAAATAGTACGGATAGAAGTCATTTTAACAAGAGAAGAAAATATCTCATCAAAATCAATTCTCTTTTTCTTTGCAAATTCTTTTACAACTAACCTGGCTTTAAATATTTTCTCACCTCCATCCTCTTCTTTTAACCTGTAAACCCACTTATTTGGTAAAGACTTTTTACCTATTGGCAACTTGCACAAATCCCATGTCTTATTCTTCATCAAAGAGTCCATTTCATTTTTCATTGCAGACTCCCACTGAATGTTAGTATCCACCTGCATAAATTCATCATAAAATTTAGGTTCACCAATATTAGTAAGTAAAATAGAATACAAAGAGGGAGAAAATTTGTCTAGAGGTCTAATTTGCCTTGTTAACCATCTAACATTCATCAAGGTGTGTGGTATTTGTTGTTGTGGTTGTTGCACATCATGAGGAATGGTTGGAACATCATCTTTTGGAATATCATCTAGCACTACATAATCATCTTCTTTCTTCTCATGTTGCGGCAACAAATTTTTGTACAACACTTTCTCATTGAATACGACATCCTTGCTTCTAGGTTGGTTCTATTTTTAGAATCTATGTGAACAAATGCTTCACAACCCAAGATTTTGAGAAAAGAATAACTCACCTTATTACCAATCTATGTCTCCTATGGAATACCAAAACCCAAAGGAGTAGAGGGACCTCTATTAATCAAATATACAACAATATTGACAGCCTCTGCCCACATGTGTAAGGGCAACCCAGCATGCAACCTTATGCTCCTTGCACATTCCATTATAGTCATGCTCATGCATTTAGCCACTCCATTTTCCTGTGGAGTCCTTGGAACAATTTTTTGTCTATGAATACCATTAGTGGAGCAATAATCTTCAAATTCATGACTGTAATACTCACCACCATTATCAAATCTGAGACATTTTAATTGTTTACCAGTCTCATTTTCAACCAAGCATTTCCATTTCTTAAAACTTTGAAATACATCAAATTTATGTCTAAGAAAATAAACCCATACTTTTCTAGTTGCATCATCAATAAATGTAACATAGTAATTAAAGCCACCAAGGGAAGATACCTGAGCTGGTCCCCATACATCGGTATGCACAAGCTCTAATTTCTCCCTTTTATTTTCCTTCCCAGTCTTTGCAAAACTCACTCTCTTTTGTTTTCCATATTACACAAAACTTTTATAGAAATCCATATTAACACATTTCAAACCTGGTAAAACTTTCTTTAAACGAAGTACTTTCATACTTTTCTCACTCATGTGCCCAAGTCTATTGCGCCATAACGTTGTATCAGAATCTACAGCAGCTATTTGTTCTTCGTGCTCAACTATAGTAATTGTTCTTGAACATTCATTTTTCTCATAAACAATTAAAGTAGAAGGAACAATATGGCCTATACAAAGGTATAAGGTGCCTACTTTCAAACATTTTGCTACGACAAGGGAACCTTTTGAAACCTTCCAATTTTTATCATTAAAAGTAACTACACAACCCTCATTACAGAGTTGCCTTGCGGAAATTAAATTCCTACTCAGTCTTGGAACATGTCTTACCTCATGTAGTAACCAATGATTCCCATTCTACAACTTAATCTTAATTTTTCCCTTTCCAACAATCTAACAAGGTTCATTATCCCCCAAATAAACAAGTCCAAAATCCCCTTGGACATAATCAATGAAATAACCTCTATGAAGTGTAGCATGAAATGAAGCACCAGAATCTAAAACCCATAAATCATCAACACTTTCTAAAGACACAAGCAAAGCATCCTCTTCATATTTTTTAGTTACCACATTTGCCTCCTTGTCTCCATCTAATTTATCTCCTTCATTTTTCTTTTGATTCTAATAATCTTTCTTTTTATGCCCTAGTTTTCCACAGTACCAATAGTCATTCGGTCCTGTCGATTGAGACCTCCTCCCCTTTGATTTCCTCTTGATTTCCCACAATTTCTAGAATTACTTCCTCTCTCACTCGTTCTACCCCTACTTTGTGCATTCAAAGAACTTCCTAATGTAGATCCACCTGAGGTTTTCCTATGAGTTTCCTCACTCAAAATAACATCGATCACATCATCATATTTTAGAGTACTAGATCCAGGAACAAAATTACTCACAGCCATTACCAAGCCATTCCAGCTTTCAAGAAAAGAACACAAAATCAAGAGAGCCCTAATTTCTTCTTCAAAATTGATACCCATAGAAGATAACTGACTAGTAATAGTATTAAACTCATTTAAATGATTTGTAATAGATCCACCTTCTGCCATTTTCATATTAAATAAATGCTTCATGAGAAATACCTTGTTTGAAGTGGAGCACTTTTCATACAGTGTCACTAGGGTTTTCATCAATTCTTCTGTTGTCTTTGCTTTTGTAATATTAAATGTCACCAATGGTACCAAGCATAATCAAATGCTTCCAAGTGCCTTTCTATCCAAAAGATCCCATTCATCATTTGACATAGATCCCTGATTCTTGGCTTTGCCTTCCAACAGCTTCCATAAATCATTCTGATACAAATAGTCTTCCATTTGTATCTTCCATAACTGGAAGTTCTGCCCATTAAACCTATAAACCCTCAGCTTACCCTCATCTTCCATTGCTCCCACTCAACCATGAGACTCCCACTCAATCATGAAACTTTCTTGTAGAGGATAACTAAAAAACAACTAGGTTCTGATACTACTTGTTAGGATTAAACTATAGAAAGAAATAAAAATTACATGCAAATATAACCAATAACAAAAAATAATATATCACGCAAAAAAGAACACAAGACACCAAGATTTAATGTGGTTCACCCAATCCCTAGGCTATGTCCACCAAAGAGCAAGTCCAATATTTTTATAATCAAGTGATTACAACTTGATTACAATCTGTAATCCCTTACAGCTCAATACCGCCGTAAGAACCAATTTTGCATCACACCTTATGAAACAATCCCTAACCCTAAGCCCTTTTATAAAATTATTTTAACTCATTTAGGATTATAATTAATAATTACATGTCAGCCCAAAATTCTGATAAAATAGGGCCCAAAAAAAATTGAACCCCAAAGAATTTATGAAGTATGTACAGTACTTTCCTGATCAATCACCACAATCTAACAAAGTTGATGGTCTTTACATCTTTAGTTACTATTAAGGTTAAACTAGAGTTATGGTAGCAATGATGTGATCCCTTTTTTTGTGGCTTTATAGGGTTAAAGGATGGGTTAAGGCTTAAAGGTCACAAAATTGTGATCCAATGTAAATGTCAACTCAGGTGGCTTCATCATTTTGCAATGGTTAGAGACAAAAGATAGTAAATGGTTGTGAGGAAGTGATATGATTAAAGATAAAGGCATCAAAGTTTTGCATGGCTAAGGGAATGATAGGTCCTAGCAGTTGTGAAGGTTTAAAATAGTCAGTTTGATGCTCATAGTGTTGTTGTAGTTAGTGGACAAAGTGGTTTAGGGTTGTGAAGCTACAAACAAGGAAATATGAAGATAATTAAGTGATTGGGCATAACATCACAAGAATTCGTTTGTGAATATGATTTATGGTTGCGAAACCACAAAATTAGAGTTTTCAATCATCAAAATAGTTATTGTGATGTCACACATTTCAAACAGTCTTCATGACTAGCAGTTCTGATGGAGTGACAAAGGCATGAAATGAGGTAATCACAATTTCACAGGGCCAAATAGTCAATAGGGAAAACTAGTTGTGAAGCCACAAATAGGTGTAGTCAGTAGGTCAACATAATACATAGAAAGTTTTGTGAGGTGGTAGAGTGCTCACAAGATATAGGGCCATGTGGCAAGTTTGACGATCGATTCTAGTTGACTTGATTACATAGCTAACTTGGTGTATCGAGAACACAAAATTAAGTAGCTCTCTATTGGTGAACAGATCCTTTTGATTATCTACAAATACTTTTTGATGTTCTCCATATTTTATCCTCTACCACCTAGTTTATCCACCTACTTAGCCAAAGAAGTTATGGCTATCGTTTCTATCTCTTTACGGCTTGAATGCACATAAAGATCTAATTTCTACATATGTATGTATACCCCAATCAACCTAGGATTGGTAGTGATTGTTCTCTGCAACTTAAAGATAGTAGTTGAGTTTTGGCTCTCAATAGAAATTTTCTCATTTATGCTTGACCTATAAAAGAAAGTTTTGTAACCCTTCCAAGGGTTGGTCTTTTCTCTGATAGCTATATTTTCATGCTTTACTACTATAATTTCATTTTGACTCTAAATGAATATAATTTTGTAGTGTATCTCTTTCTTCCATTAATATGTTGTGCAAGATTCTCTTGGCTTCTATTAATACATTGCCTCTATTCTTTAGCTTCTATGATTATATTTGTTTTCCCTTTGAATGATATAGAGTGAAATTCCTTCTTTATAGCATTCTTTTGGTTTATAATCTATATATGGTTGTTGCATTAAGAAAGGATTGAATTTGTGTACTTTGAGATTCTAGTGATGAATTATGCTTTTCTAGGCAGAGATAAGATTGAACATACTATTTTGGTGTATCACCTCTTTAGATTAGATTAGGTAGTTTTATTTTCATGTGTTTACTCCTTCGTTTTCCTCTCAAGAAGTAGTTAGGTACACCCTAATAGCAAGGAAGTTGGCCTTCTCTAGAGACTCAATCTCATTTTTCAAGTTCCACAGATTGGAGATTGTTTCCATGTTTCACAAGGTTTCCTTTAGGTCAAACTTCAAATACGAGTTCAAACTTTTGTGATAGTAGTTTTTGGCATGCCTGGTGGGAAAAGCAATTTCAGCTACTCAAGTTTGTTGGAAGCCATTGCAATCCTTATGCATTGAGAATTTGGGTATTATTCTTAGTGCCATCAACCTTTAGATTCATTCCATCAAACACCATGAAAACTCTAGTGCACATCTACTAGTTTCAAGATGAAGCAGTGCTAGTATGTAAAGATCATTCTTGATCTTTCGTGATTTTTCAAAGTTTTATGTGAAATGCATATTTTATGAAATTATAACCATGGAACCATTTCATAGAAATTACTACTATTTCCCCCCATATCATGAAAACATTATTCCTTATCCCTCACATGGCCACTTTCAATCTCAGCCTCAAGCTAGTTATATCCAGTATTCTCAAGGTTATTCATATCCCCCTACCCCTACTCCACTAGCCCCAACATCTCCATATAAAGAGCTTAAAGATATGATGTTGGAGTTCCAAAGGAAGATTGACTACAAGTTCCAAGAAAGGAGTAGGAAAATGGACTCAAGGTTTCATGAGCAAGATGAGAAATTATTGGCCTCTGATAGGTGGCTTGATGAGCTTGCAAGGAAATAATAGATAGAGAGAAAATAGAAGGAGATGGCATATCAGGCCTATCTCTAACAACAAGAAGATTAGAGGGAGAAACATAGACATTTCAAGGAGAATATTGCAAGGCAAGTTGTTGCAGAAAAAGGAGAGAAAATGAGGCTCAAGTCAACTCATTTTGAATCCAAGGATGAAGAGGCAACCCCTTCTCAAAAAATGGCATTCCAAGCTTTAGGAAGCCCCCTCCATTACAACATCCTGCTGAGGAGAACAAAGAGGTAGTGGTCAAGAAGAAGGAATAGGATCCAATCCTCTTATTTTAAGAGCTTCCCTCTTTTTTCAAGGAAGAAGAGGAAGAAAAGGTTGTTCCTTCTCTCAAGGAAAAAATCATGGGTTTTGAGCCTTTACATGTGAATGAGGATCTACTGCAAGTTGACTAGGAGGAAGATCATTTGTTGTAGCAGACAATCCTCCATGATGTAGAGGATGGAGAAGAGAACTTGAAGGATAGCTCTATCTGTGAGGAGGATCATGCCGATATGCATGAGGTTTCCCCTCAACCTATGCATATTATTGCAGCTATGATGGAGGAGGTAGATGATGAGGATGATCTTTTGGGTGAGTTTGATTCTATCTTCTCTTTTATCGATGTTGAGTCATCATCTCCTATATATGAGGAGCATGTTCTTCAGCATCAACAAGTGGATAGTCACACCATACCAATTGCTCCCAAGGAGGTGGCTCATGAGCATTGTGAGCAAGAGGTGGAGATTTTTTCTTCACAAAGAGAGGAGCAGCTCCCAAATTGGTTGAATGCTACACTTACAGAGAATAACACAATGAAGGCTGATTGCCTAGACCCAGCACCGTCAAGAGAATTATCCATCAGGCATCTAGCTTTGTAGTAGTGCATGTTGCCCTAGGTCATGCTCATTCTAGAGAATGAGGAAGGTTTTCACAAAGAAGAGAAAGCATGTTTCTCTTAGGTTGAAAATATCTAGTGTTGGAAAGCATCATTGTTTTCAACATTGGTAGGAAGATGTTCCATGGAATAGTGTACTTGTCATGCTTGCTGCTATTTTTAGTTGCCCACATCCATGAAAGAAGAAATCAAATAGTAAGGAAGGGTAGCTACTTCAAAAAACTAGTTAATGGGTTTGTTTGAACTTCCATATCTGTAATTTTTTGTAAATAGTAGATTAGGTGTTTTCAAATTTTCAAGAAGTGGACGAGCACAAGATATTTCTCTATGAAATAGCAGGTTTCATATTTTGCTAGTTATAGAGGTTGTAGTTTTTTCTAGTTGTATGTAGAACAAGGGCTCATTTTTGTAACTTTATAGCCCAATAGATTGTTTAAGGCAACTAGTCCATGCTTAGCAAGAAAACCATCCCCTCTGAATCACCAGAAATGTTAGTCAATTTAGCCCCCCTCCCCCTATTTGTTCTAATGTTTCCATCCTCATGAAATACCCAAGGTGATAGGCATGTCCTGATCAATTTTCATATTTCCATACAAGCATGTTAGGGATACATAAAAAACCTTATTCTTTCCTTTATATCCCTGAGGCTTTTAAAAATCCTTTGCATCGAGTGAAAGATTTTAAGTTGTGATGATGTGATTCCCCTTGATCAACCTATCTCTCTAGTTTATCACTTAACCATCAAATGAGCTATGCAGGTGTAAAGTAGTCTAGATAACCATCAGTGTGGCTTTACAACTATTAGTGCTAGCATTCAAGATCAGGTCATGAGGGAGTGACTCACCGTCACTATCATAAATGCAAGTTAGTTCTACCTCAAAGAAATACATCAAGGGAACCATGATCTTCTTGAACTTCAGATTTTAGTAGATCAATGGTTGGCACTTTCCTTCTTTCCAAAGACGTGTGAATTTTAACCAAAGTGTTAAAATGAGTGTTTGCCATGTGGACATAGTGGGATCAAGTGCATATGAGCCTCTTAATCACAATGTTGTAAGGGTTAGGAGGTAGTTTAATATTAATCATTTCAAAGGAGTATCTTGTCAAAAGAGGACATATCAAATGAATCAATATCATTCCATCAAAAGCAATTAGATAGGCTTCAATATTTCAAGTTGTGATTCAAAGCAGCAGTCAAGTTGATGGTCTTCACATCTTCACTTATAGTTAAGGTTAACCTAGAGTTATGGTAGTGATGATGTGATCCCCTTTGTCATGGCTTCATAGGGTCAAAGGATGGGTTAAGGCTTGAAGGTTGTGATCCAATGTAAATTTCAACTTGGGTGGTTTCCTCATTTCATAGTGGTTAGAGATAGAAGGTAGTTAGTGGGTGTGATGAGGTGATGATGTTAAAGATAAAGGCATCACACTTTCACATAGCTAAGGGAATGTTAGGTCCTTGCAGTTGCAAAGGTGCAAAGCAGTCAATTTGATGCTCACAAGGTCATCACAGTTAGTGGATAAAGTGGGTTTAGGATGTGAAATTTTGAACAAGGAAATATGAAGACAGTTAAGGGCTTGGGTGCAATGTTGCAAGAATTCATCTATAGTTATGAGTTATGGTTATAAAAATGCAAAAGTAAAGTTAGTGGTCATCAAAACAGCTATCATGGTGTCACATGTTTTAGACAATCTTTGTGACTGGTAGTTTTGATGGAGAAATAAAGGCAAGAAATGAGGTAGTTATAATTTCACAAGGCCAAATAGCTAATGAAAAAAATCAATTGTGAAGTTGAGAACAGGTACAGTTAGTTGGTCAACATAATAGTTTGAAAGCTATGTGAGGTGGTAGAGTGCTTAAAAGATATAGGGCCATGTGGCGAGTTTGATGGTCAATTCTAGTTGACTTGATTACATAGTTGACTTGGCATATCAAGCATACAGAATCAAGTAGCTCTTTGAAGGCAAAAAGATCCTTTTGATCATCTAAAGCCACTTTTTTGATGTTCTCCATACCTGGTAAATGTATTTTTTATCCTCCCACTACCTAGTTTATCCACCTACTTAGCCTGAGTAGTTATGGTCGTAGTTTCTATCACTTCAGGGATCGAATTGCATGCAAAGATCTGATTTCTACACATGGATGTGTACCCTGATCAAATATTCCTAGGATTGGTAGTGACTCTTCTCTGTAACTTAAAGGTAGTAGTTTAGTTTTGGATTTTGATAGAATTTTTCTCAATAATGCTTGAGCTATAAAAGTAAGTTTTGTAACCCTTCCAAGAGTTTGTCTTTTCTCTGATTCTATATTAGCTATATTTGCATGCTCTACTACTATAATTTCCTTTTGCCTCTAAATGAATATAATTATATGTTGTACATTATTCTCTTGCCTTCTATTAATGTATTGTCTCTATTCTAAAGCTTATATGATTGTATCTATTTTCCCTTTGAATGATATAGAATGAAGTTCCTTCCTTATAGCATTCTTTTGGTTTTTGATCTATAGATGGCTATGAAATTAAGGATTGAATATATGTACTTTGAGATTATATTGATGAATTATACTTTTCTAGGTAGAGATAAGTCTGAACATACTATTTTGGTGTATCACCCCTTTAGATTAGATTAGGTAGTTTTATTTCCATGTGTTTCATCCTCCCTTTTCCTATTAATAAGTAGTTAGGTGCACCCTAATGGAAAGGAAGTTGACCTTCTCCAGAGACTCAATCTCATTTTTCAAGTCCCACAACTTGGAGATTGTTTCCATATTTCAAAAGGTTGCCTTTAGGTCAAACTTTAGGAAAGGGTACAAACTTTTGTAACAATAGTTTTTGGCAAGCTTAGTGGGACAAACAATTTCAGCTACTCAAGTCCTCTGGAAGCCATTACAATCCTTATGCATTGAGAATATTGGTGTTATTCTTAGTGCCATCAGGCTTTGGAGGCATTCCATCAAACACCATGGTGACTCTAGTGCAAATCATTGGTTTCAAGATGAAATAATGTTGGTATGTACAGATCATTGCTTATCTTTTGTGATTTATTAAAGTTTTCTGTGAAATGCAGTTTTTATGAAATTCTAACCATGGACCCATTTCATAGAAATAACTAATGTTTCCCCCCATATCATGACAATGCTATTCCTCTACCCTCACATGACCACTTTAAATCTCAGCCCCAAGATGTTTATAGCCAGTATTCTTGAGGTTATTCCTATCCCCCACCCTGACTCCACTAGTCCCAACCAAAGGATTTGATCAATACAAATCCACAAAGCCTTCGAACACTTGGATGTAAAAAACCTGTCACTAAAGAAAAAGATGAGAGAAGGCAACAATTTTTCTCTAAAAATTATGCAAATGTATTCTTAGAAATTAAAGAGATAGATAAAAATTACAATTATCAATCCTTATAAAAGGAGATCGAAACCCAAAAAGGGTAACCTAAAAAGGGAAAAGCTATTTAATAATTACTAATTAATTATTAAATAGAGATGCAAAAGGTGCATAAAGTAAAATCTTAAGAAAGGAATAAAGAAAATTTAATAAATGAAATTAAATTAATGCTTTACTCTAACACCCCTCTTAAGATGAGCAACAATACAACTACAAACAATGCAAAAAGAGCAAGGAAACTACAATGCAATGCTGAAATAAAACTTGGGTCCTGGTAATAAGGCCTGATGAGGTACCCAATCACAACTAAATCTCTATGAAATGGAGAAATAGAGAAAATGCAGTGGGAAAAAATCTACTCCAAAAAGAGATAGCAATAAAAAGAAGGACTCATCACTAAGACCCCCCAAGGACAACTTCCTTCACTCCAAGCATAGAACGTAGCTAAAGATATTGTGGGGATGCAAAAGGTTTAGTGAAGATGTCTGTAACCTACTCTACAGTAGGAATGTACTCTGAGCTCAAGGAACCATCCTAAATGAGATTCCTAATGATGTGCATGTGAAGCTCAATGTACTTGGTTTGCTAATTCTCTATTGGGTTGCATGAATTGTGTATAACACTCTGATTGTCACACAAAGGAAAGGTGGGACTATTAGGAGAAAATCTAAACTCTATCATCGACTATGAAACCACAAAATGTCCTGACTAGCCAATATAGCTGCCCTATATTTTGCCTCTTTAGATGATAATGTGTGAGCATGCTACTTCTTGCAAGACCATGTGATAGGACCAGAACCAAGACAAAAGACAAAACTAGAAGTAGACTTGCGGTCATCAATATCACTAGCCCAATCTGAATCTGTGAAACCAACAATGTGAGGATCTCCTGATGTGTAGTGAATACCATAACTTGTTATACTTCTAATATACCTCAAGATACATTTGGATTCTTTCCAATGACTCTCATGAGGATCATGGGAGAGTCAAGAGATAAGTCCAACCACAAAGGAAATATCAAGACATGTGTGTGTCAAGTACAACAAACTACCCACAAGCTGTCTGTATAGAATGGAATCCACTATATGAGTAGAGCAAGTGGTAGATAAAACAACACCTGATTGAAAAAGTGTGGGGGTAGGCTTGCAATCAAGCATTTCAAATCTTTGAAGCATATTAAGAGCATACTTCTGCTAGATTATGGCTATCCCATATGAAGACTGAACAACCTATAGGCCTAAAAAATAGTGCAAAAGTCCAAGATTTGTCATCTCAAATTGCTCTCTCAATGCTTGTTGAACACCCTGTATCATAGAGACTTGGATTCATGTGATGATGAGGTCATCAACGTAAAGCACAAGTATCAATAAGTTAGCCCCATGATGCTAAATCTAAACTGTAGGGTCGGAATGACAACATGTGAACTATGAAGCAAGCAATAAGGAATCCATCTTCTCATACTAAGTCCTAGGGGCCTCTTCAAGACCATATAAAGAGCTCCAAATTTGGCATACCAATGAAGGGTCCTACACAAAATCATGATGCTACTCCATATAGATCTCCTCATGAAGGTCTCCATGCAGAAAAACACTCTTCATGTCCATCTAAAAAATTGTCCATCCCTATGAAGCTGCTAGAGAGAGTACAAGGCAACTAGAATTCATCTTGGAAACAAGGGAAAAGGTTTTGGAGTAATAAATACCCTCAACCTATGAAAAACCCTTTGCAACAAGACATGCCTTGTACCTATCAATAGAACCATCTGCAACATACTTGGTACGGTACACCCAATGACACCAAACTAACTTTCTTCCTTTTGAAAGAGGAAAAAGATCTCATGTGTGGTTCTTCATCAAAGAAGAGTACTCCTCATCCATAGCCCTATCCCACTCTGAGTGTCATGTCTCCTGTGAAAAATTTTGAGGATCATCTAAAATGGCATGACTCAAAAGGCCACTACATATAGTTTGAGAACAAGTGCAATGAGCATCCGTACGATCACCTACCAAAGGTCCAGTTTCATTGAAATGGTATCACGAGCCCACTTGGACACTCAAAGAACATCTAGTAGTGATGGTGAATGGGGATTAGTATCAAGATCTTTCTCAGAGGATGCAGGATCTTATAAAGGAGTAGAGGGATTACTAGGTAGTGAAGAAGAAGCTGAAGATGGAGGATCCATTAGAGGATAATGCTCATCAAACTGAACATCTTGCCAAAACAAGACATCTCTAGAATTAGGATCAAACAACCTATATGCCTTCACATCCTCACAATAGCCAAAAAAAAATGAATGGTCAGCTCTTCTTCTCCATGGCTTTTCGCTAAGCATCTGGAATAAATGCCCAAGCCTTACTACCAAAAATGCAGAAAGTAGAAACATTGGGCTTGACATGAGTATGAGCCTCCTTAGGAGTCAAGTTTCACAATGCCTTGTAAGGCATCTAATTCTAAATATAGTTGGCATAATTGATAGCCTCAGCCCAAAATGAAGAACCCATAGCATGAGACTATAACATTTAATTGGCCATCTCTCGTAATGTCTTGTTCATTCTCTCTGCAACCCCATTCTACTAAGGTGTATGGGAAAAAAGTACCAATGTTGTAAACCATGTTGAGTGCAAAAATCTCTAAAATATTGATTCACATATTCCCCCCATTGTTATGATATATACGCTTGACTGAAACACCAAACTACTTCTCCAAGAAAGTCTTAAAGATTTGAAATGAATCAAAGACATTAGACTTGTACTTCAAAAAGTACACCCATGTGCATCTAGAGAAGTCATTAATGAAGGTGAGCACATATCCAAGACCTAAAAAAGATGGAGTGGGAAATGACATAAGATCACTAAGTATCAACTCTAATGGTGCCTTATCACGTGTGGATCTACCTACTGGAAAAGGATCTCTATGATGTTTGCCAAGTGCACAACCTTGACACACATCGTTAATACAAGAGATCTGAGGTAACCCAATCATTAGCTCATATGTACTCATATGTTATAGATATCTATAGAATTGGAGCTCTCAAAGCCATCAAATTGATATAAGTGAGACTAAAGATCAACACTCCTTGTAGCAATAACCAAGTTAGGATCATGGAGGTCTCAAATAACCACATCATGTGGTGAGAACTCAACTTTCTTTCTAGATCCTAAATGACAAATCTAAAAGATATACAGGAGGTTTGTAGAAATGGCCGAAACCAAGAGAACATCTTGTAGTAAACCACCTTCTAAAGAGATAGTTCTTGAACCTATGACTGAAATCTGAGAAGAATCACCAACTACAAATTATGTAGTAGCACTCTGAGAAAGTGAGGTAACCGAATTAGGTGATTTTTTCATATGATGGGAAGCTCCAGAATCAAGAATCTAAGAAGGTATAGAAGATAATGCTTGTGCAGAATGAGCATGTCCTTTCCTTGGAGGTGGAGGTGGAGGCTTCATAGAAGTAGTACTGGAATGTTGCATGGCCTCCTTTAATGCCTCAAGGCATTTCCAACACCTAGAAACTCGATGTCCTTCCTTGCCCCAAAAACTGCAAGGTTTGCCTGTATACTTCTTAGTCTTGGAGGAAGACTGACCAAACTTAGAAGTATTACCCTTCTAAGAGGGGTTCCAAGCATCTGATTTGGGAGGAGGCTCAAAGGAACTCTCGCTGCCTACTAAATCTATCTTATGCTTCAGTTTCTACTTCAACTTTCCTGTAGATTTCTAAGCTACCAATGCCTTCATCTTAGAACCAGTCATAGTATCCAACTATGTGAGTTTTGATTGCTCTCTAGTCAAGCAATCACAAAAGACCTCAAAAGTAGGCATAATGAATCTATTCCCCAAAGCATCTTTGGTGGAATAGAATGTGGAAGAAAATATCTAAAAAATCCCTCGAAGCTTAGAGAGAATCAAATAGATGCACTCAGCATCAATCTTCTTCTTTCCACAACCCTACAACAAGTATCTCTATTGAGTAAACTTCATCAAGAAGTCATCAATACTCAGAAAGGAATCTAACACAAGTGATATAATCTCTATCTCTATCTGAAGTTCCCTAAACTCATTCACTATAACAAACAAGCCTTCAAGATTGGTCCATATCTAGAGGAGTATAGCACCCATCTAGATGAAACTATAGACTATCTGAGACCTCTAAAGAAATCAATTGTATTGCCTCATCCATCTTGTTCCTATGATGTATGATCTCAAAATTTGATGTAGTGAAAGGAAAGAGAATCCCCAAAGGGGATGTCCTAGCCCCTAGCAATAAAACCACATAGTAGAAACACAAAAACAAGAAGCAATAATGCAAGATCTGATACCAAATTACAATTCTTAATTCATAGCTATATAATTGATTACATGCAATGTGTCGAGCTATAAGGCCTTCCCAATTATAGCCAAATACAAAGAAACTAATCGTTTTGCAAGATCCCTCAAGATCCAATCCAAACACTAGCTAGTCTAGATCCACACTTTGGTGGAAACCCCCAAGGAAGATCTCAACTTGTGCTCACAAGCCCACTAAGAAATCTCCTTGTTTTCCAATTCGTAGCTACTAGCTCTTTTCCAAATTCTCTCCACTACCACCTCCTCTTATCCATGATGGATGAATAATCACTAAAAACTTCCCCACAACCCCTACTTATACCAATCTAAGCCACAAGTCAGCCCAGAACACAAATTAAATATAAATACATAAATTAAATGCCACAAGTTGGCCTGCAACAACAATTAAATGCCCAAAATCGATATCCAAGTAAAATCATGATATCTCCTAGTTTTGATTGAATTAAAACTTTCACTTTGAACCGTAGTTAGTACTCTAAGACCTCTTCAATACTTGAAATTTTTATCATCTAACTCATTGTGGAAAATTAGTTACATAGCCTAAAACAAGCACCAGAAAACATATCTCCAAAAACAAGGTAACCAAACCATGCTGAGCAACCAAAGACCATGTCAAGTTCCCAGACCATGCCAAGCAACCATAGACCATACTGAGCAACCATAGACCATGCCAAGAAACCAAAGACCATGCCAAGTTCCCAAATCATGTCAAGTAACCAAAGACCATGCCAAGTTCCAAAGCATGCCAAGCAACTAGAGACTATGTCGAGTTCCCAAAGCATTTCGAGCTCTAGTCCTTCTTTAACTGAGTACTAATCCAAGCACCCTCAAAAGAAACTAATAAGCCTCCTCCCATGAGCTCTAAAGTAGTCAACAAGAAAACCCAAGATTCTTTTGTCCCTAGGTAAATAGAAAAGTGTGTCCCACACTTTGATGCCCAAAGAAAGAGCAACAACCATCTTCATCTTCACCAAAGGTTTCCATTCCAATAGGGACAAGAAAACCAATTTGCACATCATCCACACTTGTATCATTATGTCAAACACCAAAATCTCAACCATCTAATCAGCATGCTCACACCCAAGATCAAATTACACATAATACTTCAACAACAAACCTTCATCCACATCAACAACTAGTGAATCCATACCAGTAGCAAAAAAACCCACATCAGCAATAGAAAAATCCACATTAGCAACAACAAACTCCAAATCAAAAGAAACATGTAGATCTCCATCAACACATGCCAAACTTACAACACTTGCAATCTCATTGCTCACAACAAGATGCTTTGTAATACATAACTCAACACCAATAGCAACCAGATCATCTACAATCGAGCGCTCTATAATTTCCATGTTAGACTCAGCCAACTGGTCATGAAAACCAACCTCTATCCTAGCATCAACAAGGATAGGAATATCTTTAGCAACAACCTCTAGCTGTTCTACAAGTTTTGTATCAGACTCCACAATCTAATCAACAAAACCAAACTCTTCCACCTCGACCTTGCTATGCCATCTTTTTTCACAAACAAGTCTTCTAACTGGCTAGCCAACTCTTTTCCAGATCGGTAGAATCCAACTCCACAAACATCTATGGAATGCCTTCCTCATCCGTTCCTTATCTTGATCAGATGAACCACTTTCAAACTAAGCAACCACCTTCTTAGTTTGATTAGCTAGACTAACTTCAAACTAAGCAAACATCTTAGAAAAATTCCTCTTGACCACATCATGGAGATTCACAATCATCTCAAGGTCCAATCCTCTTGGAGTCATCTCCCAAGATCTTCATAAACTCTCTATAACAAATCCTTCCCATGCTCCTTGTGACAATCTTGAATTTTTTGCAAGTTAGATTGCAACCTACCACCTTGTATGAACAATCAAGAACCACATCACAAGTCTAGGACCATGGATCTCCAATCCATAAACTCTACAATCATGCCTCAACAAGATCAATCTTCCATCTTTGCATCCATCAATCCATCTATAAGCCCTCTATAATTGCAAGTTAGAACCATGATCTACCACCTTGCAACCAAGAGATCTAAGACTCTAGAAAGAAAAATACACCACCAAATTGAGATCTTCTCAGATCTACTTATCCAACCCAAGTCCTGGTACAAACTACAACAACTTCAGTGATCTTTCTACACACTCAGGAAAAATTGTGCTCTAATAACATTTGATGTAGTGCAAGGTAGAAGAATCCCCAAAGGAGATGTCCTATCCCCTAGAAATAAAACCATACAATGAAAACACAACAACAAGAAGCAATAATGCAAGATCTAATACCAAATTACAATTCTTAATTCATAGATATATAATTGATTACATGCAATGTGTCAGGCTATAAGGCCTTCCCTATTACAGCCAAATACAAAGCAAGTAATAGTTCTGCAAGATCCCTTAAGATACAATCCAAACACTAGTTATTCCAAATCGACACTCTAGTAGAAACCCCCAAGGAAGATCTCAGCTTGTGCTCTCAATCTCACCAAGTAATCTCCTTGTTTTCCAAGCCATAGCTACTAGCTCTTCTCCAAATTCACTCCTCTACCACCTCCTCTTCTCCATGATGGATGAATAATCACTAAAGACTTCCCCAAAACCAATACTTATACCAAATTAAGCCACAAGTTGGCCTAGAACACAAATTAAAAATAAATACATAAATTAAATGTCAAAAGTTAGCCTACAACAGTAATTAAATGCCTAAAATTGATATCTAAGTAAAATCATGATATCTCCTACCTCCAATTGAATTAGAACTCACACTTCAAACCATAGTTAGTAATCTAGGCCCTCTTCAATCTTTGAAATTTATATCATCTAGCTCATTGTGGCAAATTAGTACCAGGAAACATATCTCTAGAAGCAAGGTAACCAAATCATGTCAAGAAACCAAAGACCATGCCAAGTTCCCAGACCATGTCGAGCAACCATAGACCATGCCAAGAAACCATAGACTATGCCAACCAACCAACGACCATGCTAACTTCCTACAACATGTCGAGCAACCATAGACCATGTTGAGCAACCAAAGACCATGTCGAGTTCCCAAAGCATGTCGAGCATCAATCCTTCTTCAACCAAGTACCAGATTAAGCACCCTCCAAAGAAACTATCTAGCCTCCTCTCATGAACTCCAAAGTAGTCATCAAGTAAACCCAAAATGTTCCTACATCAAAAGGCCTCTATAAAACTAGCTACACTACATCTAAACAAGACCACAATCCTTTTGACTGGAGAAGCCATGTCATCAAGGTCTTTCGTGTGTGATAATTATGAGTGGTTAGAAGTTTTAGACAAGAAGAGGTCTCGACCATTATTTTAGAAGGAGATTTTAATATTTTATAATATAATTATATAATAACACAAAATAATATAAAAAATGCCCCCACAATGCAATAACCAAACCCCAGCTTACAAATAGAATACATAAATGAGAGAGAAGAAAAAAAACTTCAGATATGAATCAAAAATACCTGGTACCAAATACTGGTGAAATGACAAAGAATCTAGAGAGTGCTTGAGAAGATCTTTTTGGCACTTTTTTCAGAACGAAAAACAAAGCTACAATGAAGAAGTTATGCCCCTCGGAAGATAGAAGTCATCATTAATAGACTTCAAGTGCCAAAATAGGTATCAATTTGAAAAAAAATCTCATAAATTCCTTCTCCATCATCTCTATCTCAAAACTAGCTTTTTGGTGCTTTTTTCAGATCGAAAAAAGACCCCTATATGCTCAAGTTATTGTGAAAAAAGTGACAGGGCCCCAGAAGCAATACAAATTATTTTTAAAAAATAAAAAATAATTTAAAAAACTTTTAAAAACCCACTGCTGGTGAGTGGCATTCTAGGTAGAGGAGGTTGGTAGAGGCAGAGCGCTACTAAATGCAGTGGAGCAAAGTGACGCCGCGGTGAAGGGAAGGTGGGCCATCAGTGGCTGGCAATGCCAGGACCGCTAGCAATCACCATTGCTGATTACTGGGATTGCTAGCTGGTTTTTTTAAACTGTAATAGCGAAAATTGTTGATTTTTATAATTTTTTAAAAAAAATTATGTCTTGAACTACATGTAGAGGTCGTATGGCCCTATTGTGCAAATTTTTTTGCCTCTCAGATCAACATTGTCCAAAGTGGACAAACTTTATATGGAAATAGGGGTTTTGACACCACCTAAATCCATCCGTGATGTCCACCCCCTCTTTTCAAAAAAAAATACTAAAAAACTCTACATCTGTTCTATCAAACCCTCATTCTCCTTTTTCTCCAAATAACAAAGAAGCTATAGTAAATCTGGCTCTGATACCATGAAGGATTTGATCAATACAAATCCACAAAGCCTTTGAACACCTGCATGTAAAAAACCTATCATAGAAAAAAAATACAAGAGAAGGAAAGGGTTTTTATATGAAAATTATGCAAATGTATTCTCATAAATGAAAGCGTAAGATAAAAATGACAAAAGATCAATCCTTATAAAAGGAGATCAAAATCTAAAAAGGGTAACCTAAAAAGAGAAAAGCTATTTAATAATTACTAATTAATTATTAAATTCAGATGCAAAAGGTGCATAAAGTAAAATCTTAAGAAGGGAATAAAGTGAATTTAATAAATTAAATTAAATTAATGCTTTACTCTAACACCAACATCCCTATACAAATATCTTAAAGAAATAATGTCAGAGTTCCAAAGGCAGATTGACTACAACTTCCAAGAAAAGAGTAGGAAAATGGACTCATGGTTTCATAAGCAAGATGAGAAATTGTTGGTATGTGATAGGCAGCTTGATGAGATTGCAAGGCAACAAGAGATAGAGAGATAGCAGGAGGAGATGGCATACCAACCCTATCTCCAACAACAAGAAGATGAGAGGGAGAAATATAGACATTTTGAGGAGAATCTTGTAATTCAAGTTGCTACAAAAAAAGGAGAGGAAATGAGGCTCAAGTCAACTCATTTTCAAACCAAGGAAAAAGAAGTAACACTTTCTTTAAAGTATGTCATTCTTAGCTTTAGGAAGGCCCCTCTATTACAACATTGTGCTAACAAGAACAAAGAGGTTGTGGTTGAGAAGAAGGAAGATGATCCAATCCTATTATTTGAAGAGCTTCCCTCTTTTGTTGAGGCAAAAGAGGAAGATAAGGTTGTTACTTCTCTTGAGGAAGAAATAATGGCTTTTGAGCCTTTACAAGTGAATAAGGATCTACTTCAAGATGAGCAGGAAGAAGATCATTTGTTGCAGCAAACAATCCTCCATGATGTGGAGGATGGAGAACAGAGCCTTAAGGATAACTCTATCCTTAAGAAGGAATATGCTGATATGAATGAGGTTTCCCCTCAACCTATGCATATTATTGCAGCTATGATGGAGGAGATCAATGATGAGGATGACCTTTTGGATGAGTTTGATGTTATCTACTCTTCCATAGATGTTGAGTCATCATCTCCTATATATGAGGAGCACATTCTTTAGTAGTGACAAGTGGAGAGTCACACCATACCAGTACCTCCCAAGGAGGTGGCTCATGAGCATCATGAGCAATAGGTGGAGATTGTTTCTTCACAAAGAGAGGAGCCACTCCCAAATCATTTGGATGCTACCATTGTAGAGCACAACACGGTCAAGGATGATTTCCTGGACCTAGCACCATCAAGAGGATACCCCATCAAGCATCTACATCTGTAGCAATGCATGTTGCCCTAGGTCATACTCATTCCAGAGAATGAGAAAGGTTTTCATAAAAAAGAGAAAGCATGTTTTTCTCAAGTTGACAATGTCCCAGTGTTAGAAAGCTTCATTATTTTCAACATTGGGAGGAATATGCTCCACGCAATAGTGTACTTGTCATGATTACTGCTATTTTTAGTTGCCCACATGCATGAAAGAATAAATCAATAGGTAAGGAATGGAAGCTACTTCAGCAAACCAGTTAATGGGTTTGTTTGACTTTCCATATCTATAAATTTTTGTACATAGTAGATTAGGTGTTTTTTGCTTTTCAAGAAGTGCATGAGCACAAGCTATTTCTCTATGAAATAGAAGGCTTCAATTTTTTTTGGTTGTAGAGGTTGTAGTTTTTCTAGTTGTTTGCAAAAAAGGGGCTCATTTTTGTGACTCTATAGCCCAATCGATTGTCTAACGTCACTGGTCCATGCTTAGTAGGAAAGCATCCCCTCTTAGTCACTAAAAATGTTAGCCATTTTAGACCCCATATTTGTTCCAATGTTTTCATCCTCATGAAATACCTAGGGTGATAGCTGTGACTTGATCAATTTTCATATTGCCATGCAGGCATGTTAGGGATACATAAAAAACCTTATTCTTTTGATTATATCCCTAAGGATTTTAAAAATCTTTCACATCAATGAAATATTTCAAGTTGTAACAATGTGATTCCCCTTCATCACCCTGTCACTCCAATTTATCACCTAACCATCAAATGGGTTGCAAGGGTGTGAAGCAGTCGATATAACCATTAGTGTGGCCTTACAATTGTTAGTGCTAGCATTCAAGATTAGGTGATGTGGGAGCAACTCACCATCAATCACATGATTGCATGTCAATTTTTCCTTAAGGAAATACCTCAAGGGGCCTACAATCTTCTCAGTTGTCAATTTTAAATAAATGAATGGCTTGAGTTTCCTCACTTTCTAAAGATGCATGAAGTTTAGCCAAAGTGGGAAAATGAGAATTTTCCATGTGGACGTGGTGGGACCAGGTGCATATGAGCCTCTTTATCACAATGTCACAAGGGTTAGAAGGTAATTTAACATTAATCATTTCAAAGGAGTGTATTGTCCAATGAGGATAGATAAATTGATTTTAATATGAATCCATTGAAAGAAATTAGATAGGCTTCAATATTTCAAGTTGTGAAGTTGTAATTCAAGAAAGCAATCAAGTTGATGGTCTTCACATCTTCACATACAATTAAGGTTAACCCAAAGTTATACTAGCGATGATGTGATCCCCTTAGTTGTGGCTTTTCAAGGTTAAAGGATGGGTTAAGGCTTGAAGTTTGAGAAGTTGTGATCCAATGTAAATGTCAACTCTTTTTCTCCAATTTGTAATATTTAGAGATAGAAGGTAGTAAGAGGTGGTGAGGAGGTGATGCAATTAAAGATAAAGGTATCACACTTTCACGTGGCTAAGGGAATGTTAGGTCCTAGTAGTTACAAAGGTGCAAAATAGTCAATTTGATGCTTGCAGGGTTGCTACAGTTAGTGGATAAGGTGGTTTCAGATTGCAAAGTCATGAACAAGGAAATAAAAAGATAGTTAAGGGACTAGGTGAAATGTTGCAAGGATTCATTTGCATTTATTATTTATGGTTGTGAAACTGTAAAGTTAGAGTTGGTAGTCATCAAAATAGTTATTGTGGCATCACATGTTTCAGATAGTGTTTGTGACTAGCAGTTTTGATGGAGTGATTAAGGCATGAAATAAGGTAGTCATAGTTTTGTAGGGCTAAACAATTAATGAGGAAAATGAGTTTTGAAGCCATAAATAGGTGCATTCAACAGGTCAACATAATAGATAGAAAACTATGTGAGGTGGTATAGTGCTTAAAAGTAATAGGGCCATGTAGCAAGTTTGACAGTTGACTCTAGTTGACTTGATTATATAGTTGACTTGGTGTATCAAGAACATAGAATAAAGAATCTCTTTGATGGTAAACAGATCCTTTTGATCATGTATAACCATTTTTATTTTTTTCCATGCCTGGTAAATGCAGTTTTTATCCTCCTGCTACCTGGTTTATCCACCTACTCAGCCAGAGTAGTTATGGCTATCATTTCTTTCTCTTTAGGGATCAAATTGCATGCAAAGATATGATTTCCTCATATGGACATGTACCTCGATCAAATCTTCCTGGAATTGATAGTGATTGTTCTCTACAAATTAAAGGCATTAGTTGAGTTTTGGCTTTCAATAGAAGTTTTCTTAGTTATGCTTGAGCTATAAAAGCAAGTTTTGTAACCCTTCTAAGGGTTAGTATTTTCTTTGATTCTATGTTAGCTATATTTGCATGCTCTGCTACTGTAATTTCCTTTTCCCTCTAAATGAACATAATTCTCTGGTGTATCTCTTTCTTCCCTTAATATGTTGTGCAATATTCTCTTGCCTTTTATTAATGTATTACCTCTATTCTTCAGCTTATATGATTATATCTATTTTCCCTTTGAATGATATAAAGTGAAGTTACTTCCTTATATAATTCTTTTGGTTTTTTATCTATATATGTCTATTGATTTAAGAAAGGATTGAATCTATGTACTTTGAGATTATATTGATGAATTATTCTTTTCTAGGTAGAGATAAGATTGAACATACTATTTTGGTGTATCACCCCTATAGATTAGATTAGGTACTTTAATTTTGATGCATTTCCTCCTCCTTTTTCCTCTCAAGAAGTAGTTAGGTGCATCCTAATAGTAAGGAATCTGACCTTCTCCATAGACTCAATCTCATTTTTTAAGTCCCACAACTTGGATATTGTTTCCATGTTTCACAAGGTTGGCTTTAGGTCAAACTTTTGGCAAGGGTGCAAACTTTTTGTGACAACATTACTCTATCCCTATTTTGCACACACAAACAAATATGTTAAGTCTCATAATGGGTAACATGGAAAAACTTTCTAAATCTCATTCATGGTTAATGTATCTAGATACGTACATATATGCTAAATCTTATATTTGGGCTACACATAATAATTTTCTAAAGTCCCATATATAGGTACCACATTCAAGCACAACATACTAAGTCTCATACATAGATAAAACATATTTTTACACATGACCATGCCATGGTGATACAATAGATGTTAATCTATGGATGGAACATTGGTGGGTTGACTAGTGGGCTACCACCTTGTTAGACTATTTCAATGCTATCTTTTGCAAAATCTCTCTTGGTGATTCATAGTAGGGTAGGCACTCTATTGGGTGAGGCAATCACTTTTCTCTCCCTTCTCTCTCTTTTTCTTTAATGCTAGTAGAGATAGATCCAAAAGCTATGTGGATTAATAATGCTTCTCTTGAATTTCTTATATCATCACTTATGTTCTTCTAATAGCTTTCCAAATATGATGTTAGCAAGAGAGATTATTTTTAGCTGAGATTTCTCTCACTAGTTGATTTGGGTGTTTAGTACTAACCCATTTGATGCATCTTTTGCTTTATTTTTCTTTGCACCCTAGTGTATGGATGTGGAGTTAGCACCCTTAGTATTGGGGGCTTTCTTTTTTTGACTATGCGATGCTCTATCTCATTGCAATTCACCAGATTCTTCTTCTTCTTCTCTCTAGTTTACCGAAAGTGTGGGTTGATCCACACTTTTGCTAAAGTGAGAACTAAATGTACTATCTTAAATTGGAAGCAATCCAATTTAATGAAAGTTTAGCAACTATTTAATGTGGGATCATTATGTTCTCTCTCTTTCTTTTCTCCTTCCCTTTTTCTCCCTTTCTCTTAGGTGGAATTGGGGTAAAACCTAATAGATCCTCTTTAAAGCTCTTATTTTTATGGTGATAAGCTCAAGGTAGGATGAATTTTCCCCTAGGTCCCTCCTTTCTATCCATCTTTCCACTAGGAATCCACTCTTGGCACTAAAATAGGGTTTCCTTAGAATCTGAGCATGATTTCCAGATTCTGAGACATGTTTTGGGGTCCCCAAATTGTCCCTTGAGATTTTGCACCTGACTCAAGGGTGCAGTTTGCTCCTAAAGAATTAGGAGGACATTGCACCCGTGATGGGGTATTCAATGTGACATTGCACCCCTGATTAGGCCCTATTTTGGCCAAATTACTTTGGGTATCATGTTTTACACAGTCGAGTAGAAACTCTTATGTTAGTCAGCCAATGTCTAGTTAGTTTATTCCAATCTCTATTTAAACCCTTCCAATTTTATGCATTTTTTGTATCATGGTATCTCATGATCAAGTGTTCAAGCATCCACAAGTTCAACCTCTCAAGTTCTCAAGTTATCAAATGTTAAAGGCATTCAATCTCTCTCCATTGAAGATCAAGGATTCATGCATTCAATATATTGAATGACTTATGTAAGATCTAGCATTTCACTTTCAAAATTCTAGATCTCCCTTCATACATTCAAGATCCTCTATTACATCTTCTACGTCCATCCTCTTAAAATCTACATTCATCTACATGAATTCTTATGGTCAATTTCAAGTGCATTCATTCATGAAGGTTTTGATGTCAGTTTGATTTTTCTTTGTTATTTTGAAGTTGTGTCAAAGCTATTACATCTACATACTTGATTATATTTTAAATTCAAGATCACATGCATAGATTTGCATTACTTCATGTTAGATCTATCACTACTACTTGCTAACATTCCATTTCAATTATTTCAATTCAAGGTTAATTCCAAATAGTGGTTTGACTAAGGCAAACCCCTCTCCCCCTCAACAACAACAACAAACAAACAATCCTTTATTTTGTAGGTTTTGGATCTTAAATCAGAGAATAAGTTGTAGATCTAGACACCCTTTTCATTATTTATCTAAATTGCAAAATTAGAATCAACATCACACAAATTTTATTAGGGTCACACTACAAACCTAAAAATGGGCTATCAAACAACCTCTAAAAGAGAAAATTCTCATATTATGAGCTGAAAATTGCACTACAGGAAAAGAAGAAGAGAGAATGTAGCATATACAAAAGAAAGAAAAATAATGATAGAGGGAGAGATTTCAATACAAGGTATTAAATTTCTTTTTTGTATTATTGTTGGTATTGGTTTTCTATCAATGCCAAAGAGGGAGATTGTTGAAACCTATCATGAGAACAATCATTATTTTACCACTGATGTCAAACTTGCTACTTGTTGGCAAGACAATTGCTAACTTTGTTCTGAATGCTATCATTTGATTGATTGATGAAGATGATTTGAAAAGAAAGGATAATAAGAGTACCTAGAGAAAGGTTGAGTTAAATGGTGTATAAAAGGAGCACTGAGACCAATTAAGACTTTGATGATATAGTGTATTGTATCTACTTAAGGCTACAATGAAAGGATAATTAAGAAAAGACAAGAAGAAGACTAAGCAAAGAAATGTGTTTGCCAAGCCTGACCAAATAAATAGTGGAAGCCAAACAATTTAGTTCAGGTTGAGCAGAAAGTTAGTTATCCTTCTTTCTTGGCAATGCTTTATTTTCATCTTCACATGTAGATATTTGAAATTCATGTTCTCCCTCTATCACATTTCATGTGACTATAAATCTTTTATTTACTTTAGGCAGTTCCTAAAGTAAGATCCACTATATCAAGTTGTAAAGTATGCCATTCAACTCAATTTATGTAGGGCAATAATATTTCTTCTTAAGTAGCTTTAGATAGGGGTATTACCCCTAACTTACATCTAAGACATTCATGTGCATCCTTAGGTAAAGCCTTTGTGAATATATTGGCTATTTTTTCATTTGTATTCACATATTTCGTTCTTACTTTTTTGTCCTAAACCAATTCTCTCAAGTAATGATATTTGATTGCAATGTGCTTTGTCTTTGTGTGCATCATAGGATTCTTAGATATGTTTATAGCACTTGTATTGTCATAGTAGGGTACCACAAGTTTAGTGATTTCTTCCTTCATTCCTTTGAGTAACGATTTGATCCATACCATATTTGTGTAATTCACTGAAATAGCTGCATATTCAACTTTAGAAATAGATTGTGAAATACAATTCTATTTTTTAGTAGTCCAAGAAACCAATCATTTTCCTAATAAAAATGTTCCACCACTTGTACTTTTCTTGTCATCAATGTTTCCAGCCCAATCAACATCTGTATAGGCTCTTAATTCAAACTTGTCATTCTTTTTGTAGTATAGACCATAGTCTTTTGTACCTTTTAAGTATATGATAATCCTTTTAATAGCCATTATGTGATTCTCCTTAGGATTTCTAAAAAATATTATAACAATCCCAATAGCTAGTGCAATATTAGGTCTTCTATGAACTACATATTGCAATTTTCCAATCGTAGACCTATACAATGTTTAATATACCTCAACAAAATCATCAGTTTTGGATAGTTTATGTCCTATCACCATGGGAGTACTAACTAGTCCTAAATCCTCCATACCAAAAGCCTTCAAGATTTCCTTTACATACTTGGACTGAGTAATGTAAATACCATATTTCATCTGATATAATTGTAATCCAACAAAGAAATGTATTTCTCCAAACATAGACATCTCACATACTTTCATCATTTCATTTGAAAATGTCTTACACAATGCATTTTTTCCTCCAAATATGGTATCATCAAAAAATATTTCAGCTATTAAAATTCCTTTACCTCCTTCTATCTTCAAGTAGAGATTGATGTTGGCATCAGTCTTCTCAAAACCAATCTTCACAAGATAATTATGTAATCTTTCATATCATGCTCTGGGACCTTGCTTTAAACCATATAAATCTTTGTGCAATCTACTCACCATGTTTTTATTGTTTGGATGAAAAAATCCTTTAGGTTGTTTATTGTAAACCTCCTCTTCTAGTATACCATTCAAAAATGCTGACTTAACATCTAGTTGATAAAATTTGAATCATTTATAAGCATAATAAGCAAGTAGAGTTCTTACTCCTGCCAATCTTGTGATTGGGGAAAATTTGTCATGCCCAAAAATATAGGGCAAGGACACAACTACAATTATTTTTTTGAAGATAAACTTAGAATATCACATATGGTCTAATACATTGACATCTAAGTTATTGAATTCACAAGAGATCTAGGATACCTAACGATTATGCTTATAGGGTTGCTCAAACTTTTGATCCCCTAATCGAAGTGATCCTTACTGGGTTGGTTGAAGGTTCACTTCTAACTAACATTGGAACCCATGGGAGTAGTTCAATGATGCATCTTTGTAATTTGATGGAAGGAAGTCCAACTTCTTTGTATTCATGATGTTAGCATATATTAGGGCTTACTAGTTGCTTTGTCAAGGGGTTAAACTCAGTATGAAAAATGAATTTTGCATCCAGGGTGGGGTTACATTAAAGGGTATACTTATTGAAGATTTAAATCTCTATATATTATGCACCTGATTAGTGGTCATGGTTCAAGTATTGAACATATTGAATAATGACTAGCTATCTTTTATAATATGTATCATTACATTTCATTTCCTCGAATTATAAGTCATTCACCACTAACAGTCTACAAGCTAGATAATCTCACCTGACCTTAATAACCTAGGTCATTAGATATTTTGTTTTTTTTTTTGCAATAAAGGTTATAGCGTATACCCTTGTTTAAGTGTAACATATAATATGAATTCAAGGTTCGTTAGACACCCAAAGTGATACTAGTATGTTCAAAATATTAAGAGCTATAACTAAAACATATGGAACAATATGGTTACAAAGAGACATCATATAAATATAAATAGATATCACTTATCAAATCCATAACATTTTAATCCCTAAATAATATTTCAAGCATCATCACTAATCACTTGATTCCTTATAATTAGATATTAATCAGCCTCTAATTATGTAAAACATTATTATCATTTAATACCAACTAATAACAACTATGCCAATTATCTTTATATATATATATATATTTATTTATTTATTTATTTTATTTTTATTTTTAAATTTATTTATTTATTTATTTATTTATTTATTTATTTATTTATTTATTTATTTATTTATTACAACTAATTATAATTTATTTAATCCTTATACACTTATCCGCATCTACACTATGAAATTTTACATCGTGTCTATTTAAATGTTATACTATCTAACAACTAAAACATTCTATATCACTCACTACCACTATCTGCACTTTACTAAGTATAACACTAAATAACTAGTGATATACTACTGATATATTCCCTCGAATTCACCATAATTTAATTTCAACTACTATTAAGCTTCTCATTCACTATATGCTAACCATTTTATATTAGCTGATAACTAAAACCAACTAACTACTAGCACAAAAGTATAAAATAAC
This sequence comes from Cupressus sempervirens, assembly GCA_028749045.1. Lineage (NCBI taxonomy): Eukaryota > Viridiplantae > Streptophyta > Pinopsida > Cupressales > Cupressaceae > Cupressus > Cupressus sempervirens. Next base: position 723,361,573 of record CM053786.1, on the reverse strand, counting down.
ATTAACTTTAACTCTTAACTATTTTCTAAACACTAACCATTACTCATGAACCCATTTCAAATTTAAACCTAACTATTATATAGATTCCTAACCCTACCTTTTCTCCTTAGCACCCTTCCCTTTTACACATAACTCCCTTATTATTCTTACCCCTATTCCCATGCAACATTTCTTAATCGTTTCAGCACTAAAGCCCATGCACCATTCCCAAAAACTTCAAGTGCTTCCCTTAACTTACTAACTCCCCATTTAACATCCATGTTGCCTTCCTAAGTGCTAAATCCTAAGCGCGCCTCCTCCTCCACATGAAACAAAGCTACCCTTCAATGGTGGTGGCTTCCTTAATGGCATAGGGGAGTGTGAAGGGTAGTCCCTAAGACCGCTCTTGTCAAGTGGTCAGGAGTATTGGGAAGAGAGAGGGTCACCGATTCAAAGGGGCCCCTCTCCTCCATGTTAACATATATTTCCTTTTTCATATATTTATTTATATATAAAGCTAAAGTTCCTCCTCCTTTTTTTTTATAAGGGGTCAATTTCTTGGGGAGAGGAAAATATAAGGAATTATCTTAGTTTAATATATTTTACATTTGGGTAAAATGACTTAACCCTCCTCTAGGCATGTGAATTACTAGGTACATTTCACTTGGATTATTATCTTTGAGTACTAGCTATGTCTTAGTCTTCTAGGTATTTATTTATTATATTTGAGTGTTATCTCTTAGTTGGGCATAATATTTTATTGTTATTCTATATAGTGGATTCCAAGGTATATTCTTCCTTCATATTTTTTTGGTCTATAATAAAAAGTATATTTTAACTACTCCTAATACAAAATCCAAAGAATTGGATATCCACTTACAAGCTTGTTTGTTTATGCATTTTCTTTGGTGCTATATTTCTACTTAGTTATTTATCTCTATTCAAAGGTTATGGAATTAGTCTTGTTTTGGTAATGGTGGGGTGTTATTTTATAATTCTAATGTATTTGTTCATATCAAAATAAATCTATCAAATTCACTCTAAGAATAGGTTCAATACATGTGATGCATTTGGAAACAATCTCCAGTATGAACTAATAGGTCAAATTGAATCTATTTGAAATCTACTAATTCCAATCTTCTCTTTTGCAATGAAAATTTAAGTGATACTTCTTATTGAACTAATTACATTATGCAAATTTCTTTCCATGATCAACCTATTTGAAATACAACCTCCTCATATTATTTCATGGCTTGAAAATAAATATAATTCACACATACTTGATGCTTTGAAATTATCATTAAATACAATGGATTCTCTATTTGAAATGATTTCTCTCTACATTCCCAACTGTACCACCAATGATATTCAAATCTGTATTGATTACTTGTAAATACACATCATTAACATTGATACTATTACATCTCTACAAATTCCTATGTTACCAACATGCAATCATACATCACAACAGGTGAACAAGATGGTGATTTCTCTATTACACATGCAATGTACAAATGACAATGCTCTTTTCCATGTTGCTTCTAACCATGAGAAATCCAAGATTTCTTTTCTATGGATCCAAAAGACACAAAACCAAGAACCATGGAGGCTCACCTCCCATCCTAGGCTTCTATGAAGCTACCCACCGAGCAGGGGAAACAAGACTCAAATGGGTTACACTCAAATATTTCATAATGCATACAAACTCAATATCACAATACATTTAAAATCCCTCCAAGGTTTAACACAATGATTCACCATTGGAATCTTGAAACAATGGGTAAAGGTGGGCTCTCCCAAGAGGAGATTGCCATATCCATATACACATATACATTTGAAATTGCATAATGCCTCTTCAAGGCTATCAAATACATCCTCCTCATCACATCAATACACTTATACCTTCCATAATACAAATGCCTCCTCAAGGCTCTCAAAATATACTTATACCTCCCATAACAACCAAGGCATATGGCTTCAATGGAGCCCATACTCCATGAAAAAAAACTATCTTCTCTCCAAGAGAAGATTTTCTCAACTACATTGTTGAGCCCAACTAACCCTCTTCACCCAAGGCATCTCTTCACTCCCCAGAGTGAGTGAATCATTCGCACCCATAAACATTTCATACACAAAATCAAGAGAAAATACAAGAGAAATTCATCATAACATTTACACATAACAACAAATACAACACCACATACATTACATATTTCCATTCACAATATGAACAAGTATTCTACATAATGAACAAGTACAATGAGGATCATGGAATGGGCACCAACCTTTGTCCAAGCTAATGGCAATGAAAGTTGTTGAAGTGCTCCTTATTTCCTTAGCTTCCTCCCCAAGCCCTAATTGTCTCTAAAACTTAGAGAGTGGGTGAACACCCACTAGTTTGTCCAAACTCTCTTAAAAAGACCTCCAACCTTCTCACTACCTCCATTTTTGGCAAAACATGAAGCCCACTTTCTCTTACACTATTGTCCCTCCTAAATATAGGACCTTGACCAAGTGTGAAGAAAAGGTTAAAGTCATGTGACAACTCCAATTTTGAATTGGTGGAAGAATGCCTTGGTTAAAGGGTCCCCTAGGTTAGCTAAGCACTAAAATGGTCAAATTTAGGCCCATAACATGTTATGCTAACATATGGATAGCTTATTTTCATAAATAAATAAAAACACTTTGGGACCACCTATTGACCCTCTAAATTTCTTGTCATGTTTGAATTAGAAATTCCCCTTGATGGTGACCTATCCTATCCTTTCTCCAAGTGGATTTGCTTAAATATTTTTAAAGGCAATTAGTTTAGGATTAAGTGTTGCAATGACTTAAACCCTAGGTGACATGTCATCAACACATAAACAATTTACAAGTGTCAAGTGACACATTAAAATACATTATACATCACAATGGCATGTCCTCAATTCATTCATGAATATATATTTATTTATTTATTTATTACACACATGCAACTTGCATTTACGAAATAAACACATCACAATGAGGCTTTTGAATCTTCCAAAGATTCACTTGGCTATACTATATCCACATAAGTTTGGACCTTGTTTCCCTCATTAATTTTCATGGTTCAATTGCCTACACACTAAATCAAACATCAGTAACCCAATGAAAAATTATATAAATGCATGTGATGTAACCCCAATATCATCAAATGGTAAATCTGAATTTGACACAAGTGTTTCAAAATAACCAAGTTCTTCATTAAAAAATATTCTCCAACTCTACTCTGCCTCTACAATGAAAAAAAAAAATCTACTTATTACAATTTCAAAAATTACCATATTTGGCAAATTTTTGGGAAAAATGGAAATTTCCATTTTTGGTAATTTTTAAAACTTATCCCATGAATCCCAAATTTTCCCAAGAAAATCCCCCAACTAAGGCAACACAAATTGCCAACTAATCATCAAAATCAATGATACGATTTTAAATTTATTACAAAAACAAAATTCTAAATAAATTGGAAAAAACACTAAAAGTTGATTTCGAAGTTCAAGATGAGTTTTTAGGATCCTAAAAAAATGTCAAAATGGCCACCTATTGAGCTAGGCTCGATTGAAAATCCAAATAACTCCTTCAACTGTAACTACCTGTAAAATTTCAGCCAAAACCCACATCCGAGTCAAAAGTTATGACCCCCGAAAGTAAATCTCAACTAAAACCCATAACTGAGTCAATAGCCTTGACCCTCAAATGCCCCTGTATCAGCATGTAAATAGGTGCATGACAATTTCATATTAAATAATTCACTTTAACATCATAATCAACTTTTGTTTTCTAATCATTTTCATATAAGGCATTTAGAACATTAAAATATTAGAATCTGCATATCAATATTAACATCTAGTCAAATGATCCAATATTAAAATCTAATCAAATGATCCAACTAACATTCTGAACCACATCATACTCCATTTCCTATCATACTGATGAAATGTTGAATCTACACTGTTAAGTCACTCAACATGAAAAATAGTTCTAAATACATATCTTAGGTTAAAATCTCCTAAATGTAAACATCACAACTAGTATTCTTTGATTTAGTTAATTATGGTTGGAATTTTAATCGTATCTCATTATCATTATGAGATAATATATTATAAGATGTATCAATTATGTTAGGTAAACAGGATGTTTGCATAGTCACATAGTTTTCAAAATCAATCATAGAATAAATCTATTACATTTTATTAAGCCACAAATCTATCCTTGTGAATATCAACATATCCACCTAATACTACTTGTACAATAATTGGCTTATTGCATTACATCATACTGAGTTCTACCGTGTAGACCCTTATGAAATTTTGATAACAATTTTCATCTGTGACTACTAGTGATGTTTACAAGGGTGCATGTTGATCCAATTATCCTAATAGCACATACAATAACATGGAGCCATTAACTTAGTTTCTAGGTTATGACATCTTGAGCCTTTATTCCATAGGTCTTAGCTTATCAACCTAATGAAATTTTGAATATGATTCTTAGCACAAAAATGACTATAATGTATCTCTGTCTCAAAAAGACCTCAGGTTAATTAAGGAAAATGCCAATCATGGCATACTTAGATCACAAGACGTTCTTACTATCACTCTGTTGGTCTAATTTTTCACAATGCAGAAATTATGGAAAATTTTCGTGAAAAATCATTTGAGTCTTAAAATCTTGCAAATTAGGGTTTTGTTCCTTGTATTTTTAAAACCCTTAGATTGCCCTAGTTTTAAAAACTCTCAAAAAAATTTATTGCTTTTACCCCAAGGAAGGGCTTGTGCAAGCATGAATTCATTATAATTTTGTCTAAACTTTACGTGGTCGTGCTTGACCTGTAAATTGTTTGATCATTCTATTAGGAAATACCTCTGATGACACAAAGTCTTTATAATTGTTGATCTTGTTCAGAGCAACGGGTGTTGCATTCCCGCAATTTTGAGATGCAAGGTTTTTAAATAATGTGGGCATGCGACTCGGTGACAAGTAGCCCTTACCTTTTTTAAGTTTCAATGAAACATAAAGTTTGTGGGGAGTCATAAGTTGTCAGAAACTTTTGTAGGTTTGTCAGTACTTTTCATGCACATTCTGGATTTCCTGCGATATCATTGGTTGACTTACTAACAGAGATATGCCTTTATCACCAAGAAGCGTCAACCATTGATTTCATTTGAATCAAGGGCTAGCTCTTTCCCCCAAGAAGGAGATGCTCATGAAATAAATAATGCAAGGAAGTGTCAATAGGACAAGTGGCACAGTCTAACAAGATGGGCCTGCTATTCTCAAGGATGATGTTGAGATGTCTTCCATGGCAAGTGTCAGACAAGTTGGGATGGTTGAAAAATTTTATTCGTCACTTCAGCCAACGTGGTGTTTAAGATACCACAACCGTAGATTTGTCAAAGATCACAGGCTAGTGCAAGCCCATATTTTGAAGCTGCACAAGAGATAAATAATGTGGGCAAGCAATTTTTTGACATACGATAAGGTGGGGTCAAGAATTGTTAGTGTGTGCTATGGTGTACCAAGTTGTAAAACAATTGCTGATATGTACTGTCAGTTATGCAAAAAAAGTGTTTCATTTTCCAGATCAACTAAAGTTTTGTTAGATCGTAGATCCTTCAAAGATCAAGGGCTAGAGCACGCCCACATTTTGAAGTTGCTAGTCAAATAAGGAATACGGGTATGCACCTTTGCGACGCATGTCACAGTGGGGCCAAATTTTTGAAGAACGCTGAGTCATGCCATGTGGTCTGCCACTTATGCTTAGCTAGAAATACTTATGATGTGGGTGTGGAAAGTTTTAGAAATTAATGCAGTAGTCAAATGAGTCAGAGCACATAGATTGAAAGCAGTCACTTGATTGGCCCAAGTGGATGATGCAAGCATAAAATGCAGAATTGTTTCACGCTGTTGATCCTATCTTGATCAACGAAGGGCACTTGCCTGCATTAAGAACTTGAATGAAGTTTAAGTAAAGTGGGTATGCACCATGTGGACACATGTCCATGGTGACGTCTAAAATTTTAACTTAGAAGCTCTACAAGGTATAATCAATTTCATCATTGATCTTTCCAAAATCAATGGCTGGCGCAATATCGCAATAAGGAAATGCTTGATCAATAAGGAAAGCAGGAATGCGCCAGCTTGACACGTGGAAATAATGACATCAAGCACCTGCTTGCTCAGAAGTAGATATGGGACCTACTGGCGTGGAAGTTGTCAGAAGGCACAAACTCATATAAAGGCTTCCTATTGGTCAGTATAGCTAACTCGATTTTGTTCAAATGTGAATTGATCTGATCATTGATCTTGTCTTGATCAACGAGTGACGCTTCCCCACAATTCTAAGGTGCAAGAAATTTAAGAAATGCGAGCAAGCGGTGTTGTGACATGTAGCCTTGTTTTTTAAAGCCATAAAGCTTGTTGCCTTTTAAATCAAATCCGTCTGATCTGGTGAAAATCTACAGATAGGATTCAAATTTGGTTACAATTTGGAGGTAACAGTTACTAAGAGTAAATATGGTTTAGATTTTGTTTGTAAAATTTCAATGTATGAAAAGAACTCACAATCTCACCATTAATGAATCACAAAAGCGTAGAAAGAACATCAGGGCATACAAAATTCTCAGAGCCAGGGCACAAAAATTTTAGCTAGCGATCCAATAAAATTGCAGAAGAAATCACATAGTGTAGAAGTGACAATTCTAGTGGGTAAGTACTCTATGACTCTTTAAAAAATTCAAGTATCTGTTGTTATTAAATTTCTAGGGTTTTATTCAAAATGTCTCCCCGAAAAGAGTTCACCGGACAAATAGATTATTTGAAGTGTTCTGTGCACGATGTTTTTCTTGAACAATTCCTCTTATCGGTACATGAAATAACTAAGGGGAGGGAACTCATTCCAAAACACCTGAGAGTAGCTGTAGTAGAAGGTTTTTATGACAGAGCAAATTGGGTAAGAGATGCCCAGGTTTCCATGGGGGGTCTGGAGCTATTTAAGAAATGGTTTTCAGAGAAAAAATTGGACACTCCTATGAGCAATGTATGGGAATTTGATATTGGTACATTAACAGTCCCCATAGTTTTCTTCGATAGTGATTTTTTGATGGATTTGGCCAAGAAATATGATCCAATTATAGGGTGGGTAAAGAACCATGCTGGAGTGAATCTCTTTAGGGTTTTCCCTAAATTAATTAGTGAGGTTTTCAACCTCAATCCTAACCTATGCATGAAACTATTGATATGGATGACCTTCAAGCAAGGTATGATGCACAAAGGATTTACCTAAGAATAGGGCCATTGTAGGAGCATGCTACTAAAATTGGCACCTTGCTTGTGATTATAGCCAACACCCCAGAGCCATTGCTAAGAAGGCATTTCAACCTGAGAGCTCAAGCATTATATTTTTCTCTTTGCAAGATTTTTGGGATCGATGAAGTTAATCAAATCCCAGGCTCTATTGTCCTTATCATGGCTCAAATTCTTCAATTTGGGATGAGCACTATTCTAGATTTTGCTACTTTTCTTGCAAAAGAAATTCACAATGGCCTAATGGGGATAGCACAGAGAAAAGTGGACAAACCATTCTATTGGTATTCATTGCTTATGCATGTATGCTTGTATAAGGGATTTACCTTCTTCTCCAAGGGTATGGAATTGGAAACAATCAGGGATGGAGAGAGGAATCTAGTGCAACTATGAAGTGTAGATATGACTTCAGAAGTTACAGATGCAAGTTATGTGAGATTTGATAGATACTTTGCATCAAATCTTAGGCTGCTTTTGAAAGGGGATAGCCCCAAAATTCCACAAGCATTGTTAGAATTGGTCAGACCCAAGGACCATGCACAAGGACTATTGGTCAGTCATAATTGGGGGGATATAGTCCCTTATAATGTTTCAATTGTAATAAGAGTATATGGTTTTTTGGGAAAGCCACATGTGTTGCCTTTTCATGTGCCCTTGAAGATAGGGATAGCTGAGCTCCTATGGCAAATAGGCACTATAGATGAGAGGGAATTATTTAAGAAGGGTACCTTTTTTCCGATTGTTACTGTGGTACACAATTTTTTCTTTGTCAAGAAGGGGTGGAAGCACCTAAATTTGTTTTTAGATCGATATAACATGGCAAAATCTAATGCTAGATTTATTAATCCTAGAGGATTCTATGACCTCTTAAGAGAGAGGGTGAAAGTTTCTCGCATGGTACAAAAAGTTTATTATCTGGAGGATATAATCAAAAATATTTTCACTTTGCAAGAACAAGAACTGAGGAAAGAAAAATGGATAGTATTCAGCAAGACTCTAGAATTTACTAATGCTTTTGACCCCCAGTATGACCCATTAAAAGAAAAAAAATATTGGGGAGCCAAAATGCAAGCATTAATGAATAATTTTGTTGTGATCATCCAAACTATGAATGAAAAGAAAGCCATGTATATTGAGACATATCTAGACAAGGCTACAGAAGTACAAAGGAAAATAAGTAGCAAAAATATAGTGGCTCTTGGCCAGTATACATTGTAGAGAAGGGCAGGTTATGTCATGGTTCAAAGTGTACAATAGGCACCCCTTCATTAAAGGCTACGGTCAAGAAGTCCATCTACAGCCAGCTCTCCAAAAAGGTAAAAATTAGAGCAGGGGTCTTCTTCTTCTCAAAAAGAATAATACTCCCCAAGCTAGTCCCCAATCCAGATAGATGATGAAGCATCTCTAAAGGAGCAGCTTAGAAAAATTGGTGGAGAAGGGGATGTAATTATTACATCCACAAATTTAGAGATTGGAGAACCACAAGAACCTCCTATGCCTTCCTTGGATTTAATTGTTGCTGATTACCAAGGTAAGGAAATTGATCTAATAGTTGCCCAAGCCTCTAAAATTTTTATTAATGATGAGAATTTTGTAAAATCTAGGGCTTTTTCTCAATTTTTGTGGAGATTAAACATGGGAAATTTTGAGAAAACCTATGAGAAGATCAAGGCTGAGCAACTAGAAAAACCTGATTTAGATATTAAGGAAGAGGTGAAATCTAAATTTTTGAATGATTTTGTTCAATTTACTCCTGAAGTTGGGAGGCAGATAGTTAGACAGTCAGGAGTCCTCCTTCTGCCAGAATGGGATATAGCAAATGCCATTGTTTTTCATTTAGTAAGGAAATAGAGGGATGTTCTACTAAGGACTGTTGAAGAAATACTACAGGGTCATAGAGGAGTCAAATTTAGTGATGATCCCCAAGCCCTTATTATATGTTCCATGGAAAAAAGGGAAAATACCAAAATGCATGAGATTCCCACTGCAGAGCATATTGGTGCATTGACAGTGTTCAAGGCTAGTGAGATAGGTAGTAAACAAATAATTGGGATGGCATCAGAGATGCTAAAATTTGGTAGCATGGTGCCTGGCCAAGAGGAAGATAAATTTTCCGAGCTCAATGCCAGGTTTGAGGAAGTTTTGAGAGCATATGAGGAGAGGGGTATGCAAATACAATCATTAGAAAATAAAGTAACTCAAATGGAGAAGATTCTTGGGAAAAGAAAATTAGGAGATACTAGTAAACCCAGGATTAATTACCCCCCACAGCCACTTGTTGAGCCTTTTAAATCAACACCAATTATTGAGATACCTGATACTCCAGAAAGGCCTCAGTTCTATATTGCAAAGGATTTTGAAGTGGAGAAAAATAAGTTATATGCAATGCATGTAGAACTTAATAATTAGTATGAAGAAAAATTGAGGCAGGGTATCATGTATTTAATAAACAGGATAGAATGGGCCACATTTTTTGATCAATTAGCAATAATTTCAGCTATCAAGGATGAATTGAAAAGAAATGACTCTATATTCAAACCTATTGTACAGAAATGGACAAAGAGAAATGAACATATCACTGCTATGTGTATATTTGTTATTCAACAAACATATCATCAGATAGAAGAAATTTTTGATTTACTAAATAAGTTGCAAGGTTTTGATGATAAGCAAGATTCTTTCTACAGAAGATTAACTATTTGTTTTTCCAAGTATTTTGTGGAAAAAATTCATTTATTCCCTTGTGCTCTAAAAACAATTGATAAAATAAAGGAAAAGGAAGAATGGAAGAGGGAGCTAGATGAAGTCTTTTGTGAAAGAATAAATAAGGTTATAAATGAAACAGGCCATTTGGTATGGGCAATGACAAATGAGGAGTTGGTAAAAGTACAGTTATTCTATAATATCATCAAAAAAGATTTTGTTGATTTAGAGGCAAATGCAATTTTTTTAGTAACTGTACAAAGAGAAGTTCTAAATTTTGACTGGTTAGAGGACACTACCTACAATAAGTGGATGGGAGTTTATGCCTACAAAACAGACAGAAGGAGATGATGAGGTGGAGGGTGATGATAAAGAAGAGGGTACAAAAGTAGAAGCCACCTCTACTACTGCTGATAAAGACAAAGAGGACCCCCAGGTAGTAGGAGATGACTCGTCATTGTCACATTTGATGGCCACCTATTCCAAGGAACCAGAACGCTAAAGAAATCCCATCAAAGTATTTTTTCCTTTCCAAAGGAAATAATAGAAGTGGATCCGCAAAGGAATTTTTGATGTATTAGCATTTTTGTTATTTGCATTTTTTCTTTTTGTTACAGGTGTATGTAAAAATCTTTTTGAAGGACACCTGTCAATCACATCTGCCCTTTGCTTGTTGAAACTCATGCCTATATAAATGAGTTTTCAAGGCAATGCAAGGGTCCAAATTTTGTATAATTTTTAGTCTTTTGAGAGAATACCGTCAGTCCAATAGTGTGTAGTTGTTTTGATTTTATTTCTAGTTGTACTTTTTGATGATATATTGAAATGATAGAATCAACAAGGTATTTTGGGCTTTCCATTCTATTGGTCATTGTATTAGTCATCTAAAGGGATAATACAAAAGGGTATTTACACTATATCTGTGTCATCAATTTCTGTCTCCATTTTATGGGTTTATCTACTTTGAAGTCATTTGAATAAGGTTTAAATTGGTTGAATGCAATCTGGATGGGTTGTATACTAATTTCATTATTGCTTTTAATTCAAAGAATTATAGAAATGCTTCAGTGAGTCAGTAGGGTTTATGAATTTATGAGAGAGATACTTCATAAGAATGTGAATGGGTGATTACTATTAATTTATTTATTTACAAGTTATTCGAATTAGATCTCTTGTCAATAGTCAATTTTCTGCCCAATGGATAAGTTAGAAGTGAACAAGGATGAATTATGTTGCTGCATATCAAACCAATTATAAAATCAAAATAATTTTTTGTTCCATTTTGTTCAAAGTTATAAATTCTGGTCACTACTCATTTATATCTATTCTCTGAGTCTTAGGTAGCTGTTATTTCCAGGAATATTTGTAAATCCTAGGAGAATTATGACCAGATCTTCTAATAAGGGATGCATACAACTTTAAGAACATTAAAAGAAGTGAAGTAAACTGCTCATGTGTTAGTGGGTAATAGATGAGAATCAAAATGAAACTAAAAGAATCTCTACATAGAAGTTTGCATTAGAATCATCCCTAGGTATACCTACCTTGGTTTAGCAGAGCCTAAAGAGTAGAAAACAATTCTGGTTTTTTTGAAGTTTGGTCAAAGTGGTTTATTCATATAATTGCTACATGGAATTGGTTAATCCTTAGATTGTGTGAGTAATTTCACTATGATATTGAGTATTTTTTTGCTCAGTAGTTTCAAACACAAACACACTCAATCTTAAGGTGTATGGTAATAGTATAAAATTCACATCCATGACATCTCATATCCTTATGCTTCCTATCTCTAACCATATTTTTGTTATTAAGATTCATGATAGGGTGCTAGGGAAGGGGCCTTACAAAATTTATTTCCATAGTCAGTTTCCTCTTCTTGTGCATAACCTTTGCAAACTAACCTTGCCTTATTCCTTGTTACTTCACCATTCTCATCCAATTTGTTTCTATATACCCACTTTGTTCCAATAAAATTCTTGTCCTCTAGTCTTGGTACTAGTGTTGAGGTTTTGTTCTTCTAAATCTAATCAATTTATTCTTTCATGGCTTGAATCCAATCTTCATTCTCTAATGCATCCTTCACTAATTTAGGTTCATGTATGCTCAACAAACATGTCTCATTCCTTAATCTATTCCTTGTCATTGGTCCATCCTCTTTTTCTCCAATGATTTTTTTAGTAGGATGATGTCTTCTGACATATTTTGATAATCTTGGCTGTGGTCTTCTTTCTTCAACAATAATTCATTCATGAAGTTCAATCTCAGGTTCATTGTGTACTTCTCTATCAGCTAACTCAACATTCCTTTCTTGTAAATTGATCTTGGCATCCGAATGTACCTTAGATTCTTAAATTGTAACTTAGCTCCTAAATGAAACTCAACATCCATTTTACATGACTTGAAAGTCATTGATTCTTGTTGATTGGCATCTTAATTCATAGTATCATCAACATTATTAGACCTGCCTTCATAGTAGTACATAACGGTTTTGTAATTTTTAGGTTCCTTTTTTTCTTCATTTTCATGTATTTCTATATATTCATCAATTTTTACATTTTTACTTTCTACAACTTTGTTAGTGTTAGTATTTAAACACGTATAATCTTTACTTGTGAAATATTCTAGGAATATACCTTCTTCACTTTTTGCATCAAGTTTTCCTCTTATACTTTATGTTTTGGCTCTCAACACATTATTGTCTCCTCCATAAATCTTCTATAGGGCATCCCACATTCCATCAGAAGTAGTAAATACTTTGATATCTTCAAACTCTGAATAGCTTAGGGTAGATGCAATCTCCAACCTTATCTAGTCGTGTTCTTTCTTCTATTTCAATTTTTCAACAATTAGGGCTCCAACTACTTCAACATGTTTAGTGGTGATAGTTGATTGTGCATAATCTCCAAGTCCTCCTAGATGTAGCTTCATCAAAATTTGTCATGCAGGAAATTTTTCCTTGTTTAACTTGGGCACCTCCTTTCTGTACATCTTGATATTTAACTTCAAGTATGTTCAAACTTTTTCCTTCACAAGCACCAAGCACTATGATACCAATGTTTGGAATAATTTAGAATAACTTGAGGGGGTGGGGGGTGTGAATCAATTATCCATTGTCCAAATGTATATACAAAACTTTTCAATACTTAGAAAATACATGTGCATGTATTGATTAGATCATATAATATCTCACATCTTAGTATATTACTATCCTAGGTCAAATGAACTTTGCAAAAATACAAACATGAAATACCACAAATTCAATCACATAATTTTACACAAGGATTTAATGTAGAAATCCAATTTTGGGAAAATCACTAGTAACATGCTACTAATTTTCACTCTTTCGAAGTGATCCCTATGAGGAGCCAACCTTATTAAAGGTTACAATACACATTATTAAATGTGACCTTGAAAAATTTATTTCAATTGCCCTATTAAAATTGAGCCTTGTGATAAGACTTTAGAATATTCCATTAGAATGTCACCCAGTTAAAGGATTTACTTATGACTCTTAGGTCAAACTTAATCCAAAGAATTTATCCAAACTGATACAATTTCTAGAAAATAACAGTATGACTTGATTTGATAACAAAATAACTCACTGAAAAATTATAGTTCTCTCATTCAACTCTCTATTCTACTTAGCATTCATGCCCCTTCATCTCTAATTTCATGTTCACCCTTCAAGCCTTTACCTCCTTAAGCCTTCATGCTTAGCATGCCAATTGTGGGTTCATTCCTTTGGCCACCATATGAAGCAACACCTTGAGACTTCCTATCTATCTCTGGTTTGCACTCTGACACTTTGCTTCTAGCCTATTATCTCCTTATATAGATAATTTTTTTCTTTTTTTCGCTTCATCACAATCATCCATCTTAGGGTTAGGTTAGATTCATCAAATCCTCTCTCTTTTCCATTTTGTTCCCTTCTAGAAACTTCTCTTACAATCCTCTTCAAATTCATCTTTAGAAGGTTTATATTGAATTATGTGCCACCAGATCATCATACTTATCTTTGACATGCTTCACATAATTCAAGAATCAACTTTGTTGGCTGAGATTTGTCAAATCTTTATCAAATTCTTTATACTATCACTCAACAATAACATGTTGTTTGCTTGATAATAACTATCTTCTGATGCTTGGTCAATAGTAGGTTACTAAGTCCTCAATCAATCATTACTGCCATTCTCTGACACTCAACACATACTAAGTTTTACTAGTGCTTGGCACAAAATAAACTTTGCTTCACTTGGCACATATTCAATTTTTCTTTTCTCGACCATAACTAACTTTCTACTCAGCCTGAAGTAAATTGCTTGACTTCTACTATTTTCTTAGTGAGGCTTAGCAAACACATTTCTCTGCTTAGTCTTCTTCTTTTCTTTGCTTAAGTATCCTTTAATTGTATTCTTAAGTAGATAACAATACACTATATCATCAAAGTCTTACTTAGTCTTAGTGCTCCTTTTATACACCATATAACTCATTCTTTTGCTAGGTACTCTTTTTATCCTTTCTTTTCAGATCCTCTCCATCAATCAATCAAATGATAGCATTTAGACCAAACTTAGCAATTTTCTTACCAACAAGAAGTAGGTTTTACATCAGTTAAAAAATAATAATTATTCTCATGATAGGTTTCAACAATCTCCCTCATTTCTATAATTCAACAATCTTCTTTTTCAACACAAAGTAATATAATCAAAATTTAAATGGCCAAGTCTTGCATGCCATATATGAAAATCAATAGTGGTATGTAAAGAATACCTTGAGCTAGAAAATTCATGATATTTGAATAAATTATTGTGATCCAATTTAGTATTAGCAACAACTTGATTATTTTTAGGATCAATCACATAGCACATATCCTTATAAAATTCAACTTTATAATCTTGGCATAGCTTGGCAATAGAAAGAAGATTAGTTTTCAAATTAAATCACATAAAACACATCATGCAATTTACCATTAGGAACACTCACATCACCTAATCCTTCAACTTTTCATTTGTGATTATTAGCTGATTGAATAGGAATGCTAGCCAAATCAAGTTTTAAAGAAGCAAAATATTCCTTGTGAGAAGTAAAATGTTGAGAATCACCATTATCTACAATTCATTTTAATGGTCTAGAGATATTATAACTACAGGTAAAAGCATGATGACAATGAGGACCATTAAAATTACATTTTTAATGATTAGATTTGTGGTTTTGATTATTTTTGTTCATGGGTTTCTTATCATTTTGATTTTTGAAACAATTATTAATCACACGATCATCTTTGCCACAACAAGTATAGTGAGATTCAGAATATGAAGTATTCCTTTGATTATTACTTTTATGATTTGTATGATTATAATTATTATTATGAATACGAGACTTAACATGAGACTTGTTATTTGAATGATTAGAGTTATGGTAGTTATAATTATGATTATTATGATTTGATCTAAAATTATTGTTTCAAATCCAAGACATAAAAACATGTTCACTTGATTTAAGATTACCAAATTGAATAATTTTAGCATCTTCTTGATGCAATAAATTTTGAAAAATAACATAAGTAATGAGTATTAGGAATAGCAAGTTGAGCATGAGTATTACTAATAAATTGTCAATATTGTCTACGTTAACATTTTTTAAGAATAGTATGAATTAATAAAATATGAGTCAATATAACACCTAAATAAATTAAATGAATTTTAAAAGAATCAAATTTTTAAATCTGTATACCAAAGCTCTTCAAGTTGATCCTACAATTGTATTTTGCAAGATTTATTTGTGCTATCATAAGTGGTTTGCAAAAATGGCTCATGCTTCATGAGATTCAGACCAATTAAATGCTAATTAAACCTAAGGTCTCTTCATTCTTAGTTTTCCAAAAATATTTTCAGCTTGGATGGCAGATCCAATGGGCTCAATAGAAGCATTAGTAGCAACATCCAAAATATTTTTAAAACAAAAAATAAAAGATATGGGAGTCTCCATGAATGATAGTGATAACTTATATTTTCACTATGTTAAATTTTTGAAAATATAATGTGAAAATGTTTGAAGAATGTGGTGCAGTTAGGTTTTTTCAGATATTGTTATCAAGTTTCCAATAAAAGCCCTAACCTAGTAGGTTTATGCATTAGCTCTTTCAAAAATTCACCATAGCCCAGGATCTTGCAAAGTGTTCTAAGAATTATTTCCTATACCCTATCATTGAAAATTTTCTTGTTCCACGATCAGTTTTGGTCTTTACCTTAGGTTTTATGTTTAGTAGGAGATCACATTTGATTTTCAAGCTTACTATCTCTTATTATGATCTTACAATAAATTATTTAGCATGGATTCATAGGTCTAAGGTTTTTAATCTCTCGATGTTATGAAACAAAGGCTAGTGCATGATCATAATGGTTAGTTATTGGGTCTCACAATGATACAATATCCAATCCAATTGTAGAAACACGGAAGTATTTTAAGTGGGTTTTGATCTTACACTCATGTTGGTAGCATATCATTGTAAGATTTTTATGATGGTTAGCAAGATATGATCTTATGATACATGGAGTAGTGTAAAAGAGTAAAATCTTTTGAGTGGACCTTTGACCATACGGAAAATAAGAGAAGCAGTAGATCATAAGGTATGAAGTTTAAAGGTTATATAATATTATGATCTTATGAATTGGGGCCAAGCACATAAGCATAATGGAAATCAGCACAAGAAAATAATTTTTTTTGAAGATACAAATATAGTAGATTGTAAGACCATTAAAGAAAAACATGAAGGTTTCTGAGGCTATGAAACAAGGTTAAACATATGGTCATAAGGATTAAAGTAAAGTGATTGTTAGAGCTTCTGAGGTTACGATAAATAAAGATAACATTCAATGTGTTGGCTTGGTTTTTCACTACCCTTGTTTTGTTATTATTTAGCAGTGAAACACCCTAAATGTGTGCCCTAAAATTTTGGGAATTAGGTCAAAACCCTAGGCAAGAAATTCACCATAGAAACCCTTACACCTTGTCTTGTTTTTCCCTAGCCTTTGAAAACCTTATAAAGTAATTTTTCAAATACATTTTGGCAGGACACTTTTATCTTAAAGGTTTATTTATGTAAGAATGACCTTTTTAATCTTTTGATAAACCTTATAAAAAAGTCCAAGTTGCAATTTCTTTCAAGCATTGTAGATCCTTTTGAGATCGAGGGTTGAGGCTTGCCCGCAATATGGAGCTGCAAGGTCTTTAAATATTGTGGGCAAGTGCCTTTTCAACATGTAGCCCCTACTGATGTTCAAACCTTAGTGCACCGTAAAAGTTTTTGTTGTTAGAATTAGTCAAACCTTTTACAAAGTTTTCAGTCTTCCCCGTGCACATTTAAAATTTCCTACGATGTCATTTGTTGGTCTTTTAGTGACATTAATACCTTGCAATCCAAATTTTTTGATCGTTGGTTTAGCAAGAATCAAGGGCTGGTGCTTGCCCACAATATGAAAATACACAAGTTTTAAGCAATGTGGGCAAGCCCCTTAGTGACGTGTAGCACAGTGTGACATCATAGGGCTACCTTTCTTAGAAGATAATAACAGCTTGTCTTCTATGGCAGTTGTCAGGTGAGTTGGAATACAAAGGAAGTGTCTCATTGGTTCGTCCAGCTGACTAGGTATACAATTGTGCAAGATTTTTAATCACCATGGATTTAAAAAAGATCAACGAAATGCGCTTGCCCGCAACATGGAATTGATTGACTTTAAAATAATGCAGGCAAGCACCTTTGTGATGAGTGGCAAAGTGGGACCGAGCTTTGAAAGGAATGCTGAGTCATGCCATGCTAGAAAGGTCAGATGAAGTAAAGCACGCTCATTGGTGGTAGGTGACAAGTATGCCAAGTTGGAAGTGGTTATGTCATGGGCACAAAAACTTTAAATGCTATAGTCAGATTAGTCAAAGCACGTTGATTAAAAGACAGCATTCTATTGGTCAAGCTAGCTGAGTGGGCCATCAAATAAAAGGTTTTAGATTTGCTATTGATCTAAGCAAGATCAACGAAGAGTGCATGCTCACAATAAGAAGTTGTAGGAATTTTAAATAATGCAGGCATGTGCCCTTTTGACACGTGGTCGAGTGCTCTAAAATTTTAAAGGCTTTTTGTGTTTTCAAATAAATTCGTCCAATCATCATAGGATCAACAAGTGAAATTCAAAGTTGAAGCACAAACATCAAAATAATGGTTATAGGAATTAATATGACTCAAAGTTTCCTTCGTGCGACCTTAATGCACTAGTATAATATGAAAAATTGCCATTATTGAAGCACACAATTGCAGTTTTTCTCCAAGCAAAAAGATTTCCAAAGCTAGGGTACATAATTTCTCAAGGATTTCAGCAAATTTGTAGAGAAAATTGGAGAGAAAGAAGGGCAAATTTAGCAGGTAAGTAACTTGTAACCATAAGAAATCTAGAATTTGCTATTGTAAGAGTGTGAAATTTTAAAAATGCCTCCATGGAAGGAATTTTCCGGGCAAATTGATTATTTAAAGAGGGTTGTGCATGATGATTTCCTAGAACTATTTCCATTATTAGTAAATGAAATAACTAAAGGTAGGGAGCTCATTCCTAAGAACCCTAGGGTAGTTGTCAATGAGGGTTTCTATGATAGGGAAAACTAGGTAAAAGATGCCCAAGTATCTATGGGACATTTGTAATTGTTCAAAAAATGGCTTTCAAAAAGGAATTCAGATACCCCCATGAGCAATGTCTAGGAATTTGACATTGGAAGATTAACAGTCCCAATAATTTTCTTTGATAGTGATCTATTGACTGGCCTGGCTAAGAAATATGATCCTATTACAAGGTGGGTGAAGAATCATTCTGGAGTAAATCTTTTTAGGGTTTTCCATGAGCTGCTTAGTGAAGTTTTTAACCTTAACCCTAACCATGGTGTGCATGAAACCATTGATATGGATGATTTGCAACAAAGATATGATACACAAAGAATATACCTGAGGGCAGGGCCATTGTAGGAGCATGTTGTTAAAGTTGGAACCTTGTCTGTGATTACTGCTAGCACACCTGAGCCATTACTGAAAAGACATTTTAACCCTAAGGCTTATGCATTATATATTTCTCTTTGTAAGATTTTTGGAATGGATAAAGCCAAGCAAATCCTAGGCTCAATTGTCATCATAATGGCTCAAACTCTTCAATTTGGAATGAGCACTATTCTAGATTTTGCTACTTTTCTTGCAAAAGAGATTCACAACGGTCTGGTGGGGGTAGCAAGGGGAAAAGTGGATAAACCTTTCTGTTGGTATCCATTGCTTATGTATGTATGTATGTATAAGGGACTTTCCTTCTTTTCTAAGGGTATGGAGCTGGAAACAACTAGGAATGGAGAGAGGAATCTAGTACAGAAAGCCAGAAAACCCACCTGCAGCCAATGCTCCAAAAAGACAAAAGTTAGCACAAGGGTCTTCTTCTCAAATGGAGCAATATTCCCTAAGCCAGTATCACATCAGAATTGATGATGAAACATCTCTAAGAGAATAGCTTAGACAAATTGGTGGAGAGGGAGATGTAATTGTTACCTCCATAGATTTGGAGATTGATGAGCCACAAGAACCACCTACGCCTTCCTTGGATTTAATTGTTGTTGATTACCAAGGTAAGGAAATTGATCCAATAGTTGCCCAAGCCTTTGAGAGGTTTATTAATGATGAAAATTTTGTCAAATCTAGGGTGTTTGCTCAATTTTTATGGAGGCTAAATATAGGAAATTTTGAGAAGACTTGTGAAAAGATAAAGGCAGAACAACTTGATAAATCGGATTTTGCTATTAAGGAGGAGGTAAAGTCTAAATTTTTGAATAATTTTTCTCAATTTACCCCTGAGGCCGGTAGGCATGTAGTTAGACAGTCAGGAGTCCTTATTTTACCTGAATGGGATATAGTGAAAGCTATAGTTTTTGATTCAGTAAGGAAACAAAAGGATGTCCAGCTTAAGACTGAGGAAGAGATATTACAGGCTCATAGGGGAGTCAAGTTTAGTGATGACCACCAAGCCCTTATTATTTGGTCAATTGAAAAAAGAGACAGGACTAGAATGTAGGAAATCTCTACTGCATAGCATACTAATGCATTAATAGTTTTTAGGGCTGGTGAGGTAGGCAGTAAGCAGATAATTGGAATGGCCTCAAAAATGTTAAAGTTTGGTAATGTTGTATCTGGTCAAGAAGAAGATAGATTTTCTCAACTCAATGCTAGGTTTGAAGAAGTTTTGAAAGCATATGAGGAGAGGGGATTACAAATACAATCATTAGAGAACAAAATATCCCAAATGGAGAAGGTACTTGGGAAGAGAAAAGTACAAGAAACCAGTAAACCAAAGATTATGTACCATCCATGGCCACCTGTTGAGCCTTTTAAATCAACTCCAATTGTTGAAATACCAGACACCCCAGAAAGGCCATCGTTCTACACTACAGAGGAATTTGAGGAAGAAAAGAATAAATTATATGCACTGCATATGGAACTAAATGATTAGTATCAAGAAAAATTGAGGTAGGGTGTTATGTATTTAGTGGATAGGATAGAATGGCCATCATTTTTTGATTTATTATCAGGGATTGCAATCATCAGGGATGAATTGAAGAGAGATGAAGTTGTATTCAGACCCCTTGTGCAGAAGTGGATAGAAAGAAATGAAGATATCACTGCTACGTGTATATTTGTCATCCAGCTGCCTTGTCATCAAATAGAAAAAATCTTTGACTTGTTGAATGAATTGCAAGGATTTGATGATAAGCAAAATTCTTTTCAAAAATAAATAATTATTTGGTTTTCCAAGTATATTGTAGAAAAGTTTCATTTATTCCCTTGTGCATTAAAGATTGTTGATAAAGTGAAGGAAAAAGAGGAATGGAAGAGCGAGTTGGATGAGATTTTTTATGAAAGGATAAATAAAGTTATAAATGAAACTGGACACTTGTTATGGGCTATGAAAAATGAGGAGATGGTTAAAGTGAAAATATTATATAACTCCATTAGAAAATAATTAGTTGATATAGAAGCAATTGGAAATTCTCTGATAATAATACAAAGAGATGTCCTAAATTTTGATTGGCCTGATGACACTGCTTATAATGAGTGGAAAGATAAATTCATTTCTATAGAGTAGATGTTAGAAGATGACAAGGTAGAAGATGATGCAAGTGTAACTGTTACTTTAACAGTTGATGATGAAGACAGAGAAAATTCCCAAGTTAAAGTAAACTTGCAGGTAACTGAAGAGCACACATCACTTTCAGGCCTCATGGTCACTTATTTCGAGGAATCAGATTGATAGAAGAATCAAATCATTGTACTTTGTCAATTCCAAGTGATGTAATAGAAAGGGGCCCACAAAAGGAATGTTTGATGTATAAGTCTTTATGCTACTCACATTTTGTCATTTTGTGATAGGTGTATGTAAATACCTCTTGTAAAGGACACCTGTCAATTTCTCTTAGCCTGAAGCTTGTTGCATCTCACACTATATAAGTGAGATTCCAGGGCTATAGAATGGCCCAATCTTCTAATGCTTAAGTGATATACTTAGTTTGTTCTCAGTCCAATGTTTGGAGCAAGTTTTATGATGTATTATCTCTGTTAGTTCCTAAGAATACATCAATATAGAATAATCTCTGTGTTTTTCCTAAGGTCATTCTGATTTTACTACGAATGTATATAATTTTCAAAGAAAATGAATACAAATTATGAGCTATCCCCATATCAGTTCTTTCTAAATTTTGTCTCCTTTTAGTTACTTGGTCATCTTGATATTGAATGAGTAAAGGCTTCTACAATTGAATGCAATCCAGTTAGGTTGTATATATGTTCACCACTACTATTAGTTCAATGGATTAAGTAAAAGCTTTGATGAATTTGATAAGTTTGCTACAGTAGTAGGAAGGATTTTTTGAATGATGAATTCTAATAATAATTGCTGATAATATTTGTTGTAAGGCAACAAATTAAATCTATGGATCTGTAGTAGACTCTGAACCCCAATGGATTAGACAGTGGTCAACTTGATTCAGCTGGAAGAGAAATATATCATATATAGTTTTCAAATGTAGAATTATAATCAATTTTATTTTTATTTCCTGAAGATCTTCAAAGTCGATCAGTACTCGTTTGCACGAAATGATTTAGCTTTAGTTAGCCACTATTGTTGAGAACACATACAGATCTATAGAAGAATTTTGGCCAAATCTGTTATATGGGATGTGTTTATCAAATTGTCAAGAATTATGCATGTATCTGAGGATTTGAGATGAGAATCAGAATGAAACTAAAAAAATTCTCATATAGTATTTCCTAGTCTTGAATCATCCCTAGGTATACCCACCCTGGTTTTGCAGAGCCTAAAGAGTAGAAAACCACCCTTGGTTTTGTTGAAGTTGGGTCCAAATGGTTTGTACATATAATTGTTAATAGGAATTGGCTAATCCTTAGATTGTGTGAATGATATCATTTTGGTATTGAGCTTTTTGTTGATTCAATAGTTTTAAAGCACCAACAAAATGGGGACTCTATTAGGGAGTTGTCCAACATTTGTATGAAAAGAACTGCAGTTTTCTTTGGTCCTACTGTGTACGTGTGTGTCAGACTATTTAGTACTATTCATGGGTTTTAAGAGGGTACCTTAGAGACAAAGTTTGAGAATTTAAAAAAGAAGGAAGAAAATCCCAAATTCCACGAAGATGCACTAACGTATCTAGCCTATCCAAGTGTCTTATCTAACAAGCAAAGAGTTGCAGTCTTATAATCTCAGTGATTGGTCTATCTGTGTCAAATATTTCTATTTCAATTTGTGTGTTTTTTCCTTGGAGTCAAGAATAATTGTCATTGTGTATTTTCCCAAGAATAGGGTGGCAACTCAATCAAGGTTTTGAAGCTAGTGCTTGTTTTAACAAAAGGTGAATATGGCTAACAAGAGAAAGAACACAAGAGCTTACATGAGAGCCAATCTTGATGTACCAATGTATACTAATTTACCCAAAGGTGGTAGGAAGAACTTGAATAAGAAAAGGACAAACCCAAACCCTACTTGGAAACTAAGGAGAAATGCATCAGTCAAATCCCAATACCAACCAGTGGTAGGGAGAGAATCGTCTTCACTTAGCTCTGAATTAGAAACTACAAGACTCTTAGGAGGAGTTTTTAGTACCCCATTACCAAATGAGAGAGTTTTTCAGGACAAAGGTATGTCTCCAGTAGGAAATGCTTCACTAAGGCCAGATCTCATAGCAGATATGAACCGTAGGCTAGGATTTAGGAGTTCACTTGATGATCTTTTTAATCCCAGAGTAGCCCCATACATGGAGCCCAATCTTATAGATCTAGATGATCCTACTGATTTAGAGGCTACTTCTACAAACCCTAAAGAAGTGCAATCTGAGATAGGAGTTTTGAAGAAATGGGTTGCTGAGGAAGAAGAGAAGTGTATTCATTTGGAAAAAGAAAGGGAGAAAGCCACCTTAAATGCTATAGTAGAAAGAGATACTCTGCTCAGAAGGATGGCTAGTTTAAAAGAAAAAAATAAGAAATTAGAAGAGAGGACTACAGTCCTTCATGCTGATGTGTTTGGAGATGCAGATACTTTGAGATCTAAGGTTCAAGAACAAGAAAAGCTCTTAAGCCAAAGACAAGAGCCTATTATTACCCAAGTCCAAACCTATAAACCTGTTCAGGTAGACCTTGTAGAACCCACTGTAAAAGCTACAGATAAAGGGAAAGGCAAAGCCATAAGAATCCAAATAAATGAACCTCAAGCTCTACCAAGAAAATTTGTAAACCCTCCCATGTAAAAACTAGATCTAGATTTGGAAAAAACTAGAAAGGAGAAGGAAGATCTTGCAAAAGAACTTGAGAAGTGGAGAATGAAGCTCAAGCCACGAAAACTAGGAGAAAAATCCAATTCATAAAATCTAATTCTGCATTGGCTTCATGGCCAAATTTGTCTATCCCATGTGTAACTCCTGCACTGGCTAGTGGTCCTACAATCTCAACTCAGGGAATATCTCAATCTACCCCTGCCTCGTCATCCACCATTAACACCCTAGTCCCTTCTATCCAGCCTCAACAAGTTCCAAATGTTGTTCCTAGCCAAGCCAATGTAGCAAGTACCTCAAATGTTCCCAATTTTTAGAAGAAACTTGTATATATGGAAAAGTATAGGTAAATCTCATTTGCAGGTATCCTTGGTGCCCCACATCCCATATCTTTTGATTTGAGAGATAAAGTTGTCAAGTTCTCTGGGAATAATGTTGTTACTAGTGAAGAACATTTGAGAATTTTCATAGACATGCTAAATGACTATGAAGTTGAACATTAAGATATGGTAATGAAATTGTTTGTGCATTCACTAACTGAGGATGCAAGGGATTGGTTCAAAAGGTTTCCTGATGATAGTATCACCTCATGGAGTGACTTGGAGAAATTACTTAAAGAGTAGTATGGAGATAATACCAATGTAGGGTTCATGTTGAATGAGTTCAATAACATCAAGAAAAACCCTAACGAATCTACATTTGATTTCAATGTAAGATTCCAGAAAGGTATGTACAAACTATTTCAGGTCATGAGATTGAATGAGGATGTTTGTCTTACAACATATTTCAATGCATTTGATAGCAAAATGGCTTATCAGTTGAGAGATAAAGATCCTAAAACCTTGAGGGATGCCTATAAGGTTGCAATAAATATTGAGAATAATAGGAAGGCATTAGGAAAGCTTGGGAGAAGGGATGATCCAAAACTATTTAATCAAAAAAATAATAATAGAAAAGAGGTTGATAAAAATCTTGCAGGAAAGAAACCTGAAGAACCTACAATACGTCAAGTGCTAGAGTTGTTGAAAAAGATGAACCCAACTAATTTCAATGCACATAAGCCTAATGTTGGATAAAAGGCCCCTGTGAATAACATTAGTTTCAATAGGCAACCCAGAATGCAAAACTACCACTATACAACCGAGTGGAAAGATGGTAAGCCAATTCCTAACCAGACACAAAATGTGAAGGATAAGGGTACCCCAAACCCCCTGCAAAGGAACACTATAAATATGAATGATGATGTACCATGGTGCATTGTATGTTAATCACCTCATTCTTCTATTATTGTGTTGTTTCTCAATCATTTGCCCCAGATCAAGGTGTGCAACTTGAAGAAGAAAATGAAGAGAAAAGCCATGATGATATAAGTTGCAATATGGTAAGCATGTGTGATGATTTTATAGATTCTGATTCTGAAGAACCTGAAAATGATATTACCAATCAAAGAATTGCTTATCATTTACATCATTAGCAAGTGCTTTCAAATGATGAAGGTTATGATGAAGATAAGCTATGTGTTACATCTTCTGATGTAGGTCACATAAGCTTAAGAATGTCCTCCAAAGAGGAGATTGACAGAATCACAGCAGAAATGATTTCTCAAGTTCATAGTAACTACAATTTGAGAAATAGAATAGTAAATAATGATGCAGGAAAGCCATCCATTGTATTCATCAAAGATATTACCCATAAGATGAATGATGAAAATAAGAAGGTCAATATAGATGTGCCTAAGATCAAAGATAACAAGGCTAAGAAGTGGGAACCAAAAAAGAAGTTTCAATTTCAAACAAATGAAACAACAAGAGCAGTTGTGCAAGAAAAGAAATCATGACCTAATACTATCAAGAAAACAGTGGTGCCTGCTATTCAAAAGACTTCAACTCCAGGTATTCTTGTAAAACCCACTATTGTTGAACCTGTTGATATGGTATACATGTTGTCCCAAATAACTATAAAAGTACCTTTGTCTGAACTTCTTAGAATTGAAGAACATAAAAGCAAGGCTTTATTGTGGTTGGGAGGGATAGGAAACAACAATACTGTTGTAGAACAAAGTGTTATCTAGAAAACCCCATTAGTAGTAGAGGATAGTGATATCATATCTCAGATTCCTCAAATGTTTTTAGATGATTCCTCAGTGGCATATATAGAAGATATTGACCCATTTTTCCTTAGTCTGATCATAAATGGAAAGACCGTAAAAAATTGCATGATAGATTCAGGAGCCTCTAATACCATCATGCCCTTAGAGATAATGGAAGCATTAGGTCTAAAAGTAGACACTAAGCAAGGAAAATGTAGAGGTATGGATGCCAGGGAAGTTCTAATCATAGGAACTATCACTGCTTTACCATTTAGACTAGCTGCTTACCCTGAGGTAGAACTGACTATGTCAATCTTTGTAGTTGATATTCCTCCACATTATGGAATGTTGCTCTCTAGAAAATGGAGTGCTACTATGGGAGGAAGCCTGCAATGTGATTTGACTTATGCAACTTTTCATATAGGAGATAAGGATGTCAAATTGGACAGAGAGCCAAGGGTCAGTCACCTTTTAGAGGAGGAAATTGACAGAGACTCAACTTGTTTCTTGGACACTGGTGTCAATGCATTCAAAGTAGAATTGATTATACAAGAAGTTGAGAAATTGCTTATTGTAATTGAACATGAAGTTGAATATTGTATGGACTCACCCATATTATGGACAATTTTTTTTGATGTGGCCAGTTCAAAAGAAGGCTCAGGGGTAGGGGTAGTTTTTGTTTCTCCTGAGAAAAATACTTTTAGATACTCATTCACTTTAAAGTTTTCTTGAACAAATAACATAGCTAAGTATGAAGCCTTGTTATTAGGGTTGAAATTTTCTACCCATCACAGAATCAAGAAGTTACATGTTATAGGTGATTCAGAGTTGATTATCTCACAAGTAAGGGGAACATATGCTTCTAAGAACAAAAGGCTGAAACAATATAGAAATTTTGTTTGGGATTAGATAGAGTTTTTTGATGCATTTGGTATCTCATGGAGAGACAGAAGTCAAAATAAGATGGCAGATTTATTAGCAAATGTAGCAATTAAACCTAAGGAGATATCATTTGCAAGAATCTCTCAAATTGAGGTATAGAGTAGACCTTCAATACTTGATAATATTGAAAATTGGCAAGTCTTTGAAGATGGCAAAGACATTATAATTTTTTTGTTAAATGAAGACAAATACCATGGTTAAGAAATGGATTGCAGTGATTTAATTGAAACTATAGATGGTTAGGAAACCATTTTTCGCTAGGAGATTATGCGGTTGAAAACCAACAAGGTGCCTAAGGGGTTAGTGGTTTTGGAAAGTATTTTTGATAATCAGGATAGAGTCAAACCAAGAGTTAAGGACCCTAAGCCTCAAGAATTAGAAGAGATGAACCTTGGTACCGATGAATCTCCCAAGATAGTTTATAATGGCCAAAATCTACTTGCTGAAATCAAAAAACCATTAATTGACTTGCTTAGGAAGTATAGACATGTTTTTGTATGATCATATGATGACCTTAAGGCTTATAGGGAAGATTTTTTCCAACATGTCATACCACTAAAGGATAATGTAAAACCTTTCAGATAGAAACAAAGACCAATAAACCCTACCCTAGCTCCCAAAATTCAAGAAGAATTGATGAAATTAAGGGATGGGGGGATAAGAAAACCAATTAGACATTCCACCTGGGTTTCAAATTTGGTACCTGTTAGAAAGAAAAATGGAGACATAATATTATGTGTGGATTTTAGGAAGTTGAACACTGCATCCTTGAAGGATAATTATGGATTACTAAATATGGAAGCCATGTTGCATCAAGTAATTGGTTCTAAGCTAATATCCATGATGGATGGTTTCACTAGGTACAATCAAGTTCTGGTAAAGGAAAATGAACAATTCAAGATAGCCTTCACAACCCCATGGGGAACCTATGTATATGTAAGGATGCCATTTGGCTTGATTAATGCAGGAGCTACTTTCCAAAGAGCTATGGATGTGACATTTCATGATTATATCAACAAATTTACAGTTGTATACCAAGATGATCTTACAGCTTATTCTAAGAAGGTTGAAGATCATTGTAGGCATTTGGAGAAATTTTTTATCAAAGCTTTGGAATATGGAGTATTATTGAACCCAAAGAAATGTACATTTGGGGTGACAGAAGGCAAATTGCTAGGACATATAGTGTCTAAAGATGGTTTGAAGATAGGCCCTGAAAGAGTAGTAGCCATTGATAAGGTGCTTAAGCCCAAAAATGTGAAAGGAATACAGTCTTTCTTTGGGCAAGTTAATTTTTTTAGGAGGTTTGTTACAAAATTTGCTGAAATTAGTAGAACTATTTCTAAAATGCTCAAAAAAGGAGCTACTATTGACTGGAATGGAGAACCTTCATAGTCATCAAATGATATTTTTGCAAATGGTCACAACTTCAAAGACCATTTGCATTATTCAGGGATGCAATTTTCCCTGGTGTCAATGGGTATAAGCTTTTCATATAGTTCTACAATAATAGATTTGAAAAGATCCCCATCTGCAATCCATGGAGGAAGAATTTGGAGTTTTTGTTCCCAGAAGTATATGTAGATGTTGATTTGGTAAAGGCCCTAATCAAGTCTTACAATCTAGGAACCAAATCATTTTGTAGGCATGATGTGAGCATTCTATGTATTTTGGATCATGCTTCATTCATTGAAGCTTTTGGATTAGATGATCAAATGAGAGAGCCACTAGATATAGGTGAACTCCAAGGGAAGTTCTAATGCCTACACTAGAAATTCTATGTTGTAGCACATCCCTATGGACGTCAAAAAAGTGGCGGATTATCCGAAGAAAGTGGATAAGATGATGCTTGTTAGAAAATTCAAAAATAATTTTCAAAAGACTATATATGGTGTCCATAAGGTGGTGGGGAGTGATGGATCTGATGTGGTGTATTGATCAATATATATCATAGCCCAAGATGTACAAGATGTGTACCCTAGTGGGGAATATGATTATGTAGCTTACATTCTAGAGAAGATGCAAAGATAGTTTGAAATAGCATAGAGAGAGGAATTGGGGAACTTTATATTTCACCATTATTCATTATTG
The DNA here is from genome assembly GCA_028749045.1 of Cupressus sempervirens. Lineage (NCBI taxonomy): Eukaryota > Viridiplantae > Streptophyta > Pinopsida > Cupressales > Cupressaceae > Cupressus > Cupressus sempervirens. The sequence goes on along the minus strand of CM053786.1, from coordinate 723,332,586 downwards.
ATGCATCTTATATTATATAAGAATGTGGGATACATTAGCCTAGACTTCATTGACCAAACATTTGATGCAAATGGAGAGCGGGTATGGGATAGGTTTTATCATTATTCTAATTCTATTTTAATTTTTAATAATTTTAGCTCTATAATAATGAAAATGCTAGACCCTAGTTTCTTTAGGGACCTTGAAGTCTTAAATTTTTTTATTGATAAAACTCTATTGCCTGAACAGAAAAGGTTAGATTATAATTGGGGTGATATAATTTTGTTTCAAAACTTTTCTCTTATAAGACTCTATGGATACCCTCAGCCACCACATATACTGCCAAAGTATATCCCTCCTAAGTTTTTCATCATTGAATTCATGTGGAAATTATTCATGGTAAATAGAGAATACTTAGGGCCAATAGTGCATAAGAGCACATTCTCATGTAGATGTTTCAAGATAGAGAACTTTTCAATTGGAAAAGAATCCTTAGATCAGATTCATGCTTTCCTTCACCACTACAATCTATCCACTACCCCATACATAATGTATGACCTAGAGGGCTTCATGAGGAACGCTTTGAAGGATATTAGGGGTTATCTATTTCTCAACACCAAGGAGTCACCCTATGAAGACTTGATCACAAACCTTGTAGCTAAAGGGGAAGTTACAAACAAATTAACAGAATTTGAAGATGTCTTAAGGGTAGAGAATGAATTGAAGAAAGAAGACCCAACTTTTAAGGGCTCATGTCTAGATGTTCCATATTTGCATAGAATAAGGAAGATGGTAGATAATTATAGTGAAATCAAGGCATAGATGCCTCCAAAATCAGTAGGTGAAGAGGGAAGAGTAAACCCTAACTCCCTTGAGTCAGATGTTATCTTGGAAGTTGAGGAGGATGAGCCTATAGAGGTTTCATGGGTTACCAAGGGAAATAACAAACAAAAAGTGCTCCAGATACCTAAAAAGGTGAAACAAAGGACACTTCAATTAATGTCGAGGAAGAATTAGTATTTTTCTGATTTAAGGCAAAGGTATCTATTGGATAGAGTGAATATAGAAGAGAATTCTCTAACTAACCTTGAACTAGCAACATCTAGGTTGGATAACAGGATCATCTAGGCATAACAATTCATGGAGGATGATGAATTCCTCAAATCTACAAAGTTCAAAAGATTTTTATACAAAGTGAAGTAGAGTGAATTGGTTCACAAACTTTAACTAGGAGAATCAAAAGAAAAAATTCAAGATTTGGTTGACAAATTGCATGCCTATGACCTAAAGAGGAAAGAGAACTTGTTTAGAGAAGTAGAATGCTTCTAGTGCCAAGATGATATCTAGAGCAATCTTTCATGCTTGATCAGATCAGGAGACAGAAAAATTCAATATCCTATTAGGCTTTTGGTGTTGATGGTCTTCAAAGGGGATCAAGTATCAATATGAATTCCAAGTCCTTGGCAGTATGGAGTATGGCACCAGAGGCCAATAAGCCAAAACTGATGGACATAAAAAATAATTTTCAAAGAAATATGATAGTCTAGACTATGCAGAGTACTTTTGGTTCATAAATCTCGAAGGCTATGAAACACTTCTAATTTATGAATGAGGCCAAAGTGGAAGAGATAGAAACAAAACTAGCTATAACCTTCCATTATTACATTGATATCAGGAAGCTATATAAGAAGAGCTCAGGAAGAGCTATGTTTATAGCCATAAGGTAAATGAGTTGGAGGCAAAAGCTTAGGGGCTAGAGGTCAAAGTTACATCCTTACAGGAGTAACTTAATATTGTAGAATAGAGAAGAGCACTAACCAGTAGTGAGCAACTAGCAAGGGTCATGCAAGAAATGTCAACATAGACCATAGGGTTGGTGCAAGATGATGTTGAGCCATGAAGGATGAACATAGATGCTCAAGCTCCACATCAAGATGGTGAGGTGAGGACTAATGTCCTAAAAGGTATGATAGGCCATAGAGTAGAGACACTAAAGAAGATCTCTCAACATGTACATAACCTTTTTATTTCTCTACAGAGTGTTGAGCATATATGCAATGAAGTACTCTTATGCTTGTGACTTATTTTCAATTAATGGGGGCCATAAATTTAGTTTTTGTAAAGATTAATCTTATTCATGGAAAAGAAGCTAGACTTTCCTGAAAAAACCTTCATAGTAAAAGAAGGCCTAGAAATAGTGAAGGAATTGATTGGCTTATTTATTGGAAAATTACAAATTATACAAAATAAGATGAAGGTTTTGTCAAGAGGGATTGAACCATGTGTCCCACCAATTTTGGTTGCTGATAATAAATGAAAGTGCTGGCTAGAATGGTCAGAATCCTTTGATTCAATACTAATTCAAGGAGGAATAACAGCTATTTTTTATGATGAAAGTAATATTACTTTAAATAATTTGATTTATTCTCTCTTTAAGGTAGAAATAGACATAAACCAGATTATAACTAAATCAAAGGCCCTTACAATGTTGGAAATATAAGAGGAGTAACTAAGAGGAGAGGGGTGAATCAATTACCACTATAATAAATCCCAAATCCCTTAGATATCAATACAAAATAAACTCTAAAAACTGAACTATGATGATGCTCAGCAAGCATAGAGAAAAATGTTGTAACTCTGTAAACATTAAAAATGCTCAGCAAACATTTTATATGAAAATATTAAGATGTTATCTGAGATTTACTATTACTTTAACTTAGGTTCAAACACATAAGATAAATAGCATGAACAATTTGACACCAATATTTAACGTGGAAACCCAATTTGGGAAAAGCCAATGATTGTAACTAGTTACTGATTTTTACTCTTTTGAAGTGAGCTCTGTTAGGAGCCAAACATGTTAAAGATTACAAAAGATACTGCTAGGTGTAACCTTGTTAAATGATTTAATCACCCTATTAGGAGTGGCTTGTTGGATACAATTGATCAATTGTATATTGTCTTTGATGTTACACAAATGTTGTATCATTATCAATCAGCATATACCAAGCTCACTTAGGCATTGAAGATATTTTTTTGTGGCTACCAAGAAATCCAGAGTTTGCCTACTTTAGAAGGCAGTGTCTACTAAGTTCACTCAATCATCAAAGGAAAGTTTGTAGAAGATAAGTGGTAACCAAGCTCACTCGATTAATAAAGGAAATATTGGATGGAACCAATGTTAACTAAGCTCACTTGGTTACCAAAGGAACTTTACAAGTCTACAATATTGACCAAGCTTCACTTGGTTAACACAAGAAAATCATTTCTGAGTTAGTGTCTACCGAGTAGGGTCAGCTAATGAACAATTTTCTTATTTTGGCATATTGAGTTTAATTGATTTATCTATTGGTTCTAGCTGACTGAGAAGATGAACATTAATTATTCTAAGTTGTATTTGATCTGACTTGACAATATGAAAGATATAAATAAAAGGTCAAGTTGAGAATTTCAATAGATGAAAATGTGAGGAGTGTATGTGTAATTTGATGATGCTAAGAGGAAGTGAATTAGAAGGATAAGTAGAATATCCTTGTGGAGTTGAAAGAATACATTTAATCAAGAAGGATCAAATACAAGCCAGATTTGAGATCTTTAATCAGTAATTCAATTGCATCCAAATCAGGTCATCTCATTATTACTCACTAACCATTGTAGTAGTGATCTAAATCTCTTAACAAATTTGGCTTAACAGCCATTTTTAAATCTTCTAACAAGGTGGTAGTTCTAATGAATTTTTTAAAGACCTCTAACAAGGCCACTCCTAATAGGGTTATTAAATTCTCTAATAGGGTCACACCTAACAGTGTGTTTTGTAACCTTTAATAGGGTTGGCTCTTAACAAGGCTCACTTCAAAAGAGTGAAAATAATAACTAGTTGCAATTGATGGTTTTTCCCAAATTGGGTTTCCACATTAAAATCTTGGTGTCAAATGTGTTCATGCTATTTCTTTTATGTACTTGAAACTAAGTTAAAATAATGATAATCACAGATAACATCTTAAGATTTGCATGTTAAGTAATTATAAAGTTACAACATTTCTTTGTTTGCCAAGAATTAGCATAATTAAGTTTTGATATAATTATTTTGTATTGGCATCAAGGGATCTGAGATTTATTTTTGTAGTAACTAATTCACCCTTCCCTCTTAGTTACTCCTCTTATATTTCAAAAAATTGGTATCAGAGCTCTTGGTGCTTGCAGAGAAGGTTTCAAGGACCTAAACTAAAGATCAGGATGTCTTACAGAAGAGAGATTTCCAAGTTGAACAGAGACAACTTTGCAGCATGGCAAGGACTTATGAGATTACATTTAGCTACTATCAATGATTCAAAATGTAAATATCTTGATGTTAAATACAAGACTCCCACTAGAACATTATCAGTTGAAGATATTGCTAAGAAGAAGAATCATAACATTATGATGATTGATATTGCATCTGCTCTTAGTTATGTTGAATTTGATGAAGCAAAAACTATAAAATAGCACATGAAATGTGGACCAAACTGAAAGACATTTATGGAGGAGATGGAAATGTAAGAAGAGCCAAAGTAGAAAGTCTCAGAGGACATTTTGATCAGATGAAAATGAGAAAAGATGAAAATATTGCAAAATATGTGGAAAGAATCAAAGCAAGTGTGAGCACAATCAAAGCATCTAGAGGAGACATTGATGACAAAATTGTTGTAAGAAAGGCACTCAGAACTCTTTTTCCTATTTATGAAATTAGAGTGTTTCCTATTCAAGAAATGAGGTGTGATCCAAATAATAAAATATCTTTAGATGCTCTAGTTGGAAGATTGACAACTTTTGAGTTGGATAACTATGATAACTATGTTCCTAGTTCCAAAAATGTTGAGTCTGCATTTGAAGCCAAATTCTCACTCAAGGAAAATAGCAAGAAATCAAAGGCCAATCAATCAGGAAGTGAAGAAGAAATAGAAGAAAATTCTAACAGTGATCTTGAAATTGTTGAAGCCCTACTTGCAAAGAAATACTCCAAAGGTAGAAGAAAGTACAAAGGCAAGATTCCTCTAATCTACTTTTCTTGTCAAGAAGTTGGTCATATTGCTACTAGGTGTCCAAAAAGAGAAAAAAAGGATGAGAAGAAAAGTAATAAGTACAAAGGCAAGAAGGAATTCAAAAATTACAAGAACTACAAGGACAAAGGTAAGAAATCTTGTTTTATGGCTAAAGATTATAATAATAGTGAAGATGAAATGGTATATATTGTTGTAAAAGATGAATCTAATGATGAAGGAGATAAGATGCCACTTATCTCTCATGTTAGAAAAAATGATACATGGATTATTGGCAGTGGTTGTTCACATCATATGACTAGAGATAAAGAAAAATTTAAACACATGGAACATTATAATGGAGGTAGTGTAAGATTTGGAAACAAGGAACCTTGTTGCATAAAAGGAAAATGTCGTATCTCATTAACTAATGAACTTGTATGTGATAATTCTTATTGGGTTGAAGGAATAAAGCATAATCTATTGAGTGTTACTATTAGAAATCTGATTGAAAAGATCATTAACAAAGAGGGAGATTGTTGAGAAGAAGGAAGATGGTTGATAAAGAATGCTTTCAATCATTGTTTTGCCATTGATGTCAAACCTAATATTTGTTGGAACGATAATTTCTTATAAGATCTAAGTATTTTGACTTAGTTGATTGGTGGAGAGGATTTAATCAACAAGATGTAACAAAAGTACCTAGGGGAAAGGATGAGTTATGGTTTTGTAATGAAGTGCAAGGATCAGTTAAGACATTGGTGAAATGATGTATTGATAATATACTTGAAGATACAGAGTTTGGCCACACTTAGAAATAGTGGAAGAATGAGTTGTAATAAGGTTTACTGCAAAGCTTAACTAAGTTCATTAGTGAGTGTTGAGCAAGCTAATTAGAGCCAAGCAAATTTTTAGTTAGCACTAAGAAAATGCAAAATCTAGTGTGTTGAGTGATACAGAAGGAGTTGAAACTATTCAAGTGCCGAGCAAAGTAACAAGTGCCAAGCATCAAAAAAACTTAGTGGATGTCGAGTGAATCCATAGTAGCTGTCAAGCATCAGTAAAATGTAGTTGATGCCGAGTAACACAATATGTGTTGAGCACCAGAATTTCAATAGTGTTGAGCTGGTGCATTATTGGAAAAGTCAAAGATTCTCTAGATGAGTTGACAAAGTTGTTACATTGAATTTTGTGAACTAGATGGAGGATAAGGATGATGAGATGGTGGCACAAAATTTTAGGTAAACCATTTTTGAGCAAATTTAAGAGGATTCTTCATGGTGTTTCTAGAAGGAACAAGGTATAGGTTAGATTCAATGAATCATACCTAATCTATTTGAACTAAAATTAAAGGAGGGAAGAATCGAGCAAGAAAAGCAATTCTAGACTTCTATTTAAGGAGACATAGGCCAAGAAGCAAGAGTTTTTGGTGTGCCAAATTGTGAAGTGGTTGAAGTGTGTCAAGGAGAAGACATCAAGAGGAGAAGAAGAACAGAGTATTGAGACTCTGCTTCAACAAATGGTTATATAGGAGATTACACTGGTATATCAAGCATGAAGACTTAAGGAGATGAAGCTTGAGAGGAGGACAAGATGTCAGAGTTGAAGAGATTGAAAGCCAGGAAAATGTTGTGAGTTGAACAGAGATTTGAAATCTGCAAGATAAGTTGTGAACTGTAATCAAGTCAAAATCCCTTATTGTTACTCTCTAGCAATTGTATCAGTTAGAGTAAAATCCTATGGACTTAGGTTGGTTTAAAAACCATTTGTAAATCCTTTAATAAGGTGGCATTCCAAGTGAATGTTCTAAAGTCCTCTAACTAGGTCCACTTCTAATAAGGTGGTTAAATCCTTTAACTAGGTCACATTTAATAGTTTGTTGTAGCCTTTAACAGGGTAGGCTTTTCATAAGGCATCACTTCAGAAGAGTGAGAATTGAGTAGCATGTTACTGGTGGTTTTTCCCAAATTGAGTTTCTACATAAATCACTATGTTATGTGTTGATCTTTTATGTTTTATGGTTGCATGTTGATTTATAGTAACTTGCTAAGTAGGAAAAGTTTAAGCTTGGATGAATGAACAGTTTGATGGGCTCACTTTACTTGTTGAAAAAGTTTTAATTAGACATTTGGACCTTGAATAATTGATTCACCTGCCCTCTCAATTATTCTAAAGTATTTATAATAGTTACACAGTTGAATAACATTGGAATCAAGGTAGAATTCATGGATGGAAAGGCCAAGCTACTAGATGGTAAAGAAAATCTGGTTGGATCTGGCAAGCAAACAAAAGATAACCTTTTTAATCTTAATTTCAGTGAAAGTTCATGTTTTATTGCTCAAGTAGAAGAAAGTTGGTTATGGAAAAAAATATTATGTCATGTAAACTTTGATAATCTAGTTAAGATAAGCAAACACAAAAGAGTAAGAGGTATTCTGAGCTTGAAGAAACCTGATATGGGTCTATGCGAAAATTGCCAGATTGGTAAGATGGGAAAGACTAGTTTCAAAAGAAAAAACTATCATTTTGAAGAAGTCTTAGAGCTTGTGCATACAGACTTATGTGGACCTATTGGAATATGGAGTTATAGTGGAGAAAAAAATTTCATTCTTTTTGTTGATAATTATTCTAGAATGATGATTGTAATGTATCTAAAAGAAAAATTTGAAGCTTTTCAAAGTACTTGGCAAGAGTAGAGAAAGAAACTAGAAAGAAGTTAAAATGCTTAAGATCAGACAGAGATGGTCAATTCATCTCCAATGAATTCAAGGAATTCTACATTGAAAAAGGAATTAAAAGACAAGTTGTTGGAAATATTCAAGACTATGCTAAGTTACTGAGAGGGGAGGGGTGAATCAGGAGCTTTTAAAACTTCAACAATTTCAACTCTTAATACAACAATCCAATTAGCATTTAATCCATTACATATAATCTGATCTAATTACATACATAAGAAATTGAAAACATGAAAGCATTTATAACATTGTGACACAAAGATTTGGTGATCCATAAACCTTCCAAATAGAAAGTAAACTAGGGTGGGGATGATACCCACAAACTTTAGTATTGCAATATAAAGTTAGCCTGTTAAAGCTTACATTGATCACTTATGATGATCTACCCTGTTAGGAGCAATAAGAATTGCTAGGTCCACCTTGTGAAAGGATTTACAAACATACAATTAAGTATGCACTTAATAAAGAGATTTACAAAAGACTGTTAGATCTACCTTGTTAAAGAATTTGACTAATCCACCTATTAGGATGAAATAATAGATGATCTTTGATTTGCAACTTGGTTTACTAAATGAGATTCCTTTATGTACTAATCACCTTGTTGTGATAGATATGACTTTACTACTTCATATACTATTGTAGCCTTTGTAATTCACTTTTTTTTCTTTTCTCTGATTTCATTTACATTCACATCTTTATAATACTCTTTTGGATATTACATATATACTAATCCAATTATACAAATTACAAAGTTAGCCACAATACAAGTTAACACAAATATTACAAAGTCAGCCCACATGAAGACATACGCTTTCTAAAGACTAACTCGGTGATGTTCTGATACTTGGCATCCTCTATCAATGCTTTGCATCATCATGCACTTGGTAGATGTAGAAGCTCAGTCCATATTGATCACTTCCAAGTAGTCTTAAACTCAGTCTACATTGGTGACTCGATAAATAATGTGAAACTCATCATATAAACTAAGTCTCTTGATTTACATTGTATGACTCCATAAATACTATCATTTCAAGCTTAGTATAAACTAAGTTTCTTGGTTAACACTAAGTGGCTCAGTTAACACTAGACTCGTGCCACATACACTGCAAACTTGGTGAACACTACACAGCTCATCTTGCATTGGTAAACTTGGCATACACTGTTGGTCTTCACTGTAACTATGACTGCTCGGTAACCACTAAGATTTTTTCAAAGGACTCAGTAGCAACTATAGAACTTGGTGACAACTAAAATACTTGGAAAATACTGATAGTTGTACAAAGAGCTTGGTAGCTATTGTAAAGCCCCGCCAAGGGATCCAAAGAATTACACTAAGTTTACCTAACAATTTTTTTTTTAAACATGAAAGATAAACCATTCATAACATTTGCGGAAGCAATAGTAACATTCAACTGAAAGTAAACATAACAAGTTACATTCTTTAGAAATCCCTTAACATTGAATTACTTCTAATCTTAACTATCCATCTAACATCACATCCTTATGAAATAGCAATGATGCATCCAATGTTCCTAAACAATATTACAAGTGTCTTTTTGTAATTACCTTAAATTGCTCAATCATCCACTGTACATGTTACAAGGTATGAAAAAGCTTAAAAGAATAAACATACAAGTAAATAAAGTACATCATCATCCAAAATTAATCCATGATGCAATAGCATAAATGAAACTATAAATAATACATGATACATCATCGCAAAAGATATAAACATCCATCATAAGAGATAACCATATATCACCAACATAAATAACTAAGTGCACGGTTTCTCCCAACCATAAATAGCATCATTAGACCATCATGGATCCTAGCCATCCCTCCGTGCATAACATTCCAAAGCACCGAAGAGATCATCGGTATAATCATAGTAGGAATGTCACTCCTAAAACATCCTACTAACATGCAAAGTAAAGCATAAGATAACATCATCTAACATAAGCAATTCATCAATACAAGAAACATACCAATAAATACATCCATCATAAGGTATATCATCTATCATAATGATCCAATAACATAATGAAGATAAATACCAACCAAGAATGCTCTAGCCACGGTGTCTTAATGGATCTCAAATGATAAGAGTGATAAAACACTACCACCCGATCGCGTGGAACCTAAATGGTCCACTCCCACCATGCTGAGGAGATAATCTCAAGTCCCAACCAGGATATCAAAACCACAAAGCATAAATCTCTTTAAGTCTAGGAATCCTCAAAGTATACTAACTCAAAGGTTCCAACACACACAAAACTGACATCTAATTCCCAGAGGCACACAATGACATGTAGGATACCTACTCTGCAAGCGGGAAAGTGTCATCGCATTTATCTCGTACAAGTTACCCTGGCAGTTAGCTAAACTCCACAGGTCCATACAGATCTCATGCGGCCACTAGTATCCTCTCATACTGACGAGGCATACTATGGAATGCAAGGTCGCAACCATGCGTCTCACTACTCCCATCCTAGCCTGTACAAGCGCTCAAGGCATGGGCGAGAACCAAAACAATTATCTTTTTAGGTTCATTTAATCCCCATTTAGTGTGTAAATGTTATCACTTATTAACCAAACTTACAATGAGTTATCCTGGCAGCCACTTAGGGCCCCAGCCCCCATTGCAAGCCACTTCCCGACACTACAAGTAGATTACCTATCCTAATGCTCATGGAATCATAAATCACCACAGTCTTGTACAAGCGACTGTAAAGAAAATCCAAAAGATAATCCATAAACAGAATCATCAAATATCCGCAATAAGAATCATCAAATATCCATGATAAAATCATCAAATCACCAAGATAAGAATCATCAAATATCCATGAGCATCTGGAAAACATCCATAGAAAATCATGACCACAACAGTTCTCTATTGGCAACTGAAGTATCACTGATAATCATAAGTATCCATTGGTTCTCAGTAACCAAAATATATTATCACATCCATTGGTTCTCAACAAGCAACCAATAATATCTCAAAATCATACTGATCGAAGACTCCAAAATGGTTGAGTCAAACATGTCACAACATGACATCATCAAGAATAAATCCACATCATAGTCCCATCATGGTGACTAGAAAATAAACCAAGGATAACTGATCGATGACTCAAAAATGATTAGCTCAAGTGTCTCATACACATACATCTCAGCTTCACACATGAAGACTGATGAACAATAACAAACATTTCATAGAGCATACGATCACATAACCATGGTTGGGCTTATAAAGATCGAGACCAAATAAAATCAACATGCCAACACATCTCATAACCCCTGAGCCTCTGGTAACAACCTAGGACTGGTCAACACTAGTCAACCCAAAAACCCAAAACAAGAAGCATATAGAATACACGATGCAAACACATGTTTTAGTTTACTAAAATCTCATAATTGAATAATGTCTAGAGTTTCATTTTCTATTTTCAAGTGTAGGAGTTTCCAGTTTTCATTTCAAGTATACTTCAAGTGTCAAGTTTCATCATTTGACCTACAAGTCAACCCATTTGTTCCCTCGATAACATTATCCTTCCATTATTAAGAATTACATTCTAAGAATAACTTAAGGATAAACATTCACTCATTAAATTGATCATCATTGACCTTAATTAAATTGTTCTCTATTTCAACCATGATCCATACTCTAATTGATTAACTCTTCTTATTGTTACTTCAACTTTTAACATAACTCAAGGATCATTATTCATTAAATTATAAGAGAACCAATTATCATCGTTCGAATAAGAGGAATTATAACTTAATTAAAATGATCAATCAATTAACATAGGTACACCATTCATGACCTATTAACATCTAATAGTTTCCAATTCAATATTACTAAGTCTCACCATTAAATCATCTAAGGTTATTATTCAAGTCATGAGAGTACCACTTATCAATTTCGATGTAAATACTTCACAACTTTGCTAGAAAATTGATATTAGCATCTTAATTATTAATTAAATATAATTAACTCTAATTAATTAATTTAATTAATAATTTACATAACCATATCACGACCTAATTAATAACTAGCCATAAGGTATAAGTTTGAAGGTCAACCATAGTCCGATCTAATGTAATTAGATCATATAAAAACCAATTAAAGGTTAACCGCACTTAGGAATGTTAACATTGTCAATGAATAATAGACTTGTGATTAAATATTATAATAACAAGTTTATTAAGACTTAATAATAATCAATATTGTCAGCTTGTCAGTAAACATTGTTATCAGCATGACTATTATAACGTCAACGATTATAAAACATTAATAAATATTCATAGCATTATTTATCTTAATTAATTAATACTAAAACTCGAAACATTATTAAAATAATGTGACTACAATATAATTAATATATTAATACCATCCTAAATTATATTAAAATAAATATAAACTAGTTCATTTACAATATTCTAACGCACAACCTTGTAACCTTGTATAAAGCCGATAGCAAGTAAAGTGTGGCCTTGCGGGTTTCTATAAAGAGACTGCCGGTTTGATACCACCTGCAGTGAATCGCAAAGTACAATATGCTCTTGCGACATGGGACAGTTAAGATGGAGAGTCGAGTGGATTTAATAATCAGTCTAACTATGGTGTTGTTAATAATGGCCTCTCAAGTTTTGCACAGAGGGTGAATCGGATGAACAAAGCCATATACTATCACTACTCATGTCTTGGAGTAGTTGTGGCACTTGAGAGAGTGTTAATGAATGAATTCTAAATGTATATTGCACCTGTCTGAAAATTTAAATGGTACTCATGAGTGCCTTTGTTTAAGACGTGATCTCCACCATAACTACACGAAACACGCAGAACTTGAGTCCCACTACATCTGCAAAGATTTAGGAGGGATGCGAGAGATGCCAAATGGCCACCGATTTATTGAGATGTGCGGTTCTTCATATTTATTACCGCAGTCAATTATATTGTGGTTGCCGTGCTGATGCCAATGAAGGCCATCGAACAAGGTAGGATAGGGTGAGTGGAAGTATGATGGTCTTGGTAACTCGCCCCCCCCATTGCAAGTATATTGCATGGTACGAGTTTAACACTGTGATTATCATAGTGTAGGCCTGTAATAATGCTGCTGAAAGAGGCAACAAGATTGCGAAAGGGTGCGGTCGATACCACTCCCACTTATTCTATGCTTTATGACCAATTCTAAAGTGTTATAATAGAGTTTTAAATTGCAAAGCTTACCTTTGCCAACTAAGGGACTGTCAGGTTATTGAGAATAATGGTGTGGTGGTGCAATATCACTGCCCCACCACAGATACATAGGTCCTGTGTGTTTCCTACGATGATCAGCATCACTGAAAGTTGTAGCCCGTGGGGCAAAATATAACTTGATTCCGAACATAGATATCCTTAACAATAATTGAATACCTCAATTTGAATTTCATAATCTCCTCCGGGCATAGCAAAAGGGCTTATTTAAATTACCATCTCTTACACATGACAGTCGTGCTGCCTTCTCACTGATTCTGCCATCGCAGAGACATTAGGAACACAGAGTCATAATGGTTATGTGGGGAGTACACGTCCATTCCCAGTTTACATTTTTTTTTTTAATTACAAATTGGAGGAGTGCCCGTCTCGATGTGATGAGAATCACTTGGAACTAGGGAACGGATCTCTAAATTGGATCGACAACAATCAAAATTTTGATGGGAAGCCGAAGACATGGCTGAATGTGTTTGCAACGGAAATAGTCTCGTGGGTATTATCTCCACCCTTGCGACCCTACTATATAGTAGCCTATTCAGCTAGTTGATTGTATTGCTTTTAATAAGGTCTCAATCAGAGTATAATAGGTCTATTTTAACTTAAGGATATCATGATTATCAAAAGTTCACATAAATCAGATTGAAGTCAAAGGAAGTCAGATATTATATCTTCAATTCAACCTTCTATCAAATTTCCCAATTCAATCCCTATTAATCTAAAAATTCATTTCGAACCCCAAACCCATTTTAGGACTAATTTTCTTCCATTAGAGAGATGAGAGTTTCCTAATGGGTTTACTCTAAAATTATCTCATTGTTTTTCCTTCGTAAATAAATAGAATCAACATGCGTATACATTTCACAATATAGCAGTCATAATAAAGACAAGAAAGAGAGAGGGAGTAATGAAATATGTGGAATGATCATGAGTACTTAGCTGGACTCTGATGCTAGACCACTATGCCTCCCGAGTCCATAGATAAGTCCCCTCCCTCAACATTCGCAATTCCTCTAGCAATTGAACCTCCAAGTGTCTAGGAGTGCTTGTAGAAGCATAAGAGCATGTAGAAACGTATGAGGATGGAGAAACATATGGGCCTGAAGAAGAATATGAGCACATAATCTTGAAGCTTCCATTTTAGCTTGAAGCTTGTAGCTTCCATTAAGCTTCCATAAAGCTTTCATTTTTGCTTCTACTTCCCCTTGTCCAAACACACTAGGAGAGCCTCTATTTAAAGGCCTCTAAGATGCATCTAGAGTGTCTCTAGAGACAACTAGAAGATAAGTATGACAACCAAGCATGGGTCTTCTCCAACCTTCTAGATAAGTCTTAAGGTTGTACACACCATGTGCTCAATTTAAAATGCTAACTCCTAAGTGTAGACAACTAGTGCATTCTTAGAGTGCAAACTTCCGTGTTATCTACATGACAACTCCCGAGAATTTGCTAACTCCTATGTGATCAAATATTAAAATAATACACAATAATTAATATAATATTTACTTTACTCTTTCCAATTTTATTTATTTATTTATTAAATTTCATGCACTAACTTTAATGATTCCACTTTTCAATCTTAATATATTTATATTTTAATCATATAAAGTTTAGAATCTTTTATTAATTTAAAATATATCTTCCACTTTTAAATTTCATTTTTCAAAACTTAATTGCTAAAATATTTATTAGCTTTAATAATAATATTATTTAGTCATTTATTTAAAAATGAGCTCCAAATATATTATTATTAAAATAAATATTGTCACATTCCAAATTTAAACTTTTAACTTTTATCTTCAAATTTAATTATTTTATTTAATTAATTTTCCAATTAATTAAATAAAATAAATATTAAAATACCATATTAATTTTCCATTTAATTAAACCATTAATTAAATCTTTTAATTAGGCTTAATTAATAGAAAATACATCAAAGACTCACAAGGTAAAAATATGAAAATCCATCATAGCCAAAATACATACAAAATCAAACCAAAGGTTTAAATCTCAAATTACGTTATCCAATGTATTCGGAGGGTACTCAACTCAGATACTTGTCCTAATTTTCCAATTAGAACAAATGGCTTAAAGGGTTGGGGATTTGGACTTGAGAATTTATCTCCCCTCTCTTATCATTGAGATAGTGTGATAGGGTATGCTCATCCTGGCAATTCAGGGAAGTCGATACTCGGTACCTGTAACTTGCATAAAAACCATGCATGTACAAGCACAATATATACTAAACTAAACAGGCAATGACAGGAAGTGGTGCATCGTGTAGATCCCAACTAGCAGGTGACTACAACTCCCTTCCTTAACCACATCAGACACGTCATACAAAAGCAAACACGCAAAGCAAACACATACACACCATACACATGCAAGTATGGGGTAAGTATCCATAAGAAAACACACATGATAATAAATCATCTTACTAATCATCATTAATAACTGCAAGCAATGTAACAATCATCATGCATACATGAAATATAAAGTCTAAGTGATCTCATCACATAATAAACTGAATCCATAGCACAATATCTGATAGTCTTAAAACAATGTTGCTAACCAACAACATAAAACTAGCTCTAAAAGAGTTCAGCAATGATAACAAAATGCGAACTAGGGGCAGGCACTACAGCTATATACAATCTGAATAACTGTGTGTCACTAATAACAAACTTGACTAATATGTCAACAATCTTCCCCTTTGGAATTAGTGACAAAAATACTTATCAGCCAAAACTAAATTCAAAAAGTTTCTTGAATTCCTTTTATCCATCAACTTGTGATAGTAACTCAGTAGAGTATATTATTTTTGAGAATTTTTCAAAATTGATTTTGTAAGGGATATATATGTACATGGTAAGGTTCTTTCATACAGTATACTATACATCTTCTTGCTATATACAACATATCTCTTTGTACATATTTTACTCCCCCATTGATTTTTCAACTTATTGCATGTTCTTCCCCGTAACATAAGTCTTTCTCCATACATATATCTTTCTCCCCCTTTTTGACATTAATGCCAAAGATTTATTCTATTTATTTACATAGTAACACCAAAATGAGATAAAAATTCTAAATGTACCTTGAGAATAATCACCAAGGTGTTATCCCAATTGCCTTGCAGGACTTTACATGTGTGAAGTGCAATTTGGACTTCTACTGACAATTCTATCATATGATCCGCAATGGAGAAGTTATTGTCATGGATGAGAATTTTTGAATGTACAATATGTTTCTATAGTGCATCCATGATGGGAAGAATAATATTTTGTATATCTATCAATGTGGATCTAATCCTTGCTTCTTCTCTAAGCAATTATGCTTTCATACTTGATAAAAATCTTATCTTTTAAAAATTTGTAGAGCTTGAACTAGGGTCAAGTTGTAGCTGTTGAGCACTAGCTTTCAAATCTTCATCTATTTTGGATAATTTGTCCTTTATTTCTTTAGTAAACTTAGAAATGTCACATAGCTTTCTAAAAAGTGATGACACATTTATACAAGATGCTTCTAAATTATCCAAAATTGTAGAAAGTTCTACTTGATAAATGGCTATCTGTTGAGCAATGTGCTCCAACACTTTATTATCAAACTTATTCTCTACTTTTTGCACTAGCTTATCTTGTCCCTCAGTATCTTCATTAAATTTTAGTATTGCCTCTGCATGCTGATACAAAACTAGCTAAGAAAAGTCAACCTCAATACCTATGGCCTCTGTCAAAATGTTCTTTTCATCTTCAATTATTTTAAATTCCTTATCTCTCTCCTCTCTTAGTCTTTGCTATTTAGCCTTCTTCTGGAGGAGTTCACCAAATGATTACATTTTCTCTAGAGTAAGCTTGGAAATGTCCCAATTTGGGATTATAATTTCCTCATCTAAATCAATTTCTTCCTCTAACTCTTTTCCTTTACTCAAAAATTTTGTGCTTGGTTGAACCTTGGGCTCAACTATCCTTGCACTTATTGCTTTTGTACCCATAATAGAAATAATAGTAGATATGCTAAGACTAGCTTTAAACATTGATATTGTGCTTATTGAAGGAATATTTACAAAAATACATGAAGAATCAAAAATTGATGTGCTCAAAATTGAAGTGGTCAAAACTGGTGTGCTCAAAATTGAAGTACTAAAATTGGTTGATGAAGGAAGAGTTTACAACTTGATAGATGAAGTAGAGGTCACTTTTTTCAATCAGGTGTCAATTTGAGTAGGAGAAAAGAGTGATTGAACATTTGGATTGGCATTGGTGGTCACAATCAAACTTGTTGGGGTTGTCTCTACACTTGATATTGTCACTGGTTTGCTTGGAGAGTGAGGAAGTGAGGTAATGATTGTTGTTGCTATCTTAACTGGATCAGTCTCCTCATCATCTTGTTTTTCTTCCTCGATAGCCTCTTGTCCTTGATTCTCTTCATCTTCTTCATTTTCAAAATGAGTTACTTCTTCAATATTCTCTTCTTCATCTTTCTCCTTATCTTCTTCATCATTGTCATCTTTAAAATCAACTAGAAAATCGCTTGGTTTATGTAATAGATAGATAATCTTCCAAGTTTTTGTTGCATTCTTTACAACATGCTCAATGTCTTTAATCAAAACCAAACAAGTATTAAACTTCAAAGTCAATTTTTCTTCATTTTTCTTCAATGACTCTTTTACCTCAGCATCTGATATGCTCAGTATTAGCCGCCTCAAGGTTTGCCCATATATGTCTTTTACAATTTGCATGGAAAAATCCCACCTTGGCTTTATCTTTTCCAACAAAATATTAGGGAGCTAATAAGTAATCTAGTTAGTTGAGTATTTCCACTTACCCATTTTGTTCATCACCAGGTCTTCAATCTACTTCTTTTCTTCCTCATTCCTAGTCTCATATTTTAATGCTTTAAAGTTGGTTATGTCTGATCCTTCCTAAAGTTCTTTAAGTCTATCTTGGAATTTAGGTGGAGGTTTCCTAAATATAATATCTCCTCCTTCCTTGTCAAATTTCTTCCTTGAAAATCTCCTAGTGAAAACTACAGTGGATGGATTTTGTGGCTTGGTGATAATCAGCTTGCTTTTCTTCCTTACTGGCTCTTCTTCCTCAAATTTTGCCTCATCCTCTACTTCCACATCCTCTTCTTCCTCATCTTCACATTTTCCCTTGGTTAACAAAAGGGTAGAACTAGTTTTCAATTTTCCAATCTTCTTCTTTCCTTTGTTCACCACCTAAAGGAGCTTTATTTCAATTTCAATCCTAGCCTTTGATTCATCATATGTTCCAAAATATGTAGCCTTAGGATCAACTGGTTCATTGACAAGAGCTTCAATTATGTCTTTAGTTTTATCAATATTAACCTCATAACCAAGAGGTTTTACCCACGCAATTCTAGGCTTAACTACTTGAATGTACACTTTGTCACAATCCACCATGAAACATACATCATCCTTATAATCTTCAACTAGTTTCTTGGGGATTTGGAACCTATTTTTCATTTTCTCTTTGAATGCATCAAAATAATTATCCATAATACTATTATAATTTTCACCCATTTCAACAATAAACTCATTTATCTGATGTAACACAGCCACATATTTTCTCCAAACAATAGTGCCTTTTGAAGGGAAGAATTTCTAAACATAAAAGAATAGACAAGTTAACAAAGAACCAAACTTACATGGGTTATTCTTTGAAGTCCTTATTCTTTCCATATTTTTGTTGAAATGTTTTAATAATAGCTCGGCAAGGTCAAATAATAAGTTATTCTTTACTACCTTGTATGCCAAGTCCACAGCTTCACATGACACCCTATTCAACCTACTAGAGTTGTATATCTTGTGCACAATGATGTGAATACCAAACATCAATTCCATATTTGAAACACTGTTAATCATTCCTCTAGTATCCCATTTTGCTAAGGTTTTGTTTTCAAGTTTAGCCCAACTTAGGGTTTTTGTCATTTTGGCCTTGGCTAGCATTGGGAGGCCAATGATTTGATGAATCATCTTCTTTGTGATCAACACTGGTTGTTCCAACCACAACTGACCATTATGCACCTAACTAAGGATAAACCTAATCCATTTAACTTGAAATTCATGGGGCATGTGAGGGATTTGAGTTAACTCTTTGGTTTCCAAGTGTTGGTGCTCGAATTTTAGTACTCCATTTACACACAGTTGACCTAAGGCATCATCCATTTCCAACAGACCAGTCTCTTGAATAGCACATTTGAAATGAGTGCAAATATCATTGATTAGAAGTACCTTTAGAGGGATTTGAGATTGCGCTCCACTCAGATCTAGGGTTTCAGCGATCGCAGGAGTGAGCTTGAAATTTGGTGCTTTCCATTCCACTCCATGAACCAACATATAAGATCCTCACTTAACCTTGTTGTTGTTGGATGCCATCTTCACTTGGTAGGGTTTGAGGGAATTTGAAAGCTTTCGCTAGAAATTCATTCAAATTGCTTGGAAGCTTTGAAGATCACACTTTCATAATAGCACTCAAAATTTCATGGTAAGAAATGACTTTGATTTCATGCCTTTTATTAAAAAAATTCATAAATGCTTAGTACAAAAGGTAGATCGGCTGACATCATGTTGATAGACTATCATCCACTATGCTTGCATTGAACACTTGGTGAAGTCTCCGTGACTCGATAACCATAAGAATCTTTACCACTCCCAACCTTACTCAGTAGAGTCTATGACCCAACCTCACTTGGTAGATAAAATGACTCAATAGACACTTGTACTCGATGATACCTTTGTATCTTGAATACTAATTTGGATCATTTTGCTCCTTAAATTTGGAACTATTTTGGATGTCTTCTTTAATATCATAGTTCTAGTTTCTCCTCTGAGAACTCAAGTAGAAATGATAGAGTCACCCAATTCTTGACTGGCTTGATCATCATTACTTGGACTTGTATCCTCGATTGACTTAGGAATCCATTTTTGTCTCATCTATTTTCAAATGTATCAGCTTTTGTCTTTTTCTCATCTTCAATTCTACCAGTATTCATGCAATTCTTGGCAACATGACCAAGTTTTGTACAAATGAAACATTTTTTAGTAGTGTCTCTTTTCCTCAAATGATGCTTTACACAATTTATTTCAATGTGTCCAAATTCTCCACAATAATGACATCTACACCAGGTGTTGTAGTCCCAACCAATTATTGCTTTCATAATTTACTCTGGTGGATTCAATACCTTGGTTTTGCATTTTGATGACTTGTGTCCATGTTTCTTACATTTGTGACATTTGCCTTCAAATCTTGGTTTTTGTTTACATTAATTATCCTTATGACCATGTTGATTCCAATTGTAGAATTTTCCATTAAATTTTTCTTTTCCATTGCTCCAACATTTGTTTGATTTATGACCTATCTTACCACAGTGATTGCAAGTAGGTCTTTGGTTCTTTTGAGCTCCTTGCTTGGATGATTATCCTTCTTTTGTATATCCAATTGTTATTTTTCCCTTTTGTCTATAAGATTTTTCTCATTCAATTGATTCATGTCTTCTTGTGATTTCATCATTCTTTCATTGATTTTCCTCTTAGAGTTTAGATCATCCCATAATCTTTCATTGATTTTCCTTTCAAACTTTGGATCATTTTGTAATCTTTCATTGATTTGCCTTTCAAAATTTAGATCATTTCTCATTCTTTCATTTTCAAATCTTAGGCTCATGATTTCCTCATTTGCATTGGAGAGTTGATCAATAAAATCTACTTGTTGAAGGGATTGGTTCTAAATTTCATTTTTCCTTCCATCTATCTCTTCGTTTATCTTATTTTTCTATTCCATGACTTCACATAACCTTATTGCCTAAATTTCTTGCTCTCTTTTAATTTTTCTTACCTCTTCTTGTAGGGAACCATTCTTTTCTAGGAGTTCTTTGATTGCTTCATTGGCTTCATCTAAATTGCTTGAATGAAGGTCTTCAATTCTTTCTTCAATTTAGAGATGATCATTCATTTGAATAGCAAGTTATTTTCTTCTTTTCAGGGATAGAGAGAGTTGCTCCTTTTCTTTCTTGAGTTGGGCAATGGCTATTTCCAAATCTATCTTCTCATTGTCAATAGCTTTGTCAAATTTGAATATCTCCATGGCTTTAATCTTTGCTCAGTAACTTCTAAAACTTTAATAATTTCAACTCTTAATCCAATAATCCAATTAGCATTTAATCCATTACATATAATCTAATCTAATTGCATGCATAAGAAATTGAAAACATGAAAGCATTCATAACATTGTGACAAAAAGATTTGGTGACCTAGAAACCTTCCAAATAGAAAGTAAAACTAAGGTGGGGATGATACCCAAAAACTTTATTATTACAGTATAAAGTTAGCCTGTTGAAGCTTACATTGATCACTTCTGATGATTTTCCCTATTAGAAGCAATAAGAACTGCTAGGTCCACCTTGTGAAAGGATTTACAAATATACAATTAAGTATTCACTCAGTAAAGAGATTTACAAAAGACTATTAGGTCTACCTTGTTAAAGGATTTGACTAATCCACCTGTTAGGATGAAATAGTAGATCATCTCTAATCTGCAACTTGGTTTGCTAAATGAGATTCCTTTATGTACTAATCACCTTGTTGTGATAGATATGACTTTGTTGCTCCTTATACTATTGTAGCCTTTGTAATTCACTCTTTTTTCTTTTGTCTAATTGTATTCACATTCACATCTTTATCATACTCTTTTAGATATGACATATATACCAATCCAATTGTACAAATTACAAAGTCGACCACAATACTAGTTAACAGAAATATTATGAAGTCGGCCCACATGAAGACATTCAGGTTCTGAAGACTGACTTGGTGAGATTTTGATATTTGGTATCCACTACCAATGCTCAGCATTGTCATGCACTTGGTATACATAGAAGCTCAATCCATATTGATCGCTTTCGAGTAGTCTTGAACTCAGTCTACACTGGTGACTTGGTAGATACTGTGAAACTTGTCATATAAATTGAGTCTCTTAATTTACATTGTATGACTCGGTAAACACTATCACTTTGAGCTCAGTATAAACTGAGTTTCTTCTTTAACACTAAGTGTCTTGGTTGACACTAGACTCACATCACATAGACTGCAAACTTGGTGAGCACTACACAGCTCATCTTGCATTGGTAAACTTGGCATGTACTGAGATGCACAGTTTACACTAATGGTCTTCACTATAACTATGACTGCTCAGTAACCACTGAGATTTGTCCAAAGGACTTGGTAGCAACTATAGAACTCATTGACAACTAAAATACTTGGAAAAAACTGATAGTTATACGAAGTTCTTGGTAGCTATGTACAATCTAAATAAGTGTGTGTCACTAGTAAAAAACTTGACTAATATGTCAACACAAGTATCAGCCCCTAGTACACTAGAGCATAATGGTATAACTGAAAGAAGAAATAGATCCATCAAGGATTGTGTAAGAACATTGATGATAAAAAAGAACATTCCAATCAAATACTAGAAGGAAGCTATTAGCACTGTAGTTCATACCTTGAACAAAGTAAAGTTGAAGAAAGACTCAAAACAAATTCCTTATGAACTATGGTATGGCTAGAAACCTAATGTAAGTTACTTGAAAGTATTTGGTAGCAAATGTTATATCTTGAAGGAATCTAGAAAAGGAAAATTTGATGTCAAAGGTGATGCAGGCATATTTATAGGATACTCCTGCAGAAGTAAAGCATACAAATGTTTGAATTTATCTACTCATAAAATCATAGAAAGTGCACATGCGAGAATTGATGAGTTTGCAAAAAAGAGTGAAGAAGAAAGCATCAAAGTGCTAGAGGATTATAGAAGATTTGTTTACTATGAACCCAATACCCTACCAAATCTATCTGAAAGAAAAGAGGCTTCACCTCCCAAGTCCCCAA
This sequence comes from Cupressus sempervirens, assembly GCA_028749045.1. Classification (NCBI taxonomy): domain Eukaryota; kingdom Viridiplantae; phylum Streptophyta; class Pinopsida; order Cupressales; family Cupressaceae; genus Cupressus; species Cupressus sempervirens. The sequence goes on along the minus strand of CM053786.1, from coordinate 723,309,696 downwards.
AATCTCCAATAGTTATTGAGTTGCAGATAGTGCAACCCAAGTGCAGTTAGAGGCTACTGAGCTACTTCAAGAGCAAACCAAGTATGATTTACCTAAGTCATAGATAGTGGGACTTGAGCTTGACACTGAAGTTCATAATGAAATTAGTAAATCCAAAGAACCTATGTTAGAAAGATATGTCAGAATGCACCATGCACCTGATCAAATCATTGAAGACAAATTAGATGAAATAATGACAAGAAGCAAATTAAAAGGTACATGTTTACTTGCTGAATTTGAACCTAGAAATATTAAAGATTCATTGAATATTGAGATTTGGGTTGAATTAATGAATGAAGAAATAGGAAAAATAGAGAAGAACAAAACTTGGACTCTTGTTCATAGACCCAAGAATAAAAATGTAATTGGCACAAAGTGGTTGTTCACAAACGAGCTTAATGAAGATAGAAAAATATCTAGAAACAAAGAAAGGTTGGTATGTAAAGGTTATTCTCAAGAAGAAGGTATTGATCATAGTGAAACTTTTGCCCCTGTTGCAAGATTAGAAGGTGTTAGAAATTTACTTGCATATGTAACTCATAGATGATTTAAAGTTTATCAAATGGATGTTAGATCTGCATTCTTCAATAAAATTCTTGATGAGGAAGTCTGCATTAAATAGCTAGAAGGTTTTGTAGATCCTACCAAAAGAGACATGGTTTGCAAATTACACAAGCCATTATATGGTCTCAAGCAAGATCCTAGAGCTTGGTATGAAAAACTTCATAATTACTCAATACAAATTGGTTTTCAAAGAAAAATGATAACCGTAGTCTATATATCAAACAAGGACCAGAAAAGAAGATTGTGTTGGCAGAAATATTTGTTGGTGACACATTATTCATAGGAAATGATGACTTGTGCAAGGCATTTTCAGAAGAAATGAGTAAGGAATTTGAGATGCCTATGTTTGGAGAGATAAAAAAAAATTGTTCGATTACAAATTCAATGAGAGAAATATGGTATCAACATTACTCAATCTAAATGTATCCAAGAGATACTAAAGAAATTTGAAATGGAAGACTCAAGACTAGTTGGAACCCCTATGTCTACTGGACATAAGCTTTCCAAAAATGATGATTCCAAAGAGGTGGATTAGACCACATACAGATCAATGATTGGAAAATTAAAATAAGTAGTGCATATAAGGCCTGATATTGCATTAGTAGTTGGTATGGTGGCAAGATTCTTAGCAAATCTCAAAGAAAATCACATGATGACAATCAAGAGAATCATGAGATATCAAAAAGGTACTGAAGAATGTGGTTTATGGTACCAAATAGGAGGCAACTTGGACTTAAAAGTATTTATAGATGTTGATTGGGCAGGAAGTCTTGATGATAGAAAAATCACTAGTGGTGGAGCATTCTTTCTTGGTAAAAGCCTAGTGTCTCGGACAAGCAAGAAACAAAATTGTATCTCTCAATCCACAACAGAAATGAAATATGTGGCAGAAGCAATTAATTGTTCTAACATTGTTTGGTTCAAACAACTGATGACAGGTATGAAGGTAGAGATCAAGGATCTGATAGTCATATGTTGTGATAACACCAGTGCAATTCATATATCAAAGAATCTAGTGATGCATACCAAAACTAAGAACATTGCTACAAAATATTATTTCATAAGAGAATTGGTGCAAGATAAAGAAGTCAATTTGGAATATGTGAACACAAAAGAAAAAATTGTAGACATATTCACCAAGCCATTACCTAAGGATGCATTTCTATATCTAAGAGGTAAGTTAGGGGTCATTCCTCTATCTAAAGCTCACTAAATGAAGTCTAGTGATGCATCAAACAAAGCATGTTTAAGATCAATTAATCAATGCAATATTGACAAGGGAATATTGCAAATGAATCGATACTTAAGGTACATTGACTTTCACTGAGCATTGTCTTTGGAATGTGTTGTCAAAGAAGGAGAATTTTACTATCATATCCCATTAAAAATTTATATAGAAGGAGAAGTTTGTTGTCATAGTGAAGATATGTCAAAGAAGGAGAATGAACTTGGTAAAAAAGATCTAACAGAAAAAAGTTTTTTGATAGAGGGAGAAACTAAAGGCATAAAGAGTTCATAATGATAGAGGTAGTTCTCATGGATGAGAATAAAAAATGAAACTAAGAATATGTTCCTTATTTTATTCTTGCTCCAAAAATTTCATTGTGTTATGACATGTTGTGTTGTCATCAATGCCAAAGAGGGAGATTGTAGGATACAATTGATTAATTGTGTATTGTCTTTGATGTTACACAAATGTCATATCATTATCTATCAACATATGCCAAGCTCACTAAGGCATTGAAGATAGTTTTGTGTGGCTACCGAGCAATCCAAAGTTTACCTAGTTCAGAAGGCAATGTCTACCGAGTTCACTCGGGCGTTAAAGGAAAGTCTATAGAAGATGAGTCTTAATTTCTTGTTCTTCCTATCTCTACAAATCTTCATATCAAGGATTTGTGTTACTTCCCTAAAATCCTTCATAGCAAATGAATGTGCTAATTTTTCTTTAAACCCCTTAACATGATCCATGTTAGACCCAACTAAAAGCATGTCATCAACATATAAATATAAAATAATGTAGTTGTCATCATTTAACCTCTTAAAATAAAAACAATGATCTAAATGACACCTATTGTATCCATGCTCATGCATAAAACTATCAAATTTTAGATATCATTGCCGAGGTGCTTGCTTCAAACCATATAAACTTTTCTTCAATGTACACACTAAGTTTTGCTTGCCTTTGACCTCAAATCCCTGTGGTTGTGCCATATATATATATATATATATATATATATATATATATATATATATATATATATATATATATATGTATATATATATGTATATATATAAGTATATATGTATATATATATGTATGTATATATATATGTATATATATATATATGTATATCTATATCTATATATATGTATATATATATATATGTATATCTATATCTATATATATGTATATATATATATATGTATATCTATATCTATATATATGTATATATATATATGTATATGTATATGTATATATATATATATGTATATGTATATATACATGTATATATACATATATACATATATGTATATATGTATATATACATGTATATATACATATATGTATATATGTATATATACATGTATATATACATATATGTATATATGTATATATAAATGTATATATACATATATATATATACATATATGTATATGTACATATACATATATATATATGTATATATGTATATATACATATATACATATATACATATATACATATATGTATATATGTATATATATATATATACCATAAAGAAAGGTTGTTTTAACATCAAGCTCCTCCAAATGCAAATCTTCAATAGCCACAATACTTAAAATAGTGCAAACAGAAGTCATTTTAACAACAGGAGAGAATATCTCATCAAAATCAATGTCTTTTTTCTATGCAAATCTTTTTACAACTAACCTAGCTTTAAATATTTTATTACCTCAATCCTCTTATTTCAACTTGTAAACCCATTTATTCTATAAGGCCCTTTTACCTACAGGCAACTTGCATAAATCTCATGTCCCATTTTTTAGAAAAGAGCCATTTTGTCATTTATTATAGACTCCCACTAAATCTTAGTATCCATCTAGACAAATTCATCATAACATTCAAGTTTACTAGCATCTATTAGTAAAATAGAGTACAAAGAGGGAGAAAATTTTTATGGAGATCTACTAAGCCTTGTTGACCATCTAACATTCATAGGCGTGTGTGGTATTTTTTTTTTTTTGCAATTGTTGCACATCATAAGAAATTGTTGGAACATCATCTTTTGGAGTATAATCTAGCACTACAAAATCATCTACTTTGTTGTTGCAACAAATCTTTGTACAACACTTTCTCATTGATATGACATCCATGCTTCTTACAATTTTACAATTTTTAAAATCCTAAAGCCTATAACCAAATTTATCAATTTCATATCCAACAAATATAAATTTCTTTAAGTTAGCTTCCATCTTGGTTCTATTTTGCAAAGTCAAAATTTGCAAATGTTTCACAACCAAAGGTTTTGATAAAAGAATAACTCACCTTCTTACCAGTTCATGCTTCCTCTAGAATACCACAACCCAAAGGAGGGACCTCTATTAATCAAATATACAACAACATTGATAGCCTCCACTCACGTGTTTAATGGCAACCTAGCATGTAACCTCATGCTCCTTGCACACTCCATTATTGTCTTGTTCATACGTTCAGCCACTCCATTTTCCTGTGGAGTCCTTTGGAATAGTTTCTTGTCTATGAATATCATTAGTGGAGAAATAATCTTCAAATTCATGATTGCAATACTCACCACCATTATCAGATCAGAGACATTTTAATTTCTTACTAGTCTCATTTTCAATCAAGCATTTCCATTTCTTAAAAGTTTAAAATATATCAGATTTTTGTCTAAGGAAATAAACCATACTTTTCTAGTTGCATCATCAATAAATATAGCATAATAAAGAGAGCCACCAAGGGAAGATACTTGTGCTAGTTCACATATATCTATATGCATAAGCTCTAATTTCTCACTTTTATTTTCCTTCCTAGTCTTCACAAAAATCACTCTCTTTTATTTTCCATACACACAAATTTCATTGAAATTCATATTGACAGACTTTAGACCTGGTAAAACTTTCTTTGAATGAAGTAATTTCATACCTTTCTTACTCATGTGACCAAGTCTACAGTGCCATAATGTTGTATTAGAATCTATAGCATTTGTTTGTTCTCCCTACTCAACTGTAGCAATTGTTCCTAAACATTCATTTTTCTCTAAAATATTCAAAGTAGAAGGACTAATATGACCTGTACAAAGATATAAGGTGGTTACTTTCACACCTTTTTCTACTATAAGGGAACCTTTTGAAACTTTCTAATTTTTATCATTAAAATTAACTACACAACCCTCATCACCAAGTTTTCCTACTTAACTTAAGTTCCTACTCAACCTTAGAACATGTCTTACCTCATTTAGTAGTCAATGATTCTCATTCTGCAGCTTAATCTTAACTTTTCCCTTTCCAACAATCTGATAGGGTTCATTATCCTCCAAATAAACAAACCCAAAATCTCCTTGGACATAATCAATAAAATAACCTCTATGGGTTGTAGTAGGAAATGAAGCACTAAAATCTAAAATCCATGAATCATCAACACTTTCTAAAGATAGAAGCAAAGCATCATCTTTGGATTTGTTACTTACTACATTTTCCTCCTTGTCTCCATCTTGCTTTTCTCCTTCATTTTTCTTTTGAGTCCAGCAATCTTTCCTCTTATGCCCTGGTTTCCCACAATACTAATAGTTTTTTGGTCCTCTCGATTGAGACCTCTTCCCTTATGATATTCCTCTTGACTTCCCACTATATCCAAAATTGTTTCCTCTCTCAGTTGTTCTGCCTCTATTTTGTGTATTCAAAGCACTTCTTGATGTAGATCCACCTGAGGTTTCCTATGATTTTTCTCACTCAAAATAACACCAATCACATCATCAAATTTTAATGTATTAGATCCAGAAACATAATTACTTATACCCATTACCAAGTCATTCCAACTTTTAGGCAAAGAACACAAAATCAAGAGAGCCCTAATTTCTTCATCAAAATTAATACCCATAGAAGATAACAAACTAGTAATAGTATTAAACTCATTTAAATAATCTACAAAAGATCCACTTTCTATCATCTTCATATTAAATAAATGCTTCATGAGAAATGCCTTATTTGAAGCAGAGGTCTTTTCATTCAATTTTGCTAGGGTTTCCATCAACTCTTCCATCGTCTTCACTTTCGTAATGTTAAAAGTCACTGATGGTGCCAGGCATAACTGAATACTTCTAAGTGCCTTTCTATCTAAAATCTCTTAGTCCTCATCTGTCACAGTTCCCTGTTTCTTGGATTTTCCTTCCAATGGCTTCCATAAATCCTTCCGATATAGATAGTCTTCTATTTTCATCTTCCATAACTAAAATTTTTGACCATTAAACTTGTCAACCTTCAACTTACCCTCATTTTCCATCACTCCCACTCAACCATGAGACTACCATTCAACTGTGAGACTTTCCTGTAGAGGATAACTTTTAAAAAAACCTCATTCTGATATCACTTATTAGGATTAACCATGGATAGAAATAACAATTACATGCAAATATAACCAATATCAAAAAATAATAAATCACACAGAAGAGAATATAAGACACCAAGATTTAACATTGTTCACCCAATCCCTAGGCTACGTCCACCAAACAGCAAGTCCAATATTATTATGATCTAGTGATTACAAGCTGATTACAATCTGTAATCTCTTAGTTCAATACCACCACAAGAAGAAATTTTCACATCACACCTTATAAAACAATCCCTAACCCTAAGCCATTTTATACAAGTATTTTTCCACTTTAGGGTTAAAATTACTTACAACATTTTGGCCATAAAATGTCGATAAATGGAGTATGTATAGTACTTCCCTAATCAATCAGCACAATCTAGCAATCTACCACTTGGGGACTGATCAGGCTCCACACTAAACAACATCTGGAACCTTTCAGATGGCATAGAATTGCCTATTTAAGAAATGCCCAAACATTATCTAGGATAGCTTTGGTTGATAGTTCACAACTTTGTCTTACAGATTACTATAATGAAGGTGCCCATGTGGGTTAGCATCTTGTAATTCTAAATTTTGTAATCTCGCATTTGTGGTGATAATAAGAAGCCCATCTTTTGTTCTTGCAAATTGTTTTTGTTTCATTATTTCTATTATGTGTTTATGGTATTAAGTGGAGAACCCTTCATCATAAGCACAACATCATAAATCTAACAATGTCCATTGATAATCCTAAACTATGATCTCATCAATTAGGCAAAGGCATAAACAACTAGCTAAAGCAACAATATAATTAAATCACCTCAAGGGTGTAGACCACTCACAGGTCCCAATCATGATCAAATATGAAGTAATATCATCAAGGTTTCATCCATTAGGATGACTTACAAAAAAAAAAAAGGGAGAGGCACTACAATTGCCTTAGTTTAGATCAACTAGTTTGCATAAATCATTTTAAAATGTGCATTATTTCATTAAGTTCATTCTTGCATTCATTCACATTTATCATTGGGTACATTTCCATAATTAATTTTTTCATAATATTATCATTGTAATGCATTTAGTTCATTTAATAATCTCATTTAGCATGGAATCATTTTAGATTTCATCTTTAGGTTCATTTTAAGTTGCATATTAGATGAACATTTTCATATCGTATTTAAACCATTTGCATAAAATCACATAAAAATGAGTAAAAATATTAAATCTAAGTCATAAATCATCACATAAATCCATCAAATAAGAAACTTCTCATGTATATATTAATCATAAAATAGATACATCTTATTTCATGCGATATAAACTACATTATATAAAATGAATCACATCAAGTAAGCCCTCCATCATCATACATATAAATTGCATCATATAAAACTACAAAAATTGCATATAGAACTACATTAAGTAAATATCATATCACACACTACATAAGCACATAACATTAATCATGAATGCATCAAATTCTACATAAACACGTTAGAACATACATCATAATAACATAAAACATCACATCCTATAACAAAAACATCAATCCATAATCATATAGTATACATGTATTCATCAAGAAATCATAAAATTAGGGTACATGGTTCATGGTACACATCAAATCCCATCCAATCATCTATATATAGGTATTTGTATATATGCACATATATGTATAAGCATATATATACACATACATATTCATATATATAAATATATGTCTATACACATACATATGTGTATGTATATACACACATATATGTATATGCATATGCATATACATATACATATACCTATGTATTGTTAGAAAGTCCAAGATTGTCATTGCACCAAAAGATTGATACGTCAATGCCAGATACAACCAATAGCCTTATAGAACCATATTAGGTGATTAAGCTATGTCACGAACCCCACGAAGGATGTTGTCCCACTGCCAATAATCCCCCTCCTAATGTCACTCACCACAACATGCAATATTTGAACCTATCACCAAGCTCTGATACCAATTGTTAGAAAGTCCAGGGGTTTTGTTGCACCAAAATATCAACCTATCAATATTTCATATTGTTGATCTTATTTTGGTTTTGACATATGAGTGACAATACACTTAATTCATTACTTAACACTACTTAGTGTATGCCGAGTAAGTAGTGTATACCAAGCATAAGTTGTCAGATAAAGCATGTTGAGAAAAATATATAGTATGTGCCAAGAAAATAGTTAGTGCTGATTCACTCTAGTGACAAGCAAGATAATACATGTTGAGTGATTCAAATGTTGAGTGAATAGTGGATGCTGAGTCATTCAAAGGTCATATTACAACATTGAATATATAGTGGATGTTGAGCATTAGAGGCTTCAAGTGCTAAGTAAATAGTTTTGGACATAGTTGTTTGTAATGGCACAAACTCTTATGTAAACCATTTTTGGGTTGACTTGAGGATTATTTTACGATTATAGAAGATAAGAATGAATGTACATTGAGAATCCCTATGTAGTACATGTAACCAATTAGATAAAGGGATGAATTAAGTGGCAAAATGGGTGAATCACAATCATTGATTCCTACCTAACTTTAGGTCACCTAAGCCTTCTTAAGGAGGGAAAACTTTAAATAATTTATGTGTGAAGAGAGAAGTTTGTATGCGCAGATAGAGAATTCATGGTGACTAAGGGGTTGTGAGAAAGATATGAATTATAGAATTAGTTAGAGAGAATAGAGGAAAGCAGAGAGAGGATAGAAGTGATACATTTGATCAGGAGGATCAAGTATATATTAGGAAAGAGGCAATTTGATATCTAATAGAGAGGTGCTAACCGAAGGATCAAGGCTGAAACATTCTAATAGGTGAATTAGTAAAAATCTCTTAACATAGTAGTCCTAAAATAATTTTTTAAATCTTTTAATAGGGTGCTCACTTTATTCTAAGTTGAAGTCCTTTAACCGGGCACACTTTTGATAGGGTGTTGAAATCCTTTAATAGGGTAAAACCTAATAGTCTTTGTAAGCCTTTAATAGGGAAAACCTTTCACAAAGTAGATCATACTTTATGATCAAAAAATTGTAACCTTCATTGGATAGGCTTTACAACTGTAGTAGTGAAGATTTGTGTGTGTCATCCCCACTCTAGTTTTACCTTCTCATTGGAGGGTTTCTAATTTTTTTGATGTGATGGATGTGTGTTGAATGTTTAATGGTTAAAGTTTTTAAGTATTGATTCACACCCCCCCTCCCTAGAGTTTACTTTCCCTATTGTGAAAGGAAACCTTTGCAACTTTGAGAAAAGATCTTGAAGATGGAAGTCTACAAGTTGGGAAAAGTCATTAAGAAACAGAAGATTGAAATCCATCTTGCCCTACAATAACTCAATGAAGCAAGAGATGAGTTGAAACACTCACTAAAGAGAAGGAAAGAGATAGCTATTGAGGAGAATGACACACATTATCAAGAGGAAGAGACTACTGAATTGTTTGTAGATGGAAACTCAAGTGAGTTTGATGTAGTAGTTGACGATTTGGTTGAAAATAATTGTGCCCTAATTGAAGAGGTTAGAAATATTAATATAGAATATGAAGTCCAATCAGTATTGATATGTGCGGTGAGCAAGAAAAAAAAAAGTTGAGGAAGACAATGTCATGATTGAAGATGAAAAAAGGACACTAACCAATAGACTAGAAGAGAAGACATCAGAGGTACAAAGGATTGATAACATGCAATTGGAAATTATAAATCAAGTAATTATTTCCAATCATGAATTGAATGGTAAGGACATAGAGATCACAACCCTAAAGTTACAGAATGAACAATTGAGGAATGATCTAAGAAGAGAAAAAGAATTTGCTGAAAGTTTTAAGAAATCAAGTGAAGCAATCAAATACTTTGAGAAATTGATGAGATCTCCTAAATCTAACAATGATACTACTAGATTGGGATACACTAGTACTAAGGAAGGAGAATCATCTAAAAGTGGTGAACAAAGAAACAAAAAAGGTAAGAACTACAAACCCACTTGTCATTATTGTGGAAAGTTAGGTCATACAAAGCAAGGACATCAAGCACATGAAGATTTGAAGGATATTGCCACAATTTTCAGAAGTATGGACAGAAAGCATATGAATGCAGATCTAATGCCAAGTGGACAACAAACAAGAAAACAAAGGGACAACACAATGGAAAATCCTACAATTGGGATTATAATAAAAGGTATAGTTGTCACTATTGTCAAGAGTATGGACATGTTGCTAAGAATTGAATTTGAACACATTTTAGAAGTGATTATAGTAGATCGCTGAGTCAAACTACATGTTTTAGCTATTTGAAGATTGGTCACATCAGTGGAAATTGTCCAATGAGGTCAAAGGTGTTGGGAATATTATTGAAAAGATCATTATTGAAGAAGGAAGATTATTTGCAAAGAGGGAGATTGTTGATAAAGAATGTTTTCAATCATTGTTTTGTCACTGATGTCAAACTTGCTATTTGCTAGAATGACAATTTCTTATAAGATCCAAGTACTATCACTTAGTTGATTGATGAAGAGGATTTAATCAATAAGATGTAACAAAAGCACCTAAGGGAAAGGTTGGTTATGGTTTTGAAATGAAGTACAAGGATCAGTTAAGACAATGATAAAATGATGTATTGATAATACACTTGAAGATACAGAGGTTGGCTACACTTAGAAACTCTTGAAGAATAAGTTTTAACAAAGCTTTCTGCAAAGCTTGACTAAGTTCATTAGTGGGTGCCGAGCAAGCTAGTTCATGCCGAGCAGATTATCAGTAAGTGTTGAGAAAATGCAAAATCTAGTGTGTGTTGAGTGAAACAAAAGGAGCCAAGCAAGTTCAGGTGTCGACCACATAATAGGTGCCAAGCATCAAAAAAACTTAATTGATGTCGAGTGAATCCATAGAAAGTGCAAAGCATCAGTAAAACATAGTAGGTGCCGAGTAACACAGTGTTTGCTGAGCATCAAAATTTCAATAGTGTCAAGCTGCTACATTATTCAAAGAATCAAAGATTTACCAGATTTGAGCCGATAAGTTTGTTACCTTGAATTTTTTGAACTAGATGGAGGATAAGGATGATGAGATGGTGGCATAAAATTTTAGGTAAACTCTTTCTGGGCGAATTCAAGAGGATTCTTCATGATTTTCTAGAAGGAACAAGATATGGGATAGATTCGTTGAATCTTACCTAATCCATTCAATCTAAAATTAAAAGCAGAAGGATTAAGAGCAGGAAAAGTATTTTAGACTCCTATTTAAGGAGTCATAGGTAAAGAAGCAAGAGTTGCTAAGTTTCCAAGTTGTTGAAGTGGTTGGAAGGATGTCAAGGTAAAGGCATTAAGAGGAAAGAATAGAGTACTGAGACTCTGCTTTGATAAGTGGCCATATAAGATATTGCACTGGTACATCAAGCATAGAGACTCAAGAAGATGAAGCTTGAAAGGAGGGCAAGCTATCAGAGCTATAGAGACTAAAAGCCAGGCAAATTTGAAAGCTAAACTAAGATCTAAAATCTACAAATTAAGTTGTGAGTTGTATTAGGTCAAGAGCCCTTGTTGTTACTCTCTAACAATTGTATCAGTTAAGGTAAAATCCTATGGAATTAGGTTGGTTTAACAATAATTTATAAATCTTTTAATAGGATGGCATTCCAAGTGAATGTTCTAAAGTCCTCTAACTAGGCCCACTTCTAACAGGGTGGTTAAATCCTGTATCCAGGTCACATTTAACAGTGTGTCGTAGCCTTTAACAAGGTAGGCCTTTCACAGGGCATCACTTCAAAAGAGTGAGAATTGAGTAGCATGTTACTAGTGGCTTTTTCCAAATTGGGTTTCCACTTAAATCAATGTGTTATGTTTTGATCTTTCATGTCTTATTCTTGCATGTTGATTTTCAGTAACTTACTAAGTAGAAAGTTCAGCTTGGATACATTATTAGTTTAATTGAGCTCAATATACTTAGTGAAAAAGTTTTATTGGGACATTTGGACCTTGAATAACTAATTCACCCCCCCTCTCAGTTATTCTAAAGCATTTCTAACAAAAAGCACCTAGCAATGAATTCAACAAAGGTAACGAGAAGGTTGATGTTGAGAAATTCACAATGTAGATGAACAAGACATGGAAGAAAAAGGAATATTGTAGCACATCAAGTTCAAATGGGGTCACTTCATCTAATGGATTAGGTGATCACATCACCCCCAACTAGGCAATCAAAAGGTATATGGGACTGGTATTTCAATGATATATTTTACATTAGTTCCAAGAACTACGCTATGAAAAGACTATATATGCATGAATTAAGATGTAAGGTACTAGTCATAACCTGGAAGAAATCTACAAGTTTTGTTAGTTTTCATTATGTTGCCAAGCATGTAAATTTTCACATTTGTTGCCAAGTGAAAATGAAATTTTAGTTGCTAACAATATATTAAGGGTGATAGTTGTTGATATAGGATTGAAAAGATCATTTGAGTAGAAAGATTTTTGAAGAAGACTATGTGTTTCAATCATTGTTTTCTCACTGATGTCAAACCTGCTACATGTTGGTAAGAAATAATTTATATGTTTCAAGCACTATCACTTAGTTGATTGATGAGGAGGATTTGATCAACAAGATGTAACAAAAGTACCTAGAGAAAAGCTTGAGTTATGATTATGTGCTGAAGTGCAAGAATCAATTAAGATAGTGATAACATAATGTATTGATGATCTACTTAAGGTTACAAAATGACTGGCTACACTTAGAAAGTTCAAAAAAATAAAGTTAAACAAAGCTCATTTACCAAGCTTGACCAAGTGGATAGTAGGTGCCGAGAAAATTTAGTGCAAGCCAAGCAAAAAGTTAGTTGGAGCTAAGTGAAATAAAATTATAGTGGATGCCAAGTAAGTTAGTAGATGTCGAGCAAGTTAGTTGATGCCGAGTAATTTTCAATTGATGTCGAGCACCAATAAAATCTAGTTGATGCCTAGTGATTTTACAATAGATGTCAAGTAACACAGTATGTGTCAAACATCAGAAGTTTGATAATGTTGAGCAACTACATTATGATAGAGATCAAAGGTTTTCCAAATAAATTCTGACAAGTTTATTTTCTGGGAACTTGTGAATTAGGAGGAGGATAAGATTGATGAGTTGGTGGCATAGAATCTTATATAAACCATTTTGAAGGTGAATTCAAATGGATTCTAAGAGAAGTTTCTAGAAAAGACAAGATATGGGGTAGATACATTGTATCCTACCTAATCCATCAAAAACTCTAATTTTGGTGATGGATAATGAGCAAGAAAAGGGTTCTAATTTCCTATGTCTAGGAATGCTTGGTCATGAAGCAAAGAATTAGAGAGTTTTGATGTGAAAATTTGACAAGGAGAAAGGAAAGGGGTTGTGCTTCATCGAACCAAGTAAGAAGTCTGCAATGGCATACTAAGCAAGAAGGCTTAAAGAGGATAAATGCTTGAAGGGTGAACAAGTTATCAAAGCTACAAAGATTGAAAGCCAAGCAGAGTTGAGGATTGAATAGTGATCTATAATCTACAAGTAAGGTTGTAAGTTATATTAGATCAAAGCTTTACTATTACTTTCTAACAATTGTATCAGCCTAGGGTAAATCCTTTGGAGTAAGGTTGACTTAACAGTCATTTAAAAATCCTTAAATAGGTTACCATTCCAAGTGAATGGCCTAAAGTCCTCTAACAAGGCTCACTTTTGACAGGGTGATTGAAATCCCTTAACCAGGTCACATTTAACAGTGTGTATTGTAACCATTAATAGGGTTGGCCTTTAATAGGGCATCACTTCAGAAGAGTGAAAAATGAGCAGCACGTTACTGGCCATTTTTTCCAAATTGGGTTTCCACGTTAAATCATTGTGTCAAATGTGTTGATGAATATGTTTTGTTTTATGCTTTATATTTATGCAAGTTGATTTAATAGTAACATATCAATTTTAGCTAACACACAATGAATGCATGCATGGTTAATCAAGTTTTATGGGTTCACTGAAGTGTAAAAATTTTTATTTGTACATCTGCACCTTGAATAACTGATTCACCCCCCTCTCAGTTATTGTAAAAGAATTCCAACAATTGGTATCAAAGCCATCTGCTTAAGAGGATTAGTTTTAAGGTACTAGAAGCACAAAGATCAAAATTTCAAAAAGAGAGGTACCTAAGCTCAATAGAGATAACTTTCTTGCATGGGAAAGTTTGATGAAGCTACACCTTGGAGGACTTGGAGATTATGCACAATCTTGCATTGCAGTAGAACATGTTGATCCAACAGGAGCCCTAACTACTAAAGATTTGAAGAAAAAGAAATAACACAATCAGGTGATGTTGGAGATTGCGTCTGCCCTAAGCTATGTTGAATTTGATGGTATCAAAGGTCTTAAAAATGCAAATTAGATGTGGGATGCCCTAGACACCATCTATGAAGGAGACAAAAATGTTCAAAGAGACAAGTCAAATAGCCTTAGAGGTAAGTTTGATGGCATGAGAATGGAAGAAGGTGAGAATATTGCTCAATATGTTGTTAGAATAAAAGAAGTTGTTAGTACAATAAAAGGTGCTACTGGTAAAATAGATGATGATACTATGCTGAGTAAAGTCTTGAGAATATTATTGCCTATGTATGCCATTAGAGTATCTACAATCCAAGAGTTAAGATGTATACCAGGAAATGATCTAACCTTTGAAGGTTTGGTGGGAAGACTCACTATCTTTGAGCTATCCAATTTTGATAACTACAGACCAAAGAATATTGAATTAGCTTTCAAAGAAAAATTGTTACTAGAGGATTTTGAGGAGGTAAAGTAGAAGAAGAAGAAAAGAAAGATAAAGTATGCATCCAATGATAGTAACACAGATGAGGAAGACATTGAATAATTGGAAGCATTGCTAGCAAGAAGATTTTACAGAGGAAAAGTTAAATTCAAAGGTAAGCTACCTATCATTTGTTTCAATTATAATGAAGTTGGTCATATTACAGCAAGATGTACATAGAAGAAGAACTTTAGAGAAGGAAACAAGTACAAAAACTAAAGAGAAGATGATGGAAGAGACTACAGAGACAAAGGCAAGAAGTCATGCTACATTGCTGATGAACATGAATCTGATGAAAATGATCATGAAGTGGTATATGTTGCAATGAAGGATGAATCTGATGAGGATGAGGCAACAACACTTATGACTTGTGTGAACAAGAATGAGAAATGGATCATTGACAGTGGATGCTCACATCACATGACTGGAGACAAAAGTAAGTTCATTACCTTAACCTATTATGATGGAAATAGTGTAAGATTTGGTAATGATGCACCATGTTTGATAAAAGGAAAAGGGTCTATCAAACTCACAGACAAGATTTCATGTGACAATACTTATTATGTTGAAGGATTGAATTATAATTTGTTAAGTGTGTCACAATTGAATAATTTTGGATGCAAAGTTGAGTTTGACAATAAATCAGCCAAGATATATGATACAAATAGAAACTTGATTGAAAAAGTTGATCAAACTAGAAGTAATCTATTATATCTAGATATAGAAGATGTTGCTTGTCTTATTACAAAATTTGATGATGTATGGCTTTGGCACAAGAGATTATCTCATGTAAATTTTGATAATCTGATTAGTATCAATAACGTCAAAAGAGTTAGAGGCTTTCCTAAGTTGAAGAAACCAGAAAATATAATGTGCAAACAATGTCAATAGGAAAGATGACAAAGTCAAGCTTTAAAAGAAAAGCTTATACCTCTAAGGAAATACTTAAATTGTTCATACTGACTTGTGTGGACCTATTGAAGTGCAATGCTACAAAGGAGATAAGTATATAATGTTGTTTGTTGATGATTACTCTAGGATGATGATAGTCATGTTTTTAAAACAAAAATAAGATGCTTTTCAAATATTTAAATAGTACATGGCAAGAGTTGAAAAAGATACAGGTAAGAGTCTAAAATGCTTAAGATTAGAAAGAGGAGGAGAATTCACTTCAAATGAGTTTGAGATGTTCTGTAATGATAGAGGAATCAAGAGAAAGACAACTACACCTAGGGCCCCTCCACAAAATGGAATTGTTGAAAGAAGAAACAGGTCAATAATGGATTGTGCTAGAACACTCATGATGGAGAAGAATGTTGCTCTGAAATACTAGAGAGAAGCTATAAATACTATTGTATACACCTTGAACCATGTGCAAGTCAAGAAAGGTACTGATTCAACACCTTTTAAACTATGGTATGGATATCCACTTAATGTGAAGTACTTTAAGGTATTTGGAAGCAAATGTTATATGCTTAAATATGTTAGGAGTGGAAATTTTGATACAAAAAGTGAAGAAGGTATATTCCTTGGTTACTCCACAAGAAGTAAAGCTTATAAGTGTTTAAATACAAACACTAAAAAAATTGTGGAAAGAGAAAATGTGAATTTCGATGAGTTTACAGAAGCACATGAAGCTAAACCTACAAAAGAACTAGAAGAATACAAATCATTTGTATATTATTATGAAGGAATGCCTGCTAAAGAAGATGCTACAAATCATGTTGAAAGCCAACAACAAATCTCAACAACTTTTGAGTCACAACCTATGAATGTTGAGTTGCATTCAGATGTCGAGTTACAAAATGGGGAAAATGTACAATTTGACTCTAAGATTAGCACACATGAAAGAGATGTTGAAATATCTAATAGAGATGCACATAGTAATATTGAAGTTGAGAGATAGAATGAAGCCATAAGAACTAAGCCTAGACTGTCCAAATATGTCAAAAGACACCATGCTGCTAATCAAATCATTGGAGACAAAGATGCAAGGCCAATGACAAAAAATAGATTGAGAAGTGAATCATGTTTTTTAAGCATGAAGGTACCTAAGACAGTGAGAGATGCATTGGAAGATGATGACTAGTAAAAGGCTATGGAAAAATAAATTTAGCAAATAGAAAAGAACAAGACTTGGAGTCTAGTTTCTAGATCAGAAGATAAGAATGTGATTGGCAAAAAATGGATATTCAAAAACAAGTTAGATGAGAATGGTGAAGTGATAAGAAACAAAGCAAGACTAGTTTGCAAAGGGTATGCACAAGAAGAAGGAATTGACAATGGTGAAACATTTGCCCCTGTTACAAGAAAGGAAAGAGTGAGAATTTTGCTTGCTTATGTTGCATACAAAGGTTTCAAAGTTTATTAGATGGATGTCAAGTCTGCATTTCCGAATGGCATATTAGAAGAAGAAGTCTACATAGAATAGACAAAAGATTTTGTTGATAAAAATAATAAGAACATAGTATGTAGACTGTACAAATCCCTATACGAATTGAAAAAAGCACCAAGAGCATGGTATGAGAGACTTCATACTTATCTTGTTAAGATTGGATTTGAAAGGATGGATGATAACAACAATTTGTATATGAAGATAGATAAAGAAAAAGGTATAATATTATCTAAAATATTTGTTGATGACATCATATTTGAAGGACAAGATGCTTTGTATAAAAAATTTTCAAATTAGATGAAACAAGAATTTGAAATGTCAATGTTTGGTGAGATCAAATTCTTTGTGGGACTACAAGTTAATAAAATAAAATATGGTGTATATATCACTCAGTGAAAATATGTCAAAGAGATATTGAACACATTTGGACTAGAGGATTCAAAACTAGTAAGTACACCTATAGTGACAGCACTCAAGCTATCAAAGAATGATGATTCAGTTGAGGTAAATTAAACATTATGCATATTCATGATTGGTAAATTGCAATATGTAGTACACAGCAGACTTGAGATTGCATTAGTTGTGGGGATAGTTGCAAGATTCTCTGCTAACCCTAGAGAGAATCACTTGATGGTTGTGAAAAGGATAATGAGATACTTGAAAGGAACAAAAGAGTTTGGTTTATACTATAAGAAGAATGAAAAGTTTGAACTAAAAGCCTACATTGATGGTAATTGGGTTGGAAATATTGATGATAGAAAGAGCACTAGTGGAGGAGCATTCTTCTTAGGTAGAAGACTTGTTGCATGGACTAGCAAAAAGTAGAGTTGTACTTCCCAATCTACTGTTGAAGAAAAATATGTTGTTGTTGTTATTAATTGTAGAAAATTGTATGGATCAAACATCTACTTAAGGGAATGAAGGAAGAAATTATAGAACTAGTGACTCTTTATTGTGATAAAACAAGTGTTATCAATACATCAAAGAATCCTATAATGCATATAAAGACAAAGCACATTGCAATAAAGTATCATTATGTAAGGGAATTGGTTCAAGATAAAGAGGTGAAGATGGAATATATTAACACCAAGGAGAAAATTGTTGATATCTTCACAAAAACATTACCCAAGGATGCTTATGAGTATTTGAGAGGTAAACTAGGGGTGATACCCCTATCAAAGGCTATGTAAAAGATAGAGGGAGTAGCTTGCATCAAACAAGTTGACATTCATTTCATACAAATTGATGCAGTGGATCTTACTTTAGGAATTGCCTAAAGTAATCACAGAACTGAAATTACAAATCAGTCACAAGCAAGGTGACAGAGGGAGAAAAATTGAAGAACCTGCAAAAGTCTATATATGCATTTAACAAAGATGCTAAGTGTTGAGTGTATGTCTTTGGGATTGTTGTCAAAGTGGGAGAAAGTAAATTAAATTGATCAAGTGCAAGAGGAACAATGGAGAGAGTACATCATCAGATGATCAGTTTGGTAAGAAAGAAAGAGGGAAAAAGTAGAAAGTAATTAGAGGAAGGATCAGAATAAAAAGAGGGAGATATTATGAAATTTTTTTGATCCATAAAAGAAGAGGATTAGAAGGAACTTAGAGGGAGTTATATTTTGTAATCTAATCAAAAGAAGGAGTTGTTGATAGAGGGAGAAGTTTTAATCACAAAATTTCTTTTTGATATTGCCTTACTATTTTAACCTAGTTAGTTTGATGGAACAAAATGTTCATCATTTGTTTGTCTGGTTGATTAGTTTGGTTTTCCATTAATGCCAAAGAGGGAGATTGTTGATATATGATTGAAAAGATCATTTGAGGAGAAATATTTTTCAAGAAGACTATGTGTTTCAATCAGTTTTTTGTCACTGATGTCAAACCTACTACATGCTAGTAAGATAATTGCTTATATGTTTCAAGCACTATCACTTAGGTGATTGATGAGGAGGATTTGATCAACAATATGTAACAAAGTACCTAGAGGAAAGGTTGAGTTATGATTATGTACTAAAGTGCAAGAATTAGTTAAGAAATTGATAACATAATGTATTGATGATCTACTTAAGGTTACAAAATGACTGGCTACACTTAGAAAGTTTAGAAGAATAAAGTTAAACAAAGTTTATTTTCTAAGCTTGACCAAGTGGATAGTAGGTACTGAGAAAAGTTAGTGCAAGTCGAGCAAAAAGTCAGTCAAAGCTGAGTGAAAGAAAATTCTAGTGGATGTTAAGTAAGCTAGTAGATGTCGAGCAAGTTAGTTGATGTTGAGTAATTTTTACTTGATGTCGAGCATCAATAAAATCTAGTTGATGCCGAGTAATTTTACAGTAGACATCAAGTAACATAGTATGTGTCAAGCATTAGAAGTTTGATAATGCCGAGCTACTGCATTATGACAAAGATCAAAGATTCACCAAATAAAATCTAACAAGTTTTTTTCTTGGAACTTGTGAATTAGGAGGAAGATAAGATTGATGATCTGGTGGTACAGAATCTTATGTAAACCATTTTGAAGGTGAATTCAAATGGATTCTAGGAGAAGTTTCTAGAAAAGACAAGATATGGGGTAGATACATTGTATCCTACCTAATCCATTGAAAACCCTAATTTTGGTGATGGATAATGAGTAAGAAAAGTGTTCTAATTTCCTATATCTAGGAATGTATGGTCATGAACCAAAGAGTTAGAGAGTTTTGATGTGAAAATTTGACAAGGAGAAGGAAAGGGTTTTTGCTTCATCAGGTGACCCAAGTAAGAAGTTTGCAATGGTGTACTAAGCATGAAGTCTTAAAGAGGATGAATGCTTGAAGGGTGAACAAGCTATTAGAGCTACAAAGATTGAAATCCAAGCAGATTTGAGGATTGAATAGTGACCTATAATTTGCAAGTAAGGTTGTAAGTTGTATCAGATTGAAGCTCTATTGTTACTCTCTAACAATTGTATCAGCCTAGGGTAAATCCTTTGGAGTAAGGTTGACTTAACAGTCATTGAAAAATCCTTTAATAGGGTGGCATTCCAAGTGAATGGCCTAAAGTCCTCTAACAAGGCTCACTTTTGATAGGTTGATTGAAATCCCTTAACCGGGTCACATTTAACAGTGTGTATTGTAACTTTTAACAGGGTTGGCCTTTAAAAGGGCATCACTTCAAAAGAGATAAAAATGAGTAGCATGTTACTAGTGGTTTTTCCCAAATTGGGTTTCCACATTAAATCATTGTGTCAAATGTGCTATTGAATATGTTGTGTTTTATGCTTTATATTTCTACAAGTTGATTTAACAATAACATATCAATTTTAGGTAACACACAATGAATGTATGCATGGTTAAAAAAGTTTTATGGGTTCATTGAAGTGTGAAAATTTTTATTTGTACATCTAGACCTTGAATAACTGATTTCTCCCCCCGCTAGTTATTCTAAAAGAATTCTAACAATAGTATTGGTTGAGCTCTCTATGGTTTTTGAGTGTAGTAGAAATTATGTGTAAGCCGAGTGAGTTGAAATTGTTATGGTATCTAAGCTTATAGCTATGTAATCACTGAGCATTTATTGTCGAATTTTAAGGGTTACATAGTCAATTTTTGACTCATGTGCATTCATTCAAGATCAAAGAGAGCATGAAGAGGATAAGAAAAACTAAGAAGAAGGATTCAAGTGTTTGTGAACTAGATTTAGCTACTACTCATCACTAATCATCAAATTCATTAGGTATTTATCAAGTGCCGAGCTACATTGTCTGAATTATCACAAACCCTAGTTATTTAAAGTGGTGTCTAGCACTTCTACTGCTACTAGGAAGGAAGGGAGGTTTTGAATATTTAATTAATAAGTAATGAGATTAAAAAACCACCCTTCTAAGCTATTCCTGAGATAGCATACAAGGGAGATCCTATTGGTGTGTTATCGATGATAACCACAAGTTTTGATGATACAAGATGTAAGATGTTGCTACACTTGTAAGGTTGGAAATATTGGAGACATGGAAATTAGAGAATTGTATGGAAAACTATGTAGATGGAGTATTGAAGGAGGAAAACAAAATTGCAGAGAGAAAAGGGTTAATTCAAGCCCTAGATTTTCCAAATGTATTCAAAATAGAATGGATTAAGATAGTACAAAGTAGAATACATGATCACTCTGTATGGTTGGAAAATGTTCCTACCAAGATCACAAAAAGGATCATCCAACAAGTAACAAGGTATCATACCTTTCACAAACCCAAGACCATGCCAACTGATGCTAGGGAGGTAATTGAGAAGAATACATGGGTTGTATGGAACAAAAGACAAATGACCATAGACACAATTTTAGATCCCCTAATTGCATTTGTAGTGAGTTAATTGCTCACAAGTTCTTTTAATCTAGTAGATTGAACATTGTGTCTTTTATGGACATGGATCTAGGCTATAAGATAGTGAAGAAGGACCACTCATATGACCTTTCCATGTTACAACTTCAGTAGTTATCAGAAAACTTGGGGGCCATGAGAAAGACAAAGAATGCACAGTGAAAATTTGGTTCACTACTAGTTTGCATATTCTTTTATGTGTAGAACACATTTCCTTCATTTGGCAAAGTTGCTTGGAAGACCAACAGGTCTTTGCTGTTCAAATTGGAGAGTTCATAGAGTAACTTGGGGATAAGTTTGAGTCAATAATGACAAGCTATTTTGAAGACTTTAAGAAGTCTATGACATAGAGACTGAGGATACCATTGTCAGTAGTGGAGAAATATTATAATGATGTTTGTTTTCTAGTTGATTTTGATCATACATATGTACAAGCAATTGTTCCAAGGGTCAGATGGCTTAGGCCATTACCCTATGAAATCAATATGGATGAGGCATCTACAGCCATCACATTACTATTAGAAGAAGTAGACAAGAGTGTAACCTCATTTGGAAATTATGAGGAAGCCAAATCAAGAATCACAATAGATTTAAAGATAGCTTCTATGGTTAGAAAAAAGAAACAAGTTTGTGAAGAAGCTAAAGGAAAGATTTTGTGAAGGGGGAGAAAAAGAAGATGATGATGATGATGATGATGATGATGATGATGATGAAGATGATGAAGATGATCAACCTACCCAAGCCCCACTTGTACTTACACAAGGTCAAGGAGAGGACCAAGAAGAAGTAGAACATGAATAAGGTCTCAAGGAAGAAGAAGTTAAGGAAGCATCTAAGCTAGTTGAAAAGAAGAAATGAAAAGTTAAGGAGCTTGCAGCAAGAAAAACAAATAAAGTTGTGAAGCCTACAAAAAAATCCAATAGTACCTGTTACCAGGGCTAGCACAAGGGCAACTACAAAGAAGACATAATAAGTTTAGAAGCCTAAAAGAAAAAGATCTATTATAGCTACCACAGAGGATAAGCCTGAGAAGAAACAAAGGAGAAAGTATGTAGCTCTAGCCAAGTCAGATGAGGAGAGGATAGAATTAGATGAAAACAGTCAATTCCAAGTGGTAAGCCACAATCCCTCTTTTGATTTAGATAACTTGTGTGACAATATTAAGAATAATGCACATTTATCAAGAATCACATATATTAAGTTTGATAAACTTGGAAAGTTAGACATGAATAAGGTGGAAGAGTTTGTATATAATATGATGGCCACATTTAAGAAAACTCCTATTGAGATTGCCAACTCATTACCCAAAAGTCTATATGATAGAGTTGAGAAAAGGTGGCAATACAGTTTAACAACTAAAAGAAATACAAGGGAGGCTACTCCAGCCAGAGTAATGCCAGATTTGGATAAGTCATCAATGACTAAGGCCATAAAAAAATACAAGGGGATAGTTTCTCCCAAATACAGAGCCTTTAACATTTTACAAAATAATATTGAGGAGGTTGTCAAATAGAGCACCCAAATATAGAAAGTCATCTATGGGTTAACAAAAGAAAAGGAAATTGAATAAGCACCTAAGCAGGTTGGTGAGGAAAAATATGAACAAGAGGTAGTAGAGATTACTAAAGATGAATTTTTCAAACATGGACATGAGGGAGGCACAAAGAAGGAAGTAGATAAAGAGGCTACAACTGAAGAAGAGTAGCAACAAGATCATAATGTACCTGAGGTACATATGTCGAGTGCCTATCCCCCTTATGTGGACCAAGCAAGTCAACAAGATATAATTAAGATAAAGGATCTTTCTGATAAAAAAGTAAAGAACATCAATCCTTTGATAGAGGATAATTTTAAAAGGATATTATAGGATTCTACTTTAGCTGCCAAATTATGCACTATTCATGTATTAGCTAGCATAGATGAGATTTCCGAAGCATTAGTAGGGGATAAGAAATATGATACATCTAATGTACCCCCTACATCTATAGAGACAATGAGTATAGAAGGACTATCTAGTGTCACCACTGACACACATGTTTCAATTCTCATTGTGGTGTATCAAGTGAAGGACATTGTGACATCAGATGTCAGCACATTAGTGTCAAATTCTTTAATGCAAGCAATTTTGATAGTTGAGCAGGATGGGACACAAGTCCATATAGGTTAGGAAGCTAGTCCTACACCTATCTCATAGGTACAAGGTGAAGTTTTGATAGAGAAGGAGAAGGATAGGACTGAAGAGTTAGTTTTGATTATGAAATTAGACGAACAAATAGTAATTTAGACATTGGTTACCTGCCAATCTCCACATCCCCTATTCCTACTCAAAATCTTCATAGGACAAGTGTAGATGCTACACCATTGCAATTATCAAGGCCTAGTCCTAATACATCTAAGGTTGGAGAAGGAACATCTTATGGAGATGTCAACTTAGATGAGGTGATTGAAGTTTGAAAGTTTTATCTTGCAACAATCACCATAGAAGAAATGAGCATATTGTAGGAAGCTCTAGTAAGAAAGAAGCACCGAGAGTTACTTAGACGGGAGTGCAAGCAAAGACAAGTTCTATATGACATCAAAGAAATATTTATTGAGCATTTAGCTTCCTAACACCTAAAGAGTAAAAACCTATTATTGAGCAATTGGTGAATATAGTTGATAAGATTAGTGATGCAGACCTAGATACAAATACTAAACTTCTAGAATGGTTTGAGAAAAGGTTTCAAACAAAGGTTGATGAAAATATTTCTAGTGTCATTGCACTATGATAGATTGACTTAGCAACCAAGGAGAGTGTAAAGGAGGTGTTAGAGAATATATTTTCTCTATAGACAAATCTTTGTAATGTGAATTTATTCACACAAGAAGCATAGAGGGATATTGACTAGCTATAGGGAGATTTAAAGACTATAAGTAATATTCTTAAGTTGTCACCTAGTCAAAGCCAAACTCATTTTCAAAGATTGTTATCTACATAAAGTTAGCTAGTTGCATTACATGCACAAGATGCAAACATTAGTGATACTTTGATCAGTATTAAATCATGTTGACCCCATATGTGGAGGTGTTGCGCAAGGAACTAGCCTTTGCTAAAACATTGATGAAGAAAAATTATCATCTTTCTACTCATGAGGGCCTAGTAGACCTTGTTGTTGAGCTATATGTTCAAATTCAATCTCTAGAGATAGTATGCAACAATTGGGATGTGGCATTCAAGATTATAATGGAGGTCCATAAAACATTTTTAGACAATAACACTATTCATGTACCACCCATGACATAAGTGTTAAAAAAGGGGGATATTGGATAAATGGAGGATATTGAAGAAAAGGAGAGAATACACAAAGGGGGAGTAAATGTAGAAATAGAGGAAGCCAGCAATTCAAGAAAAAATTACTCAACAGGAGTATCAAATTTAGATACAACATAGAATAATCAACTCAGGGGGAGTTATGAAGTTTTGGGGTATGATTGATAACTATCAATTTTGAAAAAATTTGATATTTTAAAATTTTGTATGCAAGTTGAGTAAAGAATGTAGATTATCTAAGTTATGCTCATAAGTTAAGATCATATATGTATGACAAAGTGCATTTGCAACTCATGTCAAAGGGGGAGATTGTTGATATCATTTTGGTTTTAACATATCAGTGACAATACACTTAAGTCATTACTTAATAGTACTTAACGCATGCTGAGTAAGTAGTGTATGTCGAGCATAAGTTGTCAGATAATGCATGTCAAGCAAAATATATAGTATGTGCCAAGTAGACAGTTAGTGTCAAGTCACTCTAGTGATGAGAAAGCTAATATATGTTGAGTGATTTAGATGTCAAGTGAACAGTGGATGCTGAGTCATTCAAAGGCTATGTTACAACATTGAAGATATAGTGGATGTCGAGCATCAAAGGCTTCAAGTGCCCAGCAAAAAAATTTGAATGTAGTTGTTTTTAATGGCACAAACTCCTATGTAAACCATTTTTGGGTTGACTTAAGGACTATTTTACAATTCTAGAAGATAAGAACAAATCTACATTGAGAATCCCTATCTCTATACAGTACATGCAACCAATTAGATAAAGGGATGAATAAAGTAGCAAAATGGGTGAATTATAGTCATTGATTCCTACCTAACTTTAGGTCACCTAAGTCTTCTTAAGGAGGGAAAACCCTAAAGAGTATATGTGTAAAGATAGAAGTTTGCATGTGCAGACAAAGCATTCATGGTGAGTAAGGAGTTGTGAGAAATATATGAATTGCAGAATCTGTTAGAGAGAATTGAGGAAAGCAGAGAGAGGATAGAAGTGATACATCTGATTAGGAGGATCAAGTATACATTTAGAAAGAGGTGATTTGATATGTAGCAAAGAGGTGCTAACTGAAGGATCAAGGCTGAAACATTCTAACAGATGAATCAAAAAAAATCTCTTAACCGAGTAGTCCTAGAAGAATTTTGTAAATCCTTTAACAGGGTGCTTACTTTATTTTAGTTGAAGTCCTTTAACCAGGCACACTTCTGACAAGTGTTGAAATCCTTTAACAGTGTAAGACCTAAAATATTTGTAAGCCTTTAACAAAGAAGAACTTTCATGGGGTAGATCATAGTTATGATCAAACTATTGTAACCTTCATTAGATACACTTAAAACTATAGTAGTGAAGATTTGTGGGTGTCATCCCCGCCCCAGTTTTACCTTCTCATTAGAGGGTTTCTACATAACCAAATATCTAATGTCATATGTGTTATTTGTTTCATCCTATGGATGAATATGCTTAGTTTGGTATTTCAGTTTACATGCAAATTATGAGATGGATGTGTGGTGAATGTTTAATGGTTAAAGTTTTGAAGTACTAATTCACCCCCTCCCCCCCTCTCAAAATTTATTTTCCTATTTTTATTTCCAACAGGTACAACCAATACTCTTATAGAACTATAGGAGGCAATTAAGTCATGTCACAAACCTCGCAAGGGATTTTGACCTACTGCCAACAATATGTATGTACATATATGTATATGTATGTGTGTATAAATTTCCTAGCAAAAGAAAGAAACAATGCATCCCCAAAATCTCATGAGAGGATAAATGTACACCAATTTCTATCAAATGTCTATGAAAGAATAAAGTGTCCATGTCATACAAATATATAGGTTGTGTACTCTCAAAAATTAAAATATGCATGATAAGTGATCCCAAAATGTTGTATACCATTTCCCATTTGTCTCTCCTGTAGGGGATTCACTAGGCACATCTAAATCCATTATGTGTGCCATGTCCTATATTAGATCTATGATTAGAGAAACCTAGAGTGGATCTAGTGAAGGTGCAACTAACATGTGTGTCCTCATCACAAGGGTTACTGTTGGACATGTAATGCAAGCTAGGTGACTGGGGGGGTGAATCAGGAACCACTTAAACTTCTTTTACTTAATCCACTTTGTTAAGTTGTTTAATCTACTTGCATACAAGAAACGTAAAGCAATAAAGTAACAACACCATAGCACAATATTTTTTAACCCAAAAACCCTCCAAGTAGAGGTAAAATTGGGGTGGGGATGACCACCATAATGCTTCAATATTGCAGTAATAAAGTTGGTTTGTTAAGGCTTACAATTGATCACTTCTGGCAATCTACTTAGTTAAGATTAATAAGGATTGTTAGGTCCACCTCATGAAAGGATTTATACAATATAATTAAGTATGTACTCTATTAGGAGTTTCTACAAAGGACTGTTAGGTCCACCCTATTAAAGGATTTGGGACCAATGCACCTCTTAGGATGAATCAGTGGATTGATCTTTGAAATGCAACTTTTATTGCTGATGAAGATCCTTTGAAGTAATTTGATCACTTGATTATGATAGATGAGTCTCTTCCTTTCCTTATGTTGCTTGTAGCCTTCTAGATATTCTTCTCTTCCATATTCACTTCTATTCAACTCATGGTACAATGATACTACAATATTGGATAAACAAAATACCTCATACTTGTATCTATCCAAGTAATTCCTTCATAGGTTGACTACAACATAATTATTTTCAAAAACAATTACCAAGTTGGCTCAATGTTGTAACTTGGGTCCAATGACTTGCACGAGTGATGTTGAAGATACTTAGGCAACATTGTCGCCTTGGCTAACTCGAGTACTTGGTTGATATTGGATGCTTGGTTCATATTGATCCCTTGGTAGACACTTTTAGCTTGGTTCATACTACTTTTCCAACTTGATTATCATCTTAGAATACTCTTTTGACTCAGTGCTCACTAAGCTCGGTAGGAGGTTGACACTTCAACTCAATGGGAACTGTCAACTCGGTTAACACTACAACCCGATTGACACTTCTTACCTTCAACAAGTTTAACATTGTTGACTTGGTTCCTTTGTGAGCTCAGTTAGCACTGCAGACTAGCAACTCGATTACTACTGTATTTTGCTTATGACTAAGTGTTTTCACACTAATTGACAATATATCTTGCCATGAGATTAACAATCTCCTCCTTTGGCATTAGTGACAAAAAGACTCATCATGCGTAAGATCTAAAATCAAAATTTCTTTAGTCAAACTCCCTCTTTGAGTATGCTCTGTTCTATAGCTTGGTTTGCACTGAAGACTCTGCAACTTGGTTTGAACTAAAAACTTTGTTTTTGATTTTTCAAAAATGTTTTTGTTTTTCTGCTTTTTACATATCTTTCTTACTGTACATATTTTCTCCTTCCTATACATATCTCTCTTTACAAGTATAAAAATATGTACATTTCTTTTCCCCTTTATGTACTTTCCCCTTTATATACTTTCCCTCTTATTTTTGTTACAAATGCCAAAAGAAAATTACAAGGTTATGTCAAAATGAGAAAGAAAATCATGGTGTACCTTCAAAATTATAGACAAATTCTTATCCTAGTTATCTTGTAGCACCTTCAAAATTGATGCAGGAGCTTCCTAGGTGTAAGGGAAATCTTGCATCACCCAAAAATATTTTATTTTCAATCTTTTCTATTTTAATAAGAACTAGTAGATAGGGTGGTTACAATTAATAGGAACTTGCTATTTTTAGTAAGTTTTTCATATGAGCTCAAAATGTTCTCATTTTCTATAGGAAGGTTCATTTTTGAGTTATAAGCCTACCATAAAAATCTCATTGTTCAAGCATAAGTATCGAAGAAGTTATTGCAGATTTTCGGTGAAAAAATTGTAGAAAAATCTTCAAGCTCACCATTAGATGCCCTAGATTGCCCATATGAGGTCTAAAAAATTGTTGGAAGGGCGCTAGCATAATTCCAAGCCTATATATCAAAAGCTGGCATTTTTGAAAAGTGGTTATAATAGCCAATCGGAGCAACAATTCGTGAGTTATGGCTTTTCAAAGTTGTGCTACCCAAAATATCTAAAATAATTGTCAAAGATGTATTTGGCTGACTCTATATGTATTTTTAGGGTCTATCAGCCCTAGGTATTAAGTTTCAATGTTTAGAACCTTCCTGGGTGGCATACAACATCCTATTTAAGAAAGGCCTGAACATTGTCTAGGACAGCTCTAGGTGATAGTTCACAGCTTGTCTTGCAAGTTATTGTACTCAAGGCACCCATGTGGGTTAGCATATTGTACTTATAAATTTTGTAATTCCACATTTGTGGCACAAATAAGAAATCCATATTTTTTTCTCGTATTTTCTATTGTTTCTTTGTTTTTGTTATGAGTTTATGGTATTAAGGGGAGCACCGTGCATCAAGTGGTATCAAAGCTAGAGTTCTTGAGTGTGTGGACAGATCACCAATTGTGAGGCAGTTTGTACCAGGACTATGGTTTGGGCTAAGTGTGTAGATAGACTGTCGATTGTAAGGTAGTTTGCACTAGAGTTTCAATGGAAGTGCGAAAATGCCTCCACTAAGAGAGCATGGTGGAAGAGTTGTAGGTGTTACACCTGAGGGTTTCCAAGCCCTCCAAAGGCAAATGCAAGCACTGGAAGAACAAATGAAAAGAGAAATAAACCTTCATGTAAGAGATGAAAGTGAGGATGAGGATGAAGTAGAAGAAAATGTTGAAGTAGAGGCAGTTCTAAATCTAGAGGAAGAGAGGCTTTTTAGGGCTATCTCCAAGATTGGAAAAAGACCTAAGTTTGAGGTTCCCACATTTTCAAAAAATCTTAATCTAGAGGAGTTTATCGATTGGATCAATGAACTAGAGGAGTACTTTGAGTATGAAGATATTGATGATCCTGATAAGGTCAAGTTTGCAAAGGAAAAACTAAAGGGACATGCGAAGATCTAGTGGCATGAGGTTCAGTTGGAGCAAAATAGAAAGGGAAAGAACAAAATCACCAAATGGGATTGGATGAAAGATAAACTGAAGTGACAATTCATTCCCATGGATTATGAGCTTGATCTGTTGAAGAAGATGTAAGGGTTGAAGCAATCAAAAAAATTTGTTCAAGAGTATACTGAAGAGTTCTACCAAGTTTTCATTAGAACCAACCATGCAAAAGTTGATAAGGAGAAAGTCACCCGTTATCTTAATAGATTAAGGCCCAAAATTCAAGATGAGATGAGTCTAGTTTGAATGAGTAGTATTGAAGAGGCATACTAGTTTTTCCTAAGAGTTGAGGAGAAACTGAGCAAGAAATTTGACAATAAGAATAGTGGAAGAGGTCAGGGTGGAAGATCTGGTGGATGATCTTATGGTGGTCGTAATGATGATCAAAAGAACAAGGATGAGGCTGGAAGTAGTAGTCAAAACTAGAGGGGAAACAATTTCAATCATTTCCATGATCAGAACAATAGAGATCTAAAAGGAAGAGGCAAAGGACAAGGATCTAGAAGAAGATGCTTTCGTGGAAAATGTTTTCATTGTGGAGAAGAAGGGCATAAAGCATTTGAATGTACCGACTACCAAGGAAGGATAGATCAAAGAATAGAAGGCCAAGCCAGAGTTGTACATGTTGATGAAGATGCCAGATCCTCACATTCTAAAGATGTTGAAAGAGAAGAAGTCCTAGTTAACCAAAGAGTCCTACTAAGTGGTGAGAATGAACCTAAGAAAAGGAGCTTGTTTTACACAAGGTGCAGATGTAAAGATAAGTGTTGTGATGTGATCATTGATGGTGGAAGTACTACCAATCTAGTGTCAAAAATGACGGTCACCAAGTTGAAGCTAAAGAGGTAGAAACACCTGCATCCATACCGTATTGCTTGGGTGCAAGATGACCACAAGGTCATGGTCAATGAGTAGTGCTTAGTGAAGTTCAAGATTGGAAGCTACTAAGATGAGGTACTATGTGATATCATACCTATAGACATATGTCATATGTTGTTGGGTAGGCCATGGCAGTTTGACAGGCATGTTGTACATGATGGGTGAACAAATACCTACACTATAACTAAGGATGGAGTGAAACATAAGTTGAAGCCATTGAAATATAAAGAAGAAAAGGTAGGTAGTGATGCCAGAATATATTTTTTTGATAGAAAAGAGTTTCTTAATGGTATGAAGCATGAGCATATGTGTTTTGCTATAATTCCTAAATATATTAAAGAAGAAGTAGAAGAGGTACCTACAGAAGTTGCAGATATGTTGGGAGATTTTTTTGATATTGTATTAGATAATGTACCTGATGGAGTGCCTCCAATGAGGAAGATCAGTCACCAGATGGATTTGGTTCCAGGAGCCAGTTTGCCAAACAATGCAGTGCATAGAATGACACTTGCAAAAAGTGAAGAGTTGAACAGGCAAGTTCATGAGTTGTTGTAGAAAGGGTTGATTCAAGAGAGTTTGAGCCCATGTGTTGTACTAGTAGTATTAGAACCAAAGAAGAATGGAGAATGGAGGGTGTGCATAGATTCTCATGCTATCAACAAGATCACAATAAAGGATATATATTCATTGCTAAGGATAGATGATATTATGGATTGTTTGAGTGGACCTAAGTATTTCACAAAGATAGATCTAAAGAGTGGGTACCATTAGATTCATATTAGAGAAGGTGATGAGTGGAAGACTGCTTTCAAGACAAGGGAAGGACTATATGAGGGGTTAGTCATGCCTTTTGGGCTAACCAATGCACCAAGCACTTTCATGAGGCTCATGAATGAGGTATTGAAGGAGTTTCTAGGTAAGTTTGTCATTGTTTACTTAGATGATATATTGATCTTTAGTAAGGCATTCGAGCAGAATTTGCTTCATGTTTGCAAGGTGTTTGATAAGTTGAGAGAAGAAAATTTGTTGATAAACCTGAAAAAGTGCAATTTTGCAAAGAAAGAGTTGGTGTACCTGAGATTTGTAGTCTTTGGAGAAGGTCTGAAAATGGACCCAAAGAAACTGAAAGCTATCCTTGAATGACCTACTCCAAGGAGTACAACAGAGGTAAGATCTTTTCATGGACTTGCTAAATTTACAAAAAGTTCATAAGAAGTTTTAGCAGTATTTGTGGACCCTTGACTGAAACAATGAGAGGGCATAGAAAAGAGTTTAAGTGGACTATAGGGGTAGATAAGAGTTTTAATCTGTTGAAACATAAAGTTACTAAGCAACCTGTTTTAGCACTTCCTGATTTAAACAAGGTGTTTCAAGTAGACTATGATGCTAGTAGTACTACAAAAGGGGTTGTTTTGAGCCAGGAAAGTAGACCTGTTGCTTATTTTAGTAAGAAGTTGAATGATAAAAAGAAAAAAAAATTTATGATCAGGAATTTTATGCTATAGTTCAAGCATTGAAGAAGTGGAGACACTATCTTCTTCCTAAGGAGTTTTTTTTTTATATTGATCATCAAGTTTTGTAATATTTCAATAGTCAAGGAAAATTAAAACAAAAACATTTTAAGTGGGTTGAGTTTTTGTAGATTTATACATTTGTTTTGAAACAGAGGAATGGGAAGTCTAACAAAGTTGCAGATGTTCTTAGTAGAAGACAACTTTTGCTAACAGAAATGCAGATAGAGGTGGTTGGGTTCAAGGAACTCAATATATTGTATCCAAATGATTCTGATTTTGGTGAAGTGTGGAAAGCTTGTACAAAACCTATTACACTTGATAGGACAAAGTGGTTAGATTTCATGATCTAGGATAATATGTTGTTCAAAGGAAGTTAGTTGTGCATTTCTAGAAGTTCAATGAGAGAATCTCATCAAGGAGAAGCATAGTGGAGGATTGTTTGGACATTTTGGTAGAGATAAAACTATAGCCTTAGTTGCTGAAAATTATTACTGACCATAGTTATAGCAAGATGTGATGAAGTTTGTACAAAGTTGTCGAGTGTGTCAAATGGCAAAAGCAGTTAAGTAGAATACAGGGTTGTATCAGCCATTACCTATACCAGAGCAACCATGGGAGGATATTAGCATGGATTTTGTTCTTGGATTACTGAGGACACAATGTGGGCATGATTCTATTTTTGTGGTGGTTGACAATTTTTCAAAGATGGCACATTTTATTCCTTGCAAGAAGACTAGTGATGATGTTCATGTAGCAGAGTTATTTTTCAAAGAAATGGTGAGATTACATGGTTTACCAAAGAGTATAGTTTTAGATCAAGATACCAAATTTGTTGCATATTTTTGGCGTACATTTTGGAAGAATTTGAAGATAGATTTTAAGTTCAATTCATCATATCATCCACTTACTGATGGATAGATAGAAGTTGTGAATCGTAGTTTGGGAAACTTGTTGAGATGCTTGATTGGAGATAAACCAAAAGGATGGGATATGATTTTACCATGAGTGGAATTTTCATATAATAATTCAGTCAATAGGAGTACTAGTAAATCACCATTCTAGATTGTATATGGGA
This sequence comes from Cupressus sempervirens, assembly GCA_028749045.1. NCBI lineage: Eukaryota > Viridiplantae > Streptophyta > Pinopsida > Cupressales > Cupressaceae > Cupressus > Cupressus sempervirens. The sequence continues at coordinate 723,276,164 of CM053786.1, read as the reverse complement.
ATAGTCCTAGAAATATTTTTGAATTGAGGATGTTGGATAAGGGAGAGATAAGTAGTGCTAAAGCAAAAGATTCTACTCAATATTTGAAGAACATCCATGAGGAGGTGACAAAGCACATCATAAAGATGAATACGTAGTATAAGGCTAAGTTAGATGTAAAAAGGAGATATAAGGAATTTCATATTGGAGATGAAGTCCTGGTTCATTTGAGAAAGGAGCATTTTCCAGTAGGTACATATAATAAGCTGAAGATGAAGAAGTTTGGACTGTGCAAGATAGTGAAAAAGCATGATTCTGGAAATGCGTATGAAGTGGAGTTGCCTATTGAATTGAATATTTCACCAGTATTTAATACTTTAGATTTGGCAAAGTATTATGAAGGAGGTGATGGAGATGAAGTTGCAAAAGCATAGTGGAGTATTCCAATAGCTAGTTTGGCTACATAGGAGATTAAGGAGATACTAGACAGTCATATTGGCAAAAGTACCAAAAACAAAATTTATGAGGAATATCTGGTCAAATGGAAAGGGAGACATGTTGAGGATTCATCATGGCTAGCAAAGAAGGAGGTTAATTGTCTTAATTTTCCTCTAAACACCTGAGATGTGACAAGGTCACTTCTCAAATTACCCCAAGTGTCTGATACAGGAGCATCCTAGGTGTAAGGGCAATCTTGCATCACCCAAAAATATTTTATTTTTAGTCTTTTCTATTTTAATAAGAACTAGTAGACAGGGTGGTTTCTATTTATGTAAACTTGCTATTTTTAGTAAGTTTTGCATATGAGCTCGGAATGTTCTCATTTTCTATAGGAAGGTTCATTTTAGAGTTATAAGCCTACCATAAAAATCTCATTGCTCAAGCATAAGTATTAGAGAAGTTATTGCAGATTTTTGGTGGAAAAATTTGCAAAAAAATCTTCAAGTTCACCATTGGAGGCCTTAGAGTGCCCAGATGAGATCCAAAAACTTGACGAAAGGGTAGTTGCACAGTTTTGAGCTTGTAGATTAGAATCTGGTGTTTCTGAAAAGTGGTTATAACAGCTAATTGGAGGAACAGTTCATGATTTATGGCCTTTCAAAGTTGGGCTACCTGAAATATCTAAAATAATTGTCAAAGATGTATTTGGCTGACTCTATATGTATTGTTAGGGTCTGACGGCCCTAGGTATTAAGCTTCAATGTCTAGAACCTTCCTAGATGGCATAAAATTACCTATTTAAGAAAGGCTTGAACATTGTCTAGGATAGCTCTGGGTGATAGTTCACAACTTGTCTTACAAATTATTATACTGAAGGTGCCCATGTGGGTTACCATATTGTACTTATGAATTCTATAATTCTATATGTGTGGCACAAATAAGAAGTCCATTTTTTTCTTGCATTTTTTGTTGTTTCTTTGTTTCTATTATGAGTTTATGGTATTAAGAAGAGCACCCTGCATCAAAAATGTGTAGATCAATCTAAAGCTATGTTAATAACTCATAAATATGATCTGCAACTAATAGATTTTTATCCTTGACTAGTTTCCTTGCATGATCTATTCTCTTATGCATAGTGTCCATGTGGGGAAGTATCATACTTTGTATATCAACCAATGTTGCCCTTATTCTAGCTTCTTCCCTTAGTAGTTCTGCCTAAAGATCTGTCAAGAATCTAGCTTTTACAAAATGATTGGAACTAGAGCTTCGGTGGAGTAGCAACTAATTTGCACTATACTTCAATTCCATGTCAATCTTGGCTAGTTTCTATTTCATTTCTCTGGTAAAGTTAGTGGAATCACTCAACTTTACAAATAAAGATATAACATTATTTACAACAATTTTTAGAGCATAAATTAAAGTAGACAGTTCTACTTGATCAATTTCTATTTTCTGTGCTATATTCTCTAGCACTTTATTCTCAAACTTCCTTTTAGCTTTCTCAAGGAGTTTGTCCTACCCATCAGTGTCCTCATTGAACTTATGAACAATATCAATCAATTGATCAATGATAGGGGTTTTTCATTTACCTCTATAGATAGAGCATCCACAAATATTTCTTTGATGTCTTCTAGAACTTTTCTTCTATCTCTTTCAGCCCTTAGCATTCATTGCTTAGCCCTTTTCTTCCACAATTCTCCCAAAATATCCATTTTCTCAGCAGATAGATTGGATTGGTTCTAGTTTGGGATCACAATCTCTTCATCTAAATCTATGTCATCATCTATCTTTTCTTTTCTTTTCCTTTTCTCTTAACAGATAATGAAGGTATGATCTCTTTGCCTTTGTCAACCGAGTCCTTCTATTGAAACTCGGTTGAGACTATGGGAGTTTGTTGCTCAATTACCTCTGGGAGAGAGATCAATGAAGGTGTAATAGTCTTTACTTCATAACTTGGTTGAATTGGGTTTAACTCAATGGATTTATGCTCAAATTTTTCCTTAGGTGGAGTGGTAGGAAGAGATGTCATACCCTCTACAACAATCTTCTCAAGATCAAAATCTTCAATTGTCTAAACCTCTAGTAGGTCTCCCTCTTCCTTGATAATAAAAATTTTCATCCACATATTTTTCATGGACTACACAAAATATTCTATCTTATTGGAAAAAAATTGAAAAGCTTTAAATCTAGGAGTATGTCTTCTTGCCTGATTAGTCATTGTCTCCTTGATTTCTTTGTCTGAGAGATTTGGCATTATTTTTTCCAAAGTCTGCTCTCTAATGTTTTTTTCTATTTTTACTAAATTAACCCAGTGGTGAGAGACAACCTATTGTAGGGCTTCAGGATCTTTCCCTATAAGTTTAGAAGGTTCATATTTCCACTTTGTCATCTTCTCAATCATTCCATCTTCAATCTTCTTCTGCTCATCCTTGCTTCTTGTTTCATATTTTAGATATTTAAAATTTGTCATCCCACTGCCTTCAGTATTTATTCAAAGGTAGGTGGTGACTTCTTGAGTGAGATGATAGGATTATTGTCTTCATCATCATCAAGCTTTAATTTCTTTCTTTGCCTCCTTGGCTTGGTGCCAGTAAACACAAGAGTAGACCTTATTGTTCTCTTTGGTAGAGGTTTTGATGGGGTGTTCACCTTCTTCCTAGGAGTTTCCTCTACCTCTTCTTCTTCTTCATCTTCACTTGCATCTTCTTCTCCATCTTCCTCTTATATATCATCACCCTTTCCTTCAATGAGTTCAAGAGGTGAATATGATTTTGCAAGTTTCTTTCCTATGTTTTCCAGCCTCTTCTTTCATCTCTTCAAAATTTGAGGAATTTGAATCTCAAATGAGATTCTTGTCTTAGCTTCCTCATATGTTCCAAAATATATAGCCTTGGGGTCCATAGGCTCATTTATGAGAGCCTCAATAATGTCTCTTGTATCATCAATATTTACCTCATATGTCAGAGGTTTTCCCCATGCAATCCTAGGTTTGACTTCTTGTATATGAACTTTGTCATAGTCAACTAGGAAGCATATATCCTACTCATAATCATCTACCAACTACTTAGGGATCCTAAGCCTACTCTGCATCCTTTCCTTGAAGTTATCAAAGTATGCATCCATGATGCTTTCAAAGTTCTCACCCATCTCATTTATGATCTGATACAATGTTGGGGTGTCCTTCCTCCAAACAACATACATAAAAGAATAAAAAGACTAAGAGTGTATTAAACTTACATGAGTTATTCTTATAGGCCCAAACGCTCTCCATGTTATTGCTTAGCTAGATGCATTGAAGCTCAATGAGGTCAAAGGATAGGATCTTCTTCATGACCTTGTATGCTAGGTCTACTGCTGCACATGGCACATTGTTTGGACAACTTGAATTATAGATTTTGTGTGCTATGACATGGATGCCAAACTTGATTCCATCTCAGTCACATTGTTCAATTCCATACCTCTACCATCCCATTCAGCTAGGGTTAGCATTGTCAATTCTACCCATCCTAGGGTTTTGGTAGCCTTTGAATTCTCCAACATAGGATACCATGTTATCTTATGAATCATCTTCTTCATGATGGGATAGGTTTGCTCCAACCAAAATGTCATGTCATGTCATGGAATCAACTTAGTATAAGCCTGATCCATTTGAATTGAAATTTCTTGACTTGTGGATGATGTGGGTCAAACCCTTGACCTCCATATTCTTGTGTTCTAGCTTAAACACATCATTTTTGCATAGTGCACCATATATCTTATCCAACTCAAAATTCCCTAATTCTTGAATAGAATAGTGATAAAATAATCTGACATCATGAATGAGAAGCACCTTGGAAGGAATTAAGGGTTGTGCTCCTTATGGATCCTTCTATTGAGATAATGGGTGTTACACACATTGCATAATATCATTATATTGTAGTATTTTATTTTATTATGTAATGTTGTACCTAGATGGACTTGCAACATGTAATGTTACACACATTGTGATAATATTTGATGTAATTATTTAATATTGAAGAAAACAATTAAATTTCCAATATTAAATGTCGGGTCAAAGGGTTAGGTAGCACATGGTTTATGTAATATCACTTGGTGGTTTTTTGGGACTTGATACTATATAAGCAGCCACACGGGTAGTTGTTGTGTGAGAAGAGAAGACAAAAGGGAAAAAGGAAAGAATCGAGCGAGACAAGGCTTGACAGGTTAGCCAAGGGGGCATTTGTGAAGGTTGGAAGCATTGCATGGGATGTGTGGATTCATGCTTGTTCACATGGATTGCTTGGTTGTGGCTATGGCTTTGAAGGCTTCCATGGTTGTATTGTAATGGTGTTTTTGTTGAATAATACATGGTGATGGATGCTTTTGAAGGCTAGGTTTTTCCCTCAATGGTGGTTTCTTAGGGTATATCTTGTGTCACATTTTTTGTGGGTATGTTGTCTATTCTCTAGTATGTGGATTTTAATTGCATGTTTATTTCAGATCTATTATGGGTTATGTGGAAATGGTTATATTCTTTGTTACAAGTTTCCTTATACCTTCTCCTTGGTAATTGTTGGATATAGCTTGAATTTTGGAGGAATACAGTCTGAACTCTTTACCAACATTTATGAACCCTTTTTGACCTTTGTATTGGAAGATGTTGCCCTATTGCTTGGTTGATACTTTTCCTAAGACTTTCGTTCAACAAATTTTCCCTAAATTTCCTTGGGGGCTCAAGGAATATTTTGCTCTTAGAAAACTCTGAATTTGTGGTCAAAAATGAAACTTTGATTTCTTTGTTTTATCAATTTTTCCAATTTTAGGGCTTCATTAATGCTTTATTCTTGGGTAGGTGAAAGATGCTTAATTTGATCTTTAACCCTTGAATGCTTGGCTATCATTAATTAACCATGCATGGTTGATTCATTGACTTGGTTGAGTCTATCTATGCTTGGTTAGGTCTAATAGCTTGGTTAGGCCTAAGGAGTGACACGGTTAGAACTAACAATTCAGTCAAGTCTATGACCTCCTTCTATTTAAGTGCATATAATATGTTGATCTAAAATTTCATTCTTAGATGACTAGAACTAATGTGGAATGTGAATTTGATCACAACTCCAGTGGTCTCCTTGCTTATTCAAGCAAAGATAATTGAATCACCCAATCCACAACCTTGGGTATCAATAACCTCACTATTTTGACTTGAACTCTAGAGATTTCTTTACCCAGTGCTGCATCATTTGAGTCCTAATTTTTTCAACCTTTGATTTATTTTCATCTTCAACTTTACCTCTATTCATGTAGTTATTTTCTAGATGAACAATTTATTTGCATACATAACATCTTTTGGTAGGATTTCTCTTTTTGAAGTGAGCCTTCATGCAATTAACTCCTATGTGTCCAAACTCTTTACATAGATAACATCTATAACAAGTGTTGTAGTCCCAACCAAATATTTCTTTAGAAATTTGTTCAGTAGGATTCCAATTCTTGGTTCTACACTCTAAAGATTTATGACCTTGTTTGTTGCATGTAAAACACTTTCCTTCAAACTTGGCTTTCTTTGTGCATTCAATTGCTCTATGTCCAGGTTTGTTACAATTATTACATTTGCCATTAAATTTTGACTTTCCATTGCCCCAACATTTTTTTATGTATGCCCTACCTTTTCACAATGATTGCATTCTATTATTTTGAACTCCTTGCTGTGATGATTCTCCTTGTTCAATGTAGCCTAATCCTGCTTTTCCTTTGTGTCTATTATGAGATAGTTTAGCTAACTGATCCATACTTTCTTGTGATCTCATAATTCTATCATTAGTTTCTCTTTCCAATCTAAGATTATTCATGAGTCTTTCATTGCCTATCCTTATATTGACGACTTCTTGATTTTCATTATTCAACTAATTTTCCATATTCACCTGATGTAGTGAAAGTTGGTGGATTTCATTGTTTTTTTCTTCTAACTTGTTGTTGAGTAGTCTTATGTATTCTTCTATCATATTTTTGTCATATTATTTTGTTCCATGAGTTCACATATCCTAACTGAATGAATCTCTTATTTTTTTTCAATTTTTTGACTTCTTATAGAATAAGGTTTCTTCCAAGTAGATCTTCCATAGCTGCATCTGCTTCATCTGAACTTCTTTCTCTGCAAATGTCTTCAATATAGATTGTAATTCATCTTTTCTACAATTTTTTTCTTCTTTTCAAGGATTGAGAGAGTTGATCCTTCATTTTCTTGATTTATTCCATAGCCACATGTAGATCCAACTTTTCATTTTCAATGGTTTTCTCTGGCTTGTATACTTCCATTGTCTTTGATCTTTGCTCTTAAGATGGTAAACTTCTGACAAGAGAACCTTGATTTGATACCAATTGTTGGAAATGTAATACAAGCTAGGTGATTGAGAGGAGGGGTGAATCAGGAACCACTTAAACTTATTTTACTTAATCCACTTTGTTAAGTTGTCTAATCTACTTGCATGCAAGAAACATAAAGCACTAAAGTAACAACACCATAACACAATATTTGGTAACCCATGAACCCTCCAAGTAGAAGGTATAATTGGGGTGGGGATGACACCCACAATGCTTCACTACTATAGTAATAAAGTTGGCCTATTAAGGATCATAATTAATCACTTGTGGTGATCTACTCAGCTAAGAGTAATAAGGACTATTAGTCCCACCTTGTGAAATAATTTATACAGTACAATTAAGTATATACTCTATTAGGAGTTTCTACAAAGGACTGTTAGGTTCACCCTATTAAAGGATTTGGGACTAATGTACTTGTTAGGATGAATCATTGGATTGATCTCTAAAATGCAACTTTGATTATTGATAAAGATCATGTTGGTCATGTTTTTACCTCATGTTTTAAGAGTATATTTCACTAAGAATGTCATTGGTTATTATAAGAAAATTAGGGTTTGTTTCCTTTTCAAATGATTAGCCCTAACAAAACCCCTAATTAAACCAATTTCATGCCCTAAGAAATTCCTTTAGGTCATACATTTTACCTTTTAAAAATGAGCGAGAAAAGTCATTTTTGAAAATATATATTTTTTGGGAACCTTTTAAAGAATTTTCATTTTGGCTTCATAATTCCCCGAAATGTTTCTTACTGTCAGATCTTTCTAAGATCTACGATAGTTGTCTTGTCATTATAGAAACTTGCATTCTATTTATCTCATGTGACATAGTGACCAAGTATGTATTACACACAGTTGATATTTGATATGGTTTCAATGAACTTTTCCCACACCGTCAGATCTTCCTAGATCAATGGTGGTCGGTATGTCACCACCAGGAGTTGCAAGATTTTTATCGGTCATGACATGGCAACCTCTTACAAAAAGGAGAAACATGGTAGGGCCAAAAGTAAATATGGCACTACAAATTCTATCTGTCATTAATGAGCCTTCTCAATATTTTGTAATGTTAGATGTGTCAGATGCAATAAAGAGTGTACTGTGGAAAGAACGTGTGTTATTTCACGATGATAAATTTCTTTGAAGTACATGGTGGTCGCTATGTCACCACCAAAAATTGTGAGAACTTTGTTGATAGTGATATGGCAACCTCTCATGAAAAGAAAACATAGTAAGACCTATTTTCAAAAAGTAGTGCCAAAAGGGTTAACTGTAATAAATGTCACAGCCACATGGATTCGCACTCAAAAGAGAATTCATATTGATTGACACCGTCAAATCTTCTTAGATTGACAGTGGGTGCCATGTCACTATAGGGACTTGCTCGATCTTTAGTGCATGCAACATGGAAACCAAAGGAAAATAAGAAGGACCCACCACATTTGCATTAAATCACTTGTAAAATGTACATCGTCAGATCAAAGGTGCATCAACGATGGTCGCTATGTTGCATGCAGAAGTTGCTTGATATTTATGCATAGCAACATAGAAAGAATGTAACATGTGTCCATGAGCATCAATGGGTCTAGAATGAGTTGCCAGCAGTGCAAGGAAAAGCTTATATGGGGAAACTTGATTGGGTTGACTGCCAACTTGGCAAATTGAAAGTGATTCATTCATGATTTCATTCCTAGATTGTCAAATTTTTTAGAATCAATGGTGTGTTTTAAAAATTAGAAGGTGATGCCACCCTATTTCTCCTTACAATTTATTTATGAAAATTGAAAGCTCCCCGTGTGAACTAGAACCAGAGATATATCACAAAGATTTTGCCATTTCTTCTCTATGCAAACGAATTTCAAAATTTCAAAGAGTTAAGAGTCATTGAAGAATTGTTCCTTGTGTGATTAAAGTGTGAAAGAACCTTCAGTATCCATAGCATGTTGCAGAATTATAGCGAAAGAGTAACAGAAGGCCAAGTAAGTATCTGAATCCATTAGCCAGTAAAGAATTATGGTATTCTATGTCATTAGTAAACATGCCTTCAAAGAAAGATTTCTTAGGAAAGATAGCTTATACGAGTAGAAATATACATGATGACTTTCTTGAACTATTGCCTAAGTCTACGATTAAGTTGACCCAAGTTAAAAAGTTAGTTCCTGTGAACCCTAGGCTTAAAATTGCAGATGGCTTGTATGACAAAGGGAATTGGGTTAGGGATGCTACCACCTCCAAAATAGGGCTTTATCTTTTTAAGAAGTGGTTTTCAGAGAGAAAATTATTTGCTCCCCATGAGAATATTTGGAATTTTGATTTGGGAAAACTAATGGTCCTTGGTGTTTTCATGGATGTTGACCTACTCACAGCCATTGCTAAGAATTATGACCCAACAGTTAGAGTAGTAAGAAGATTAGATGGGGAGTGCCTGATAAGCATAAATGTTGAAGAAATTTGAGAGGTTTTTGGTTTGGAGCCACTCTTAGATTACCATGAGACCATTGATTTACCAGGACTAGAAAAGGAATACTTATCTAAGAGGGATAAGGTTAGGCAAGGTGCACTAAGGGCGCACTTGGGCTCAATTGGAAATTTACTAGTAGTCAAAGCATTTATTAAAGAGCCCTTTGAAAATGAATTTTTCACTTCTAGGGCCATAGAAACATATATGACTCTATGTAGGGTTTTTGGCAAGGATGAGCAAAATTTTATGCCAATAAATTTTATGTATATGATAACTCAAATTTCTTCTTTTGGTGTGGATATTATTCTTCTTTTGGTGTGGATATTATTTTTGATTTTGCATCTTATATAGCAGAAGAGATCCACATAGGATTGGTTGCAATTGCAAAAGGTAAGGTGGAAAAGAATTTTGGCCATTATTCACTATTAATGCACATGTTCTTGTTCAAAGGGGTAACATGTTTTGAAAAGGAGATGGTCTTGAACTAAGAGTATGAAGGAAAGGCTCTACTAGTCCAATTGTGGAGTGTAGACATGACCTAGGATGTAGAGGAGGCCAGTTTTGTTAGGTTTGATGGGTATTTTGCATCTAGGTTAAGTTGCCCCATATTAAGGGACAATCCCAGAATCCCTAAGGCATTGATGGACTTTATCAGGCCTATGGATAATCCTTCTGATTTGAAAGTGTCCCACAATTGGGTTGATATCATACCTTACCTATTTCTACAATTTTTAGGGTGTATGGTTTTTAAGTGACTCCTCATGTATTGCCCTACCAAGTACCTCTAAAGGTAGGGATAGTTGAAATGCTATGGTAGATAGGTGGGTTGGAAGAAACTCAGTTGGTTGGTAGATCTAGAGGTTCACTTTTCCCCACTTGTAGTGTGGCTCATCATTTTGTTATCACTAAGGGTGGTTGGGTATTTTTGCATAAATTTTTGGATTAGTACAAGATGGTTGTGTCTCGTCCTCATTTTTGTGACACTGAGGGATTTTTTGATGTGTTCAAAAAAAGGGCTAAAGTTGGTGCAAGAGACCACCAATTCTATTTCCCTAAAGATATTATAAGCAATGAATTCTCTTTACAAGAGCAAGAGATCAAGAAGTAAAAGTGGAGAGTTTACTCTAGAGTTTTGGAATTCATTCATTATTTTGGTAATAAATATAAGCCTTTAAAGGATGCCAAAACAAAGGCAGATAGTTGAATAAACTAATGACCACTTTTCATGAAATTATGGAGGTCATGAATGAAAATAAGCTATTCTTTATTAATTCTTTTCCTAAGATGGCCAAAGAAGTTATGAGGAGGTTATCATTTACTCCTACAGTGGGATCAGGGAAATTAATTGTTCAATAGAGACCTAGATACAGGGTGATTCAGAATAAGAAGGCCAGTGTAGATAAAGGAAAACATATAATGGGATCAACCAATGTTGTTCTTGAGGAAAGACCAGATGAGCCCGCTCCCAAGAGGCAAAGAGTTGAAAAGGAACAAGCACCTCAAATTGAGGAATATTCAGCCACATAATCCCCATTACAAAAAGGAGATGAACAACTCACTAGGGGGAAAGTGGAACAATTGAGATCCCAAGGGGGAGTTTTCATTACTCAAGCAAAGTTAGAAGAGGGAAATCCTCAAGAACCTCCAATGCCAAGCCTTGAGTTAATAGTGGTAGACTACAAAGAAAAGGAGTTGGATCCTAAAATGGAATATTCCAACCATCAATTTATCTCTAATGATAGTTTTGTTAAATCTAGAGCCTTTTACCAATTTTCTTGGAGGACAAACATTGGAATGTTTGAAGAAATATGCAATAAATTGAAAATAGAACATCCAAAAATGGAAGAAGCATATGTACAAAATCAAATAAAGGAAGAGATGATACAAGAACTCAAGAGCTTGACCCTTGAAGAAGTGAGACAAATGATAAAAGCATATGGGATTTTGTTGCCACCCAATTGGGATATTGCAGATGTCATGGTGTTGCAAATAAATTGATTACAAAGGAAAAGGGGAAGAAAGAAATAAAAGGTGCTAAATTTAGTGAGAATCATGCTACATTGGTTATTTGGTCAATGAGAAAAAGATCTAGGACTGGCTCTTCCCAACTTGATGATACTGGCTTGACAGGCAGCCTAATTATGAAAAGAGTTGAAGAAACTACCACTGAGGAGGAAGTAGAGCTAGGTGTTGGATCAGCCAACCTCACTTTATCCATAGCTCAAAGAGATAAGAGAGAAAAACTTGAGCTATCAGAAAAGTATGAGAAAGTCGTGGCTACATACAATAAAGAAGTTCAAGAGAGGATTGAACAAGAGAATAAATTGATTGGATAATCCACAAGGCCAAGAATTACTTATCCTCACCCACTAATGGAGCCTTTTAAATCCAGTCCTCTCATTGAGATTCTAGATACACCACAAAGGCCACAATATTATATTGCAGAAGATTTTGAAGAAGAAAAAAGCAAATTATGGGCACTGCATGTGGAACTGAATGTTCAATATGAGGATAGGTTGAGGGAAGCTATTATGTATTTAGTAGATAAAATTGATTGGCCATCCTTCTATGACCAGCTAACAAAGGTATTAAAAACATGGGAAGAGCTAAAAGCAGGTGATGATGCTCTTAAGCCAATTGTCAATAAATGGATTAGAAGAAATAAGGATGTTACTCTTTTATGTTTTTCTGTTATTTTTTTCATCTCGTGAGCATATAGAGAAAATTTATGATTTAAGCAATGATATGTCATATTTTGATGATAAAAGAGTTGCATTGTAAAGGAGAATCATAAGCTATCTTGACAAGTATAAGGGTATCAATTTTGAGTTGTTTCCACATGATATAGACAAAAGGAATAAGCTAAAAAATAAAGATGAATGGGCCCTGAAACTGAATGATTTATTGTGCCTACGAATGAATAAGGTAATAAATGAAAAAAGAAATACATGGTGGGCAGCCACAACTGAAGAAGTTGTGAAGGTTCAATTATTCTTTGATTCTTTAAGACAAGATTTTGTTGAGATTGACAAAATTAGAAAGTATGTGATGAAAAAATAGCATGATATTCTACATTTTGATTGGCCAAATGACACACTTTTTGACAAGTGGATGGGAAATTTAGTTCATGCAAAGTAGTTAGAATATGCTAAACTGATGATGAAGAGATGGAACAAGATGAAATACAAATAATTGATACATCAGAAAAAGTAGAAGAGGACAAGGAAAAGCAACCAATTGCAGTTACTAGAGTGGAGCCCCAAAATGATAACTTGGCAATAGAGCAACCAATGGTGAATGCCAATCTGTCAGTTCAAGAGGGCACTAATGGAATATCTCAAGTCTAGCTTAGCCTATAAGTACTAGAGCAAGGCACCCTACATGTCAAATCAATAATCACACACCCCGAGGGTGAACACCAATAGCAAGGCCAATCATGACATCCTTTTGATAAAAAGGTGTAACAAAAAGTGGTCCCACAAAAGAATATAATGGTGTAAAGTTTTTCTTGTTGCACAAATTTGTGTCCTTTATGAAAGTAATGATCTAAATATTTTTTCTTAAGGATATTTGTTAGTTCTCTATACCTAAAGCTTATTGCATCTCACCCTATATAAGTGAGATCCCAAGGTTAGAGAAAAGTCCAAGAATTTTGTAATTTTGTCTTGTTCAAAAGTGCAGTCAATCCATTTTTATGTGCAGTTTTCTAATTTTACTTTCAAGCTTTGTAATTTCTTGATCTTTTCATATCAATGATAGAATCAACAAGATATTCTAAGTTTCATTGAGTTTATATTAGTTATTGTATTAGTCTTTTCAAAGGATAATACAAAAGGACACTTACACTACATCTATGTTATCAATCTCTGTCTCCAATTTATGGGTTTGTTTACTTTGAGATTAGTTAAATAAGGTTTAATTGATCGAATGTAATCTAGATAGGTTGTATATTGGTTCTATTTTTTCTTTTAATTCAAGGAGTTAAGGAAGTGCTTCAATGAATCAATAGGGTCTTTGAGTTTATAAAAGGATATTTCATAAGAATGGGAATTGATGATTACAGTTGATAAAATTAATTTACAAGTCATTTGAATTAGATCCCCTACTAATAGTTGACTCTATGTAGCAATGGATAAGGCATTGGTCATATAAATTAGAGACAAACTAAAGTAAATTCTGTTACATGTATCAATTTTATACTTAAATCTAAATCAATCAAATATTGTATCAAGTGTATAAGGGTGGTCATTATTTATCCATGGGAATTTATGGGTTATTATTAGCTATTGTAGCTCATCTTTGTTTCACATATATCAGATAAATTGGACCAAATCTATTGTTTTTAGGGATTATGGGTAAGATTCAAGAAGTTAATTAAATCTGTAAGGTACTCCCACCTTGGTTTTGTAGAGCCAAAAGTGTAGGAAGCATTGTGCTTTATGTTGTTGGCCCAGAGACATAGTTTTTTATGCTAATCATGAGTATTGGCTACCTCTAGGTATAATAAATTTTGTTTTCTACAAGTAAAAGTAATCACTATTAAGACAGGAGCCAACAGATCCTTTGAAGTAAACTGATCACCTAACTGTGATAGATGAGTCTCTTCCTTTCCTTATGTTTCTTGTAGCCTTCTAGCTATTTTTCTCTTACATGTTCACTTCTATTGAACTTGTGTTACAATGATATTACAATATATTTTATATTAAAAAAATACCTCATACTTATATCTATCCAAGTAATTCCTTCATAGGTTGGCTACAACATAATTATTTCCAAAAATAATTACCAAGTCGGCTTAGTATTGTAATTCATGTCCAATGACATACTCGAGAAATGTTGAAGATACTCAGGCAACATTGTTACCTCGGCTAACTCTAGAACTTGGTTGATACTGGATGCTCAATTCATATTGATCACTCAATAAACACTTTCGACTTAGTTCGTTCTACTCTACTAACTTGATTATCATCTTGGAACACTCTTCTAACTTGGTTCTCACTAGAGCTTGGTAGGAGTGTCAACTTGTTTGACACTTTAGCTTAGTGGTAACTATCAACTCATTTGATACTGCAACATGGTTGACACTTCTTACTTTTTGCAAGGTTAACATTGTTGTCTTGATTCCTTTGTGAGATCTGTTAATACTGCAGACTAGTAACTCAGTTACTATTGTCTTTCCATTAGGACTAAGTGTTTTGACACTAATTGACAATATATCTTTCCATGAGATTAATAATTACAACCTCTCAATCACTATCTAGTAGTTTGATCCTCTAAATGGTGAAAGTGTCAATTCCAACCTCATCACATCATAATGTTGCCCTTATTTTTTGACCCTTAAGGTACTTATCCCTGAGCTCTCCCACTCAAGAATCTGAACCAAACCATTGGTTGAATATTGCTACCTAGGTGTGTGTGATGGCTAGTAGCTCTACCCTATCCTCTGAGATGTGTGAGCCCCATGGTTGTGTTGCCTTGTCTGTTGGCTACTATCTCTGATCCCCATCCCTTTGTCAGGTTTGAGAATGATTAACCACAAGAAATTCCCTTTCCTCTCCCTTGATATAGCAACATGCTAGTTGTCTCTTTAGGAGCCCACCTACTCTTTGAAATCCAACATCTCCCTCCATAACTGAGAAATCTCTTTTACGGTGACTGTCAATCTCACCCCTCCCTATGCCTATGATTGCATCATCACCAAATCCTAGATCATCCTATCTTGCTCACCCTAAAGGTGATCCCTCTCCCCTAAGAGGTTGTCCCTTTCATGTTGGCATCTATTGCACTCATTGATAACAACCATACCCTCCTAGTCTACTTGTGCCTAATCCATGTATAGAGAATCTCTCTTAGTAGAAACCTTTAGAGCTCTACCACAACCTAATCCCTCTTCATTGTCATCTTCCCTAGTTCACTATCACCCTAGCCAAGTTTTCTACCAACTCATCATTCCCACCACCTGAGATCAATCCTCAACTCTTTGATCCCCCAACAGGTCTCGGTGCTACCAGTGGCCCTTCTTGACTTTATCCCTCTTCTCCTTTGTATCCTCTACCTCCCCCTCCTCAATCCACATCCATTTGATATTCCTACCCAACCTCCTCCTCAACAAAATCTTGCAACACCCTCATCATAGGTAGCACCCTAATTGGCACCACCCTCACTACTTATCATGTTTTTTTCATAGTATGTTCTCCCTTACCTTTGGCTCATCTATCTCCCCCTTCTCTCCTTCTTCTTTTAATCTACATAGTCTTCATGATCCGTTGTACTACAAGTGGCAAGTCTTCTCTCTCAATGACCCTATAAAGCTTCTAAAATCAATTGTGGTTCTCCTATATGGTATTTGCACCAACCTAACCTCCCTCCCAGTCCTAGTGCACTAGATGTATTGCCCTCTAAGTGGCGATGAATCACTATCTATCCAATCATGGTTGAAAATTAGATCACATGTAATATATAATGCCCACCCATAGTTCTCTTTATATTATATATGTTGAACTCTTTTAGACCTATTTCATACATCTATTAGTTTCAAAGATATATGGTATGATGTTATTTCATTACTTGAAAATATCATTTATGATTACATAGTTGATTATATTTCATGTGTTGTATAATGATTATGATTTCTTACATGTTAATGTTGCTTTAATGATTCTTAGTTAGTAAATATGATTACTTTCATAATGATGTTAGATGATATGTCTTTAATGATGATTATTTTACATTCATAGTAATGCATTGTTATATCTAAGAATTTGGTGAGTTGACTCATGATTAATTATGGTACTTTCTCCATACTTGCATGTGTATGGTGTGTGTGTCTATTTTACTTTTATGTCTAACATGTCTGATGTGGTTAAGGGAGGGAGTCATAGTCACCTGCTAGTCGAGATCTACACAATGTACCACTCCCTGTCATTACCTATCTAGTTTAGTTGTGTGTGTGTGTGTGTGTGTGTGTGTGTGTGTGTGTACACACACACACATGCTCATCTGTTTATGTAGGTTATAGGTATCGAGCATTGACTTTCTTGAATCACCAAGATAAGCGTGTCCTATCACAATAACTCAATGGTATGAATGGGAAGATAATGATTAATCAAATCCTAGCCATAGCCTAAACACTTATCCTGCAAGGAGGACTCATATTTGACTCTCTACCCCTTTTTAAACCCATAAGTTTGTCTTTGTGTGTGTTGTTTGAGTTTGGATTTTGAATGGTTTTGCTTATGTGGATTTGACTTTTTTTTCTTTTTTTTTGTATATATCAATAAACGGTCGTAGCCATGATTTTCTTTATTAATTTAAAATTATAATTTACAAATAGATCCCCTATTCTGACGGGCACTGGTAGGAAAGAACGGGTAAAGAAAACCTCCAGTCTTGCATGGGACTTCAGTCCTTTATTATACATTAATAAAAGGGGCATACCCCAGTATAAGCTTCATTATAATATCCATATATTAAATCTACCTTTTCGTCGAAGCTCCAAATTGGTGAAGATGTTAACAATATCTGTCTTCAGACACCATAATCATCAAACATTAAGGGTTAATAAAACCAACATAATTATTATCTCATTTTGCAACTAGGAGGGCCCATTGTAAATAAAACATGAAAATTAAGTTTTAACAAGAAACTAATTAAATTTAGATAATATTTCCTGTTATGTTTTGAAATGTTTTACTTCTAACTTCAGTTAATTAATATAGAATTTTAATGATTAATGATTAAAGTTTAGATTTTAATAAATTCTCTAAACTAAACGAGAGTTAAGTTTATGGAGGTTTTAATCAAGGATAATTTGTAAATGCTAGGTCAGATAGTTCCAGCCGAGTCCAGAGGGGCAAGTCATAATGATCTAAAGATTGTTAAAGGACACCCAATCTTTGAAATTTATGCCTCAAAATTTATGCATGTATGAGAGACCAGGAAATAGAAGACTGAATTTAAACAAAATTAAATTGAAAGCTCAATCAACAGATCCAAAAGGATAACAAAATATTGCAATCAAATCAATCCAGATATTGAAGCCGAATTATATCTAACAGTTATTTCATTACTATAGATTAATATTTACAGTAACATAAGTGTATCCGAAAAGTTTGATATGGACTTTTTGAAAATATGCCCTACGACCAATTTAGACCAAATAACCACTAGATCTACTATCTACTAAACACCCATAACTAAATATCACATGACTCCAAAATTTGGGTCAAAGTATTATACAAAAGACCCAATATCATCTTAATATTATTCTATCATAAAAACCATAATGATTTCTGTAGCTTCATGTAGGTTGGTGGCTTTGGATCCTGGCAGAAACTCGAATGTTGATCTTCCTCTACTAGTCCTATCATAGTTTGGCAAGTAGAATTCCATAGTTTCCAAATTATTAAAGTCAACATCTGGATGGATATAGGCATCATACATCCATAGGTAATTCGTTAACCAATTTCTTTCATGATCTTTAACAATTCCCCTCCATCTTAACAGAAAGTTGATACTCGCCTCCATTCGCAGCCATTCTCTAAAAAATTGGACATTGTCTTTGACTACCAAGGAAGGGCGTCTAGGGCTCCTTCCAATTTTAGGACTGTTCACATCAAATTCCATGTAAGCTTTAGGAAGAGGGATACGAAGCCGGGCATCAATATTTGCAACAGCAATTTCCAACCCAACTAACCAACAAGGTTCGAAAATATTATGGGTAATCCTGATGATATCCCATTTTTCTACCCTGACTCTAGCCAAACATCCTACCTAGAGCCCAACGATGTTGCTATTAGTCCTCCATGAGTATTTGTAACTAAAAACCCCCTCTCCTAAGACATGACTGACTGCTACACAACTCATATCATCTATCGGCCTTAACAAACGATTCCAGCGCTCTTGTGTAATCGGCCCACAGAAGGCCATTGTGCATTTTTCAAAAGCATGAAAAAGACTTATATTAGTATCCATGACACCCAGACCAGACTGCTATCTATCAATTGAAAAGGACTAAATACAAACTAAGGTGAATGAAAAAGTAACCCCTATTCCTTAAATAAATAGGTGAGGTCAAAATTTCTGGAAACCTCATAATGGTGATGACATCTGAATGAATAAAGCATTTCCTTGCTAATTCATCATTTAGAAAGGATGTAAATACTTAAGTGAGAGATTTTGTGATCTTGGTACTCTGCCCCAAAATGTGTGGAATTACTACCTTCGCAGGTAACTTGAAGAGAAATGATTATATCCCTATCGAAAGTGGTTTAAAGTTATGATTAAATTTTAGTGTATTAAAGCCATCTGTGCCTAAGTTGGCTAATGTATCCGCCTCCTTGTTGCCTTCTCTATAAATGTGTACATATCTAATTTCTTCAAATGTTAAAAGGGCTTTGTTAATAGCTTCTAGTTTGGAGTTTAATACCCATTTTGGGGTACTTCCTTTCCTGGGAGCATTTATAATGATTTGGGAGTCTCCTGCTATGATTAGTTTTTTAATTTTAAGTTTAATGCATAGGTTAATTCCTTCTTCTACTGCTTCAAGTTTAGCAATATTATTTGATACCATGTTTAGAGACTTGGATCTTTTGACAATCCAATTACTTGATTTGTCCCTACTAATACATCCAATTCATGCTTTCCCAGGGTTTCCTCTGGAAGCCCCATCAAAATTCAGCTTTATCCACCCTGGTGGGGGAGGTTCCCATTTACATTCACATCTAGCTAAATCATTTTTTTTTTTGTAATAGAGGGGAGGATTGATTAGTAAAGGCCATCTTTTTTTTATTTTTGCATCCCATTCAGAAAAATATCCTTCTTCTCTTGGTCTCTTTCTAAGGTCACTGTTCATTACTTCCGAAATAGCTACTTCTATTTTTGTAAATAGGGCTTGTTTTGATAGACATTGATCTTGGAAAATTTGACAATTACGTTCTTTCCAAATTTCTCAGAGAATAATGGCTGGAGAGATATTCCAAAGTTTGCCATAAATTTTCATTGGGTTGTCTTTAGGCCACCCCATTAAGTGATCTATCCATGTTACTACTAATGGGGAGGACCAGTTAAATTTACTTTGAAGCCACCGCCAGCATTCTTGAGAAAATTTGCATGTATATAAGAGATCTTCTACAGTTTCTTCATCCTCTTTACAAAGAATAAATCTAGATGGCCCTTCAAATCCCATTTTCTAAATTCTATTAGATGTTAGTATCCTCTTTTGCATGGCTTCCCATAGAAACGTGCCTGCTTTAGGAAGACTGGTTGTGTCCCAACATAGGTTCAGGGGGAGGGTGCTTATTTCCCATTTCTGCGAATTTGTGATCATTTTGTATCCTTCTTTTACTTTATATGTCCCATCTTTTGAGGCTTCCCATATTAGCTTGTCCTCCCTATTCTTAGGTATAATGGTTCTATTTTTTAGTATGTTTACCAGTTTCTCCTTGTCTAATTGGTTAATATCACAATTTGATAAATGTTTCCATTTCCATCTTTTACCCATATCTGAGTCAATTTCCTCTAAATAGTCTTTCACTTTTGCTCCCCATAAAGTTTTAAGGGTAGATATTGCTTCTTGAGATATTTCTGCCCCTATCAGAGGGGGGTTACCATCCCATGAATCTTCCCAAAACAAAGCCTCGTCTCCATTCCCTATATCCCAGGTGAGATATTTGGAGATCAAACTACAATTGTGTGTAATAAAATTCCATCCTGCTAAACCCTTGGGGGGGGGGGCGGCTTTGATTTTGAATAATGATTTTTTATCTAGAGGATCAAGATATTTGTTATAAATTATTCTAGCCCATTTCCTTTCCCTTTCTTAGTAGAGTCTCCAAACTTGTTTGGCTCCTAGTGCTTCGTTCTGCCACTCTAGATTTTTTATTCCTAATCCACCAGATTCTTTTGGTTTGCATATTTTATTTCAGCTAACTAATGTTCCTTTTTGCTTGTCCTCTAATCCTTTCCAAAAGAAATTTCATAGTTTACTTTCCAATTTAGCATTGATATTTTTCGATAGATGTGAACACAAGAGTTGGTATGATGAGGTAGCTGCTAAGACTGCTTTGATCTTTGTAATCCTTCTTGCCTTAGTTAACCATCTTCCTTTCTAGGATTTTATATGGTTGTCAATTTTCTTAAGAATGTGTTCTCATCCCTTATTTGAATACATACTCTTGTCAAGGTAGATCCCTAGATATTTGAAAGGTAAACTTCCTTTTTTGAATCCTAATTTCTGACAAATTTGATTTTCCACTTCTATCTTAGAATTTAGGGAAAAAAAATCTGATTTCTCAGCATTAATAATTTGCCCTAATGCTTTGGTGTATGTTTCCAAGATGTTTTTTATTTTCTCTATCTCTTGTAAAGTGCTAGTTCCAATAAGTATAGTGTCGTCAGCAAATTGTTGATGTGTAGTATTTTTGACATCCTTTGTGACTTTCACTCCTTTGATTTTATTTTCATCTTGTGCTGCCTTGATTGCCCTTCCAAATGCTTTTGTCATTATCATAAACAGGAATGGGGATACTGGGTCTCCTTGTCTAATACCCCTAGAGATATTAAAAAATCCTTTCGGAGTTCCATTAATGAGAATCAAAATTTTAGGAGTTGATATACATTGAAAAATCATGTTAATCCATTGTTTGGAAAAGCCAAAAGCCTCTAAGGTTTTACAGAGAAATCTCCAATCTACCTTATCATATGCTTTTTGGATATCTAGTTTAAGCAACATGCAAGGTTCCTTATTTTTAATTGTTGAATGGATAGTTTCCTGTATAATTGATATGCCATCTAAAATGGATCTACCAGGGACAAATCCAGTTTGTTCTTCTGAAATGAGTTTAGGAAGGAAGCTTTTGAGATGAATAACTATGATTTTTGAAAATAATTTATATATAGTGTTGCATAACGCGATAGGTCTGAAATCCCCTAGCACTACACTTTCATTTTTTTTGGGAATGAGAGTTAAAAATGTATGGTTAATTTCTGTTAAAATTGCTCCCCCCTTACGTGTAGCTTCTAAAGGTTTCCACAACTCTTCTCCTAGAATATCTTAGCACTGTTGGAAAAAGAAGGCTTGGAAACCATCTGGACACGGAGATTTATCTGGTTTCATACTGAAAAGTGCCGATTTCACCTCTTGAAGGGTAAAGGGCTTGTTAAGAAATTTGTTATCTTCTTCTGATATTATCTTAGGGATATATCTTAACAACTCTTCTTGAGCAGCTTTATTTGATGATTCAAAATTGTTGAGAGTATCATAGAAATACTTGGTAAATATTTCAACAATTTCTTCTGGGTTTTCGGTTTGCTTCCCCTCTAGATTCCTAATTTTAGAAATGGTTTTATAGTTTCTATTATTTATAGTGCTATTATGAAAGAATTTTGTATTCCGGTCTCCTTCTAGGAGCCATTTTTCTCTGGATTTCTGCCTCCAAAATATTTCTTCTTTAGCTAAAATTTCTTCATGTTTAATGAGGTATTCTTTTTCCAATTGATATGATTCGTTATTCATACCTTTTGTTAGAATCTCTTCATTTAATTTACTAATTTTTCCTCTAATTCAAGTTTCTCTTTAAAGATGTTTTTGAAATGTAGATTATTCCATTTTTAAAAAAATTGTTTTATATTTTTAAGTTTGGAGACCAGGCAAAACATTTTAGAACCCTCAAACTGTTCCTCCTGCCACCAATCTCTAATCTGATACACAAAGGTTTTGTCCATGAACCACATCTTTTCACATTTAAAGGGGTTTCTATTAGGTTTAAACTGCTATTTGATTTCCATTTGCACTGGGAAATGGTTTGAACCAACCATAGGTAGAATTTCCGCATTAACCAAATTATTTGTACTAAGATCTCCTCTTAGAAGAAATCTATCCAGTCTTTCTGCTATATAACAATATCCTTTTCTTCTGTTATTCCAAGTATATATACCATTCTTTGTATTTATATCCATAAGAGAGTCTTTCTGGATCCAATCTTTAAAATCTTCCATTGCTTTGTTTTTTTGGTTACTACCTCCCTGTTTTTCCTCCTTACTTGATACTGCATTGAAGTCTCCTCCTATTATGACTATTTCAAGGGGTAAAGAATTGATGAAGGAGCTGATCGCATTCCAGACTGCAAGTTTCTCTTTTGTAGGTGTCGGTCCATAAACATTGATTATAACTATTTGTAAGTTAGATTTTGAACTGACTACTCTAGCTCCCATCCAATTTGTTTGTGGTAGAAATATTTCGATATTGATTGATCTGGGATTCCATATTATACCTAGACCTCCTGAGGCCCCCTGTGCCTGTTGAAATTCTAATTTCCATTTTCCTAGTTTCTGGTTCAGCTTTATTCCTTCTTATTTATTTAATTTAGTCTCTTGTAATAATGTAATATCTGAATCAAATAAGGTAAGATTATGCTTTAATAAGGATTTTTTGCTAGGGGCATTAAGGCCCCTAGCATTCCAGGTTGTGATCTTTATTGCTCCTAGGGAAGGAACCTCCCCTTCCCAATGTGAAGAACATCAATAATCTTAGTTTGGTCCTTTACTTGCCTTGCAACCTCTCTGAGTTCTTTTAAAGATTTCCTGCCCTGTTTTTGTTTTTGTTTCCCACAAATTGGAGTCTTCATTCCTTCCTGATTCATAGCTATACCAATTTTTTCAAGATTTTTCTATTCTAATACCTTTTTTGCAATATTAGAAACCTCATCCTCCTGACTCTCTTCCATGATAATCTCTTTGATTAACTTTTTTTTGATTTGTTGTTCTTTGTCCTCTAATGACTCGATCCTTTTATAGAAATCTTGTTTTTTTGGGCTCTCCATTAACCCGCTCTCCAAATTTTGATATAATTCTATTGAAAATATAGATTCTTTTAGTTTTGTTCCCTTGTTCTCTATTTCTATAGCAAACATGTCTTTCCCATCATTAGGTGTTTGCCAGAACTTATAACTCTTCTTTTTCCCTTTCTTCCTGATGGTGATGTTTCCCCAATGGGCAGAGTCTACTGGTGGGATCATGACTGCCTGCTTTGTTACTTCTTCATAGGGAGCCTTTTCTTGCAGATTTTCTAATTCTTGTTCTTTCCTTCTGTTTGATCTTTGCTCTATTTGTATTTTTTTGTTATTCCAAATGTGATTTATGTCAGCCATCTGATTCTATTCCTTATTCTGATTTCCACAAATTCCTGATGTCTCCTCTGTTTCTATGTTTAGTATTATTTTCCCTTTATGTTACTTATGCATTTCTTTTGCTAATATACTTTGATCAATTAAATCATTTTTAATTAGGAGTGTTTCATGTAGGAGCTTATTTAATTTGAAGATATTCAAGTCCATTTCTTTAATGACTTCTTTTTCCAGCTAGCAATCCTTACATCTCTTAAATTTGTTAAGTGAATGCTAGTAGCTTATATTCTCCTTCCCTCCTATTTCCTTTATTTCTTCTAGTTCCTTTTCATTATTTATTAGTTCTGCTTTGAAATTTGCATCCCTTTTCTCAGGAGATTTTTATTTTTTTTCTTCTTTCTGAGCTTCTTTTAGTTTTGGGGAATTTTTAATATCCCCATCCTTTCTTTTTCACTTTTGCCTGGTCTCTTTTTGATGGTAATTAGGTTTTTGATATTATTTTTTATACAAGATTTTTTGAAGTCTGCATCTACAATTTTTAGTATTTCTCCTGAGTATTCATTGAAGATTAAATTGTATATGGATTTGTTTGTGATGATTTTCTTGCTGACCGAGTTATTTTGATCAGTTTTAACCAACACCCTGATTTTATTGGTTTTATTTTAATTTTCTTCAAATCCAATTATAGTACCTAACGAATTACAGATTCTTTTAATGGTGTTTTCCTCCTTTAATTCTGAGGGGATATCTTTACTCTCCATCCATTTGATAGTTTCGATATTTTTAATGTGGTTTTTGTTAAAGTTTGGTTTCCATTCTAGAAATTTAATATGGTGCCCTCTATAAAATAGAAGATTATTTTCTAGAATATCCTTTTTGTTCTGTGCATTTTGACATAAAATAAACCAAAATTTATCTACAAATTGGTTAAGAGTACTTACCCTATTGCCCCAGATCTTAGATAGCATACCTACCAGCCTGGAACTTTTCCTTGACGGTCCATTCCAATACATGTAGATACCCTTATCCTTGCAATCCGCCCATCTTTTTTCACTATGTGAATTTTTGATGATTACTTCATCCCATTTTGTGTTTTTTTCTGGAAAACTTTGTTGAGACCTTTCTAATGTTCTTCCTTGGAGTTCTGTTTGACTTGATTTCTGGTGCGGCGGGATATACAGTAATTTCTCTTCAGAAGGATTGTTAATTTGTGGTCTTCTGTTCAATGCGTGCCTAGGTGGGGCCTTCATTTTTTAAGAAAACCTATCCATGCCTTGCCCTAGAGGGATGGCATTGACTTCTGAGATCCATCATGGCCTTTTTGGTTGCTCCATTTGGATTCGATTTTTTCTGACTTGGCTTTATGATTATTTGGAGGTTTTGACGCATATTTGGTTTGAGAATAAAAGGATTTTTTCTTTTGAATTCTTTCTCCCAGTTCATTTTGATCCTGCCTGATTTCGGATCTCTTTCGTCTCCTATGCACTGAATGCCATCCATCTTCTTTTTTTAGGGTTTGGATATCACAAATTTCTCAATTTTGCCTAATGTTTTGCCTGACAGTTGAATCAAATTTATTTTGGTTGGGATAGTGAGTTACTCTTTGATCCAAATTTCGTTGTGAAAGTGATGCGAATTTGTTTTTGGTCTCCAAGGGATGTTGCGGATAGGGCTTATGCTTGAAAGAGGTGAATCTCGAAATAGGGCGACTAAGTTTAGTTTGAAATTTGTCTTTTTAATCATTGTAGCAGAGCAAAGCCGTCTAAATTGTCCGTGGATTTGACTATGTTATTTATGTGGTAAAAGGTTTAATTGTGATACTTAGATCGATCATATAATATTAGAATTATTAAATATTATTTAAATAAAAGGAAGAATTATAATTTTGAGATATTTAATTAATTGGAAATTTAAATTAATTAAATATTTGTTTCTATTTATTTAAAAGACTTGATTTAAAAAGTCTAAATATGAAAGTTGGAAAAAAGGATAAATTGAACTATTAAAGACTAAATATTGATTTATCATAAATATTTAATCAATTATAATAAAATTAGAGTTGCACATAATTAGTGTTCTTTAATTATTATTAATGATTAAACTAATTATATGCAATTTAATTGTTAGCGTAGACTTTACTATAATAGACTACAGTAATTTGCGGACAACTTCTATTGTGTTCATGATCTGCATGCTTTCTTTGTATTCAGTGGATTCATCTCTCATGCATAAGTCTAACTAATGAGATCTCAAGATTACATTAATGTATGCCTATTTTTCCATCATAAATCATGTGTGGAGGGTAGTTTTTTCTCATGCAAACTATTGTAGGCATTGTTTAACATAGTAGCACCGATTTCAATCATCATTTACACCTTGAGTTTGATCCATGATTTATAGAGAAATGTCACTCATTTTTGGAGAACCGCTAATTAGTTTTAGTTTCTATGGTGACTTCATATTGTATAAATATATGTAGCTTGTAATCAATGACCAGTATAATTTCATTCTTAATTAGCTCTATTTTTTTCTATTTCTATAATTGTATATTTTTCTTTCAGCAAGATTCTCCATTTATTTTTTCAAATTGATTGAAAATCTTACATGGTATCAGAGATTAGGGAGCTGGAAGAAGAAGTATTATTTTTGTTCCAAGTATTGCAAATCAAAGCTTCTTCTTTTTTGATGAATTTTGTTCATTAGACTAGGGGTTGTTAATGTGTTTCTATTTCTAATCACGAACTGAGATAAAGTTCCATTTTGGGGGAGATCAATGATGTCTGGTATGTATTTTCATCCATCTGTTGTCAAGCTAACCTCAAAAAACTATTTGTCTTGGAAAAAGGGATAAAGGATCATTGCATTGAGCAAGATCTAATGCCCTATCTCCTTGGACTCATTTTTGAGCCAAGCAAGTATGAACAGAAAATCGCATGGTTTAATAGTAAAGATATTTTCTATGGACTAATATGTCTTACTATTTCTAAGGATATTTTATATCATATAGAGCACACAGAGTGCCCTTTCATTGCTTGGATCATCATCCAACAACTCTATGGAAACATTGGTTCTTCATCTAAAAGTGATGATGCCTTGGATAATCAAGCTTCTATTGGTGATACTAAGATTTTAGTTGTCTCATCTTGTGTGGGCACATCCTTCTCGGATGATCAGTTTATTAATAACACCAGTGCTCTCATTGTCTCTTCAGATATTAGAGTTACTTCATTGAAAGATTCCAATGTTTCTTTGTAGTGGGATCATTTCTGTCTTCCGAACTTAGTTTATTGGGATAGATTTCTATCAAACATATCATTTTTGTTTGTAGAATCCCTCATTTTGGATCTAAATGAAAGTATTTATTTCATACATCTTCCTTTTGATGAAGGTGATTCTTCTTCAATCATTGTGAGGGAACCTTCTATCCATCTCTTACTTCTCTACATGGTCATTCTTCACAAATTGATACAAGTTTGGATATATTTGCACAATATTTTGAGGAAATATATTTGCTTTTTGAGGAGATAAATGTATATTTTGATTATATTATCCATCATTTTCTAAAAGATTCAAAATATTTTAGGATCTACATGGAGACCATGGAGCTATTTTCAAAGGCATCATATATTTTGAGATTTATTCCTACATATTCCTTTCAGAATTGGGGAGACTTCATTCATACATCTTCAATTTTGTTTCTTCCTAAATGGAATGATGTTGTTCAAAGATCGTGGACCACCTTCTGCACACAATTTCGAGCATCTACCACAGACTACGCATTATGGAGGGATCAATCATCTCTTTCATTTCGATTTCCAAGAGATGTTCTCGAGGTGAAGAAAATTGTAGTATGGTAGTTTTATTTCTTTAAAAGCATCTATTTTGAGGGAGAATTTTATGCCCACTGGTTTTTCCCTCTTTCCTCTCCTTAAACTTAAGGGCCGAGGGGGTTAGTGTAGACTATACTATAATAGACTGCAATACTTTGTGGAAAACTTCTGTTGTGTTCATGATCTACATGCTTTCTCCATATTTAGTGGGTTTGTCTCTCATGCATAAGTCTCACTAATGAGATCTCAAGATTGCATTAATGTATGCCTATTCTTCCATCGAAAATCATGTGTAGAGGGCAGTTTCTTCTCATGCAAATTATTATAGGCATTGTTTAACATAGAGGCATTGATTTCAATCACCATTTACACCTTGAGTTTGACCCACAATTTATGGAGAACTATCACTCACTATTGGGGAACCACTGATCAATTCAAGTTTCTATGGTGACTTCATATTGTATAAATATATGCAGCTTGTAATCAATGACTAATAGATTTCATTCTTAATTAGCTCTAATTTTTTTTATGTTTCTGTAATTTTTATCTTTTTCTTTCATCAAGATTCTTGATTTACTTTTTTAGATTGATTGGAAAATCTTACATTAATTGCACATTAATTAATAAAATTAAAATAAGATTTTTGAGTGAGAAAGAAGATATTTAATTTAAAAGAAAGGATATTTATTTATTTTATTACAAAAAGATAAATCTATTTTGTGAAAAGAAAGTAAATAAATAAATAAATAATATTTATTTATTTAATATTAAAAGAAAGGAGAAAAAATTAAATAAAGCGATTCTATTTATTTTTAAAATATATATGAAAACAAAAGAAAGTATTATTTTATTCTACTTGAGTTACTTTCTTTTGTAAGTTTACTTATTTTAGAAACTTTAGTTTTATTTATTTATTTTTCTTTATTAAGAGGTCATTCTAATCATTTTGGAGGGAAGATATTTGGAGAACAATAAGATAATTTAGAACAGAAATTTTAGAAGACAAGTTATAAGCAATGCATTCAGATTTTGAAGTAAAGGATTTTTTTAAGCTTGAGAGTAAAGTCTACAATTGGGTTTTCTTCTTCTTCTTAACAAATCAACTTAGTGTTTGAAAGTAGGGGTTTTTAAGTCTCTTTGCAATTTTTGTTGGAAAGATTGTCTTCTCTATGTTTTCCTGATTATGAATAAATTTGTTTGCAGTTACTTGTGTGTCAGTCTAAGGGTTTGAAACATGTGACTTTGCTATAATTTTTATTTAATATTATTTATCAAAAATATAAAGACACTCTTAGAAATTCATTTGGATTTTATTTAACATATATACAAATCATATATGATTGTCTTGTACAAACACGGTCAAATATTGACTGTCATGCTAAACTAGGCCTATTTGAGTTTGATTTTTCAACTAGAGACACACGAACAATCACTTATAATTTTTGTAAAATATATTCTTTGTGATTGTAAATAAGTCTATTATGAATATCTTCTTCTAAACTAGTAACCTTCAAATCTAAATAGTGCTGCTAGGAAGATTCATATTTTACACCATTCAAATGAACTTTTCTTTAGGACTGGTGATAATGAAAAATGTGTGAAATTAAATTGTCTTTCCATTGATATAGGTTGTAGATTCATATCATTCCTTATGTGATTATAACATTTAAAATACCAGCTAATTTACATAGAGAAAATGCATAAAAACTCAATGTTATGAACTTTGAAAATATTTTTATCTTTACTTTAAATATTATTGATTTAACATATAATAATTAATTCTAAACTTATTAGATAATTAACATACTAAAATTATCTACACTTTCATAACCTTTATATAATCAAACAACTGAAAATAATATAATCCAAATCATTTGATGGAACCTTGTATTATTTGATGTGTGTTTATTTGAGGTTTTGTGGTATTTGTTTTGTGATGGGTTTTAAAAAATTTAATGTGATGTTTTATTTTATGATGGCTTTTATCTTAACCATTTAGGTAGCCAAACTAGAATGTGCACCGGAGGTGTCTCTTATGATTTCTTTTATGATAGTTATTTGACCAGATGTCAAGATGTACTTTATGATTCAAAATTGAGACTTATGTATATGAGGTTTATTTGGTGAGCATATATGATGACGGGTTTTGAGAATCAAATTATTTTTGGGTTTCCTAATAAGGAACCAATTTCTATTTTTATGGGTGTTGTGCTATGGGACACAATTGAGGTTTATGTGCTTAGGGGAGGTTGTCTAGGTACGTGTCTTTGGGAGTGGCTTGCAATAGGGGTTCGGGACCCAAAGTGGTTAGTACTAGGGTAACCTATTGCAAATTGTGTAATAATTGTTAACATAGTAATTAAAATATATTAGCTAGCCCTTTACCTTGAGATACATTAAAAAGATAAGTTAGAGATGTGTCTCGCCCATGCCTTGAGTGCTTATATAGGCTAAGGATGGGAATGATATGATACCTAGTGAGAGGTATGATTGATTTTCTTCATCTTCATGAGAGGGTGTTCTAGTTCCTTACGTGTTACATTGAGGATCTGGGGTCTAGAGTGACCAGTCTAGCGTAACTCAATGCTTGAGGGTTCGGGGTCTAATGAGAGACCAATCTAAGATAACTCAATTAGTTTGACCATGTGTTGAAACTCCTTAGTATATAGCCTAAGTCTCCTCCATAGATTTTATATTTACCTCCAGTGGTGTATTTATTGGTGATGTAATTGCTAGTGATGTATTTATTGGTAATGTACTTGTTGGTGGAGTACTTATTGTTGGATGTATTTATTATTGTATTTATTATTGGTGTTTACTTTCATTGATGGCGATTGGATTTATTTTACTTTCATTCATGGTGATTGGTGATTCATGGTGATCGTACTTTTGACTTGTGTCTTTTGACTTGAGGTGGATGTCTTTCATGGAGTTTCTCTCGTGATTTTGGTGCTTGATATATACTTGGTATATGTATGTTGACTTGGTATGTGGTGTTGGTTTTGGATGAGTGTTCTTTCATCTTTTGTTATATTTTATTCTTGAGTAGTTTGTGTTACCCTTGAGGCAGATTTGGCTATTAGGATTCCTTGCCTAGGAATATTTTATGGTTTGATTTTATATATGTAGATCATTCATTATCTTCCCTATATGGTGGAAGTGGAAGCCTGACTAGCTAACTACATAGTTAAAAGGTAGTGACTTCTTACCATTTAGGTCCCCTTCAAATCTATAGATGTTGGAAGTTCAATGATGCAGTTGTACTTTTATCATTCTTATCCCTATCTTGGAGACTTCTATTCAGTTGATGTAATTATATGTTATCATGTATCTTGTATTTTGATATACTTGTATCTATTCTCGCATACCCTGCGACATGTGTAGTGGATGCTATCCATTATATATATATATATATATATATATATATATATATATATATATATATATATATATATATATATATATATATATATATATATATATATATATATATATATATATATATATATATATATATATATATATATATATATATATATATATATATATATATATATATATATATATATATATATATATATTTCATTGTATCAGTTGTATTCATGCATTTGGTTATGAGATTAATATGTCATATTTTATGATAATGGACATTGTGCTTAAGACTTAAAATTTTATAAGAAAATCTTAAACCTGACTCAATGTGAAGGAACCCTTAAGGAATCAAATCTATATTGTAATTGCATGTGTAAATGTTGTGTTTGTGTATATTTCTTTCACATTGTTACTTTGATGTTGTATAAAATTTAGAAAAAAAAATAGTTTAGTAAACTTTGTAACATATTAGGTTTATTTCTTTTCGGTTCTTGAGTGGGGCATTAGATTGCATCTCCCACATCATCCACTAATAGTAGTGCTTAGTATCTGGAACCCCCTATGTGAAACCAAGCTACTAGGCCACCTTGTTAGGATGATAGTGCTCTACTACTTACCCCCACATTCTTATAAGATATCCAAATGTGACAGTAAATGGTAGTTGTTGTTTGTCCTTTGGCCAGGGTATCACTGATATGCATGTCCTATAAGGAATGTCATTCCTAATCCCATCTAGATCTCCTTTGAATAGTCCAAGTCTACCATGTTGTGATATTCAAGTCACTCTCTCTAGTTATAGACTATTGATTAATCAACCTGCTTTTCGTGTTGGTCAATTGGTCTAGGCAATGTTTTGTACTTTCAACCCAAAACCTAGAGAAGTGTCACAAACACAATGCTCCTCCCATAGCCATTTTTCTCCATGATATACAATATGATGGAGATCTTTGTACAACTCAAACATTAGGGTACCCTAGGATACAGGTACCTTAACATCAATGATCTACACAGTAGAAGGAATCAATGTCAAGATGGCATTGGCCTCTTGTGTCCAAGGTAATATACACTAATACTAAGTCATGTACATAGAACTAAACCCACCTCACGAATGTTACATCCAAGAATTTATCCAATGTTGGTTGTGTCTTAACATAGGTGTGACACCAAGTCCAACTAGTACTTGAACTACGGTGTATGTAGATATCACCTCTAGTATCTAGATAGGAAGTCAGAATATCTAATAGACATCCTCAAGTGTGACTTTCATCTTTTCTATAAAAAGATGGAAAGTGTTTCTCTTAGACTGCCACCTCTCACACAAAGTTGTGACTATCACCATGTATGCTCTCATGTGGGGCATCCAAGTCAAGTACCCCATGTTGATCGCATCAACATGAGCCCAATTTACTTCTATAAATTGATCTACAACCCTTAAAATAGTTGTGTATTTCTCCCTTGGTGTTAGTTGGTCAACATACCACTACATCCAAACCAAACTAAGTTGTGTCAACCTTTAATGAGCCATTAACTTAACCTTAACTCTTCTTGTAGGTCCCCTTAACCCCAATCCCATTTAACCCATTTTAGTCCCAAATCTTGCATTCTTATTGGCTAGTCTAAGTGCTCATACAACCCCCCTTATCCCTACAATCTCACATGCATGGGATCGTGAATCCTAAACCTATTCCTTCCAATCGCAGGACTGTGATCCTACAAGAAAACTAACCCACCCCTGTAGTCCCTTATGGGATCACATAATTTTCCCCCAACTCAAAAAATTTCTCTAGTAATGCATTCCCAAGAGATATCCTTCATATGAAAAAAATCTCACAACATATCCTTACCCTTTCCAATTTTTGCATTCCTATAAAAAATCTTAGCTAGCTACCTAAACCACCTTATTCCAATACATTTTTTGCAAGATTATGAACCTGCAGGTCATGATGGTAGTCTTGCCCATCTTGACCTTACACGAATGCATTTTTCCAAGCTATAAACTAAACTAACAGAAAATATAGAAATGACAAAGTAATTTTTTTTATCATATCTATTTGTTGGGTGTGTGGTCCTAGCATGCACTGCTTACAATATCTATTGAGGTCTCAATTCTCCTCTCACCATCATGTTAGTCTCATCTAGAGCTCAAAATTAGTAGCAAATAAATACTTACATGTATGCAAATGAGCTCCTTTCTAGCTCCCCAAACCCTTCTACTAGACCCCTTTGAAGTTGTTTTACTCTATTTTGCCTTCCAGGTGACCCCTTTTTGTCCACCCTAATTATTGTGCATCATGATTGTAATTATAATATCCTCTGGCCCTTTTATGTTCTCCTTTCTTGTCAAATAATTTATTTTTGAGAAGTCATTAGGTTTCATTTTCTCCTCCCACAAGGGGGCATTACCTAGTTTAGTCGTTCACTCTCCTCTCAACTCTAGGGTAACTTAGTTGCTTTCAAACTTCCTTGCTTTGTCTATTATTTTTAAAATGTGTTTGAAATACTATTATTTTAACACTATGTCAAAGAGGGGCAAAATATTGACACATGAACCAGATCACACAATTAAGTAATCTTATTTAGTTCACTTATAAGATATAATTGGTTAAACATTTAATATTTAATCGAGTTATGTTATCCTCTACTTAATTCATTTAATTAATTAATTATTAATATGACAACTCTATTACCATGAATATGATGGTATTTCTTTGGGGGAGTATCCTAAGAATTGGATAAATGGATAGCATGATTGACATGTTGCATTCATGATAGTGTTTGTCATCGATGTCAATATAGTATTATTTCTATGAAGACTAGCAGAGTAGCAGACATAGAACAAGGTCATACAGACTATGTATTGATGATGAGTGAATAGATAGAAAATAAGGTTTCCTTTCTTAACCCTATTTTCAATGTGATGATCCAAATTGATTAAGCACAAGAAAGTGATCAATGCATAAATGGATCATGTAATGGAAAATAGGGAAAGAGGGGTTTATATTATCTTTCTATTATGAGGGAGTATGTGCTTAAATCTTGGAATAGATAAAAGACAAGTACTAACCTTGAATCTATAAAGTGTTGTTTTCTAATGTCTGTATATAGTTTCTAGAAAATCTACAACTTGTTTCAAACTGGAAATGTCAAGATGGAGAAAACCCAAAAATCCTTTATCTTTTTAAAGGGAGGTCAACCTTGACCCTAATAACAAGGCACAATTGTACCCTAAAAAAGTTGACCTTGACTTGCACTGCTCTGATAAAAAATTTATTCATGGATCTCTTAAGTTTGACAAAAAGGGTATTTGAATCTGCTCTTCAATTTTTTGTTCCACACCTATATCTAAAAGAATAATGGTTTTTTTGTCTAGATGAGAGGTTTGCCTTGGTCAAACCCTAGTTTGGAATCAACCTTAATAATAGAATTGAAATGGAGAATACTAGCAAGTAGTAGAAGTAAATCTTATAATGAAGCTATGATACTCAGTAGATATGCAATTGTATTTGAAATGTAAACAAGTATATTGATATGAAAGCTTGAACATAACATTAACAAATATAAATCAAAACCTCTATGGTTGTATGCTTAGAATCCACCATGATAGAAGAATGAATAGATTTTGAAGATGAACAAAGGATCTTGAAGGAAGATCACACCACCATGATGGCTAAATCTAGGGTTTGAATGATGAATCTTGAATGCTTGAATCGAATCCCTTCAAAGGCTTGAATGCTTCAATCCTTGATCTTAAATTGAAAACTTGAATGCTTGATAATATCTCCTTGTGAATAGTAGGTAGTCACTCATAGATCATGAATGTGCTTATGGATCCCTTGTAGATATCTATGGAGAATAGATGTCAAAATAAGGGAAGAAGGCTTCTTTATATAGAGATCTAGGGAACCAACTCCTCAAGAAGGTCGACATAGGAGCATTAAATCCCATTTAACCTTAACCCCTAGAAATGGACCTAAATTAAATGTATTTTAAGAGTCTACCATTCTAAAACCTGAAATAGCCAACTTAGAAGTGAGAAAAGAAACTTTCTGAAGCTTGAGATCCTAAAACTCCCAAAAATTGAAAATGAGACCTGGGGTCAAGGACGATGTGAACCTTTCTAATCATCCTTGACCTAGGTCAGGGTCGAGGTCAACCTTGACCCACCAAGTCATCCTTAACCCAGAAGTCAAAGTTTTCAGTTTCACAAAGTAGGTTGTTAGAAATAGGCTAGAAATAGAAAGAGAGAAGCATTGTAGGGGGAAAAATACTAGATTCATGTAGAAACCCATCCAAGGTGCTTGACATGACCCCAAAAAACTTACTCGGAGGGCTAAACACTCTTAACATGGAAGTGCTTCCATTTTAAGATGATATAATGAGATCAAGTGTAGTTAAGGATGTATTCTACATTGTGACCTGATGATGTGGACAAGTGTGCATACAGAAAGTCAAAGACATACGGAAGTTATTCATGAATTACAAAAGATAGTAAGTAGACAGAGTACCTAATAAGTGGTTTCTGATGATTAATTTGTATCTCTTAAATGGGATAGAATCATTATGAGCAAAGTAAGATAGTGAAAAAAGATAGTTTTATGATGATGTTAGTGAGTGCACAAGGTCAGAAGTCGCACGTGTAAGAATTTGTAAAGACTATGAGCTGACAGTGACTTGTAATTGCAAATGGATGTAATACTTTGTAATATCTTAATGAGGTCCTATTATAATTAATTGAGAAAGCCTCAAGGCCAACTCAAGGAATTATTTTGAGGATATGGTATAAAGGAAGGTTATTTTCCTTTTGATGAAGCTTATGTGATTGATATGTAAAAGTGTGAATTATGAAAGTGATATGTGAAGTTGAAAAATGCATGTAAGTGATCCAAGGGATTATTTGGATGTGAAGTTGGTGATCTGGTATTGAGATCAGAAGAGGATAGGTTCAGTCAAGAGGATAGAGGAGTTTGAGATCATTTGTTTCTATTAGCCTACAAGGCATAATACAAAGATTAGTTAGATAGTGAGTTTGGTGATCTTGCCCATGAAGTTGTTTGGACAATGGATCCTTTTGCCTTCTACAACTCCTAACACAATTGTAATCACCTAACATGGACTAATAGGTATTGAATGTATTTCATTGGCTCCTAACAGAGTCCATCCTCTTATATGGAACCTTTATATTAGTACATCATTTTGTGGGTACCATCCCCACCGGGGTTTTCCCTCTGGTCAAGGATTTCCCTAGTTAACATATCTTGTGTTATTGTGTATGTATATCTTCTTATTATTGTTGATTATACTATTCACGTGGTTAAGGATTAATAAGGTTGATAAATGTTTTAATAGTTGGATAACTGCTTCGCCCCCCCCCCCCCCCGTATTAGTTATCTTGGTGGACTTTACTTTTTAACAATCCCATAGTCTAATTATTAAATAAACCCCCCTTCCTCCATTAAAGAAAATGATTGCACAAGTTTATTTTATTTTATTCTCAAATTTCTATTTTTATTATATAATTTATATTTAATCAATCATAACCTAGCCTAATCCTTAACTGAGCCTGGCACCCTTGGTTAAGACTCAAACCAACCCACTCACATACATTGAGCCCACTTAATTAATTAATTAATTATCCCTGATTAATTAAATTGTCGACTTGTATTCTCTATAAAACCCCACTTGTATCCTAATCACTCCCTAATCCAAACCTAATCTCACCTCAATCATTTGCACAACTTTAAGAATGAGGATTTATAAATCTTAACCTACTCCTAAGTCAACTCATTTCAAATCCTCTCACCCCCCAACCAAGAGCAATAAATGACAACCTTAAATGCTCGTATTCCTCTCTTGCACACTCCATCCATCTTTTACAGCTTTGCTCCACATTCCAACTTCCAAATTATTCACATTCCTTAGGGGATTTGACCTCTCCTCACAAGCTCTCTCCTTGTGATACTTTTCATAAGGCTATGAGTTTGACAAACCACAAACCATGTATTCTTCCTTCCTTGTTTCTTGACCCTTCCTTAGTTTGCATCTTGATCATTCATTTCACCTTTCCTTTGCCTATAAATTGAACCCTTCATTCTTAATTTTGATCCACCATCTTGAGTAATCTCGTCATATCATTTTAACTCCAAAATGCATTGAGAATCAACATTATTATGCGAAAATCCTTCCCTAGAAATTCAAAATCCCTTTGAATCTAGAGCACACATTGAGCATATATCTATTCATTGGACATTATCTCTTCAACCAAGGAGGCTTGCTTGAAGGGGTGCAATGTTTTCACTTCTTTGGTATTATAGTTTAGTTTCTTTTTATCTAATCTAAGTATTAAGCTATCTTATTTTGTTTAATATTTTCTTAGTATCACCTTCCTTGAACACTACATTTTAGGCTATACACTATTAATAATTGAATCAATAGAAGATATGATAGGAAGAAAAAAAATAGATGATGGAAGAAGAGTATACAAAGTAGAAGGAATCTTTATTCAAGTGTTGATCATTGTAGAAGTATTAGGAGGAAGATTTGAATATGTAAAATGAACATTGTTAAAGAAAACTCAAATATGTAGAGAGATTAGAAAAAGTCAAATATGTAGGGTTAGAAGTTTGAAAGGAAGTAGAAATGATAAGTGACGCATAAGTAGGAACATTATAAATAGGAGTGGGATTTAAAGGAAGGCTCAACATTCATAGGGGGAGAAATATGATCTAGATATTGAGAAACTTCAAGGAGAAATTTACATTAGAGCAAACAAGATGAAATATATCATACAAGATATTCATAGTTTAGAATAAGATTTCTTATACTCTCTAAAACAATAATAGACTTGGGATTATGATTCTCTTGAATTAACAAATTTTCTATTTTTTCAAATCTCATGGTAATTTTTTGGAATTATGAAGGAGTAACTCTTTAGAGTTTGTCCTCATCATGGGAAGAACAATAAGAGTTTTTTCATGCTAGGATTGGGATCATGAGGAAGTATATTTGTATGAACAATGTTTTTAGGAAAGAAAGAGGACTTAGGATTAGAGGAACCCATAAGTGTATGCCTTTTCCTAACCAAAATGCCATGGATAGGACTCAAAGTGATAAGGATCATATAAAGACTAATAAATTTATGAGATCATAATGTATGATAAAAGAATAACTTAAAGCAACAATGCTATAAAAAAATGCATATAAATTTAAAGAGAGCTCTAACTATCCAAAGATATATAATTACAATAACAAGGTTTAAATGAAATGAAAGTGATCTAGATATAAGTACTAATGTGTTAAATGATATACAAGTAGATATAGCTAAGGGACAGAATATAACAACAAAATCAAAATAAACATGTAGGTTGTCGGGTTCACCAAAATGTAATAATGAAAATTGGTATCCACCATTACATAGGTAAGGAGAAAATACAAAGTTTATCATCTTAAAATGGAAACACCCTTCATGTAATACCTTTTAGCTCCCTTACTTTAGTAACCTTATGGACCACAAATGCATTTTTGCTTAATCAACTCTTTCTCCCACTCAATTTCCTCTTTTCTAGTTCTATCAGCGCAATTATGACTCTCCTCCTTCAAAATAATCATAGAATAGAAATAGCTCAACCTATTCCCTTTAAGTTGACCTATTTTTGGGCCATTTTTGGTCTCCAGGCCAGTTTTGTCTTAGGGAGTTAAATTTCAAAATTTGGTTACCTTGTCAGTTTTCTTTATTTTTTAGCCCAAAAACTAGTATAAAAGGAAGCCTAGGCACCTCATTTTGACATCTATTAGTATCATAATACATCATTACACACATGAGGATACTCAAGATATAATATTTCCTAAGCAATTTCAAGTATTTATCAAGAATTCAAGGATTCTTTGTGAGCATTTCCTCTTCAAGATATAATGTTTTGTTGGCCATCAAGGGAGGAGATCAGCATTGTAGCATTCATCACATTCTTCTTCATTGATGCACATTTACATCCATGAATCTATAATTTTTTTTGTTAGATCTATTGCATTTGTGGAGATTTCCCACATCCTTAATTGTAAATTCAACATTCACAATGCACAGGCATTGCAAAATCCTTACTGACAAGGATTTCTTTGAGAAAGGTGAATATTTATATATATCTTACTTCCTTCCATGTTTTAAATCTTAATTAGACATTTTTTCCTCAATCTTGGCCATGACCAAGGGAAGCCCTCATCAAAAAAATACAAAAATAAAGTTTTACTATTTTCAAGTGAAGGATATCTAAATTGTGGTTGTAGATTCAAAAACTACTCACCAAAACCTTTTCAAAGAAGTTGGGTTCACTCTGTACTCTATCTCAAGAACATGTCCATCTTCCCATAAAGTGTCCGGACACTTTACCACCGAGTTGACATGTTTGTGGAGCTCTGAGAAAATAGGATTTTCTATCATGATACAGATATGGAGTCAAAATTTCAATCACAATTTCAGATCTACAATGTTTAGAGAAAAAAGTATACTCCCTTATGTATCTCAAGGTAAGTACTTCATCATTTATTTCATCTTTTATCATAGACCTATTTTAATGTTAGGTTGATTGTGTATATTTAGCACCTAGATCTATCTTACACTTGTCATTAAATAAATTAGTTGAATTCACATTCTTTTTGCTCATCTTAAATCAATTAACATTGCATGAAAGAGGACTTTTTTGCATACTTCATTGATATAATTTGGGTTTAACATTTTTCATCCCTTAATCTATTTGGGTTTTTTCTAATTTAACTTTGGTTATATTGAGAGATATGTTTGTAAGCCCCTCATTCTCTTATATTTAAATGTTAGTGAAAAGTGGAACTCTTACACATCTTATTAACTTCTTTCATTTTTCACCTAAACACAAAGATCCCTCCACACTAAAGAAGGAATCAATTAGTACACATGAATGCACAGATACTTAAAACCCTTTTGGGACATTGGTTTTACTTTATTTCTCTTTTTCCCAAGAGAAGAAATCAAATAGCATGAATGTGATTATCTTTTTAAAAATGTGTTGAAAATGTAAAGAAGTAGACAACTCAAGATGTAATGTAAAAAAAGTGGTGAGAAAATTTATGCTATGGATTATATTTGAAATGTAATAGCAAGGAAATGAAAGAACAAAAATTTGAAATGGCAAACCTTGATCAAAAGAGCCAAACTAAAATCTAAAAACTTTACTGTTATTTTGTGGTAGATTATCAAAGCAACATCGAGATAATAGAGACCTATACCAACTCAATTTAAAAATTTGAAGGCACCATAACCAAGTTGATCAGAGGAACTAAATTCACCTGCGAACCAAGATGAATTTGGAATGAACTAGACCTAGAGGGACTAATTTGACCCGAGTGTAGAAAATTGAGATTTGGACTGTTATGTGCATGTTCAACAATTTATGTTCGAAAAAATGGCTCTTGAACCAAGACAACCTAGGGATCAAGAAGGTGTAGGAACTATTGAAAACAATTGATTAATTGTATATTTTCTTTGATGTTACACAAAATGTCATACATTCACCAGTCAATGTTTGCCAATTGGACTGTTATGTGCATGTTCAACAATTTATGTTCGAAAAAATGGCTCTTGAACCAAGACAACCTAGGGATCAAGAAGGTGTAGGAACTATTGAAAACAATTGATTAATTGTATATTTTCTTTGATGTTACACAAAATGTCATACATTCACCAGTCAATGTTTGCCAAGCTCACTCAGGTAATGAATACAGTTCCCTGTGTCTATCAAGCATTCCTACGTATGTCAAGTTCAGAAGTCAATGTCTACTAAGTTCACTCGGGAGGCAAAGGAAAGTTGGAAGATAATGAGTGTTAACCAAGCTCACTCGGTTACTAAAGAGAATTCATAAAAGATAGTATCTATTAAGTTCACTTGGGAGACAAAGCAGGTTGGCATAAGAACTAGAGTTAACTGAGCTCACTTGGTTAACAAATGAAAAAAAATTTTGGTTAGTGTCTACCAAACAAGACTGGCTAATGAAGGATTTTCTTGTTTTGGCATATTGAGTTCAATTGATTTGTTTGTTGGTTATAGCTGACTGAGGAGATGAATATTAAGTATTCTAAGCTGTATTCAAGCTGACTTGACAATGTGTAAGATACAAATATAAGGTCAAGTTGAGGATTGAATGTGTGCAAGGAAATAGAAGATTTGAAGATGCCAAGAGAAAGAAAATTTGAAGGATAACCAAAATATCCTTGTGGAGCTACAAAGATACATTCAAAAAGGATCAAGTATTAAAGCCAAAATTGAGATCTATAATCAACAATTCAATTGCATCATAAATTAGGTCATCTCATTTTTACTCTCTAACCATTATAGCAATGATCTAAATCTCTTAACAGAGTTGGCTTAACAGCTATTTGTAAATCCTCTTGTAATGTAGCATTTCTATTTGAAGTGTCTTGAAGACCTACAAAAAGGTCACTCGTAACAGGGTGATTAAATCCTCTAACAAGATCACACCTAACAGTGTGTTTTGTAACCTTTAACAGGCTTGGCTCTTAACAAGGCTCACATTAGAAGAGTGAAAATAGTAACTAGTTACAATTGGTGATTTTTTCCAAATTGGGTTTTCACATTTAATCTTGGTGTCACTTGTGTTCATGCTATTTCTTTTATGTGTATGCAACTAAGTTAAATATAAGGTTAATCACAGTTAATCATATTAAGATCAGTATATTCAGTTACAATTGATTCTTAGTGCCTGTTGAGTTATAGTATTTGCTAGTGTTAATCGAGTGCCTGTGTGTTTGTTGAGTAATAGCAGAATACAATTTAATCAAGAGTTTATATTTTGATTTGATTTGTATTGACATCTAAAGGATCTAGGATTTATTTTTGTGGCAACTAATTCACCCCTCCCCTCTTAGTTATTCCTCTTATATCTCCAACAATTGGTATCAGAGCTTTTGGTGCTTGGAGAGAAGGTTTCAAGGACCTAAGCTAAAGATCAAGATGTCTTATAGAAGAGAGATTCCCAAGTTGAACAAAGACAACTTTACAACATGGAAAGAACTTATGAAGTTGCACTTGGCAATCATCGGTGATTCAGGTTTGAAATACTTGGAAAATACTTACAAATATCCTACTGGAACATTGACTGTGGAACAGATTGCTAAAAAGAAAAATCATAACATCATGATGATTGACATTGCATCAACTCTTAATTATGCTAAATTTGATGAGGTCAAAGATTGTGCTTCTGCTCATGAAATGTGGACCAAATTGAAAGACATATATGGAGGTGATGATAATGTAAGGAGAGCCAAAGTAATAATTCTTAGAGGCTAGTTTGATTAAATGAAGATGAGAGAGGATGAAAACATTGCAAAATATGTTGAGTGAATCAAAGCAAGTGTGAGTGCAATCAAAGCATCTGGAGTAGACATTGATGACAAAACAATTGTAAGCAAAGTACTCAAAACCCTTCTTCCTATCTATGCAATTAGAGTGTCTACTATTCAAGAGATGAGATGTGATCCAAATAATAAGATAAATTTGGATGCTCTGGTGGGAAGATTGATAGCTTTTGAGCTGGATAACTATGATAACTATGTCCCTAGTACCAAAGTTATGTTATATTGTGGTTACTTATCAAGGAAGTGTTGTACATACTTTATAAATTCTTTGGGAAAAAAATTTGGGTTGCAGCCAATGTTGTGGCCAACATATGGCTGACATGTTGTAACCCTAAAGCGACATTAAAATACTTGTATAAAAGGACTTAGATTTAGGGATTGTT
Organism: Cupressus sempervirens; assembly: GCA_028749045.1. Classification (NCBI taxonomy): domain Eukaryota; kingdom Viridiplantae; phylum Streptophyta; class Pinopsida; order Cupressales; family Cupressaceae; genus Cupressus; species Cupressus sempervirens. The sequence goes on along the minus strand of CM053786.1, from coordinate 723,233,821 downwards.
TCATGGTGATGATGCAAAAATTGGTTCTTGTGGCGGTATTGAGCTGTAAAGGATTACAGATTGTAATGAAGTTGTAATCACTAGATCATAATAATATTAGACTTGCTATTCGATGGATGTAGCCCAAGGATTGGGTGAACCATGTTAAATCTTGGTGTCTTGTGTTCCTTTCTATGTGATCTATTATTTTTTGATATTGTTTGTATTTGTATGTAATTATTATTTATGTCTGTGGTTTAATCTTAACAAGTGGTATCAGAGCCTAGTTGTTTTTCAGTTCTCCTCTACAGGAAAGTCTCACAGTTGAGTGGGAGCGATGGTAGATGAGGGTAAGCTAAGGGTTGACAAGTTTAATGGGAAGAACTTTCAGTTATGGAAGATGCAAGTGGAAGACTATCTTTATTAGAAGTATTTATGGAAATCATTGGAAGGAAAAATCAAGAATTAGGGATCTATGTCAAATGACGAATGGGACCTTTGAGATAGAAAGACACTTGGAAGAATTTTATAATGATCGGCACCATCAATGTCATTTAATATTACAAAAGTGAAGACAACATAAGAATTGATGCAAACCCTAACAAAATTGTATGAAAAGCCCTCTAGTTCAAACAAGGTATTTCTCATGAAGCGTTTATTTAATATGAAAATGGTAGAAGGTGGATCTGTTGTAAATCATTTAAATGAGTTTAATACTATTACTAGTTAGTTATCTTCTGTGGGTATTAATTTTGATGAAGAAATTAGGGCTCTCTTGATTTTTTGTTCTTTGCCTAAAAGTTGGAATGGCTTAGTAATGGTTGTGAGTAATTACGTTCCTAGATCTAGTACCCTAAAATAAGATGATGTGATTGGTGTTGTTTTGAGTGAGAAAACTCATAGCAAAACCTCAAGTGGATCTACATTAGGATGTGCTTTGAATGCACAAAATAGATGCAGAATGACTAAGGGAGGAAGTAATTTCAAAAATTGTGGGAAATCAAGAGAAAAGTCAAAGGGAAGGAGGTCTCAATCAAGAGGACCGAACAACTGTTGCTACTATAGGAAACTAGGGCATAAAAAGAAAGATTGTTGGAATCGAAAGAAAAATGAAGGAGATAAACCAGATGGAGACAAGGAAGCAAATGTGGCAACAAATCCAAAAAGGATGCTTTTCTTCTATCTTTAGAAAGTGTTGATGATTCATGTGTTTTAGATTATGGTGCTTCATTTCATGCTAGACCTCATGGAGTTTATTTCATTGATTATGTCCAAGGGGATTTTGGACTTGTTTATTTGGGAGATAATGAACCCTGTTAGATTGTTGGAAAGGGAAAATTTAAGATTAAGTTGTAGAATGGGAACCATTGGCTACTACATGAGGTAAGACATGTTCCAAGATTGAGTAGGAATTTAATTTTAGTAGGGAAACTCGGTAAGGAGGGTTGTGTAGTTACTTTTAATGATAAAAATTGTAAAGTTTCAAAAGGTTCCATTGTAGTAGCAAAAGGTGTGAAAATAGGCATCTTATATCTTTGTATAGGTCATATTGTTCCTTCTACTTTAATTGTTTTAGAGAAAAATGAATGTTTAGGAACAGTTGCTACAGTTGAGCAGGGAGAACAAATAGCTGCTATAAATTCTGATACAACATTGTAGCACAACAGACTTGGGCACATGAGTGAGAAAGGAATGAAAGTACTTCATTCAAAGAATGTTTTACCTAGTTTGAAATGTGTTAATATGGATTTTTGTGAAAGTTGTGTGTATGGAAAACAAAAGAGAGTGAGCTTTGTGAAGCCTAAGAAGGAAAACAAAAAGGAGAAATTAGAGCTTGTGCATACTGATGTATGGGGACTAGCTCAGGTATTTTCCCTTGGTAGCTCTCATTATTATGTTACATTCATTGGTGATGCAACTAGAAAGGTATGGATTTATTTTCTTAGACAAAAATCTAATGTATTTCAAACTTTTAAGAAATGGAAATGCTTGGTTGAAAATGAGACTAGTAAGAAATTAAAATATCTCAGATCTGATAATGGTGGTGAGTATTGCAATCATAAATGTGAATATTATTGCTCCACTAATGATATTCATAGACAGAAAACTATTCCAAGGACTCCACAGGAAAATGGAGTGGTTGAATGCATGAACATGACTATAATGGAGCGTGTAATGAGCATGAGGTTGCATGTTGGGTTGCCCTTACACATGTGGGTGGAAGCTATTAATGCTAATATATATTTAATTAATAGAGATCCATTTACTCCTTTGGGTTGTGGTATTCTAGAGGAAGCATGGACTAGTAAGAAGGTGAGTTATTCTTTTCTCAAAACCTTTGGTTATGAAGCATTTGCTCACATAGATTCTAAAAATAGAACCAAGCTTGAAGCTAAGTCAAAGAAATGTGTATTTGTTGGATATGGAATTAATGAATTTGGTTATAGGCTTTGGAACTTTGAAAATCATAAAATTGTAAGAAGCAGGGATGTCATATTCAATGAGAAAGTGTTGTACAAAGATCTATTTCAGCAACATGAGAAGAAAGAAGATGATTATATAATGTTGGATGATACTCTAAAAGATGATGTTCTAGCCATTGCTCATGATGTGCAACAACCACAACAACAAATACCACACACACTAGTGAATGTTAGACGGTCAAGAAGGAAAACTAGACCTGCACAAAGATTTTCTCCCTCTTTGTATTCTATTTTACTTATTGATGCTGGTGAACCTGAATGTTATGATGAAGCAGGTGGATACTAAGATTCAGTAGGAGTCTGCAATGAAAGATGAAATGGACTCTTTGTTGAAGAATAAGACATGGAATTTATGCAAGTTGCCTGCAGGTAAAAGGGCTTTATAGAATAAATGGGTTTATAGGTTAAAAGAAGAGGATGGAGGTAAGAAAAGATTTAAAGCTAGGTTAGTTGTAAAAGGATTTGCACAAAAAAAAGGAATTGATTTTGATGAGATATTTTCTCTTGTTGTTAAGATGACTTCTATCCGTACTATTTTAAGTATTGTGGCTACTGAAGATTTGCATTTAGAGTAGTTTGATGTTAAAATAGCCTTCCTTCATGGTGATTTGGATGAAGAGATATATATGGCTCAGCCATATGGATTTGAGGTCAAAGGTAAGGAGAACTTAGTGTGCAAATTGAAGAAAAGTTTATATGGCTTGAAGCAAGCACCTCGGCAATGGTATCTAAAATTTGATAGTTTTATGCATGAGCATTGATATAGTAGGTGTCATTCAGATCATTGGGTTTATTTTAAGAGGTTGGATGATGATAGCTACATTATTTTATGCTTATATGTTGATGATATGCTTGTAGTTGGGTCTACCATGGATCATATTAAGGGGCTGAAATGCCAATTAGCACATGTATTTGCTATGAAGGATTTGGGAGCAGCAAAACAACTCCTTGATATGAATATTTGTAGAGATAGGAAGAATAGAAAATTGATGCTATCTCAAGCTAATTATGTTGAGAAGGTGTTGCAACATTTCTCTATGGAGAATGCTAAAGCTGTCAGCACACCTTTACTTGGTCATTTGAAGTTCACTAAGGAGATGTGTCCCAAGACACAAGTAGAGGAGGATAAGATGTCCAAGGTACCCTGTACTTTAGCTATAGGAAGCTTAATGTATGATATGGTATGAACAAGGCTAGATATTGCACTACAGTGGGAGTCATTAGTAGGTATACGAGTTATCCAAGAATTGGGCATTGGACTGCAGTCAAATGGATTCTTAGATATTTGAGAGGAACATCCAATAAGTGTTTACACTTTGGGGACTCTACTACTGATTTATAGGACTATGTTGACTCAGATTTGACAGGGGATGTTGATATCAGCTAGAGCACTACAGGTTATGTCTTTACTATTGGTGGGGCAATTGTGAGTTGGGTTTCTAGGTTAAAGAAGGTTAATACTTTATCCACTATAGAGGAAAATTATGTAGCTACTACAGAGGTAGCCAAGGAGATGATATGGCTTCAAGTCTTCTTGGAAGAATTGGGACACCCTCAAAGGGATAATTATTTGTTTACAAATAGCTAGAGTGTCATTCATCTTGCGAAGAATTTAGCTTTGCATTCACAAAGACAAAACACATCTAGTTGCGGTACCATTTCATTTGGTCAGTTTTGGAGAATGGATAGTTAAAGTTGGACAAGATACATACAGATGACAATCCAGCATATATGTTTAATAAGGTTGTGACAAGGGAGAAGCTAAATTCCTCTTCAGCTTCGGTTGTTCTTCTAGACTGAAGATGAATAAAAGAACAACAAAGTCTAGTGTGGTTTGATCTAGTGGGAGCCCCATGTGGTAGCAGTATTGCTAAAAGATCAGTCTCCAAGTGGGAGATCGTTGTCTAGTGTGGAGTCTAATCAGTTCCAAAGTGGGAGATTGTTAGTTTGTGATGACTAATTAGGGAAGTACTGTACATACTTCATAAATTCTTTGGGAAATAATTTTGGGCCAAGGCCATTGTTATGGCCAATGTATGGTCAACATATGGCCAATATATTGTAACCCTAAAGTGGCATTAAAATACTTGTATAAAAGGGCTTAGGGTTAGGGATTGTTTCATAGTGGTGATGTAAAAATTGGTTCTTGCAGCAATATTGAGCTGTAAGGGATTACAGATTGTAATTAGGTTGTAATCACTGGATCATAATAATATCGGACTTGTTGTTTGGTGGACGTAGCCCAAGGATTGGGTGAACCACGTTAAATCTTGGTGTCTTGTGTTCTTTTCTATTTAATCTATTATTTTATGATATTATTAATATTTGCACGTAACTATTTTTTTTGTCTATGGTTTAATCCTAACAAGGTATTGAGTCTGCATTTGAAGCCAAGATTTTACTTAAGGAAAGAGGTGGAAAATCAAAGGGCAAATAATCAAAAAGTGAAGAAGAGGAAGAAAGTTCAGACAATGATCTTGAAGTTGTTGAAGCCGTACTTGCAAGGAAATATTCAAAAGGTAGAGGAAAGTACAAAGGCAAGATTCCTCTAATATATTTTTCATGTGAAGAAGTTGGTCACATCATTGCAAGATATCCAACAAAGAAGGAAAAGATAAAAATAAAAGTAGTAAATTCAAAGGCAAGAAGGAATTCAAGGACTACAACGACAAAGGTAAGAAATATTATTTTGTGACTAAAGATTCAGATAGTAGTGAAGAAGACGAAATGGTATATATAGCTATAAAAGATGAATCAGATGATGAGTAAGATAAAATAGCACTTATTTCTCATGTTAGTAAAATGATACATGGATTATTGATAGTGGTTGCTCTCATCATATGACTGATGACAAATTAAAGTTTGAACATATGGAACACTATGATAGTGGAAGTGTTAGATTTGGAAATAATGAACCTTGTTGCATAAAAGGAAAAGGTTGTTTCTCACTAACCAATGAACTTAGATATGATAAGGCTTATTGGGTTGAAGGATTAAAGCATAATCTACTGAGTGTGGCATAATTGAATAACATTGGAATCAAGGTAGAATTCATGAATGGGAAGGCCAAACTATTGGATGCAAAAGGAAATTAGGTTGGGTCTAGAAAACAAACAAAAGGTAACCTATTCTACCTAGATCTCAGTAAAAGTTCATGTTTTATTGCTCAAATAGAAGAAAGATAGTTATGGCATAAAAACGTTGTGTCATGTGAAATTTGACAATCTGGTCAAGATAAGCAAGAAGAAAGGAGTAAGAGGTGTTCCTAGTTTGAGGAAACTTGGTATGGGTATATGCTAAAATTGTCAAATTGGTAAGATGAGAAAGAAAAGTTTCAAAAGAAAGGACTATCATTCTGAAGAAGTCTTGGAGCTAGTTCATACAGATCTTTGTGGACCTATTGGAATAGAGAGTTATAGTTAAGATGAGTTTTTTTTTTTTTTTTTTTGATGATTATTCTAGAATTATGACTATAATGTATCTAAAAGGAAAGCCTAAAGCATTTCAAAAAATTAAGTGGTGTCTGGCAAGAGTAGAGAATGAAAGCTGGAAGAAGGTATTGACTATGGTGAAACTTTTGCTCATGTTGCAAGATTAGAAGGTGTTAGGACTTTAATAGCATATGCAGCACAAAAAAGATTTAAAGTTTATCAAATGGATGTAAAATCTACATTCTTGAATGAAATTCTTGAAGAGGAAGTGTACATAGAACAACCTGAAGGTTTTGTGGATCCTAGCAAAAGAGATATGGTCTATAAATTGCACAAAGCGTTATATGGTCTTGAGAAAGCTCCCAGAGCATGGTATGAAAGACTTCATAACTAATTGATAAAGATTGGTTTTCAAAGAATAAATGATAACAACAGCCTATATATCAAAGAAGAACCAAACAAGAAGATTGTATTGGCAAAAATCTTTGTGGATGACACATTGTTTACTAGAAACAATGACTTGTGCAAAGCATTTTTAGAATAGGAGTACATAATTTGAGATGTACATGTTTCAAGAGATAAAATTCTTTGTTGGATTGCAAATTCAACAAAAGAAAGATGGTATCTACGTTACTCAGTCTAAATATATCAAGAAGATACTAAAGAAATTTGGACTGGAAGATTCAAGATCAATTGGAAAACCTATGTCTACTAGATATAAGCTTTCCAAAAATGATGATTCAAAAGAGGTAGATCAAACCACATACATATCAATGCCTGGAAAATTGCAATATGTAGTGCACACAAGGCCTAATATTGCATTAACAGTTGGTATGGTGGCAAGATCTTCAGCAAATCCTAAAAAAAATCACATGATGGCAATCAAGAGAATCATGAGGTATCTGAAGGGTATTGAAGATTATGGCCTATGGTACAAGAAAGGAGACAACTTAGAGTTACATGCCTTTACTAATGTTGATTGGACAGGAAGCATTGATGATAGAAAGAGCACCAATGGTGGGGCATTCTTTCTTGGTAAAAGACTAGTGTCTTGGACAAGCAAGAAGCAAAATTGTATTTCTCAGTCTACAACAAAGGAAGAATATATGGTAGCAATAGTTAATTGTTCCAATGTTGTTTGGTGTAAGCAATTGTTAGTAGGTATGAAAATAGAAATCAAAGATCTAGTGGTTATCTTCTGTGATAACACCAATGCAATCAACATATCAAAAAATCCTGTGATGCATACCAAAACTAAGTGCATTGCTATAAAATATCACTTTTTGAGAGAATTGGTACAAGATAAAGAGGTAAGATTGGAATATGTGAATATTGAAGAACAAATTGCAGACATATTCACTAAGTCACTACCTAAGGATGTATTTATGTATCTAAGAGGCAAATTAGGGGTCATTCCCCTATTTGAAGCTCACAAAATGAATTTTAGTGATGCATCAGCTAGAGCATGTTGAAGATCAGTCAGTTGATGCAGTATTGAAAAGGGCACATTGCATATGAATTAGTACATAAGGTACACTGATATTCTCTGAATATTGTCTTTGTCATGACATGTCAAAGAGGGAGATTTTGTTGTCATATAATAGAAAAAAATTATAAAGAAGGAGAGTACACATTTCACATAAATTTTGTTTAAATAAAGGAGATGAACTTGGTCTAATACCATAAAGGGATATTTTGCTATCAAAAGAAGATGTTAAAGATAGAATTTTGCTGACAGAGGGAGTTCACACTAATAGAGAGAGTTTTCATGGAGGAGAATCAGAATGAAACTAAGGATATATTCCTTTCTTTATTATTTCTCTAAAATTTCATTGTATTATGACATGTTGTGTTGTCATCAATGCCAAAGAGGGAGATCGTTATAAACAATTGATCAATTTTATATAGTCTTTGATGTTACAAAAAATGTCATACATTCACCAGTCAGTGTCTGCCAAGCTCACTAGAGCAATGAAGATAGTTCCCTATGTCTATTAAGCATTCCTGTGTATGCCGAGTTCAGAAGTCAGTACCTACCGAGTTCACTAGGGAGACAAAGGAAAGTTGGAAGATAATGAGTGTTAACTGAGCTCACTTGGTTATGAAAGAGAATTGGCAAAAGGGTAGTGTCTACTAAGTTCACTCGAGACAAAGCAAGTTGATATGAGAACCAGTTTTAATAGAGTTCACTTGGTTAACAAAGGAAAATCTATTTTGGTTAGTGTCAACTCAACAAGGTCAGCTAATGAAGGATTTTCTTATTTTGGCATATTGAGTTCAGTTAATTTATTTTTTGGTTCTAGCTAAGTAAGGAGATGAATATTAAGTATTCTAAGTTGTATTCAAGATGACTTGACAATGTGTAAGATACAAATATAAGGTCAAGTTGAGGATTGAATGTGTGCAAGGAAATAGAAGATTTGAAGATGCCAAGAGGAAGCAAATTTGAAGGATAAGTAGAATATCCTTGTAGAGCTGCAACGATACGTTTGATCAGAAAGGATCAAGAATTAAAGCTAGAATTGAGATCTGTAATCAGCAATTCAATTGCATCAAAAATTAGGTTATCTCATTGTTACTATCTAACCATAGTAGCAGTGATCTAAATCTCTTAACAGAGTTGGCTTAACAATTATTTGTAAATCCTCTAGTAAGGTGGCATTTCTATTTGAAATGTCTTGAAGACCTCTAACAAAACCACTTCTAATAGGGTGATTAAATCCTCTAATAGGATCACACATAACAATGTCTTTTGTAACCTTTAATAGGATTGGCTCCTAATAGGGCTCACTTTAGAAGAGTGAAAATAGTAACTAGTTACAATTAGTGGTTTTTCCCAAATTGGGTTTCCATGTTAAATCTTGGTGTCACTTGTGTTCATGTTATTTCTTTTATGTGTATGCAATTAAGTTAAATGTAAGGTTAATCAAAATTAATCATATTAAGATCAGTATATTCACTTATAGTTGATTCTCAATGCCTGCCAAGTTACAATATTTGCTAGTGTTAACCAAGCGTATGTGTGTTTGCTGATAAATAGCAGAATATAGTTTAATCAAGAGTTTATGTTTTGATTTGTATTGACATCTAAGGGATCAGGGATTTGTTTTTGTGGTAATTGATTCACCCCTCCCCTCTTAGTTACTCCTCTTATATTTCCAACAAGAACCTGATAGCTCATATTTTAATTGTTCTAAAATTCTAAAAATGTATTGTGAAAAATGTATTAAAGAATATTGTGCAGTTAAGGTTTTTCATATATTGTGTCAAGTTTCCCATGAAACCCCTAACTTAGCAGGTTTATTCACTAGTCCATTTCAAAAAAATTACCCTAACCTAGGATCATGTAAATGTTTTAAGAATTGTGTCCTATACCTTATCATATAAAATTTTCTTGTTCCATGATCAAGTTGGGTTTACCCTAGGTTTTGTGTCTAGCGAGAGATCACATTTGATTCTCAAGTTTTCTTTGTCTATTTTTGATCTTATGATCAAAGTCTTTAGCCTAGAGCCGTAATTCAAGGGCTTTCAATCTCCTAATGCTACGATGTTTAATGCAAGCGTAGAGGCTTAAAAGTATTTTGTATGGGTTTTGATCTTACATTCATTATGGCAGTGTAGCATAGTAAGTGTTTTTTTATGATGGTCAACAAGTGTTATGATCTTATGATAGAAGGAGTAGAGTAGAAGCGTAAAAGGTTTTGAATGGAACTCCTGAGCATACATAGATATTAGGAGTGGGAGATTGTAAGGTTATATAGTGTTATAATCTTATGATGTAAGGCCTAGCGCATAAGCATAGAAGAATTCAACTCGTCAATAAAATTCCCCAAGGATATGAAAAGTAGACAATCGTAAGATTGTGAAAACAAGATGCAAAGACTTTTGCAACTACAAGGTAAAGCAAAGCATAAGATCAAAGGATAAAATAAGAGGGTTCTCGATGCTATGATGAAGAGTTAAGCATATGGTCGTAAGGATTAAACCAAGCTAATGTTAGAGTCTCTAAGGTTATGAAAATTAAAATAATAGTCAACATATGGTCAAAAGGTGAAGACAATAGTTATAAGAAAGCTCACGGGGTTATGATTGAGGTTTAGATAATTGTTAGCATGAGATTGTAAGGAAGCAAGAAGGAATCCCTAATGCTATAGGTACCATTGAAGCATAAGATCGTAAAATTTCAAATGTACACTATAGATGCTATGAAGATGTTTGTAGACTACCAAGCATAAGTTCACAGTCTAAAGATAATATTGTAGATAGCATTTCCAATCTTACAATAAAATGATAGGTGTAAGGTTGTAAGGAATATAAAAGGGCTCTCCATTGATACAATAAGGGATTGCGTGTAAGATTGTAAAGATCATGATTCTTGTCTACGAGGTTATGAAGGGTTTGAATTTCAAATTGAAAGTGTAAGATTGAAATCCCTAAATATAACATGAAAAAAGTGTTTTTTTTGTTTTCTTTGAAGGTAGAAAACCATAGAAATATTTTGACCAATGAGATTAAAAAAGGTATAATAAAGTGCTAATCTTGATAATCAAGTTGACGCTTCATGAAGTGACAAAAAAATTGTGAGTTAAAGCTCGTGCATGCAGGAAATTAATTCAAAAAAGTAGTTGATGAAGTATGTATAGCGTAAAAGACACTTTCTAGACTGAAATGAGTTACCGTTTATAAAGCACAAAGAATTTGAGAAGTCGTAGAGCTTTCATATTAGAGTTACAAAGTTTTCAATTTTTAGTTGCATAGCTTCCAGATTTTTTTTGTACTCAAGATGTCAGAGAAGGAAGTAGAGGAGATTCAAGCTAAAGTCATGGAGGTTGCAAAAACATCAACCTCTAAAGGAGAAAAAACTCAATAGAGAAAGTCGAACAAATTTGCAGACAAGTGGATAAAGATATGCCATCCCTGCAAATGATCATGATTTCAGAGACCTGTGCACATTTTGTAGGGATGCAATTTTCCCTGGTGTCAACAGTATTGAAAACAAATTGATACAAGTATGATAAATGTGTTTCAATCATTATTTTGTCATTGATCTCAAACCTGCTACTTTCTAGTAAGATAATTGCTTATATGTTTTAAGCACTATCATTTATTTGATTGATGAAGAGAATTTGATCAAATGAGGTAAAAATAGCACCTAGAGGAAAGGTTGAGTTATGATATGAAAAGAAGTACAAGAATTAGTTAAGACAATGATATTATAGTGCATTGATAATCTACTTAAGGTTGCAATTGTTGGTTACACTGAGCAATTATAGAAGAACAAGTTAAATGAAGTTTATCTGCCAAGCTTGATCGAGTGGATAGTAGGTGTCAAGCAAAGTTAGTGCAAGCTGAGCAAAAAATTAGTTGGAGTCAAGAAAAGTCAATTTCAGTATAAGCTAAGTGAAACAGTGTAAGCTAAGTAAAGTTTAGTTGATGTTGAGCACAAGTAAACTTCAGTTTGTGCCAAGTGTTTTGACAATGGATGTCAAGCAATGTAGTATGTGTTGAGCATCAGAAGCCAATTAATGTTGAGTGTTAGCATTATGAGAAAGATCGAGAATTCAATGAATCTGAGCTAACAAGTTTAATTTCTTAGATTGAGTGAACCATGTAGAAGATAAGGTTGATGAGTTAGTGGCATAGAATTCATGGTGAACTGTTTTGAGGTGAATACAAAGAGAATTGAAGGATAATTTCTAGGACGGAATGAAATTAAATTAAATGAGGGGTAGATTCATTGAATCCTACCTAATCTAACCTGATCCTAAAATGGACAATGGAGGATGAATGACAAAAGATCTTAATTCTCTATCTACAGAGATGGCTGGTTAGAAGCAAAGGTTATCATGTGCAAGAACCTAAGGAAGATAAGGAGTCTAGGGTATTACTTCATTTAGTGACCTAAGAGAAGAGACTACATTGGAAAGCAAAGCAAGAAGGCTTAAGGGTATGGATGCTTGAAGGGTGAAAAAGCTATCAAAGTTGAAGTGTATGAAAGCCAAGCAGAATGGAGGACTAAAACAAAGATTTATAATCTACAAGTGTGTTGTAAGTTATCATATCAAGCCTTACTGTTACTCTCTAATCATTGTATCAGTTTAATGTAAATCCTTTGGATTAAGGTTAACCTAACAATTATTTGTAAATCCTTTAATCGAGTGACATTCCAAGTGAATGATCTAAAGTCCTCTAACAAGGCTCACTCCTAATAGAGTGATTGAAATCCTTTAACCAGGTCATATTTAATAGTGTGCATTGTAACCTTTAACAGAGTTGACCTTTCACAGGGCATCACTTCAGAAGAGTGAGAATGAGTACCATGTTACTGGTGGTTTTTCCCAAATTGGGTTTCCACATTAAATCATTGTGTTAAATGTATTATTGAATCCGTTATGTTTCATGTTTAAATTTCTGCAAATTGATTTGACAGTAACCTACAAGTTTAAGTGATTGCATAATCTAATGGATGCATGCATGATGAAAATGTTTTATGGATATGGGTTCACTAAGCTGTGAAAAGTTTTAATTGTACATCTGGACCTTGGATAATTGATTCCCCCCACTCCCCTCTCAGTTATTCTAAATTATTCCAACAATTAGTATCAGAGCCTAGTTACTTAAGAGGATTAGTCTAAAGGTACTAGAAGCACAAAGATCAAGATGTCAAAAAGAGAAGTACCCAAGCTTAATGGAGATAACTTTCCTGCATGGAAAAGTCTAATGAAGCCACACGTAGGAGGTCTTAGAGATCATGCACAATCTACCATTGTTGTTGAGCATATTAATCCTGTTGGAGCCCTAACTACTAAAGATTTGAAAAAGAAGAAAGAACGCAACTAGGCAATGTTGGAGATTTTCTTTGACCTAAGCTATGTCGAGTTTGATGATATCAAAAGTTGTAATAGCGCAAAGAAAATGTGGGATGTCGTACACACTATCTATGGAGGTGACAAGAATATTTTAAGAGCCAAAGCTAAAAGTCTCAGAGGTAAGTTCAATGACATGAGAATGCAAGAAGGTATGAATATTGCTCAATATTTCTCTAGTATAAAAGATGTTGTTAATGCAATAAGAGGAGCTACTGGTAAAATAGATGATGATACTGCATTAAGTAAAGTTTTGAGAACACTATTGCTTATTTATGATATTAGAGTTTTTGCATTACAAGAACTATGATGTATGCTAGGGAATGATCGAACTCTTGAAAGTCTGGTAGGTAGGCTCTGTTGATGTTTGAAATTATTGAACAACAAAATGCTCAATACCAAAATGATAACACTCATATAACCTAAGGATTAGCCAATTCCTATTAACAATTACATAAGTAAACCATTTGAACCCAACTTCAACAAAACCAAGAATGGCTTCCTACTCTTTAGGCTCTGCAAAACCAAGGTGGGTATACCTAGGGACGATTCTAATGCAAACTATTGTATGAAAAATATCTTAGTTTCATTCTGATTCTCATCTCTTGTCCTTACTCACATACACAGTTTACCAATTTCTTTAATGCTTTCAAGTTTATATGCATCCCTCATAAGTAGATCTGATCATAATTCTCCTAGAGTTTACAAGTATTTTTGGAAATAGCAGCTACCTAAGACTCAGAAACTAAATGTAAATGAGTGGTGACTGTATATGAGCAATGTTAGTATGCTAATAGAAACCAAATTTAAATAAAGCTTCTACAAACTAAACAAAATTCATAAACTTCAAGATAGACTAAGATGAGCTCTCAATTGAGAATATGAGCCATTAATGGGCTCTCTCAATGAGAAGCTCTCTTGTTGAGTAGCTTTGTCTAAATAGATAGGATGTATGCTCAATATGCTTCCAAAGGCTTCAATGGATGATTGTGGATTTTTGGTGTGGATAGATGGATTTAGTATGGATTTGGCTCTCAAAATAGCATTATAACTTTACTTCATGGATTGTGTTATTTTGAAAAGGGGAAGGATCCAATTTATAGGCAAGAGGCTTGAGGGATTGAGGGCTAAGATGCAAGGATGGGAAAAAGCTCATGGAGGGCTCAGATTGCATGAGAAGAGAGCACATGGATTGTGCTTCCTTATAGCCAATCAAAGAGTGACACATGTCATATGGTGAGAGGATGGAGGAAAGGGGAAGGATGAGTCAAAAAAGGAGGCTCAAGGGATAAAATCTTCATAAAGACCCTCATAATGACTTGTAAGAGCAATAAAAGGGCTTGTAAGAGTCATTTATGACCTAGTGGATTTCATAAAGTTTTATGGTTGAGATATTTTGAGGGTGATGAGAGCAATTTTGACTTGGACTTGATTAGGAAGGTTTTAAGCTTGTTTAGGCTTGTGCAAATGATTAGAGGATGGATTAGGATGGTTTAGGATTAGCTTAGGGATAGGCAAGTGGATGGCATTTAATGAGGGTGGATGAAGGAGGAGATATTTGTTAACTTTGGCTTGGGTTAGTAATTCTTAACCCATGTTTAGGGAATGTGACAAGGTTAGGAGGGGATTAGGATTAGGTTTAAAGACATCTTCTAGAAGAGTCTAGACTTTGGATGAGGATAAAGACTTTCTAGAATAGTCTAGAATTTCCTAGGATAAGATTTTATGAAATAAATAAAGTTTTATTTATTTCAAGGGTTTGGATTGAGGAGATATTTATTAAAATATTTTTAATAAACATGAGGATTAATATTTAATCTTGATTAAATATTTTGAGTTGGGATTAGGGGTAGGAAATGATGAGATTAGCCTTTAATCAAAATTAAAGAAGGATTAGAAGATTTTGGAAGAGGTTATTGGTCTTAAGGAAATTGGCCAACTTTTGGGAAAAAAAATAAATAAATTATTTATTTTGGGATTTTTGGTCAATTTATTAATTAAATAATTAATAAATAAGGAAATAATGTTTAAATAAGATTTAAACATTTTTGGGAGGGATTTTTTAATTAAATATTTTTAACTAAGATAAAGGGATTTAATGGCATAAAAATAAATTAATTAATTAAATAATTAATTAATTAATTAATGATGATGTCATCAGAACTTTTTCAAAAAATAAAAATACTTTATTTTCTAAAGTTTTTTTAGGTGTCTACATTTTTCTCCTCTTTGATGTGATGCCGCAAGTGTCATGGCATCAAAGATAAGAAAATAAGATGCCCAAGGCTAAAGCAGAAGAGGGGAGAATGGACTGTGAGATGCCCCCTCAAAAAGGCAGCGGGGAGAGAAAGTGAGGCTCGGTGGCTTCTTGAAAAATACAAGAATCTGGGATGAGCAAGGAGACTCAGATTGGATTAAGAGAAGAGGTTTAGTTAGCTCAAACTCTTGCTATGGGAGAATGATAAAGGGAGAATCAGAGGCATAAGAGGAAGCAAGCTTAAGATCTCAGGGATTGCAGAGGATGAAGGAGCGGAGCGCTTATAAAAAGAATCCAGGATAGGGAGATGGATGAGGGGATTATAAAGCTGATGCAATAGGATTTCAAAGAGTTAGATTGGCGGAAGATGGGTTTCGGAGATCCCTAGGACTAGGATTGTGGATATCGAAAGATGAGGCTTGGTGGATTGATTTGGATTGGTGGATCCCTAAGACTAGGATTGTGGATCCCTAAAGCTAAGAGTGAGGAGTGATTCAAAGAGATACTGATGCATAAGCTAGGGTAGGAGAGACGGATGTTGGATATGGATGGGGGATAATGGAGATGAAGGAAAACCATTGAAGCTTTTTGAGCGGGGGGGATACTTCAAAGAGAAGTACCACCATGTAGTTGAGCACTAGATTTGCTATAGGACTATTGGTTAATTGCCAAGGTTACCAAGAACATCAAGGCCTTTTCACCAATCATCCAAAGGACTGACAAACTAACTCAAAACAAACACGCAAGGATTGCCCCAACATCACACATGAATCTTAGAGGAAGCAGCGTGGAAACGACACTGGAGAACCCACAAGCAGAAAAGAAAAACAAACAAAAGACCTGATCAAGACCTTACGCTCTAATTGCCTCATTCGCAGCATACCATGATATGGAAGATCGTGGCAACCTTGAGGAGGGAACAAGGAGATTGCTTGGAAAAGATACTTCAAGACCCAAAAGGGAAGATCCCAAATCAAAAGAAAGTGAAAATCCAAAAGAGAGCCGTTTGCCAATGAGATGGGTAGGACAAGGTACTAACGGACCAAGATCAGACATGAGGAAAGCTATATCCTACAAGGACCTATCGGAGAGCACCGAAGCTGGTGGATTTGGATGAGTGATGCGTCTGGCAAGCTAAACTAAGAAAGATAACACTTTGGTGACAGGAAATCTAGCTAAAGGATGCGTTGGAATAGCTAACCAAGATGTGTGATGGGTGCAAGATGCTGATCAAGGATGAACTGACACGAATGCTGGATAGATACAATGGTACTAAGCTAAAGAGGATGTACAAGCTGATGGACCAAGATATGTTACAAATGTACAAGTTTGTTCATGTTTTGGTTTTTGTGAGATGGAAATGTTTGTGAAGGATGGGATGTCTATAATAGGTGATAGGTGGATAGGTAGATGGTTTGCGAAAAGCTTAAGTGAAAATGGGGTTTTGTGTGTGCACGTGATAGTATACAAGCTAGGATACAAGATTATTTATAGGCTGGAATATGGTACAAACCTTGGACAAGATTCAGATAGACAAGGTATGGTACAAGATTTACAAGGTATAATACAAGATTTGGTACAAGATTTACAAGCTGTACAGGAGGTATTTACAAGCTTCATCAGATTTTGGATATTTGGTTGGAACACCAAGGGAACAAGCAAGTGTGTCTTATGGGATGGTGGGTGAATGGATGATAGGCTTGGTTTGGGGCTGTGGTGTACCAACACCTTTAGATGGTGAGACTTTGGATACATATCCAAGACCATGAAATCCTAGATTTTTTTGTGCAATAATAGGCTCTCTGATTCCTTGCTCTTGTGGTCCTAAACCTTGACCTTGATAATCCCATCGATTGAGCATTTGAACAAGCTGAGGAAACTTTTTGCTTGCAAAAAATGGTAGAAGTGATTTATTAGGTGTATTGCAATGGGGAGATATTGTTCTTAATTCTTCTGCTGAGAGAGGGCCACCGTGGATGAATGTAAGTGAACCAAGAGGGTAGATTATAGATGGTGGAATAGCTTGGATAGGTGGTAAGATGGAAGCATGGAGCGGGGGAGATGGAAGGATAGGATCTTGATGTAGCTGGTGGGATGACAAGATATCTTGTAGTGGAGGAGATATGGCTTGAGGTTTTGGAGATGGAGGAGATGGTGACTGCACTATGGATGGAAGACATGGTACGATGATATCTTCATTTATGCTTTGGGGGATGTCAACATGCTTTTGGGCAGGATCTTGATAGGATTGGTTTGGAGTGGATGGTGCGATAGGAGGTGAAGGGATGGATTCTTCAAAGGCAGCGGATGGATAGATGGGAGATTCAGTAGTGGAGATGGGTGAGTAGAAGATGGATGCATAAGGGTCATTACGAGAGATTTGGGAAATGCTTGGAGGCGATGTGGATAGGATTTGGAGGGATTTTATAGGTGGTGAGATTTTGATGCTTGCGGGAAGTGGAAGGATTTTAAGCAATTTGATGGATGGTATGGGGATGATAGATATGGGAGATGGAGGTGATATTATAGATGGGGAAGCTTCATCACTTACTACTTCACATGGTTGGATTAGATGACATGGCTTATCGACTGTTGGAGGCAACTTTTCTTGTATTTCCTCTAGGAGATTCCTTGGAGACTCGTGTGTTGAAAGTGGAGGTGGATTGACAGGAATAGCTAGTGTGATGGGGGTGGAAGATTGGAAGCTTGGTTGATGGGGTGATGGAGGGGAAGCTGGAATATCGAATGGCATGACCAGATAGTTTGGAATAACTCTTGGATTTTGGGGGATGCTTGGGGGAATGTTTCTAAGGCTTTCAATATACCCGTCATAGTCAACAAGATTTTCATCATCATTGGAATAGGAGGTGGCGGGAGTAAGGATAATGCGACCAAACACATCATGATAGGATTGGTACTTCATGTTTTGATGATGAGTTTGGTGGGGATGGGGTCTTGCATATGGATGAACACGGAAGCTCATGGTTGGATTTGGATTAAGCACAGATTTTGGATTGGCTAATGAAAGATTTCCTAAGGAGAGTCAAAGCTGTATGACAGACCTAAGGAGGATTGGCTGGAGATTTTTGGCTTTCTTGTGGGTGGAAGACTTCAAGGGTATGCTATCAAAAAGTGAGAGTTTTGTTTTCCTATGTGCAGGATTCGTGGTGATTGTGTCAACTTAAGGATAGACTGATGATCCTTTAGGAAGAACACGAGATTGACCACTTGTGGATCCCAACCTTTAGCTCAAGGTGATGAGGGATACAAGTGACAAAGTTGGATTACCCTAGACAATGCTTTGTCAAAGGGATAATCTTGGTGAGATTGGTTAATTGGTAGGATTGATTGGATAGCAAAATCTAGCAAAGTGACAACAACTCTTTAAAGGCTTGGGTGATTTTGGATTGGGTTGTTAGCTGGCTGGGGGGATGATTTGGATGGACTTTGGATTTGGGATTGTTCTAAAGCAAGGAACTAGATAGATTTGGTTGCAGTGGGGGAGCTTGGATGATTTTCTGATAAGGCAGTGACTACGCTAAGTATGCCTTGAGTTGGGAGATTTTTGCTTTTCTGAGATTTCGACCAAAATTGGCAAACATTCATTCAAAAGCTATGAACAAACAAGAAGACAAAAGTTTTGAGAAAGCACGTCAAACACACCAACATCTTAGGAAGCTTTCTACAAGGATAAAATTTGGTTTAGCTAGGGAGTCCTCGATATACACAAGGTACGTGAGGCCCAAATCTGTAGATGAAACCAAAAAGATGTCACATAGCCGAGAGGAACGGTAACCCACTTCTCCTCTTTCAATTCTCAAGGGTATAAAGTTCCTTGAGGCTTAGCCCGAGTGACAAAATTTTGATCCCAAGAGAGGTGTCTTTGGATTCACCTCCCGATCTTTATACTCCGCCGAAACACTAGAGTTGAGGTTGTCCAAAGGGGTGATGAAATCCCCAAGCAGGCCTCCTAAAAAGCTAAGACAAGATTTTAGATCCTAATCTTATGCACCCAAGATGGCCTTGAAAGACGACAAGGGGAGAGAAGACTTGGATGATCTTGGGCTAAAAAACATGCTTGTTCTTTTACCAACTGACGCTTAAGTTTCCTGATCTAGACTTTGCAAGCACTCATGTTTAAGATACAATGTTTATTCCAACTTTGAAGCGTCGATAAAAAATAAAATTGATCGAAGAATGCGAAAAAGAAGAAGAGTTTATTTTTCTTTAAGGCATTCAAGATTGAGTCTGAGTTTATTTTAAGCCCAAAAAAAAGGTGTGTGAGATTCGATTGCCAAGCGCGCGCCCGGAGGCCCTCCATATCAAGATTTGTCCAATTTTTATGCCCAAATGAAGTGTGAGTGAGATTAATGCGCATTCAAAAAAATTTCTAACTTAGAAAAATCACTAAAGACCCAAGTGAGTGGAGTTTGATCTTTGTGGAGCACTTAACACCCTCTTAGGTAGACCCATCCCCATAGATGGCGCTGAGATTGCAACCAATGGTTAAATTGATGGGTGATTAAAGAGGGTGAGTCCAACTACAAACTTACTCAAAGCGTCTTTTTTAGTTTTTATAACTTAGAAGATTTCAAAAATGTGGATTTTTTTTATGCCCCAAAAGATGATTATTTGATCTATGGCATTCAAGATTGGATTAGTTGTTTTAATCATGCATTCAAGTAAATTTTGATTTTAATCCATGGCATTCAAGAGTGATTTTAGCAACATGCATTCAAAGACAAGTGGTTAAACATTCAAGTTTTTTCCTTTGAGCATTCAAAATTGAGATTTTGTGTGTTGTTTTAAGAACTTTGAAGTGCTTTGTTTTAACCTTAGATCATTCAAGATTGTTTTTGGAC
The DNA here is from genome assembly GCA_028749045.1 of Cupressus sempervirens. Classification (NCBI taxonomy): domain Eukaryota; kingdom Viridiplantae; phylum Streptophyta; class Pinopsida; order Cupressales; family Cupressaceae; genus Cupressus; species Cupressus sempervirens. The sequence continues at coordinate 723,213,943 of CM053786.1, read as the reverse complement.
TCAAAAGTGAAAATGACTCTTTGGAATTTGCTTTTCATTCAAGATTTTGTGTTCTAGTTTGCATGTTTTAAGCCCAAAAATGATATTCCTAGATTGGTTTGATGCATGAAAAATCTAAGAAACATTCAAGATTTTGCAACAAGACATTTGTTTGGAACAAATAACAAAGCTTTTAGGACAATTTTTGGCAACCATTTAGGACTCTTAGTTTTCATGAGATTTTTAAAAGAACTTTAAAATGTTTGCAAATGAGGTTCATTTTATTCTTAATTGATGCTTTGAGTTTGATTTAGATTTTAGTGTGCACTTAGTGTTGATTTTGAACCTTTTGAAATGGAAACTTGAAGTTCTTTTTAAATTTCCAAAAATGAAGTGTTCCTAACTTTGCATGAATGCATCTAAAACCTTGATGTTGCAAGGATGCAAATGATTGGATTGGTTTAGTTTCACTTGTTAAAAGATTTTTTCTTTTTTGCAAATTTTTAATTTTTAATGGATTTAAGTATGATTTGGGGGTTCATTTTAAGCACTAAAAAGAAGTGTGTATGATTTTGCTTCCTTAAAAAATAAAAATGGCCAAGATCTCCCACAAGAAGAAGAAGAAGAAGTAGATGGAATAAGAAGAATATAGACAAGAAGAGGAAGAAGAATTCCAAGTGCTTTGTCCACCTATAAGCTTGAAAAATCTGCAAATAGTATGAGATAGACTATGAGTTCCTTTGTCTTCTTCATACTCATGTGGACCTACAAAACCAATTTATACAATCCTACCAATCACAAAAACAAGCAAAATTAGCCAAAATCAGCAAATGACATACAAAACTTGATTAAAAAAGCTAATGAAGATGACCCATGCGGGGTCCCATCAGGCGTGCTAAAATGTATATGAGCAATGTTAGTATGCTAATAGAAACCATATTTAAATTAAGCTTCTACAAACTAAACAAAATTCATAAACTTCAAGATAGACTAAGATGAGCTCTCAATTGAGAATATGAGCCATTAATGGGCTCTCTCAATGAGAAGCTCTCTTGTTGAGTAGCTTTGTCTAAATAGATAGGATGTATGCTCAATATGCTTCCAAAGGCTTCAATGGATGATTGTGAATTTTTGGTGTGGATAGATGGATTTAGTATGGATTTGGCTCTCAAAATAGCATTATAACTTTACTTCATGAATTGTGTTATTTTGCAAAGGGGAAGGATCCAATTTATAGGCAAGAGGCTTGAGGGATTGAGGGCTAAGATGCAAGGATGGGAAAAAGCTCATGGAGGGCTCAGATTGCATGAGAAGAGAGCACATGGATTGTGCTTCCTTATAGCCAATCAAGGAGTGACACATATCACATGGCGAGAGGATGGAGGAAAGGGGAAGGATGAGTCAACAAAGGAGGCTCAAGGGATAAAATCTTCATAAAGACCCTCATAATGACTTGTAAGAGCAATAAAAGGGCTTGTAAGAGTCATTTATGACCTAGTGGACTTCATAAAGTTTTATGGTTGAGATATTTTGAGAGTGATGAGAGAAATTTCGACTTGGACTTGATTAGGAAGGTTTTAAGCTTGTTTAGGCTTGTGCAAATGATTAGAGGATGGATTAGGATGGTTTAGGATTAGCTTAGGGATAGGCAAGTGGATGGCATTTAATGAGGGTGGGTGAAGGAGGAGATATTTGTTAACTTTGGCTTGGGTTAGTAATTCTTAACTCATGTTTAGGGAATGTGACAAAGTTAGGAGGGGATTAGGATTAGGTTTAAAGACATCTTCTAGAAGAGTCTAGACTTTGGATGAGGATAAAGACTTTCTAGAATAGTCTAGAATTTCTTAGGATAAGATTTTATGAAATAAATAAAGTTTTATTTATTTCAAGGGTTTGGATTGAGGAGATATTTATTAAAATATTTTTAATAAACATGAGGATTAATATTTAATCTTGATTAAATATTTTGAGTTGGGATTAGGGGTAGGAAATGATGAGATTAGCCTTTAATCGAAATTAAAGAAGGATTAGAAGATTTTGGAAGAGGTTATTGGTCTTAAGGAAATTGGCCAACTTTTGGGAAAAAAATAAATTAATTATTTATTTTGGGATTTTTGGTCAATTTATTAATTAAATAATGTTTAAATAAGGAAATAATGTTTAAATAAGATTTAAACATTTTTGGGAGGGATTTCTTAATTAAATATTTTTAATTAAGATAAAGGGATTTAATGGCATAAAAATAAATTAATTAATTAATAAATGATGATGTCATCAGGGCTTTTTCAAAAAATAAAAATACTTTATTTTCTAAAGTTTTTTTAGGTGTCTCTAGTGACCAGCATTATAACCTTGAACAAAATGGAATGAAAATGACTTTGAAATTATAATTGTTTTGACATGTAGAAGCAGAATTTACTCTCAACCATCTCTGATTTATATAACCAGCGCCTTATCCATGGGAGCAAAGAGTCAACTATTGGCAGGAGATCTTGTTCAATTAACTTGTAATTGAATTTATCAACTATAATCACCTATTTCCATTCTTATGAGATATCATTTTCATAAACTCATGAATTCTACTGATTTACTGAAGCATTTACATAATCCATTGAATTAAAAGCAATAATATAACTAATATACAACCCATCCAAACTAGATTCAATCAATTGAACTTTATTTAAATGATCTCAAAATTAACAAACTCATGAAATGGAGATAGAAAATGGTGACATAGATCTAGTGTAAATACTCTTTTGCATTATCCTTTTTGCTAACTAATACAATGACCAATAGAAACTCAATGAGAAACCCAGAAATTCATATTGATTCTGTTATTCCATTTGTCATCAGAAAGTACATAATTGGAAGTAAACTCAAAAACAACTACACATGACTGGACCGATTGTATTTTCTTGAAAATTGAAAACATTCAAAAATTCAAACCCTTTCTCTAGCCCTGGGGTCTCACTTATATAATGTGAGATGCAACAAGCTTTAGGCATAAAGAACTAAAAATTGTCCTTTGCAAAGAATATTTACAGGCAGCTATCACAAAAAGACAAAAATGTGTGTAACAGAAAAACTTAAACGTCACTGCATTCTTTTGGTATGCCCCTTTTTTGTTACATCTCTTGGAATAATGAAGTTTTATTATTTGATTCTCTAGTTATTCTGAGTCTTCAAAATAAGTGTCTATGAGGCTTGAAATCGATGTGTCCTCTTCAGTTGCCTGCAAGCCTACTTTAACTTGGGGGTTCTCCTTGTCTTCATCATCAACAGTTAAAGTAATAGTTACACTTGCATCTTCTTCTGCCTCATCATCTTCTTCCATCAATTCTGTAGACATAAATTGTTCCTTCCACTCATTGTAAACGGCCATTAGGCCAATCAAAATTTAGGATATCCCTTTGTACAGTTATTAAAGAATTTCCAATTGCTTCTATTTCAGCAAAATCTTTCCTGATGGCATTGTAAAACAATTGCACTTTAACCAATTTCTCATTGGTCATTGGCCATAATAAATGCCCAGTTTCATTTATTACATTATTAAATCTTTGACAAAATAATTCATCTAGCTCTTTTTTCCACTCTTCTTATTCCTTTACTTTATCAACAGTTTTGAGAGCACTAGGAAATAAATCAAAATTTTCAACTATGTACTTTGAGAAACAAACAGTCACTCTTATTTGAAAAGAATCCTATTTGTCATCAAAATTTTCTAGCTTATTTAACAAGTCAAAAATCTTCTCTATCTGGTGATAGGATAGTTGGATGACAGATACATACATGAGGGTAATATCATTGTTTCTCTCAGTCTATTTCTGTGCAATAGGTTTTATTCTTTCTTCATTTCCTTTCAATTCATCCCTGATGGCTTCAATCCTTGCCAACTAGTCAAAAAATGTTGGCCATTCTATCTTATCCATTAAATACATTACACTTTGTCTTATTTTCCCTTCATATTGATTATTCAATTCTACATGGAGTGCATATAACTTATTCTTTTCTTCTTCAAATTCCTCTGTAGTGTAGAATTGTGACCTCTCGGGGGTGTTTGGTATCTCAATAATTGGAGTTGACTTAAAAGGTTCAATAGGCAGCTTGGGGTATACAATCTTGGGTCTGCTTGATTCTCCTACTTTTCTTTTCCCTAGTTGTTTCTCCATTTGAGATATTTGATTTTCTAGTGATTGTATTTGTTTACCCCTATCTTCATATGCTTTTGAAACTTCCTCAAATGTAGCACTGAGTTGTGCAAACCTATCATCTTCCTGGCCAAACACCATAGTGCCAAATTTCATCATCTCTGAGGCCATTCCAAAAATATGTTTGCTACCAACCTCACAAGCCCTGAATGTTGTCAGTGCACCAGTATGCTCTATAGTGGAGATGTCCTGCATTCTGGTTTTGTCTCTTTTTTCAATTGACCAGATTACTAGGGCCTGGTGGTCATCACTAAATTTGACCCCCCTGTGAGCCTGCAACACCTCTTCTTCAGTTTTATACTTTACATCTTTTTCTTTTCTTATTGAGTCAAAAATCATTGCGTTGGCTATGTCCCATTCTGGAAAAATGAGGACCCCTAATTGCTTAACTAGTTGCCTCCCGACCTTAGGTGTAAATAGGGAAAAATCATTCAAAAACTTAAATTTTACCTCCTCCTTTATAATAGAGTCTGGTTTATCAGGTTGCTCTACTTTTATTTTCTTACAAGTTTTTTCAAAATTTCCTATGTTTAATCTCCACAAAAATTGTGCAAAAGCTCTAGATTTAACAAAATTTTCATCATTAATGAATTTCTCAAAAGCTTGAGCCACAATTGGGTCTATCTCCCTAACTTGATAGTCAGCAACTGTAAGGTCCAAGGAGGGTATAGGAGGCTCTTGAGGTACTCCACTCTCCAAATCTATGGTAGTAACAATAACATCCCCTTCTCCACCAATCTACCTCAGTTGCTCACTTAAAGATGTTGCATCATCTATTTGAATTGGGGTTTGGCTTGGGGAGTATTGTTCTACATGGGAGCAAGATCCCTGCTCCAACTTCTATCTCTTTGGGGCACTAGCTACAAATGGACTTTCTGGTCTTGGTCTTTGTTGAAGGGGAACCTGTTGCACATTTTGCACCATCACATAACCTGCCCTTTTCTGCAAAATATACTGACCAAGGGCTACTATGTTTTTACTGTTTATCTTCCTTTGTACCTCTGTAGCCTTGTGTGGATAGGTCTTGGCATATGTAGCCTTCTTCTCATTTATTGTTTATATTATTATAGCAAAATTATTCATCAATGCTTGCATTTTGGCTCCCCAATATTTTTTTATCTTTCAGAGGGTTATAATTAGAGTCAAAAGCATTGATGAATTCTAATGTTTTACTAAACACTATCCATTTTTCTTTCCTTAATTCCTATTCCTGTAAAGAGAAAACATTTTTGATAATATCCTCAGGAAAGTATACATGTTGTACCATGCAGGCAGCTTTTGTCCATTCCCTTAAGAGGTCATAAAACCCTTCTGGATCAATAAATCATGCATGGGACTCTACCATGTTATACTTATCCAAAAATTAGATGAGGTGTTTCCATCCCTTTCTCACAAAAACAAAATCATGTATTACAGTAACAACCAGGAGAAAGGTACCTTTCTTGGGAAAATCTCTTTCATTAATGGTTCCAATCTACCACAACAACTCTGCTATCCCTATCTTTAGAGGCACATGGAATGGTAGCAAATGAGGCTTCCCCAAAAAGCCATATACTCTAATCACTGTGGAAACATTGTATGGGATTATATCCCCCCAGTTATGACTAACCAAAACCCCCTTTGCATGGTCCTTGGGTCTGACCAATTCTAGCAATGATTGTGGAATCCTAGGGCTATCTCCTCTCAAGAGCAATCTAAGCTTGGATGCAAAATATCTATCAAACCTCACAAAATTGGCATCTCTAGCCTCTGAGGTCATGTCAACACTCCATAGCTAAACTGGATTCCTCTCACCATCCTTGGTTACTTCTAGCTCCATACCCTTGGAGAAGTAGGTAACTCCCTTATAGAGACATACATGCATGAGCAATGAATACCAACAGAATGGTTTGTTTACTTTCCCTTGGGATATCCCTATCAAACCATTGTGAATTTCTCATGCAAGGAAGGTGGAAAAATCAAGAATAGTACTCATCCCAAATTGTAGAGTCTAAGCCATAATAAGGACAATTGAGCCTGGGATTTGTTCTGCTTCATCCATCCTGAAAATCTTGCAAAGAGAGAAATATAATGCTTGAGTCCTAAGATTAAAATGTCTCCTTAATAATGGCTCTGGGGTATTGGCAGTAATTACAAACAATGTACCAATCTTGGCAGCATGTTCTTGCAATGGCCCTATCCTTGAGTAGATCCTTTGTGTATCATACCTTGCTTGAAGGTCATCCATATCAATGATTTCATGCACAGCATGGTTAGGGTTGAGGTTGAAAACCTCACTAATCAATTCAGGGCAAACCCTAAAATGATTTACTCCAGCATGATTCTTCACCCACCCCATAATAGGATCATATTTCTTGGCCAAATCAATCAGTAAATCACCATCAAAGAAAACTATGGGGACTATTAATTTCCCAATGTCAAACTCCCAAACATTTCTCATAGGGGTATCAAGTTTTTGTTCTGAAAACCATTTTTTGAACAATTCTATGTTGTTTAGTGTGGATCCTGATCAGTCGCCAAGTGGGAGATTGTTAGATTATGGTGACTAATTAGGAAAGTACTGTACATACTTCATAATTAGTGGGGTTCCAAAAAATAATTTTGGTACGATTCGCCATTCGTAGAATTTTTTTGGTACTATTCACCATTCGTAGATTCACCACTAAACTTATGGCTGACATATGGCCGACATGTTGTAACCCTAAAACAACATAAAATACTTGTATAAAAGGGTTTAGGGTTAGGTATTATTTCAGTGTGTTGTGATGCGAAATTGGTTCTTGCGGCAGTATTGAGCTGTAAGGGATTACAGATTGTAATCACTGGATTGTAATAAGATCAGTATTGTTGTTTGGTGGACGTAGCCCAGGGATTGGGTGAACCACATTAAATCTTGGTGCCTTGTGTTTATTTCTGTGTGTTCTATTATTTTCTGTTATTGGTTATATTTTCATGTAGTTTTTATTTATGTTTGTGGTTTATCCTAATAAGTGGTATCAGAGCGAGGTTGTCTTTTAGTTATCCTCTGTAGGAAAGTCTCACAGTTAAGTGGGAGTCTCACGGTTGAGTGGGAGCAATGGAAGATGAGGGTAAGCTAAGGGTTGACAGGTTTAATGGGCAGAACTTCCAGTTATAGAAGATGCAAATGGAAGACTATCTTTATTAGAAGGATTTATGGAAGCCGTTGGAAGGCAAAGCCAAGAATCAGGGAACTATGTTAGAGGTTGAATGGGATCTTTTGGAGAGAAAGGCACTCAGAAGCATTTGGTTATGCTTGACACCATTAGTGGAATTTAATATTACAAAAGCAAAGACGACAGAAGATTTGATGAAAACCCTAGCGACACTATATGAAAAGCCCTCCGCTTCAAACAAGGTATTTCTCATGAAGCATTTATTTAATATGAAAATGGCAGAAGGTGGATCTGTTGTAGATCATTTAAATGAGTTTAATACTATTACTAGTCAGTTATCTTCTATGGGTATCAATTTTGATGAAGAAATTAGGGCTCTCTTGATTTTGTGTTCTTTGCCTGAAAGCTGGAATGGCTTGGTAATGGCGGTGAGTAATTCTATTCCTAGATCTAGTACCCTAAAATATGATGATGTGATCGGTGTTGTTTTGAGTGAGGAAACTCATAGGAAATCCTCAGGTGGATCTACATCAGGAAGTGCTTTGAATGCACAAAGCAGGGGTAGAACAACTGAGAGAGGAAGTAACTCTGGAAATCGTGGGAAATCAAGAGGAAATTCAAAGGGGAAGAGGTCTCAATTGAGAGGACCAAACGATTGTTGGTACTGTGGGAAACCAGGTCATAATAAGAAAGATTGCTGGAATTGAAAGAAAAATGAAGTAGATAAATCGAATGGAGACAAGGAGGCAAATGTGGCAAGTAACGAATCCGATGAGGATGCTTTGCTTCTGTCTTTAGAAAGTGTTGATGATTCATGGGTTTTAGATTCTGGTGCTTCATTTCATGCTACACCTCATAGAGGTTATTTCATTGATTATGTCCAAGGAGATTTTGGGCTTGTTTATTTGGGGGATAATGAACCTGTCAAATTGTTGGAAAGGGAAAAATTAAAATTAAGTTGCAGAATGGGAATCATTGGCTACTACATGAGCTAAGACATGTTCCAAGGCTGAGTAGGAATTTAATTTCAGCGGGGCAACTTGGTGATGAGGGTTGTGTAGTTACTTTTAATGATTAAAATTGGAATATTTCAAAGGGTTCCCTTGTAGTAGCAAAAGGTGTGAAAGTAGGCACCTTATATCTTTGTACAGGTCATATTGTTCCTTCTACTTTGATTGTTTCAGAGAAAAATGAATGTTCAGGAACAATTGTTGCAGTTCAGCAGGGAGAACAAATAGCTGCCGTAGATTCTGATATAGCGCTATGGCACAACAGACTTGGGCACATGAGTGAGAAAGGTATGAAAGTACTTCATTCAAAGAAAGTTTTACCAGGTCTGAAATGTGTTAATATGGATTTCTGTGAAAGTTGTGTGTATGAAAAAAAAAAGAGAGTGAGTTTTGTAAAGACTGGGAAGGAAAACAAAAAGGAAAAATTAGAGCTTGTGCATACATATGTATGGGGACCAACTCAGGTATCTTCCCTTGGTGGCTCTCATTATTATGTTACATTTATTGATGACGTAACTAGAAAAGTATGGGTTTATTTCCTTAGACAGAAATCTGATGTATTTCAAACTTTTAAGAAATGGAAATGCTTGCTTGAAAATGAGATTGGTAAGAAATTAAAATGTCTCAAATCTGATAATGGTGGTGAGTATTGCAGTTATGAATTTGAATATTATTGCTCCACTAACAGTATTTGTAGACAGAAAACTATTCCAAGGACTCCACAAGAAAATGGAGTGGCTGAACGCATGAACAGGACTATAATGGAGCGTGCAAGGAGCGTGAGGTTGCATGCTAGGTTGTCCTTACACATGTGGGCGGAGGCTATCAATACTACAGTATATTTGATTAATAGAGGTCCCTCTACTCCTTTGGGCTATGGTATTCTAGAGGAAGCATGGACTAGGAAGAAGGTGAGTTATTCTTTTCTCAAGACCTTCGGTTGTGAAGCTTTTGCTCATATAAACTCTGAAAATAGAACCAAGCTAGAAGCTAAGTCAAAGAAATGTGTCTTTGTTGGATATGGCATTAATGAATTTGGTTATAGGCTTTGGAATTTTGAAAATCATAAAATTATAAGAAGTCGGGATGTCATATTCAATGAGAAAGTGTTGTACAAAGATCTGTTGCAGCAACATGAGAAGAAAGAAGATGATTATGTAGTGTTGGATGATACTCCAAAAGCTGATGTTCTAGGCATTCCTCATGATGTGCAACAACCGCCACAACAAATACCACACACACCAGTGACTGTTAGATGGTCAACGAGGCCAATTAGACCTCCACAAAGATTTCCTCCCTCTTTGTATTCTATTTTACTTACTGATGCTAGTGAACCTGAAAGTTATGATGAAGTTGTGCAGGTTGATACTAAGATTCAGTGGGAGTCTACAATGAAAGATGAAATGGACTCTTTGCTGAAAAATAAGACATGGGATTTGTGCAAGTTACCTGCAGGTAAAAAGGCTTTACAGAATAAGTGGGTTTACAGGTTGAAAGAAGAGGAAGGAGGTAAGAAAAGATTTAAGGCTAGGTTAGTTGTAAAAGGATTTGCACAGAAAAAGGGAATTGATTTTGATAAGATATTTTCTCCTATTGTTAAAATGACTTCTATCTGTACTATTTTAAGTCTTGTGGCCACTGAAGATTTTCATTTAGAGTAGTTGGATGTTAAAATAGCCTTTCTTCATGGTGATTTCGATGAAGAAATATATATGGCTCAGCCACAGGGTTTTGAGGTCAAAGGTAAGGAGAACTTAGTGTGCAAATTGAAGAAAGTTTATATGGCTTGAAGCAAGCACCTCGGCAGTCATATCTGAAATTTGACAGTTTTATGCATGAGCATGGATATAATAGGTGTCATTCAAATTATTGTGTTTATTTTAAGAGGTTGGATGATGATAGCTACATTAATTTATGTTTATATGTTGATGATATGATTGTAGTTGGGTCTAACATGGATCATATTAAGGGGCTAAAATGCCAGTTAGCACATGCATTTGCTATGAAGGATTTGGGGGTAGCAAAACAAATCCTTGGTATGAAGATTTGCAGAGATAGGAAGAACAGAACATTGACGTTATCTCAGGCTAATTATGTTGAGAAGGTGTTGCAACGTTTCTCTATGGAGAATGCTAAAGCTGTCAGCACACCTTTACCTGGTCATTTTAAATTGACTAAGGAGATGTGTCCTAAGACACAATAAGAGGAGGATAATATGTCCAAGGTACCCTGTGCTTCAGCTGTAGGAAGCTTGATGTATGCTATGGTATGCACTAGGCCAGATATTGCACATGTTGTGGGAGTCGTTAGTAGGTATATGAGTCATCCAAGATTTGAGCATTGGAATGTTGTCAAGTGGATTCTCAGATATTTGAGAGAGACATCCAATAAGTGTTTACACTTTGCGAGCTCTACTACTGATTTACAGGGCTATGTTGACTCAGATTTGGCAGGGGATATTGATACCAAGTGGAGTACTACAGGTTATGTCTTTACTATTGGTGGGGCAGCCGTGAGCTGGGTTTCTAGGTTACAGAAGATTAATGCTTTATCCACTACAGAGGCAAAGTATGTTGCTGCTACAGAGGTAGCCAAGGAGATGATATGGCTTCAGTTGTTCTTGGAACAATTGGGACATCCTCAGAAGGATAATTATTTGTTCACAGATAGTCAGAGTGTCATTCATCTTGCAAAGAATTCAGCTCTGCATTCTAAGACCAAACACATATAGTTGCGGTTGCATTTGCGACGCGCTCCCCTGCCCACAGGTGGTTAATTATGTGGTGTTCCATGTTCACTAACAGTCATGACTTTTGGTGCAACGGCAAATGGACCCTACAATTGGTATTAGAGCCTGGTTTTGGCCTGGTCATGGGTTCAAATCTCCCCGGTGCCTTCTCGACCCGCATAAGCACCTGGTATGCACGTCGAGGGGGAGATTGTTGGGTGATGCGATGCGCTCCCCTGCCCACAGGTGGTTAATTATGCGGTGTTCCATGTTCACTAACAGTCATGGCTTTTGGTGCAACAACAAATGGGCCCTACACTCTAAACCTCCCATAGAGACCTAGGCATCTCTTACCCAATTAGCTTTATCATAGAAACCCTCTACTACAGCTACCCTAGGGTTCTTAGGAATCAACTCTCTCCCCTTAGTGATTTCATTCACAAATAGTGAGAATTGTTCAAGGAAATCATCATGCACAACCCTCTTTAGGTAATCAAATTGTCCCAAGAATTCCTTTCATGGAAGCATTTTCTAAGATTTAATTTTTTACAACACCAAATTCTTGCTATTTAGAAGTTTCAGAGCACTTACCTGCAAAATTCCACTTTTTTCTATGAAATTTTCACTACAATTCATTGGGTTTCTCTGCAAAATTCTATGCCTTAGCTTTGGAAGTTCTTTGCGCTCTGATAACCTTTTGCAATTTTGTGGTTCAATAATGGTGAGATCATGAATTATATTTTAGGCATTGAAATCACTCAAATGAGCTCTGAACCATATTAACTTCCAATAGCTGTTATTCTCAAATTGCATCCAAATTTGAATCTTATCCGTCAATTTCACTAGATCATATGGCTTTAATTCAAAAAATTAATAAGCTTTATGACTTTAAAAACATGGCCATGTGTCAATCAAGCACTTCCCTACATTAGTTATCTTTCTTGCATTTTGGAAATACGGGGATGCGCTAGCTGTCGATCTTCCTCTAGATCAACGGCTGAGGCAAATAAAACATTTCTACAGCAATAAGTACAAGGTGTGACACAGCTGGCATAATAATACTTCCATCCTGGCAACCATTAACCCTACTTTGGTAATAGTCAGCCCCACTATGCCACGTGTCACGTTAGTGCATGCCTGTATTACCTGTTTGTCTTGTAACTTAAAAATGCGGGCAAGCGCCATCTATTGATCAAGACAAAATCAACAATCATATAAATTTATAATTGAATAAGGCTCAGTTAGCTATACTGACCAATAGGAATTCTCCATGTGAATTAGTGCATGCTAATAGACTTCCACGCAAGTAGGTCCCATGTTATCTTCTGAGAAAATGAGTCTTTGATGTCATCTTTGCGACGTGTCAAGCTAGCACATCCCCCCTTTGTTTAACCAGTGAACATTTTTTTATGTGAGCAAGCACCCTTCGTTGATCTGACCAAGATCGATGGTGGGTCTAAATCTTTAGTCCTTTATGGTCCCATCACCCGATTAGACCAATAAAATAGTATCTTTTAGCCCTCATGATCTAACAAATCTGACTACTGAATTAATTGATAAAGTTTCTGTGCCCATGATATCATCACTTCCAACTAAGCATGCATGTCACATTCAAACAATGAATGTGCTTGAAACTTTACGAACTTACAGCATGGCATGACTCAACAATCTCCCCAAAATCTAATCCCACTTGGTCACATGGTGCAAAGGCGCATGCCCACATTTTCTAACCCACGAGCAATTCCTTAATGTGGGGAAGCACTAGCCACTCATCTTCGAAAAATCTATGGTTGATAAAGCTTCCACCCTTTTTGCCCAACAAAACCTTTTACTGGCCCAACTGGAATTACACATCAGCTTTTCCTTACAGCCTGGCGCAATGTAGCACATACCTTTCATGCTTAGTCCCACCTTTCTATGTGTCATCATAGTGCTTTCCCGCATTATTTTCAAATTGAGCAACTTCATAAAGTGGGTAAGTGCTGACCATGGATCTTACACAGATCAATGATCATGAAATCATGCATGTTTATAACATCGAGTTAGCTGAAATGACCAATGAGATACTTCTTTTTAGTCCAAATCACCTAACAACTACCATGGAAGACATACCACTGTCACCTTTTGAAAAGGCAGGCCCATGATGCTACGTGTCGCAATGGCGCATGTCCGCATTGCTTAAGATTCTTACATTTTCTTAATGTGGGCAAGCACAATCCATTGATTAAGATAAGATCAGCAGTGCCTCAAAACTTGTGGTGCACTAAAATTTTAATGTTAGTGAGGGCTACATGTCATTAAGGTGCATGCCCACTTTGTTTAAAGACCTTGCATTTCATTTTTGTGGGGATGCGCCATTCATTGATCTATAAGGGATCAATGGCTAGATCAAAAGGTATTGCAAATGATATTTTTTAATAAAATATCTCAAGCAAACTATGAACAAAGCAATATTAATAATTTTTTATCAAATTTTAATGAGATCATCCTTGCATAAACCCAACTTTACGATAAATGTGTCCCACCTAAAATTTTGAAAAAACACTTTCCAAAGGATTTTCAAAAACTAGGGTAAAATAAGATAAGGCATTAGGGTTTTTTACATACTTAGGATTTTTTAATGACTATGTTGATGACAAACCTTGAGAATTTAGTAGAACTCAAACAATATAGAGACTAGGACATGATTAGGGTAACACAAAATTTGAAAATTATAAGGAAAGAAAACCTAATCTATAGGATACCATGACTTGAATGATTTTTCACCAAAAAAATTAGAACATCCTTTGGATTGTGAAAAATCAAACCAACAGACTCATTTCTTTTGAGCTATCTAATTTTGATAATTACAAACCTAAAAATATTGAGTCTAATTTCAAAGCTAAGTTGTCATTGAAGGAACCTAATGAGAAGAAGAAGAAGAAAAATAAAAAATATGTATCGAGGGACAGTTATACAGAGGAGGAAGATGTAGATTAACTTGAAACACTATTAACAAGGAGATTTCACAGAGGTAAAGGCAAGTTTAGAGGTAAGTTGCCTATCATGTGTTTCAATTGCAATGAGGTTGGTCATATTGTTGCTAGATGTCTAGAGAAGAAGAATTACAAAGGTGGTGACAAATACAAAAGTAGAAGAGATGAAGACAACAAAGACTACAAAGACAAAGGCAAAACGTCTTGCTACATTATTGAAGAGGAAACAAAATATGGATTTGAAGATCATGATGACGAAGTGGTGTATGTTGCAATGAAGGATGAATCTAACAAGGATGAGGCAACTACACTAGTGCCTTGTGTAAACAAGAATGACAGATGGATCATTGACAGTGGGTGTTCACATCACATGATTGGAGATAAAAGTAAGTTCATTGCCTTGAAATATTATGATGAAAATAGTGTAAGGTTTGGTAATGATGCATCGTGTTTGATAAAAGGAAAAGGTTCTATCAAGCTCACAAAAAAGATTTTATGTGACAATGCTTACTATGTTGAAGGACTTAACTATAATTTTTTGAGTGTGTCACAACTAAATAATTTGGATTGTAAGGTTGATTTTGAGAACAAAATTGCTAAGATATATGATACTAGTAGAAAATTGATTGGAAATGGTGATCAAACTAGAGGCAATCTATCCTACCTTGATATAGAGGATGCTACTTGTTTAATTGTAGAATTTGATGATGTGTGATTATGGCACAAAAGGTTATGTCATGTTAATTTTGATAACTTGGTCAGTATCAATAACATGAGAAGAGCCAAAGGTTTTTCTAAGTTGAAGAAGCCTGACAATATAATTTGCAAATAATGTCAGTTAGGCAAAATGACAAAGTCAAGTTTTAAGAGTAAGACTCGTACCTCTAAAGGAATATTAGAGATTATTCATACTGACTTGTGTGGACCAATTAAAGTGCAAAGCTACAAAGTAAATAAGTACATTATGATGTTTTTTGATGATTATTCTAGAATAATGACAGTTATGTTTTTGAAACATAAATATGATGCTTTCCAAATGTTTAAGTGGTACTTAGCAATAGTTCAGAAGGAAATGGGTAAAAGTCTGAAATGCTTGAGATCTGACAGAGGAGGAGAATTTACATCAAATAAGTTTGAGATATTTTGTAATGAAAAAGGAATCAAAAGAAGACATCTGCTCCTAGAGCCCCTCCACAAAATGGAATTGTTGAAAGGAGGAATAGTTATGTGATGGACTATGCTAGGACACTCATGATGGAGAAAAATTTTGCTTTGAAATATTGGAGAGAAGTTGTAAGTATAGTTGTATATACCTTGAACTGTGTACAAGTCAAGAAAGGTACTCATTCAACACCTTTTGAACTATGGTATGGATACTTGCCCAATGTAAATTATTTTAAGGTATTTGGAAGAAAATGTTATATTCTCAAAGATTTCAAGATTGGTAAACTAGATGCAAAAAATGAAGAAGGAATATTTCTTGGTTATTCCACAAGGAGTAAAGCTTATTAGTGTTTAAATACTAACACTAATAAAGTTGTGCAAAGTGCAAATGTGAAATTCGATGAATATACAGAAGTATATGAGGCTGAACCTATGATGGAACTTGAAGAATACAAATTGTATACTTTTATGAAGGTATGCTTACTATTAAAGATGTTGTAAATCAAGTTGCAAACCAACAACAAGTTTCAGTGACCATCGAGTCACATACTATGAATGTCGAGTTGCATTTAGGAACTGAGCTATATTTAGGAGCTGAGTTATAGAATGAAGTTGAGGCACATTTTGTTTCTAAAATTAGTATATGAAAGAGATGTTGACCTCTCTACATAGTGATTTAGAAGTTGAGAGACCAAATGTAGAAGCTAGAGCTAAACCAAGATTGAATAAGTATGTCAAGAGACATCACCTTACTGTACAAATCATTGGAGATAAAGATGCTAGAGCAATGACAAAAAACAAGTTGAGAAATGATACATGTTTGTTGAGCATGAAAGAACCTAAAACAATGAGAGATGCCTTAGAAGATGTGGATTGGAGTAAAGCCATGGAAGAAGAGATTGAACAAATTGAGAAAAGTAAGACATGGACTCTAGTTTTCAGACCATAAGACAAAAATGTGATTGGTACCATGTGGGTATACAAAAACAAGTTAGATGAAAATGGTGAAGTCGCAAGGAACAAGGCAAGATTAGTCTATAAAGGATATGCACAAGAAGAAGGGATAGACTGTGGAGAGACATTTTCCCCTATTGCAAGATGTTGAAGTTAATGAACGATAAACCTCACAGCTCCCAAGAATCATCTATCTGCAAACACCTGTCACTAAAAAGAGAGGCAAAAAAACTATGGAGGTAAGAATTGTCAGATCCATAGATGAGACATCTTTTATGAGCAAAAAAGAAGATTTCTATAATCAAAATTGAATGAATTAAATCTACAAAGAGAGATCGTCCTTATAAAGGAGATCAAAACCCTAAAAAGGTGTAACCTAGGTTACATAATAATAATTAATAAAAGAATTAATTATTATATGCCTAAAGTTTAGCTTAAGCAACTAGAGTTAATTAAGAAATATCTAATTACTCTAACACCCCCCCTTAAGATAAACTTAGGGAGTAGCTAAAAACCTAGAAATGACTGCTCAAGGTAGAATTGGGTCCTAGAAAACAAGGCCTGATGAGGTACCCAAGCACAACCAAATCTTTAAAAAGAGGAGAAATAGAGAAAGCCACATGGGAAAAACCCTACTCCAAAAAGAGATGGAAAACATGCTGAAAGAAACTAGTGAAGGACTAAAGAAGCCTTCAAACTAGAGAATGTCTCAGAAGATAAGAACAAAGATGATCATGTAGAAAACCACTAAAGCATGTAGAAGCTACAAAACTCTGTCAAAAGTAACTATTGATATGAAGAACCTCCACTAAAATAGAACATGACTAGGTAGAGAAGACTATAATCTATATCGAATTAGTAGGCACAACAAGGCAAATAACTGTACTCAAAGAGACAAATGGCATTAAACACCAAATCCTGAAGAGCTGATCAATTGAACCAAGGAAGCATGAGAAACAATAGAAGAACCCTCCCCCCCCCCCCCCCCCCCCCTAATGCAGAAAAGGGTGAGGTGACAGACAGTTGAAAAAGTGGGCCAAAATAAATGCAAGTCAAGGAACCATGATCAAGATGCACAAAAGAGTACATATGTGTGTACTAAGGTGATCAATCTCAGACACATCATGAGGCTAATGTCATGGAAGGAACACTCACTGGACAAAGGAAGATGGCAAACAAAGGCAAAACATCAACCCCCCATGGCACTTTATCAAAGTAGTGCATGTACAATAGGGCACAAGACATAATGAATCCCAAGAATACAATAATCTGTATGAGTGTCCTCAGATGACACTACTCAAATTAGAAGGCAAACAAAGGCAAACAACTGAAACAAAAATATAGATGTAGTATGACACTTTATCTTAATGTGTTTGCAAGAATGCATATAAATGTTGTCTGAATAAACCAAGAGAGACATAAGACTAATACAGTAGAGAATACAAGTCATGATGAATCATCTGAAGCAAAGAAATTGATCCTTGGACCTGACACAACCAAGATATCCACCAAAATTCAAAAATGTAGAAGACTAAATAGAATGTGCTTGGAGCAAAATCTGAAAAAATAACTAGCATCACTGGAAAGAGCTCCGAAAGAGCTTTCTAACGATATAAAGAATTTCCAAATCAGAGATCAGATGCTTATCTTAAGGGGGGGTATTAGAGTAAAGCGTTGATTTAATTTCATTTATTAAATTCTCTTTATTCCCTTCTTAAGATTTCCCTTTATGCATCCTTTTTGCATCTCTGTTTAATAATTAATTAGTAATTATTAAATAGTTTTTCCTTTTAGATTACCCTTTTTTGGGTTTTGATCTCCTTTTATAAGGATTGATCTCTTTTGTATTTGGTTATCTTTTCCATTTCTGAAAATACATTCGCATATTTTTCAGAGAAAAACCCTTTGTCTCCTCTTGTCTTTTCTCCCGTGATAGGTTTTTGCATGCAGGTAATCGAAGGCTTTGTGGATTTTTGCTGATCAAATCCTTCACGTGAAGATTTTGCCATCACACCAAAAGCACGTACTGATGGTGGAGAGGGATCTCATTAGGGATATACTCACTACGCCAACACCCACCCACGATGGAGTCGGATACAACCATTTATCATGTGGGATATGCACCCACTACATACCATGTTGATAATCCAAGCCTATGCAAATGAAGGGTCAAAGGGCTTGAGGGACTCGAACTGGTGACCTGCGCTCTGATACCATGAAGGATTTGATCGACACAAATCCACAAAGCCTTCGAATACCTACATGCAAAAACCTATCACAAAAGAAAAAGACAAGAGGAGGCAAAGGGTTTTGCTCTGAAAAATATGCTAATTTATTTTTAGAAATGGAAAAGATAACCAAATACAAAAGAGATCAATCCTTGTAAAACGAGATCAAAACCCAAAAAAGGGTAACCTAAAAGGAAAAGCTATTTAATATTTACTAATTAATTATTAAATAGAGATGCAAAAAGGATGCATAAAGGGAAATCTTAAGAAGGGAATAAAGCAAATTTAATAAATGAAATTAAATCAACACTTTACTCTAACACAAGATTGGAAGGAGTAAGAACTCTTCTTCCTTACTCTACATATAAAGGTTTCAAAGTTTATCAAATGGATGTTAAGTCTACATTTCTTAATGGTATATTGGAGGAAGAGGTTTATATAGAACAACCAGAAAAATTTGTTGATGCTAACAACAAAAACATGGTATGTAGACTACACAAAGCTTT
This sequence comes from Cupressus sempervirens, assembly GCA_028749045.1. NCBI lineage: Eukaryota > Viridiplantae > Streptophyta > Pinopsida > Cupressales > Cupressaceae > Cupressus > Cupressus sempervirens. Next base: position 723,195,057 of record CM053786.1, on the reverse strand, counting down.
AGATGGTTTGAAGTAGACCTGATATTTCATTATCTTTAGGGATGGTTGCAAGATTCTCTGCTAATCCCAGGGAGAATCACTTGATGACAATAAAGAAAATAATGAGATATCTAAAAGGAAAAAAGGACTATGGTATATACTACAAGAAAAATGAGAAATTTGAATTAAGAGCCTATACTAATGTTGATTGAGCTGTAAAATATTGATGATAGAAAAAGAACCAGTAGAGGAGCATTTTTTTTAGGCAAAAGTTTGGTTACATAGACTAGCAAGAAACCAAACAACATTTCTCAATCTACTGTTGAAGCTGAATATGTTGCTACTGCAGTAAACTGCACAAACATTGTATGGATCAAACAACTACTCAAAGGTATGAAGAAGGAAATTATTGAACCTGTGATACTTTATTGTGATAATACAAGTGCTATAAATATATCAAAGAATCTTTTGATGCATACAAAGATTAAGAACATTGCAATCAAGTATCATTACTTGAGAGAATTGGTTCAAGATGAAGAGGTGAAGATGGAATATGTTAACACAAAAGAGCAAATAGTTGATATCTTCACAAAAGCATTATCTAAGGACGCTCATGAGTATCTAATAGGTAAACTAGGGGTGATACCCCTATCAAAGGCTATCTAAAGAAGCATAAGGAGTGCCTTGCATCAAACAAGTTGATTGACATATATTACACATGTTAGAAACAATGGTCCACCAAGATAACTGAGATTGGGGGAGGGGGGTGAATCAATTATCTGATAATAAAAATATTTATCTTTTTAAAATAAACTTAACCATTCAACCAAAATAAGCAACAACCATAATAAAATGAACATAGACAATTACACTAGATATGTTGACTAGGAAAATTCTTGATCAGAGGAAAAACTCTAATGGGAATAATGCCCACAAGATGATGTACTAATATAAATATTCCTTGTTAGAGGATGGACCTAGTTAGGAGTCTATTAAAACATTTAGTACATGTAGTCTCTATTAGAAGACTTTGAATCCCTGTTAAGAGTTGTAGTACAATGTATGCAAGAAGAGCCCACTCCAGTACCCAAACATGCAATTTCAACTACAAGAAGAGCTCATTGCTCAAACAAGTAATTTACTGTTATGTTCTTCTTTCCTTTGTTCTATCAACCAAACCAATCACTATCAAACCTTGTAGACCGAATCACAAACCTCATATCCAAATATCAAACCTCAGATCACTCAAAAAAACCTTAGCAATATAGTTTCCTTCACTTCTGCATTGCTCTACTCAATTTCGTGTTCTGCTTACAATCTTTTTGCATCAACATACTTCATGTCATACTTAATAAAGGAAAATGTTCTTCCTTTATACCAAGTCCTTAAATCAATCCCTGATTCGACTGTTAGATCTTCTCAATTAATTATTATAGGACCACATTAAGAACATGTTACACTTGATAACATTAATCTTCTACCTTGCAACTTGAATAACTTTTTGTACACACAATATTATGACGAGCGAACTTAGCTATGTCATCTCCAACATGTCTTTTCCACATCCTCAACCTCAATCCTTAGAATATCTATTGAAATTTGATTGAAAAGATCATTGACTAGAAAGATTGTTAAGAAGGAGATTGTTGAAGAAGATTATGTGTTTCAATCATTGTTTGGTCACTAATGTCAAACGTGTTATTTGCTAGTAAGGCAATTGCTTATAAGATTCAAGTACTATTACTTAGTTGATTGATGAGGAGGTTTTGATCAATAAGATGTAACAAAAGAACCTAGAGGAAAGGTTGAGTTATGATTATGTAATGAAGTACAAAAATTAGTTAAGACAATGATGACATGATGTATTGATGATCTACTTAAGGTTACAAAATGGTTGGCTACACTTAGAAAGTTTAGAAGAATAAGTTAAATAAAGTTTGTCTGCCAAGCTTGACCGAGTAGATAGTAGGTACGAGCAAAGTTAGTGCAAGCCGAGCAGAAAGTCAGTTGGAGCCAAGTGAAAGCAAAATGTCGAGCAAGACAGTTGATGCTGAGTAAATTTTAGTTGATGCTAAGCACCAGTAAAATCTAGTTGATGCCAAGTGATTTTATAGTTGATGTCGAGTGACGTAGTATGTACTAAGCATTAGAAGATTGATAATGCTGAGCTGTTGCATTATGAAAAGATCAAAGATTCGCCAAATATAAGCTGACAAGTTTATTTTCTTGGAACTTGTGAACCAAGAGGAAGATAAGATTGATGAGCTAGTGGCACAAAATTTGATGTAAACCATTTTTAGACAAATTCAAATGGATTCTAAGAGAAGTTTCTAGAAAAGACAAGAGATGGGGTAGATACATTGTATCTTACCTAATCCATCCAAAAACCCTAATTTAGATGATGGATACTAAGTGGAAAAATATTTTAATTTCCTTTATATAGGAATGTATGGTCATGAAGAAAAAGAGAAGAGAGTTGGTGTCATGTGCGAGAACCTAAGGAGGAGAAGGAATCAAGGGTTTTGTTTCTTCAAGTGACCCAAGAGAAGAGTCTGCAATGGCATACCAAGCAAGAAGGCTTAAGGAGACAAATGCTTGAAGAGTGAACAAGCTATCATAACTAAAAAGTATGAAAGCCAAGCAGAATTGAGGACTAAACAAAGATCTATAATCTGCAAGAGAAGTTTTAAGTTGTGTCAGATCAAAGCTCTACTATTACTCTCTAGTAATTGTATTAGTCTAGGGTAAATCCTTTGGATTAAGGTTGACCTAACAGTCATTGGAAAATCTTTTAACAAGGTGCCATTCCAAGTGAATGGCCTAAAGTCCTCTAACAAGGATCACTTTTAATAGGGTGATTGAAATTCCTTAAACCGGGTCACATTTAACAGTGTGTATTGTAACCTTTAACAGGGTTGGCCTTTCACAGGGCATCACTTTAGAAGAGTGAAAAGGAGTAGCATGTTACTATTGGTTTTTCCCAAATTAGGTTTCCACGTTAAATCATTGTGTCAAGTGTGTTGATGAATGTGTTATGTTTCATACTTTACATATCTGCAATTTGATTAGACAATAACCTACAAGTTTTAAGTATTCACATATTCATTTGAATGCATGCATGAATGTGAATGTTTTATGGGTTCACGAAGATAAGAAAAGTTTTATTTGTATGTCTCAACCTTGAATAAATGATTCAACCCCCCACCCCCACTTTCTTAGTTATTCCAGAAGAATTCTAACAATTGGTATCAGAGTCATCTACTTAAGAGGACTAGTTTTAAGGTAATAGAAGCACAAAGATCAAGTTGTCTAAAAGAAAAGTACCCAATCTCAACAGAGATAACTTTCCTGCATGGAAAAGTTTGATGAAGCTACACCTTGGAGGATTTGGAGATCATGCACATTCTACCATTACAGTGGAACATGTTGAACCAATAGGAGCCTTAATTGTTGAAGATATGAAGAAGAAAAAGGAACACAATCAAGCAATGTTGGAGATTGCCTCTGCTCTAAGCTATGTCAAATTCGATGATATCAAAGGCTGCAACACTGCAAAGAAGATGTGGGATGCCCTAACCACCATCTATGGAGGGACAAAAATGTTCAAAGAGCCAAGTCTAAGAGCCTTAGAGGTAAGTTTGATCACATGAGAATGGAAGAAGATGCGAATATTGCTCAATATGTTGCTATGATAAAAGAAATTGTTAGTGCAATAAAAGGTGCTACTGGTCATATAGATGATTATATTGTGTTAAGTAAAGTCTTGAGAACATTAATGTCTGTCTATGCTATTAGAGTTTTTGCAATCCAAGAATTGAGATGTATTCCAAGAAATGATCTAAGCCTTGAAGGTTTGGTAGGTAGACTCATTGCTTTTGAGCTATATAACTTTGACAATTACAAACTAGAAAGTCTTGAATCTACTTTCAAAGCTAAGTTGTTATTGAAGGATTTTGAGGAGGTAAAGCAAAAAAAGAAGAAGAGAGATAAAATATGCATCCAGTGACAGTAATACATCTGAGGAAGACATTGAACAATTGGAAGCACTATTGGCAAGGAGATTTCACAGAGGTAAAGGCAAGTTTAAAGTTAAGTTACCCACCATTTGTTTCAATTGCAATGAAGTTGGTCATATTGCTACAAGATGTACACAAAAGAAGAACTACAAAGAAGGAAACAAGTACAGAAATAGAAGAGAAGAAGACAACAGATATTACAAAGACAAAGGCAAGAAGTCATGCTACATTGTTGATGAAAATGATTCTCATGAACATGATGATGAAGTGGTATATGTTGCAATGAAGGACGAATCTGATGAGGATGAGGTAACTACACTTGTGACTTGTATGAACAAGAATGATAGATGGATCATTGACAGTGGATGCTCACAACACATGACTAGAGACAAAAGTAAGTTCATTACCTTAATTTGTTATGATGGAAATATTTTAAGATCTGGTAATGATGCACCATGTTTGATAAAAGGAAAAGGCTCTATCAAAATGATAGACACGATTTCATGTGACAATGCTTACTATGTTGAAAGATTAAATTATAACTTGTTAAGTGTGTCATAGTTGAATTATTTGGGATGCAAGGTTGAATTTGAGAACGAAACTACCAAGATATATGACACAAATGGGAAGCTGATTGGAAAAGGTGATCAAACTAGAAGTAATATGTTCTATCTAGATATAGAGGATGCTACTTGTCTTATTGCAAAACTTGATGATGTATGGCTTTGGCACAAGAGATTATGTCATGTTAATTTTGATAATTTGGTTAGTATCAGTAACATGAAAAGAGTTAGAGGTTTTCCTAAGTTGAAGAAACCTGATAATATAGTATGCAAACAATGCCAGCTAGGGAAAATGTCTAAGTCAAGCTTTAAGAGTAAAACTTATACCTCTAAAGAAATACTAGAGATTGTTCATACCAACTTGTGCGGACCAACTAAAGTGCAAAGCTACAGAGGAGATAAGTACATAATGCTATTTGTTGATGATTACTCTAGGATGATGACAATCATGTTTCTAAAACAGAAATCTGATGCTTTTCAAATGTTTAAGTGGTACTTGGCAAGAGTTGAAAAAGAAATAGGTAAGAGTTTGAAATACTTGAGATCAAACAGAGGAGGAGAATTCACTTCAAATGAGTTTGAGATGTTATGTAATGACAAAGGAATCAAAAGACAGACATCTGCACTTAGAACCTCTCCACAAAATGGAATTGCTAAAAGAAGAAACATAATGGATTGTGCTAGAACATTTATGATGGAGAAGAATGTTGCTCTAAAATACTGGAGAGGAGCTATAAGTACTATTTTATATACCATAAACTATGTGCAAGTCAAGAAAGGTATTCATTCAACAACTTTTGAATTATGGTATGGATATCCACCTAATGTAAAATACTTTAAGGTATTTGGAAGTACGTGTTATATTCTAAAAGATGTTAGGAATGGAAAGTTTGATACAAAAAGTGAAGAAGGTATATTCCTTAGACACTCCACAAGAAGCAAAGCCTACAAGTGTTTGAATACTAACACTAAAAAAATTGTGGAAAGTGCAAATGTGAATTTTGATGAATTTACCTATGAAAGAACAAGAAGAATACAAATAATTTGTATACTTCTATGAAGGAATGCCTGTTGAAGAAGATGTTGCAGATCAAGTTACAAATCAACAACAAGTTTTAGTAATTGCTAAGTCAAATCCTATGAATGTCGAGTCGCATTCAGGAACCAAGCTACATTTAGATACTGAGTTGCAAAATGAAGAAAATGCATATTCTGATTTTGAGATTAGTATACATGAAAGCGATGCTAAGATACCTAATAGAGATGCACACAGTGACACTAAAGTTGAAAGACAAAATGTAGAAACAAGAGCTGAGCCAAGATTGTCTAAATATGTCAAAAGACATCATCCTGCTGATCAAATCATTGGAAACAAGATGCAAGGCCAATGAAAAGAAATAGATTGAGAAGTGAATCATGTTTGTTAAGCATGAAGGAGCCCAAAATAGTAAAAGATGCATTGGAGGATGATGACTGGTACAAAGCCATGGAAGAGGAGATTCAATAGATAGAGAAGAACAAAACATGGAGTCTAGTTCTTAGACTAGAAGACAAGAATGTGATTGGCACCAAGTGGGTACTCAGAAACAAGCTAGATGAGAATGGTGAAGTGACAAGAAACAAAGCAAGATTAGTTTGCAAAGGATATGCACAAGAAGAACGAATTGACTATGGTGAGACATTTGCCCCCATGTTGCAAGAATGGAAGGAGTAATAATTCTACTTGCTTATGCTACATACAAAAATTTCAAAGTTTATCAGATGGATGTTAAATCTGCATTTCTGAATGGCATATTAGAAGAAGAAGTCTACATAGAATAGCCAAAAGGATTTGTTGAGACAAGCAAACACCAAGAGCATGGTATGAGAGAATTCATACTTATCTTGTGAAGATTGGATTTGAAAGGACTAATGATAACAACAATCTGTACATGAAGATAGAAAAAGACAAAGGTATATTGATATCTAAAATATTTGTTGATGATATCTACATTAAACTAATCATCATCAGTAGAAGAGTTTTACTGATCAAGTGTAGGAGATAAGAGGGAGAAAGTGATCAAAGAAGGAGAAAGCATATCAAAGAAAGGATCAAAACAAAGAGGGATAATTGATCATCATCAAAGGGAGTTATAAAAAAGAGTTTTTGTAACCTAATCAGAAGATGAAAGTTGTTGATAGAGGGAATACAAGTTTTTTTTTTTTTGGTATCATCTTACTATTTTAACCTAGTTAGTTTGGTTGAACAATATGTTCATCATTTGATTGACTTGGTTGATCAGTTTGGTTTGCCATCAATTCCAAAGAGGGAGATTGTTGAAATCTGATTGAAAAGATCATTGACTAGAAAGATTGTTAAGAAGGAGATTGTTGAAGAAGATTATATGTTTCAATCATTGTTTTGTCACTAATATTAAACCTGCTATTTGCTGGTAAGATAATTGCTTACAAGATTCAAGTGTTATCACTTAGTTGATTGATGAGGAGGTTTTGATCAATAAGATGTAACAAAAGCACCCAGAGGAAAGGTTGAGTTATGATTATGTAATGAAGTACAAGGATCAGTTAAGACAGTGATGACATGATGTATTGATGATCTACTTAAGGTTACAAAATGGCTAGCTACACTTAGAAAGTTTAGAAGAACAAGTTAAATAAAGTTTGTCTGCCAAGCTTGATTGAGTGGATAGTAGGTGCTGAGAAAAGTTAGTGCAAGCCAAGCAAAAAGTCAGTTGGAGCAGAGTGAAAGCAAAATGTTGAGCAAGACTGTTGATGCTGAGTAAATTTTAGTTGATGTCGAGCATCAGTAAAATCTAGTTGATACCAAGTGATTTTACAGTTGATGTCGAGTGACACAGTATACACTGAGCATCAGAAGATTGATAATGTTGAGCTGCTACATTATGACAAAGATCAAAGATTCGCCAAATATAAGCCAAAAAGTTTATTTTCTTGGAACTTGTGAAGTAAGAGGAAGATAAGTTTGATGAGCTAGTGGCACAAAATTTGATGTAAACCATTTTTAGGCAAATTCAAATGGATTCTAAGATAAGTTTCTAGAAAAGACAGGATATAGAGTAGATACATTGTACCCTACCTAATCCATCCAAAAACCCTAATTTAGACAATGGATACTGAGTGGAAAAATATTATAATTTTCTTTTAGGAATGTCTAGTCATGAAGCAAAAGAGAAGAGAGGTTGGTGTCATGTGCAAGAAACTAAGGAGGAGAAGGATCAAGGGTTTTGTTTCTTCAAGTGACCCAAGAGAAGAGTTTTCCATGGCATACCAAGCAAGAAGGCTTAAGGAGATGAATGCTTGAGGGGTGAACAAGCTGTCAAAACTACAAAATATGAAAGCCAAATAGAATTGAGGACCGAACAAAGACTTGTAATCTACAAGTGAAGTTGTAAGTTGTGTCAAATCAAAGCTCTATTGCTATTCTCTAACAATTGTATTAGTCCAAGGTAAATCCTTTGGATTAAGCTTGACCTAAAAGTCATTGGGAAATCTTTTAACAAGGTGGCATTCCAAGTGAATGGCCTAAAATCCTCTAACAAGGCTCACTTTTAACAGGGTGATTGAAATCCCTTAACCGAATCACATTTAATAGTGCATTGTAAATTTTAACAGGGTTGGCCTTTCACAGGGCATCATTTCAAAAGAAGGAAAAGGAGTAGCATGCTACTGGTGGTTTTTCCCAAATTGGGTTTCCACCTTAAATCATTGTGTCAAGTGTGTTGATGAATGTGTTATGTTTCATACTTTACATATCTGCAATTTGATTAGATAGTAACCTACAAGTTTTAAGTACTCACATATTCATTTGAATGCATGCATGAATATGAATGTTTTATGGGTTCACTAAGATTTTTTTTTTTAAAGTTGTATTTGTACATCTGGACCTTGAATAACTGATTCAACCCCAGCCCCCCCCCCCTCTCAATTATTCTAAAATAATTCCAACAATATCAACTCTACTAAGAGATATAACAAGTTTACCAGAACATGCCTCTGTAAACTCTATCTCAAAACAGACATCACCAAAACTCACATAACTTCTTCTAGACTTATCCTTTCTTCTTCCAACATTAACTACATATACTAGATACTCAAAAGTATCTCTCATAACCTCAGATGGTTAGAATGTTGAACTATTTATCTGTACCAACTTGATCTTTTCATTATTCTTCTGTCAAATACCACAAAAAACTGTTATATTGACATCAATGACAAACTTAGTTATGAATGTAACATTTCATCATAGTAACATATCTACAATACTCCCCCATAGGAACATCATCATCGTTCATGCTTCCAAACAATCTTCTAAGAACACATTGATGCAGTGGATCTTACTTTAGGAGCTACCTAAAGTAATCAAAGAGCTGGAGCTATAAATCAGTCACAAGCAAGGTGATAGAGGGAGAAACTGAAAAATGTTCATATCTGCATATGAAGATGACATGTCTTTGGCATTGTTTTAAAAAAGGGAGAAATTATTCTCAAGAAAAGTGTACTAAGTTCAGGAAATCATAGAGGGAGAAATCCAGATATAGAAGATACAAAACTATGGAATATCTACTCAGAAGGAGAAAGTGTACAGGTGTACCTACTAAATGCATCTACCTAGTAAGAGGGAGATAATATTGAGGGAGATATAAGAAGTGATCAAAAGGGATTCATAAGGATGAGTTAACTGGTTGCTTGTTGATTAGAACAAAATTTTGTAACCTATTCAAAAGATGGAAGTTGTTGATAGAGGGAGAGATTTCAATACAGGGAATTATTTTCTTTTTGGTATTTTGTTGGTCTTACTGATTAAGTTTGGTCTATTTGGTTTGCCATCGATGTCAAAGAGGGATACTATTAAAAATAGATTGATATAAGTATGATAAATGTGTTTCAATCATTATTTTGTCACTGATGTCAAACTTGCTACTTGCTGGTAAGATAACTGCTTATATGATTTAAGTATTGTCATTTATTTGATCGATGAAGAGGATTTGATCAAATGAGGTAACAATAGCACCTAAAGGAAAGGCTGAGTTATGATATGAAATGGAGTACAAGAGTCTGTTAAGACAATGATATTATAGTGCATTGGTAATCTACTTAAGGTTGCAAAGTTGGTTACACTAAGTAAGTCTAGAAGAACAAGTTATACGAAGTTTGTCTACCAAGCTTGACCAAGTGGATAGCAGGTGTTGAGCAAAGTTGGTGCAATTCAAGCAAAAAATCAGTTAGAGTTGAGCAAAGTCAATTTTAGTGTAAATCGAGTAAATAGTGTAAATCGAGTAAAGTTTAGTTGATGCCGAGCACTAGTAAACTTTAGTTCGTGCCGAGTTTTTGACAATGGATGTAAAGCATCACATTGTGTTGAGCATGAGAAGTTAGTTAATGTTGAGTGCCGACATTACGAGAAAGATTGAGAATTCGATGAATCTAAGCCAACAAGTTTGATTTCTTAGATTGAGTGAACCATGTGGAAGATAAAGTTGATGAGTTGGTGGCACAAAATTATGGTGAATCATTTTGAGGCAAATACAAAGAGAATTGAAGGAGAAGTTTCTAGAAGGGAATGAAATGAAATAAGGGGTAGACTCATTGAATTTTACCTAATCTAACCTAACCCTATAATGGATGATGGAGGATGAACAACAAAAGATCTTAATTCTCTATTTGTAGAGATGACTAGTTAGAAGCAAAGGTTGTCATGTATGAGAACCTAAGGAAGACAAGGAGTCTAGGGTATTGCTTCATTTAGTGACCTAAGAGAAGAGACTGCATTGGCAAGCAAAGAAAGAAGGCTTAAGGGTATGGATGCTTGAAGGGTGAACAAGTTATTAGAGCTAAAGTGTATGAAAGCCAAGCAGAATGGAGGATTGAAATAGAGATATGTAATCTGCAAGTGCGTTGTAAGTTGTTATCAGATCAAGCCTTACTGTTAATCTCTAATCATTGTATCAGTCTGGGGTAAATCATTTGGATTAAGGTTGACCTAGTAGTCATTTTTAAATCCTTTAACCGAGTGACATTCTAAGTGAATGATCTAGAGTCCTCTAACAAGGCTCACTCCTAACAGGGTGATTGAAATCCTTTAAATAGGTCACATTTAATAGTGTGCATTGTAACCTTTAACAAGGTTTGCCTTTCACAAGGTATTACTTCAGAAGAGTGAGAATGAGTAGCATGTTATTGGTGGTTTTCCCCAAATTAGGTTTCCACGTTAAATCATTGTGTCAAATATATTATTGAAGTTGTTATGTTTCATATTTACATTTCTGCAAATTGATTTGATAGTAACCTAAAAGTTAAAGTGATTACATAACCTAATGGATGCATGCATGATGAAAATGTTTTATGGATATGGGTTCACTAAGCTGTGAAAAAATTTAATTGTACATCTCGACCTTGGATAACTGATTCAACCCCTCCAGTTATTCTAAAGTATTCCAATAAACAAATATGAGTTATTTAGATATTTTCTTATAATAATAGGTTTGAGAAGATCCCTATTTGTAACCCATGGAGGAAAAATTTGGCAAAATTTTTGTTCCCAAAGGTGTATGTGGATATTCATTTGGTGAAAGCCCTAACCAAATCCTACAATCTAGTAACCAAATCATCCACAAGCATGACAAGAGTATTATGTGTACACTGGACTATACTTTGTTCATTAAAGCTTTTGGACTGGAGGGTCAAATGAGCATCCCACTTGACATAGATGAAATTCAAGGGAAGTTTGAGAGAAATATAAGTGCTTACACTAGAAAAGCTATGCTGCACCACATCCATATGGACCTCAAGAAGGTGGGGGATTATCCTAAGAAGGTGGATAAAATGATGCTTGTGGACAAATTCAAAAATTACTTTCAGAAAATTGTATATGATGTCCACAAGGTGGTGGGAAGTGATGGTTCTTATATGATGTATGGATCAATATACATCATAGCCTGAGATGTGCAAGATGCTTTCCATAATGTGGAATATGATTACATGGCTTACATCCTTGAGAAGATGCAAGGACACATCAAATCAACACATAGGAGAATTGGGGAATTTTAAATTTCACCGTTATATCCGTTGTTGATGCATCTTATCTTATACAAGAATGTGGGATGCATCAGTCCAGATTTCATAGACCAAACATTTGATGAGAATGGAGAGCTTACGGTGCAACTATGGACATAGGTATGGGATAGATTTTACCATTACTTTGATTCTATTTCCTTTTAAAAAAATTTAAGTTCAATGATAATGAGAATGTTAGACCTTAGCTTCTTTAGGACCCTTTTGAAAAGTCTATTAAGAACAACCCTCTCGCCTGAATGGAAGAGATTGGATCACAATTGGGGTGACATCTTCTTGTTCCAAACCTTTTCTCTTATGAGAGTTTTTGCATGTCCCCAACCACCTCATATATTGCCTAAATATATCCCCCCTAGTTGTTCATGGTAAATAAGGAATATTTGGGGCCAAAACTACATAAAGGCACATTTTTGTGTAGGTGTTTCAAGATAGGAGACTTTTCAATTTGAAAAGAATCTCTAAACCAAATCCATGCTTTCCTTAGGCATTATAACCTATCCACTGCCCCATACAGAATGTATGATCCATAGAACTTCATGAGAGATACCTTGAAGGAGATCGGGGGTTATGTGTTGCCTACTACCAAGGAGTTGCCCCTTGAAGATTTTATCATAAACATTGTAGCTGAAGGGGAAGTTACAAAAAATAAATGAGAAAGTTTGATGATATGGTGAGGGTGGAGAATGAGCTAAAGAGGACATACCCAAATTTTAAGGATTTCTACTTGGATGTCCCATATCCATATAGGATGAGAAAGATGGTAGACAATTATAGTGAGATCATGACACAGATGCTTGAAGAACCAATAGGCGAAGAAGGGAGGGTAAACCCTAAATCCCCTAAACCTGATGTAGTCCTGGAGATTGAAGAGGATAAGCCAACAACAATATCATGGGTTGTCAAGGGAAATAAAAGGTAGAAGGTGATCCAAATATCTAATAAGGTAAAGAAAATGACACTACAACTAATGCCTAAAAAGAATCTATATTTTGTTGATTTAAGACAAAACTACTTGCAAGATAGGGTAGCAGCAACAAAGAATTCTCTAACTAATTTGCAGCTAGTAGAAGCTAGATTGGATGACAGGATCATCCAGACATACAAATTTATGGAAGATGATGAATTCCTAAAGTTTGTTAAGTTTAAAAGTTTTTTGTATAAATTAAAGTAGAGTTACTTGGTATTAAAACTCAAACTAGGAGAATCTAACGAGAAAATCCAAGAGTTAGTGGATAAATTGCATGCATATGATCTAGAGGGTGAAAAGATGACTCCTACAGAGGCTAGGGACCTCATTCAAAGAAGTGGAATGCTTCTAGTACCTGGTGGGATCTTGAGTAAGATTTCATGCTTGATTAGATCAGGAAACAAGATAACTCAATTTCATATAAGGTATTTGATGTCGATGGTTTCCAAAGAAGATCAAGGTTCAATATATATTCTAAGTCCTTAGTAGTGTGGAGCATGACAATTGAGACAAATAAGCCAAAATTGATGGATATTCAAAACACTACTCAAGGCAACATGATAGTGTAGACCATGTAGAGTACTTTTGGTACATAAATTTAAAAGACCTTGAAGCACTTTTAATTCGTGAATGAGGCCAACATTGAAGAAATAAAAACTAAACTAGCCCGGACCTTCCATGACTACATGGATATCTAAAAATTATACGAGGAAGAGCTCAAAAAAAGTTATGTTTATGGCTAGAGGATAAATGAGTTGGAGTCAAAGGCCATAGAGTTAGAGGTTGAGGTTATATCCTTAAAGGAACAACTTAGTGCAATAGAACAGAGTAGAGTAGAGGCCAGGAGTGAGCAACCAACAAAGACCACTTAGGAAACATCAACCAAGACAACATAGCAGGTGCAAAGTGATGCTGAGCCACAAAGAGCGAGTATAGATGTTGAAGCTCAACAACAAGGTGGTGAGATAAGAACTAACATTCTAAAAGGTATGATAGTCCATAGGATATACACCTTGAAGAAAATTCTCAATAGGTGCATAGCCTCTTCATCTCTCTACAAAGTATTGAGCATATATGCAATGAAGCACTATTATGGCTATCGCCTATTTTCAATCAATGGAAGCCATACAATCAATTCTTTGAAAGACTAATTCTGCTAATGGCAAATAATCCTAATTTACCTAATAAAATCTTCACATTAAAGGAGGGCATAAGAGAACTGATTGGTTTCTTTACTAGTAAGTTACAAATTGTACAAATTAAAATAAAGGTTTTGACAGGAGGGATTGATTCTTACATCCCACCATTTCTTGATGTGATAATAAGTTAAAGGACTGACAAGAGTGGTCAGATTCTTTTGACTCAATACTAGCTCAAGGAGGAGTAAAAGCCATTTTTTATGATGAAAATAATGTTTCTTTTAGTGATTTAATTGATTCTCTCTTTAAAGTGGAAATTGATATAAACCAGTTTGTAACTAAACCAAAATTCATAACAGATACCAGGTGGAATAAGGCAGTTAGTCACTTAGATGATGTTAAAGGCACTAAATGGCCAACAAAGAGAGAAATTTATGTGTGGGAAGTAGTTGGAGAAATTAAAGTTCTTAGCATGGGAAGTAGTTAGGAATCACAACTAGGTGGCAGAAGAGATTGAATAGATAAAGATAGTGACAATGACAGGTTGTTAAAGTGCACACATGCTCATCTTAGAGGCACTTGAAGAAAAGTTGCCACTTGTCAATTTTGGAACTACTTCCCCACTTTTGTCCAAGTGCAAAGAATGTTTGTAAGAAGAAAATATCTAAAATGTCTTTTAATTCTATTTCAGAATCAAATTTTGACAAGTGTCCTCCCATCTGAAGCTTAATGCAATCCTTGTTTATGAAAGGATTCCCAAGATGTGGAGCGAGGGTCCAATTCCTATTTTATTTTTAGTATTAATGCTATTTTTCAATCGGTCCAATCTTTATGTCAATTATGTGTTGTTTCAATTTTGTACTCTGAGAATATAATGGATATTGAATGACAAATTTGTCACATTCTGAGTTATATTTTGACTTTTGTATTATAAAAGTATTGTTCTCAAGAAGATGAATACAAATGGAAGTTCAAATATCCGCGTCTTTAAATTTTGTTTCCATTTTCATATATTTGTCACTTTAAGGTTGAGTGAGCAAAGTTCATTTAAATTTAATGTTGCTGGGATAGGTTGTATGTCAATTCATTGTCACTTTTAATTTAAGAAATTAAGTAAATGCTTCTACGAATTGATAGTGTTTCATAATATATGGGAGGGATATCATAAGAATGGGATTTAGGGTTAACAACTACTAAATTTAATTGAAAGTCGATTAAATAGATCAAGATTTACTACTATGGTTCTATGTAACAATGGATAAGGCACTGGTCATTAATTGAGATGCAAACTGAAATAGTCGTTTGGTTGCATAATTCACACTTAAATAAAAATCAATCATCTAAAGTTTGTAACAAAGAACTACATGTTGATCACTTGTGTGTTGTACTAGCTATTGAGTTTATAGTTAGCTATTATAAATCAATTGTTATTTTCAATTCCAAGAAGATAATAGATAATTTTATGCTATAACAAATAAAGTCCAAGAAAGGAAAATTAATAAATAAGTGATAAAATCCCTAGGTGTACCCATCGTGGCCTTGCAAAGCCTAAAGTGTAGAAAGCCCTAGTGCTTTGTTAAGTTGGTCTAGATCTAAATAAGTTCTTGCTGAATATGGAAAATAACTAACCCCTAAGTATCTACCTTTATTTTTCATGTTGGTGCTATTTTAGACATATGGTTTTCAAAAATTGGAACAAAACTCAATTCTCAATTCTTTGTTGAAATGGGTATAAATGGGTACTTAGATCTATGATCAAAACCTATACTCCCAAAACTTGCACACAACAAAAAGAGCTTTTGGATTTGTTAGGGGAGAGCTTACCTTGGTCAATCCCTAGATTGAGGAATCAACTTTAATGATTCAAGAGCATCTTAGGTCTTGGAGCAATCTTGCGTCATCCAGAAAAATTTCTTGATTTCTATACCAGTTTGTTGTTCGTAAATTAGTTTTGTTCTATGCATAGTTAATGTCATGCAGAAGACCTATCCTGGATCCTCCTCCTAAGTGCACAAGCCTTGTTTGTTTGGTTTTCTCGAGTTCTGTGTTGTTCTTCGCGGTTCCTATTTCATGTGATTCTCATCCTGTGAGGTGTGATGTTTTCTTTGGCGTGGTTTCCTATGTTGACTTGGCATGTTGTAAAGTTAGTAGCTGACTCCAAAGACACATGTGAACCTCCCTTTACGTGCACATCGCTTCATGTTTCTATTCACTTTGGTTTTGGTTTAAACCTCCAAGGTTGGACCTTTAATGTAATTAAATACTTGACTAGCCAACTTGTGCCTTAGCTGGTTATATAAGAAGCCTGGTTAGATATGGAAACATAACATGGTTTGATAGTAGAGGAATAGGAGAAGCTTGGAGAGAAGAAAGAATGCGAGCTTGGACTCCAAGTTCTTAATTTCATTGTATATGGTCATAACCCAGAAGGCCTCACAGTCGGGCATGTTTTCTGATCTTTAATAATTACACTAGTGTGGTTACCATTGATCTAGCCTTGTGTAAATTGTGTTTTCTCTAATTTGAATGTGGCTTTCGTGTGTAACTTTGAGTGAGGGTTGTTTGTAGGTTTAAGTTGAGTTAATTATGCTTCAACCTTCTAGCTCCCTGCATCATTGGAAATGAAAATGCATTTAAAATAATATAAATATAAATATTCACCTTTCTCGTCGAGGATGTTTGAATGTTGAATTGCTTGAATGTAGGATATCTCCAATGATGTAATAAATCTATAAAAGCTAACTCATAGTTCCATGGAGGTAAAATGCTCAATGTAAGAAGGATGAATGCAATGATGATGAAATATAGATCTCCTCAATAGCCAAATCCACTATCAAGAAGGAGGGAAATTAGATCTTGAAGACAAAATGCATGAAAGAGGGCCTCTAAAAAATCCTTATTTGAATCCCTTAAATGCCAAATTGAATGCTTAGAGAGGTGTAGTAATGATTTTCTTAATTTCCTGATATGTGATGTTTTCTTTACTTATGGATGTAAAAATGAAAGGATAAGTCTTCTTTGTACACCCAATTCCAAGTGCAAACTTGAATAGGAAGCTGACATGAATTGGACGAGAACTAAAAATTTGAATTAATTCTTGAAATCTAAAAAAGTTGTAATCACCTAGGGGACCAAGTTGACCTTGATTTGGTCTCTATGGGACCTAGTTTGACTTGGTTTTAAAACCATGTTCCACTTTTAGACTTATGGATAAAATCATAATTAATGGGTAGAAATGCAAAAAAAGAGATGAAAGCAAGCATGCATGCATACATGGTCTAGGAGATCATTAGAGAGAAGCTAAAATATCTTAAGAAACCCTAAGCTAAACATATGTACAAAAAGACCAATAAAATTAACATAAAATAGTCAACTACTATTACTAAATAATAAACCAACCCTACC
Organism: Cupressus sempervirens; assembly: GCA_028749045.1. Classification (NCBI taxonomy): domain Eukaryota; kingdom Viridiplantae; phylum Streptophyta; class Pinopsida; order Cupressales; family Cupressaceae; genus Cupressus; species Cupressus sempervirens. The sequence continues at coordinate 723,177,896 of CM053786.1, read as the reverse complement.
CATGTAGAACTAGACAACATTGGGGAAATTGTAGTTTGCTTCCTGATGTGAGATGCAATTTAGGGTTCATTTCCTCCTCCAATGCACGCTTTGAGTCATTTAGTTAGCTTGGCTTCTATAAAATCTGTTGCACTGTCACCACCCACCTCTTTATGTTTTTGAAGTTGCTCCATCAACCTTGCCTTGTCCTCTATGGTCCAACCTAAATCTTGGCTCTTCTCTTTTATGTCTTTATCTTAAAAAGTGATAATTATAACCATATTTGAATCCAACCATCCCTTGTCTGCCTCCCTAAACCTCAAGTTTTAGTTTTTCTCATTGAACCTCCACATGAAGGGAGTGTACTTGGTCCATTCATTTTTCTCTAGCCTACTTTGCTTATCTTGTAGATTAATTCCTAATATTGGAATTTTTTTTTCCATGATTTCCTTCATTCCTCTAAATGTCTATTGGCTAGTAACTTCATTATCGCCCTATTCTTTTATTTTTTTTAATCTTCTCCTAGTTGTAGAGAACACACAATTATCATTGAGAAAATGTTTTTGTTAGTTCGATGTTGATTTTCCACCTATTGAAGCATGTCACCCAGAAGAATCAAAACACTTTGAGTGTTTGTTGTCTTCAAAATTAAACATTATGTCTATTATCTTCCTTGTACTCTATCCATGGTAGGGATTATGTTGCTTGGAGAAAGTAAGAGTAAAAGTAGTATCCATTTTTTGTAATTACTCCATTGAACACATTTCAAATAGCAAATAAAGTTGTGAATTAAATGTCTCATTCTATGTTTAAAAATATAAACTTTGACATCTCTCTATAATAACTGACATGCACACTAATGGTTATTTGGCACTCATTCCTTCAACCAAATATGAACCCAAAACTTTACACCACTACCAAAGTCATGTTGCCTTTAATGATTTTATTGTTTCTCAAGGAATAAGGGAGGAAAATAATGAGCACTATTTTACCTTCATCCATCCCTAAGTGTCAAAAATCTTCAAGAACAATCTCATGGAAGTTGAAGTTAATGCCTAATTTGATAGCTTATCAACCTCCTTGTTACCTTGTATGCATACATGTGTAATTTTGAAATCATCTAAGGATGATAATTCTTTAGTTATTTAGTTGATGTAAATTTGTAAATGCCAAGCATGCATGTAATCTTTCATTATTGTATCTATAATGACTTGTAAATATCCTTCTACATGAAGCTTTCTTACACCTAACCTTTTGGCTTCCCGTACTAATAGCAATGTCAAATCTTCTTCAACCTTGTTCCAACTAATAATATTTTCCCCACATACTATGAGATCACTCCTCTAGTCTTGAATGATGAAACCAACTCCTAAAGGCCCAGTGTTGGCTTTTGAAGCACCATCAAAGTTACATTTCCACCACCTATCGCTAGGTTTTTCCCATGCAACATCACAAATCTTCACATCTGATGGATTAACCCATCCAAGCCCATTATTAGACCCACAAAAATCTATCTTTTAACCCTAGAGGAAGTGTACTAATAACTATCACAAAAAACTCCTTGCACTTACAAATCCTAAACAACATATCGAAATTTAATGTTTTTTTTGGTTGGCTTCATATGCAACTTGATTATTGGAGACTATTGTTTTGACTTCTAGGTTGTAACGTGCACATTGGGGGATCTTTATAAGTATACCATAAAAAAGTGGTTATTTGAAAGCGTTGTACTATACCTTCTTAAAAGTACTCCAATAATAGTACATTAAAACCACCTAAAAAATGCTAACACTTCACACATGTCCTAGTAACTATTCAAAAATTTCTATTGTTGGGCCACAAGTGGATGACTATTAGTATATTAAAATGAAATATATTTATTAATAAATTCCTAATTATAATTCTTTTGGTTTCTTTGAAGTTAATAATTAAAAATCAAGTGGAAGAAAGACAAAAATAAGAACATAAAATTAGTAAACAAAAATGAGATGTAATGCTAGGCATATACACTTTTTGGATGAGCAGTGTACGATATGCAAGTTTGGAAGAAGTTTTGTACAGTATGAAATACAAGTGGTAGTCTCATGGCTATTGTTGATAAAGGAAAGAAGCACACAAACCAATTGTATTTACATAATTATTTACAACCCTAAAAATATGATCAATCATGCATTCTAAATTGGGTTATGAGATGAAGCTTGACCTACTTTCTTAAACAAGTAAGATAAAAATCGAGGGAGATTAAGCGTTTATCATTTTAAATCTATAAAATCCAATTGTTTAGAAATAAAGAAAGATAAATCAATTTCACTTGATCTGATATCAAGACAAATGGATGAAGAATCACTATGTATTGGTAAGACTACTAAATTATAGAAAAAATCACACATTAAAAAAAATACACACCTAAAAAAGAGTTAATATGAACTCTAATGAGGCCTCTAAAGTTGCAAGAATAAGATTATGCAATTTTCTATAACATTCTAACACTGACGTTAAAACCATATACTCTAATGTGTAGAGCATAAATTATACCCCAAATAAAAAAAACTTGAAAAAAGGAGTCTAGATGATTGAGATTTGGCTATTTGAAAGTTGTCTACATAATTATTTTGCTTGGATTTTCAATGTACATCCAAACTTCAAATGACTATAGATTTGGTCTCCAACCTTTAATTTGGATGAAACAAAAGTTGACCTTTAGGTTTTTGGACCTTCTTGATGTGATGCCAACCATTGATTTACATCAAGAAGCTCCAACTTTGTCTTGGAATATAAAGCCGCAATAAGGATCACCCCAAATCCAACCAAACATGCACTCAAATCTCTCAAATGATAAACCAATGATACTCTAAAAGATTTGATACCATGTAAGAGTTGGTTATAAAGGTATCCACCCAAGAACTAGAGGCAATGGAAAACACGATAACAAGAGAGAATTACAATACATTAGATAAATAGATGGATATTACATAGTATAATCGGGGTGAAAATGTAGGAGTCAATGAAGCAATGGAAAGTTTCATTGTCTCCTTACATGATAATAAAGAGACAACTTAAATCACTCACCTAAGGTGACATGTATAAATTAATTAGGCGAAATGTCTTAATTACACCAACAATAATGTATTTTTAAATTAGGGACAATTTTATTTATTTGGATTAATTGTTGTTCAAAATATTGTGAGAAACCTAAAATTTTGTAAGAGTTAGTTAAATACAAATTTGAAAATTATTTAACAAAGACAATCAACTGGGGTTATTACATAGGCATTGTGTTAGACCATTATATTAGAGAATGTTGGAGAATGTCCCATAATTGTGTATTTTTTCAACTATCTACCTTTATTATATGAAACTTTGAAGTTGATAACTTTACCACATATAACATGTCTTCTATTAGTAACGTGCAACTATATTCCACTATCAAACAATTTCTTTAATATGCAATTGTTTGAGAAGGCATATGAACACTGTTGGCTATTTTTGCCCCCCATTTAGCCCATCACTGATATTTGATTAGAGAGATCTTCAATGGGTTATTTTCTTCATAGTAGGTCATTGCGCTAAAGTTGGTTGCTAACATTTCATGATAGCTTGTTTTGTTCTTGGTTGGGTGACTGGTTGCGAGATCTGACAAGTCTGATGTTTTGCAAGCTATCTTCCCATCTTCCCGAAAGCACAAGATGCTTCCATGCTTCACCTTTCTGACACTTCCTCCTCCTGCAATGCCTTTGTGAGACCCAGAAGCCCGAATTCACATAGGATGTCGTCATGTGTCTTCATCCCGATATTTCTTCATATCGTAGAGTCTTCGCAAGGTTTTGAGGTCTGGAATTGCGCAACGTGGTGGAGGGTCCCATCTCTAACTTAAGTCCACCCAATATGCACATGCACATATTAACGACATAGATTCAACAAAAGATTAAATGATCGTCATCTAATTTGTCAAACAACGAAAGCGCAAGATGCTTCCATCTATCGCCATTTTGGCATTTCTTCATGTAGCGGAGTCTCCATGAGACTCCAAAGCTTGAAATGGCATGACAATCATTGGATCTAGTGCATCTTGGGGTCTCCTCGCTGTATCTGAACCGTTTCCTGGAAATGAAGGGGATCTGTATCAACGATTGCATCTTAATCTCTCATTGGGGAGATTTCCTCATAGCATCTCGATTGTCCATTTCATAGAGGAGACCTTCATCAATGGTCAGTGTTCAAATTAGGAAAAATCAGATTCCACCCGCAGTTAACTCTCCATGTTATCCTTCTTGGTGGCTTTGTTTGTCCATGGCAATGCCATCAGGGCCAATTCTTCAATGCCCAACTACTTCTTGGACCTCGATTGGCAAGACTATAATGCACTCCATGCCTCTTTAATGCATATAATGATCGAATTTCAGTGATTTGATCTCTTGTAGCTACATGCCCAGGTTTTGGTCTCTTCTTGTCACTTCCAACATCAGATTGCACCCCGTGATCAGATTTCTTTCCGATTCTTAGTTATTGCTCTCGTCTACAACTCAACTCCACCTAGTTGGGGTTTGAACTCAATGTTATATCTGAGTTATTCCTGATCTATAAAGGCAAGTTGTAAATACTTTTTTTGGGGTTCTTCTCTGTTTGTATGTTTTGTAGTAGCATTATTCTCTACAATCTTGCCTTCCATTAATGAAATATTTTTGTTCTTACCTCTTCTTTCCATTCATTAATCTACGCATGTTTGTTGCCTTGTTTTAAATGTTTCTTTTCCATTTTCTCAGATCTTTGCATTATGTTAAGTATGTTAGTAGTTGCTGCATAATGAAATCTCTTTTCTTTCAACACTTCAATCAATTCCAAACCTGTACATGGTTCCTTGGAGATAGAATATAGTCAAGACTAGCATATTCTAGATTTCCATTGATGTGTAGTGCAATCATAGGCAGAGTTGTAACCATATTGCTATCTAGATGCATCACCCTCTTTCCTTTCATCGATTTAATTTTATGCATTCCTTCTCCCTTTTCCTCTCAAGTGGTAGTGTAGGTGCACCCTAATAGTGTGGAAGCAGACCTTCTCCAGAGATTCAACCTCAGAGCGCAAGTCCCACACTTGGAAGCTGTTTCTATGTTACAAAAGGTCGCTTGAGGGTCATACCTCAAGCAAGGGTGCATACTTTTGTGTTAATAAGCACCTTGTCCCTTTTTTTCTCATTAGAGTATAAATGTAAAATAGAGAAGAAAAGAGCCTAATAAAATGACATCATGGATTACTTTAGCTAATATTAAGAAATTAGGGTGGAATTTTGTAACATCTTTAGGTTGGTGTGACTCTTTTTTGGGCTTTTATGAATTCATGCAAGGGGCTCACCCTATTGATGTGTGATGCTATTAGCTGAAGGTGCATTAATTTTAGGTTATCAAGTTTGCAACTTAATCATAATATGTTGGTTGTTGATCTAGGAAAAGATCAAATGGTTCCAAAGTGATACAACAAGTGCTTTTAATTCAAGAACATCAAACCTCTAATTTTTTTTTGATTTGCGCACTAAAAGTCAAAATTTCCACATGTAAATCATTTAATTGTCAAAGATTTATTCACCTATTTAAGGATTATTGATTTTGTAAATCACAAAATTCAAAACTATTTCTTCCAAAGGATAAAAAATATGTGAACCCCATGAAGTGATGCTAATTACATGTAATGAACACAAAAAATACCCACAAAGGAGAGAGATCATTATTTTAAATGACTGCAAAGTGCAATTCTCTACAAAAGTAATAAAACAAACATACTTTCATTGATATTTGGATATAGGGAATTTACATGTTTCAAAGTGCTAGCTTTAATATTCACCCAATTTCATGAAGCTAGTATACCAAGGGGGTTGATTGAGGATAAAAAGTTCCTCAGGGTATGTTTACAAAAAGCTAAATATTGCACTTTGTGATATATCACAAATTAAGACAATATAGGTCATATAAATAAATAATAAGATTGATTTTGTTGTAGATCAGTCACACATATTATCTCATCCTTGAGTACCTTATGATCTACTCCATAAGACGTAAGTTTGTTCCACAAAGAATTCCAAGTTGTTCAAAACTCAAAAGTATTGATTAAACTACAAACATTAATTTTGTAAGGCAACTAGAATTTATGCAGCAAAGTCAAAGTGGGCCTTAATATGCTAGTGAAGGAGAATGACCCAAAAACAGTCCATCAATATAAAGTCTTATTCAATGCAATTGGGTGTGACACTTGAAAAGAAATGAGGCCATATCATCTTTTAATCTTTAGACACTTACAAGAAACATGACAAACTTGATGGAATATATATCCTTTAATACATACTTTTATAGAAGTTAGTTATTTTTACAAAATAGATATTAATTTTGACTCCTAAAGAAGTTAGTTATTTTTGACAAAATAGATACCTTCATTTCTTTTAACAATATCATATTTCTACAATCCATATCAAAGTTTAAGACAAATCCTAAACAATCGTATTTTACTTTTTTTTGGTTGGCTTTGTATGAGACTTAACTTTTGGTGGCTATTGTTTTTGGCTTCTATATAGTAATGTGTATAGTATGGGATCTACACAACAAAAAAGTGGTCATTAGAAAGTGTCACACAACACCTATATAAAGATGCTCCAATAACTTTACAACAACCTAAAAATTGAATTAGTATAATTCCACAATCATAAAACCAATTTCTATTATTCACTTAATCCTTATGCTTTGTTTTACTCATCTTGATGATTGATTATGAACGTTGATGTAAAAAAAATTACACAATAGAATCTATTGATTATGAAATGTTGATGTAAAAAATTACATAATAGAATCCAGTATATATTTATTAACAAACTTTTAATTATAAATTTTTTAGTTTCTTTAAAATTAGTAATTAGAAAATTAAGTACACACTATCTAAATGCAAAGACAAAAGTAGCTTTAGACTTTTCCTATATTTATAACATCAAATAAATGAAAAAAAACAATCAATATTATTTATTCTCAATAATAAAGCACAAAAACAAAAAAAAATATTAATAAATTAAAAGGACAATAAAAATTACTTATCCTCAATAACAAGAAAAACAAAAATGAAAATACAAAATTAGTAAACGGAATCGAGGTGTGCTGCTAGGTTATGTACGATGTACAACTTGTGTACGAAATGAAATACAAGTGGGACTCTGATGGTTGCTGTAGCAACACACAAACCAACCGTATTTACAGAATTGTTTACAACCCTAAAAATACGAACCGTCAGGCATTCTGAATTGAGTTATCAGATGAAGCTCCACCTACTTTCTTAAACAAGAGAAATCGAAAATCGAGGCAGATTAAATTTTTACCATTTTTATTCAATTGTTCAGAGAGAAAGAAAGAGAGATTAGTTTCAGTTAGATCTGATTATCAAGACAGACAGATCAATGTTTTAAATGCTTTGTTATTCCAATAAAAAAAAATCAAGACAGACAGATGAAGAAAGGGTCCCACTGCTTCATTACATCTGGTTTCTGTGGAGAGAAACATGTCAGAGGTCGGGGAAAAAACAAACAGAAAGCTCATATTTTGACGACAACGTGAATTGCCGAGAATATTAGGGTTCAGCTTCTTACTTTAATTTTAAGGGACGCTTGTTCAAATTGGCGGAGCCGCACTTAATCACGAAATAAAAGGTCGCCAGATCTCTGATTTTGTGAGGAACCTTAGCTGACGCCAAAATCAAGGGCTTATCTCTGTTTTTTTCCATTAAAAAAGATTATCGCTGTGCTGAGAATTTGCTATTTTCTATTCAAATGTTCTAACACGGCGAGGTTTCCTGTGAGAACGGGGTGAGGAAAATATACGGGCAATTGAAAGAAGAGCTGCAATGTGCTCAGGGAAATTTACCGGCAATTGGCGCGAAAACTGCGATGCCCTGAGGAAATTTTACCGGCAATTGACGCAAAAACTGTGACGTTTAACTGTTTGATAATGGGGAAAGCTGACAAACGAAGGAAAACAAATGCGGTTGTGGAGAGGAGTACTCATGTCATTTGCGTGTCATTGTTCTCGTTTTAATTTTTGTTTGGAGTCCGACGAGGGGGCGGATTCGGGGTTTGTATTATTTTTGATTTAATTTTTGTTTGGAGTCCGGACTGTTGTAGGGTTTCATTTCGTGCGAATTTGAGTTTCATTTGGCGGAATTTGACCGGCCAGTATAATAGCCTAGGGTTCGCCACGTGACCGTGCGGTAGAGTGTTGTAGACGCTTTTTAGCGTTTTGGGAGTTAATGCGGAATGTAGCTGCTTTTGAAGTCCGCGCGTAATTATTTTGAGTTTTACTTATTTATTCTTGATCAAATGTTTATTTTAAATTTCTATTTAATTTTTTTCGACTTTATTTATTGTCTTTCAGCTCACGACTAAAGTGAGAAGCGTTTACCCTGTGATTTCGCCCGCATTTTGGTGAATTTCACTGTCATGTAGCCCTAAATTTTGATTTAAGGATTTGTTTAGATGAGCTCCGGCGGATTTGCGCCACGTGTCGTCGATAGAGTAAAAGCCCGTGGTTGAAAAGTAAAAACTCCGATGTTAAAACCGGAGTTTTATTTCTTGGTATTTTACCGATGGGTGAAGGATATTGTGGCTAATTTGTGCTTCTGCTCGTTCATGGGAGAGTTTTACAAGGCTATTATTTTGTGGACGCAGGCTTGAATTAGTAATAAGTCGGTCTGTTTAATAGCAAATTTCTGGATTTTGATCACAGTTATATGCTGTGGCGAATTGAGCCTTTGCCGAGCTTTCGATCGATGAGTTTTTCGGCCAAAACGGCGCATATTTGTTTGCAGAGGATTTGCACGGGCTCTTCCATGGTGGCAGGCCCTTCAAGGTTTCATCGGCCTTGGTGTATTTGGACAGCTTGTTAGGCGAGCGGTTTCATGGAGGATCCTCTGGTTCGAGGCCTCAGAAGGCGCGCTGAGCTATTTAAGCGATTCGTGGATATGATCGATAGAATGACGCAATATTTGACTGTAGGTGTGTAGGAAGCCTCTGGCTTTTAGGCGTGCTGGAAACCTCCTGCTTCTAGCGTCTGTAAAGGATGCGGCAGCAGTTGGATATGCATAGGAAAGGATTGTTGTTATTAGAGAATTTAGGAAGGTGTGCAGAGACATTTTGGAGGAAGCACTCTGAGCTTTGAACTTTTAAATGCTGTCTAGTTATTATGCAAAAGGATTGCAAAGTTTTTGAAAAGCCGTTTAGAAAACCATGGGTGCCAAGCGATTTGTGGAGTGGGAGGAGCAATTCGTTTCCCACGACCGCGGCAGCCGTATTGTGCACTATTATCTTAAAGATCAGAGCGGGAATTCGGTTTTGGCGGTTGAAGGTACGGAGAGGAGCCTGAGGCATATGGTCTATGTCGTATCACAGGAGTTCCTTGATCTTCCTGGCCTTGCCAAGCCCTCCAACTCTTCGTTCAAGTGGAGATCGAGGAGAGAGGTCGTGGACTGGCTTACATCCACGCTTTCAAAAGGAGATAATGCAACGAGTATTTATTGTTTCCCTTTCAATATTTCTTCCTTTGATTGCTCTAATTTGTGTGGAAGGTGAATCATATTGCCTTTGGTTGTGTGCCTGACGTTATTTTGGCAGCTTTTTCTTTGGATTTCACTAATCCTTGAATGCTTAGCCCTTCAAAATGTACAATGATGAAAAATTTGTCAAGCTATTTGTGTTCTGCTTGCATTTCACTGGAAACTGTAATCGAGCCCGAAAATTTTTGGGGGTGCCCAATCATTGAAACCCTCTGAGACATTTTACGACTCTGTGATTATCTGCTTCACACACTCACTTTTATTTGCTGCTTGCGTAGCATTTTCTCTGTTTACTGTTAAGGGATTTTACATCGGCAGGCTTGGGATAGCTGCGCCGATTTCCTGATTTTCACTTTAGCTTTTATGCATTATGATGAAATGTTTAGGAGACTAAGCGGCGGTATATTTCTGGCAAGTGTCGTGGTTTCCGTCATGTGTTTTCATGGTACCTTTGGGGATGCCGTCATATGCTTTTGTGCAGCCTTTTTGGCTGCCGCTATTTCTATTTTGTAAGCTGTGTGGCTTTTGACGCCCCTGGTACACGTCTGTAATAGGAACGGTTTCTGTATAACAAGGGTATGTGGATGTCTTTGTAGCCATTATAGGTTTCTCAAGCAGGTTTAACAACACTGTTGGATAAAAATGCATAACTCTACGTGTATTATGTTTAGAGAAGAAATCGGTCAACGTGTCTGAGGCAACACAGTTTTTTTCTTGTCACTTCTGAAATGGCCTTCTTTCGTTCAGATCTTTCAATGGAGGTGGATTCTAATGATGATATTATAAATTTCCAAGAATCTCAGGTATATATGTGATATCACATCTGCCAGGTGTAGGTTTTGCCCTTATCCTGTGCCTCAGCTGCAAGGTTAATTACATTTTAGTGTTATTAGATAATGATTGCATTTTGTGTAGTGCTCTGTAGCTGTAAGTGTTACTTGGTGATGGATTTCGTAAACTCAGAAATACAGAGCAGAAGGATTATAGAGTGATAGTCTACCTTCTAGTCAGATTATATGCAATCTCAAATAGGACTTTAGATTGAAACGTAATAAGTGCAAGCCACAGGCATTTTCGTTTTGGATCTATTGGAATTTTGGTAAACATCAATTTGTTTGGTAAAAGATTCAGAGTCATCGTTAACTATGTATGTTCATTTGCTTTCAAAGGCAACAGTCTTCCATTTAGTCAGCTTATACCTTCTAGTCAGATTATTTTTAATCTAAAATAAGACTTTAGATTGAAACATAATAAGTGCAAGCCACAGGTATTTTTTCGTTTTGGATCTATTGGAATTTCAGTAAACATCAATCTGTTTAGTAAAAGATTCAGAGTCATTCTTAAGTATGTATGCTCATTTGTCTTCAAAGACAACAGTCTTCCATGTATTCAGCTTATATATGATCTCACATCAAGACTTCAGTTTAAAACAAAGTAAGAATGAGTCACATATCACTATGGTTTAGATCTAGGAGATTTTTGGAGAATAATGGGATTGGGTATATTTTCCTTTTGTTGTTTTGGAGCAACGTTGTGACAGCAAACTGTTTGTGTGCTTGATATTACTAAGATCTTCAAATGAATGTAAAAGGAACTTTAATGATAAGTGTTAGGATTTTCTCAGCACATTGACGTGGATCATACTCCCACAATGTTGGATTTGTTAACTACTCTGGTAGAGATCAAATAGGAAGATATAAATTTCTTGATTATTTGTTTATGTTGAACATTAGAAACTAGGCTACGCATTGGTGCTTTTTCACTGCACAAATGGAATCGAAGCTCTTGCTTATGTAGCGAGATAGTGTTTTATGTGTCAATGTTGTTGCTCTCAATTGTAAGGGAAGTTATTGTTTCTTCTTGTAATAGAGTGTCTTCCTGATCTATATTATTGCAAAGACACTGCAGTGTATGGATTTAGATCTCTATTCTATGAAGCGGTGTTTCAGTTTTACAGCTACAATATTTGTATTTGTCTGTAGGAAAGTAAAGTGTTTCATTTGTCTTGAATGTTTTAGGTCAAATTGTCTACCTAGCATTCCAGTCTGGAATGGCTATAGATCATTTTTGAGCTGGAGTTACTTTCCAGGTGGGGGGCTTTTATTTTGAAAAGTAGAATCACATCAGTATCATCATATGGTGCTTACCCAAATATATTAGGCTTGCTTATGCAAGTTTGTGGTCTCTTTTCTATTCATCTGTGCATTCTACTTTTTTTGGCTTTTATTTTGATAAGTAGAGACACATCAGTATCATCATATGGTGCTTGCCGAAATATATTGGGCTTTTTATTCAAGTTTGTGATCTCTTTTCTACTCATCTGTGCATTCTACTTTTGGGATTCTGTAATGGCGTGGATCTAGATAGTAAACAAAATGCACCATATGAGTGTATGTAAACATGTTTTTTGTTCTGTCATCTATTGTAGTAGTCTAAATATGAATTTGATATTTCCTTCAATGTATGTATTTATTCAAAAACAAATTTAAGGAAATGTTGCAAACGTGTTTCTATCAATAGTCTATTCTAACATGTTATTCAACTTAGTAATTTATCTAGTCTATTTTAGTTTGTTCATGACTCTGGAAAGAAGCCAGTAGAGTCAGTCAGACTGAGCTATATGCAAATTTGTTTCTAGATATTGTAAATCATATTTTGTGACTTGTAAGTTAGGTTGGAAGCAGTTTGTTTCAGGCTTATTGTATGTATTGATGATTTTGATTGTTAGTTCAAATCAACAATATCAGATTTCCACAATCCATTGTAAATTATGATTACTTCTGGATTCGTTTGTGTCCATTCAAATGCTTGTACTGTGTTGCTTTAAAGATTTATAGGTTTGCATTTGTGTCTATGTGCTTTTTTTGTTTTGTATGATTGGTTTCTCAATGTCTTAAATAGACATTGCATCTGCTTTTCTCTTCCAGTTACTTTTCAATAAAGCCTCCCCAGAACAAACTACACAGTTTGATTGTTAATGTGAATTTTATGTTTCATGTTCTCGTGGTTTGATACCATTGGGATAATAATAAGCTTTCATAGCTGATGCCATTTGGATTAGAACAGGTTCTCTTTAATAAATTGTTGTGAATGAGGCAAAATTTAATTATTTTTTACTATTTTTTTTCAGAAATTAAGCATGAGTCATCTCGAACATCAGACACTGATCTTTCAAATGGGGAAGAAGTGGATGAGCTGGATGGCTATGTTAAAAGTTACAAGGTAACAGCTAAGAAACTGCATACTTTTATTCTATTGTTAGAGTGTTCGCTCACAAAAATGCTATTTTGTACTTCTTTCTTTTGAAAATGCTGATATGAGTGATGTGGTTTGCAGGATCAATTCTCAAGGAAGATCAGAGCTACCAGCAAGGGTATTACGTGGCTAGGTTCTTCTTGGAGTTGTAGGAAGCGCTTGAGGCATTATGAGTCCTTTCGGCGTAGTGGTATTACCATTTCGGTAAAGGAGTTACTTTGATATGTTTTGTTGAAGTTTGAACATGTTTTGACTATGATGTTTTATGGGATTAGATTGATAATAATCTTACTATAAATTTTGCTTATGTAGTGATGATTATCATGCCCAAGAACTGTTTCTTTGTTCTGTGTTTTGAAAATTTGCCTATTAACATCGCTTTAGTGTTTGAGGGAAATTTCAAATTTGATTTGCATAGAATGTAATGCCCTCTAAATGTTTGGCTATCAGGTTAATAACTATGTCTATGTCATGGCTGAAGAAAAAGTTCATCATATAGCATATTTGGAAGATATGTATGAAGACAAAAAAGCTCAGAAGAAAGTAAGGGTCCGCTGGTTTCACCGAACTAATGAAGTGATTGGACCTATCCCTCCTCCACAAGCTCATGAGTCAGAAGTTTTCATCACTCCATTTCGTCAAGTTCTAAGTGTTGAATGTGTTGATGGCCAGGCTACAATTCTTACACCTGAGCACTATGAGAAATGCTTGGCAAAATTCCCACCTGAGGCGATGGTTCAAATTCATGTCTGCTTTAGGCAGTTTGATAATGAGGGTATCAAGTCTTTTGATTTAAATGAGATGCAAGGTTATTGGCAACAAAGAATCCTTAAAAGTATTGATTTGACTGATCTGCAAGATTATTCTAAACATGAGCTTAGTGACAGCTTTGATCTGGATGAAGATACTGCCTCTGGGAGAGGACTACATAAATATCCAAGAAAAAATAGATGTACCAGAAGGCGGCTTGGTGCTTCCGATCGTGTCTATGGGAAAAAACCGGAAGAAAAAAATAAAGTCATCTCAGGAAACATGTATAGACAAGTACTGGATGGTGGAGCAGACAGAAATTTAGACAACTGCACATCTGAAAAAGGGTGCTCTTCTTTGGGTCTCAGTGAAAGCAGGAAAATAGATAGTGCATGCGAGCAGCAATTTAAGTCCTTTGATATTGGTGAGATGATTGAATTACTGTGTCAAGACAGTGGCATCAGAGGATGTTGGTTTAGATGCACAATAATTAAAAAGACTCCTCATCGAATTAAGGTTTTGTACAAAGATGTTGTGAATGAAGATGGGAGTGGCAATCTAGAGGTTAGCTTCATGTTTTTTTTATTATTACAAATTTTCCTTAGTCATAATATTATAATTATGGGCATGTCAATTGTATTGCTCTTAGGTGATCTCATTTTTTTTTTATCCTACACTATTTTTGTTATTGTAGGAGTGGGTTCCTTCTTGTAGAATAGCTTTTCCGGATAAGCTGGGTATGAGAATAACTGGCCGGCCTACCATTCGGCCATGCCCACCTGAAAATACACTTTGTGATTTTGAAGTTGGGACTGCAGTAGATGCTTGGTGGAATGATGGCTGGTGGGAAGGAATTTTGGCTATGGTCAAGGAACTGACTGATGAATTTCATGTCTTTTTCCCTGGTATGCATTTTGCTACTTTCTGGTAGTTTTTTGTTTTATTGGGCTACATTTATGAGTTCATAACAGATCCTTTTTAATTTTAGGTGAAAACATGTCTTCAATATGCAAGAAATGTGATTTGCGACCTTCACGAGAGTGGGCAGATAACCACTGGATTGATTTGAAAAAGAATGCAGATCTGGCTGCAAAACTGATTTTATCTGACAGTGGACAGGGAATTGGCATTGTGGGTTTGAGTGATGATTTTTCAGCATATGTGTATTCAGATGAGTTACAACATCGGACTGACTCATCAGATAGGAAGCTATGTATAATTTCTCAAGTTGCAGCAAGAGAATCAAGAAAATTAGTAATGGCTCAAAATGCTCAGAATGATAAAGATAATAGCGTGAGAGTGGATGTGAAAGAAGAATTATTGTCAGATTATGCATGTAGTGATCATGACAATGTAGTCAACGCTTCAGTCAGTAAGAACATGAATTCGCATGAATGCTTTTGCAATTTGGATGCTTCTGCGATATTGATCTCGTCACCAAAGGAGGGTGGTGTAGATGGTCCTTCAAAGCAGGGGAACCCTGTGAACCTGGGAAACAAGAAGAAAGAAACTTATTGCCCACCTAAGAATAGGCTGCGTGGTGGCTTAAGATGGAAAGCATCTAGGAGGCGGCAACGTGCTGGAGACTCTGCTTTAATAGTAAGATCCGCAAGTTGCTGTGGAAAGGAGTCAAAAAGGATCAGAAAGTTGGTAGATAAACCTGACATAAACAACTGCAGGGAACCACTGTTAGAAAGCTCTGAAGAGATGCCAGGAAGACAGGAAGAAACAGTTGATGTGAAAACCACAAAGCCTGGGCATGATAATCTGAAGCCCATTCATGGTTCATCTTTAAATGACACTCTCTTCATGAGTTCAATGCCTGTTGCTAACCTTGTGATGTCAAGGTGATTGATTGTGTTGGTGATAGCCTTGTAATATTAATTAAGTGGATAGATTTTATTTTTTCCAGTGAAAGCTGGAAACCTTGGAAGGCCAGATAACATTTTGGGAGTGAGTAACGATTTTAAAGAGCACTCTGGAGTTGCTTTCTAAGGTTCGATGATTGCCTCTGTAAACTAAACTGGCATTGTCAATCTTGTTCTGTTGACATGTAATGATGAATAGCTGCATCTTGTAATTTCAAAAATCCATTTAACTGCAGGGGGAGAAGCTTGTTGATTATCCATGCATATTCATGTGCAGTTTTGTAGTCATCAAGACTTAACACGCCAAAGCTATCATTCTCCCTTTGTCTTGCATCTACACATATGCAACATGTACTTAATACATTCACTCTTGTACAATAATATCATTGATTGACTTCTGAGGTGCAATTTGCACTTTCTAATTGAAATTTGATCATATAGAATGGAAAGTACAAATTTCTTGCACTAATAATACCTGAGTTTCTGCAGTGAAGCCTGCGATTTGTTAGGAAATGGTGCCTTGGCCAGGACCAAATTTTATTATGGAAAATTTATTTTCTTGATGCCAGTTTCTCAAAATTTATTCTGCAACCTGTATTTTATTCTTGAGTCATGAATTTGGAATATCGTCTAGACTCTATAGAAATCATATCATTTTTGTTCTCGATTAAGTTATACATGAAAATCAATAAAACATCTTCAATTTGGAGCACACATGACAACAAACAAGTGTTCAAGATTGCTGTTTTGAAGCTTGTAGGTTCTTTTTCCGATTTTAGTTTCAAAGCCCTCTTCAGATACTATCTTAAGGTGGTAATTTCAAAAATTATCTGGTCGGGCATGCAGTATGATGAAAGATAAGATTACGTAATTTTAATTTTGAACATAGCAAAATTTGCTTATTTTTTATGAAATATATTATATTATTTTAGCTCGTCTCCTCATCCAATAGGAAGATCTCAGAGACATGTTCCTCTTGAGGATTTCATATGTTAATACTGAATTCTGTTGACTTGTACAGGTGTTCTATAATTCTAAGTGACCCCCACGTTCATGTTGTTTCTTTCAGGCTTTTGTGTTTATGTGTTAGTATCACATTCATATTTGTGAGAAAAATTTTGCAGGTTGCAATTTCTGACAGATATGGGAACTTTAATGTTGGTGTTTCTTTGAACGTTGCCTAGCTTATAGTTTATACAAATCATGTGTGAAATTTATAGGGTATTATTTGTGGTACCTGCTCAGGGACATCCAAGTTTCAAAGCCTTTTCAACATGACTGCTAGCTTAGCTTTGGATTGTGCTAGATTCCAGGCACACAGAAGACGATGATGAAGCAAGCTTACAGTGTTTCAATCTTGTATCTAGTCTTTGAATAAACATTCTTATTGAAGCCACATTCTCACTAAAGTAAGTCAAAGCATTGGCATATTTTGAGCTTGATATTGTAATTGTGCCCTATAAAAGAATATGTGAAGCTACAAAAGAACTTTGGTCTCTACTATCCTTTGTATCTTATAAGAAATGTAGTTAATATTGTATCAAAATTCTGCCAGGGAATATATAGATTTGTTAGACTTAAATGACTGTCATGGCTTTAGAGTTGGCACAGTCCTGGTTGAAATTGGTGGATTCTGAGCTTTTAGTTATGCTGGAATAATATTTGTTAATGATCTCTGTTCAATGATGATTTCTTGTAGTAATCTTAATATAGAGTATCAAGTGCAATTCCATCTACTGCAAGAGTTCGAGAGGCTGGAGAACATGATGAATGTCATAGCTTTACGGTTTCAATTCCATTAAAATCAGGTATGTTTATCATATATTTCTCTTTTTCTGTCTTATTTAGCTTTTCTTCTAAATATACATTGATCTGAGGCAAATTTACTTTTTAAATTAATGGTAGTTTAAATTTTAGTACAAAACAGCAAGGCTCAGAACAACAGACTGTTGGTTTCGGAATATAGAAAACCAAAAACTTCTATCAGACAAAAAAAACTATCACTAATGTACAGGTGCTGCTCTTTCTATACCAATAGACAAGTTTCTACAACTTTTTACATAATCCAAAGTATGTTACTGCGTCAGTATACAAAAAGATGATTATTACATCATATGTAATCTTAAGTGTTAATGTTTTGCCCAGAAAATAAAAATTTTAGTACAAAACAGCAAGGCTCAGAACAACAGACTGTTGGTCTCGGAATATAGAAAACCAAAAACTTCTATCAGACAAAAAAAACTATCACTAATGTACAGGTGCTGCTCTTTCTACACCAATAGACAAGTTTCTACAACTTTTTACATAATCCAAAGTATGTTACTGCGTCAGTATACAAAAAGATGATTATTACATCATATGTAATCTTAAGTGTTAATGTTTTGCCCAGAAAATATTAGATAAACAGAAATATAGAAGAACAAAAATAGGAACAAAGGACACGAGAATTTATCCTGGGATAACCCTTGAAGGGAAAAACCCACCCACATCAGAAAATGTCTCCTTTATTCATAATAAAAATGTTTTTGTACAATGTGTTTCACTTGATACATTATACTCTTCATTACACTACTGAAGGTCTCTGCAATTGCTAAATATAAAACTCTTCACATTTCCATATGCATGCCTCTACGTATGATGCATGACACATGTCTCTTTATTTAAAATTATCTCAAATACTATCACAAATTGTCTTCTTTAATGAAAGATGACCATAACGGTTATATTGATCATATTTCTATGTCATAAAATTAGAGATAATGATCTCTATCGCAGCTACAATTTTCAACACTCTTTCTTAGCAAGAGAGAGATATTTAGTATAGCAGTTGCATAGAGCTGCAACTAAAAAAATGTCAATGATAAATTCTGGTTACATAGATTCTCTTAAAAAACATGTTATCTCAGCATAACATAATTCATCGTAGTAACATAAAATGGAGTCTCACACATGACTTCCACGATGTCTCATTGCAGAGGGTAGAATGAAGGTTTTTCACCTCAAACTTTTCCCAGAGAAGAATGCATTAATTAGAGATTTAACCTTGAACTTTTCTCACAGAGAAGAACTCATTAAATACTGAGATTATCTCTTAACAAAGACTCTCATTAATAGATTTATCAGTAACGGACTTTCTCAAAATGACAACAAAAGAACAATTAACTTATTAATATTCAGCAAAAAAAATCATAGAATCATGCAACATTAAAAGTTTGCAAGGATCACAAGCAATTTACGTTGCAAACTCTCTCAGCGTGATGCTTTCATGGAATCTCTCAACATGACATCCAACTCCCATCACAGAATCTCTCAACGCGATAACATCATGGACTCTCTCTACATGATGTTCACTATGACTTCGTCATAAGTGAAAGAGTTAACATAACTGTCCTTACAACTTCATTAATTTCACATGAATAAGAAGTCATAATCAATAAGAAGAAAAATCACAGCTGAGACAACTTTGTTCACCACATTAAGATATCTGATTTAACCTCCCTCTGAAGCTGAACATCTCTCTCTGAATATATCATTAAGACAATGTCCTCACTTCTTGTTGCACCCTGCAACCAAGAGAGATAGAATGAGCCTATCATATATATATATATATATATATATATATATATATAGATAAATCAATGCTAAGAAAACAACCATTATTTATAGTCAATAATCATAGGATACTTATCTGACACAATATGAGAAGACCCATATATGACTGAATGAGATAAGAAGTATTTTTGAAGTAGGGTTTGACAAAACCAAGGCTCTGAATACATACAGCAGCAACCTTCTGAAGAACTAAAATCAGTTTACCTGGAAAAATGTTGTCTGCTGTTTTAAAATGCTCTCAATAATAATTAACCAGACACTTTACCAAAGAGTGCTGAAAAAGTGAGAAGTGGAAGGTATGGCGATGCTGTAAGAAGATGAAAGGATGCCAAGACATAAAGTCTTGATAATCCAAAAAATTGAACCGCCAAATATTATTCCATGCACTTTTAGCTGACCAGCAATAAAGTAACCAATAATAATAAAAGCCACTTGCTAAATATGAATGAACAAGAAAAGACAGATCACTTTTCTAATGCATAAGCTCAACTTCAAAGCACTAAGGTACTCAACATGCAACGCCTGCTGGGCTACACTTTACCAGTAAATTGGTGGTAGTTTACAACTGGCAACTTAGGTTTGACAGGGACTGGTAAATTCCATCTTAACAACCAAATTTGTTGGTTCACTTGCAAAAAAAGCTTCCCTACCATGTGACACAAAGGTAGCAAATCTTTATTCCCCCACCTTTAGTTGAGGGGAGGGCATGCAGGAAAAATCAATGGGGTTATCATAATAGACACCAACATTTAATCCCATTTACGATGAAAATAAACATGTCTGAATATGCACAATATGCAAAGAAAGTATCAACATTTAAATCCCATTTATGACGAAAAATAAACATGTCTGAATATGCACAATATGCAAAGAAAGTATCATGTATCAATTGTTCAATACAAACAATAAATGTAATACATACATTTGCAAACTGGTTTATCTTGAATAATGTACAACAACAACAGGAGAGACTCGAAACATCCTATAATTTAAATATCAAGGCAATGCCGATTTGATTCCATTTTTTTAGTAAGCCAGTATATAGAGAAATTTAAGTGCAGTCCCTCGTTGAACAAGGGCACCACGTACAAATCTGCAGAGTGGATAAATGGCAGAAAGGGTGAAGAAAAATGCCATGATGTACCTACATCTCTCTACCCGCTTATCTTAAATTCTGGAATTAATGCATCAAAATACCATGAAAATTTTTGCAAGAGAAATAGAGGAGACTACAAATAGAAGATCAAGATATTTTACGATATCAGATAAAAGAAGACTTATTTAAATAGAGAGGAAGCGCAGCAAGAGCAATTAAAATTTCAGGAATAATCATCAAAATGATATGGTCTTTCACACAGGGAAACTTCAATTTACAATATTTCTAAAATGCCTACAAGATATTTCAAGCAAACTGAACAGATACACAGAATAAAGAACAAGAAAGTCTCCTCTATTACTGTTATGTAACCTAGCTCTGATACCATGTTAATGTTTTGCCCAGAAAATATTTGATAAACAACAATAAAGAAAAACAAAAATAGGATTAAAGGACACAAGAAGTATCTTTGGAAAACTTCTTTTTGAAGGGAAAAACCCAGCCACACAAGAAAACATCTCTTTTATTGATAATAAAAATGTTTTTGTACATTGTTTTTAGCTTGATACTATATATATATATATATATATAGAGAGAGAGAGAGAGAGAGAGAGAGAGTCTTCACTACACAACTGAAGATCTCTTTAATTTCTAAATATAAGACTCTTAAATATCCCCATATGCATGCCTCTACGCATGATACATGTCTCTTTATTTAATATTATTTCAAATACTATCACAAATGTCTTCTTCAACTGAAGATGACCATATTGGTTATAGCAATCATATTTTTATTTCATAAAATCAGAGATAAATATTTCTATCACAGCTACAATCTTCAACATTAAGCAAGTCTCTCTACAGTGCATATTGCACACACAAATTTTGACTGTCACTGAAAGTCTCCTAGTCTTAACACACAATAGTAGGTGACAGCACTGAGACCTCTTCATTATATCTTACAACCTCAATTGCTAGAATCACCATTGTGAAATGGATACCCACACCGTGTGCTTCATTGTTGCATCCTTAGTTTAAAGCCTTTTTCTCATTGTAAATATCCTGAAATCCCATTAGCAGAACTTTTTAATGGAATACAATGTAATGACCCTTTTTGGGATTTACTGTGTTGTGTCTTAAATAAACAAATCCAATAACTATAATTTAAGAGGTAATATACAAGTGCATAGATTAGTGAAAAAGTATATTGTGATAAGCATAACTATCCTATTACCAATCATAGCTTAGTTTTGTAGGAAACTTAAAAAGGTGCCAATAAACTGCCCAACCAAATGAAGCCTGTAGTTATCAATTCAATGTAACTTTCTTCTTATCCCACAAGTAGCAGGAATGTCCAACTATGACCAGCCATCCCTTGGGATAATATACTTGCCTTTTGGCCCATGAGGGGCATTACCAGCCAACTATGACTAGTGCCCTCCCTTTGGGTGGTCTGTTGACTTTCTTTGGTTTGATGTTTTGATATGCTACTGAATTTTGATTTTATGTGGAACTCATAGAGTGGCAAATGATTCTTGATCTCTGAATTGTTGGTTATTTTGTTCCCAAGAAGAAGTGATGATTGATTTGGATTTGATGATTGTTTGCTTGATTTCTTGAGGGATTGATGGTTGACAAATATTTGTTTTGTTAGAAACAAATGTCCCCAAATAGAGGAACTATGAGAGAAGATTGTAATGTCTCCAATTGAATATGATAGCAATGTCCCTGTTGATGTGAGTTTTGTGATCACTCCCACATGCAAAATAAAATACCAAATATTTTATCCTCTCAAATAAGGAAACTTCAAATGGTAAACATTTTAACCTAAGTTACACGGGTACCCCTCCCCCTCCTCCGGACCTCGAACTGGTTCGAACCGGTTCGAGATTCGGGTCCGGTTCGACCACGGTTCGCCCAGGGTTCAATTTTCGAATCCTGGTTCGAACCCGGGCGGACCAGCCAAGAACCCGCCCACGGACGCGAAATTAAAGTTATTTATTTGCATTTTTAAATAATTTTTGGGGTCCACGTACCCTAAAAAGGTGTTATGAATTGGTTTTTTGCTCTCTCATAGTCATTTGTTGTTTCTAAATAGGTTGTTTTGACTTGAAGGAGAGCACATAAGTTTTTGAGCAAGCATCCGATTGTGCAAGGAGGAGTTTGAAGATTGACTTGTTGGTGTTCTTGAAGTGTTTGTGCATCATTTATACACATTTGCAAACTTGCAATGGCTGGAAAAGGACCAAGAGGTAAGATCTTATTCCATTTACTATTGTTTTGTTCTAGTTTTTCCATTTTTTTTTCATTTCTCTTTCAATCTTCATATGTTCTAAGTTCTTGAATCTTTTCCATTATTTCAAAATTCGTCATTTTCTTGCATATAGATTATGAACATATATCTAATTAGTAATTTATTGCCATAGGGAAAGGTTCGAAAGTAATGTCATCTACCTCTTCATCAATAGGCAACACCAAACAAAGAATGAAAACCAACTTTGATTCTCCTCTATGGAAGTATGTAGACATTATAAAACCCATTCCAGGAGGTGGTGCATTCCGTTGGAGATGTCGAGGATGTGATGTAGAAAGAAATAGTTCTTATTATCGTGTGGTAGGCCATCTATGTGGTTATACTGGAAGAGGAGTCAAGAAATGCCCTGGCAAAAATGGTGTCCCTATACCAAATCACACCGTGTTAAAATATATTGAAGAGCATGAGGCAGCAGAAGAGAGAGAAGGACACAAGGCAATAGAACTCGGTAGTAGTAGCAATAAAAGTAAAAAAGCTAAGGGAATGCAGCCCCCTTCAGATGTTATTGTACAAGACCATCCCTTCTTCAATACTACAATGGACACTGACACTGAATCTGTTCCCATTGTACACAAAAGAAAAGGGCCAATAGAAACTTATTTTCAAAACAAGGCTCGAGATATTGCTGACATTAAGGTGGGAAGATGCCTCTATGCAAATGGGTTGTCTTTTAATGTTGTCCGCTCTCCGTTTTGGAAGGACATGTTGAGGGGTGCCAATGAAGCTCCAAAAGGGTATTGTGGCCCCGGTTATGAGAAAGTGCGCACCACCTTGTTGGATGATGAGGTCCAACGGGTTGAAAATCAATTGAAGCCCATAAGGGACTCATGGGTTGAGACAGGGGTGACAGTTGTTTCAGATGGCTGGAAGGATTCTAAGAACCGTCCCTTGATCAATGTCCTTGCAGTGTCCCCTAAAGGGGCAATGTTTCTGAAAGCGGTGGATTGTGAGGGCAAAGTAAAAGATGGGCCATTTATTGCTGATAGCTTAATTGAGGCCATTGAACAAGTGGGTGCAAGAAACGTTGTCCAAGTCATAACGGACAACGCAAAGAATTGTAGAGCAGCAGGTTTGTTGGTTGAATCACGATATCCACATATCTTTTGGACACCTTGTGCAGTCCATTCACTCAATCTTATGCTACAAAAGATTGGGAACCAAATTGAGTGGATTAAAACAGTGTATGAAGAGGCTGAGGACATACAAATGTTTGTCACAAACCACCACATGACTCAATCTCTTTTTAGGAACTACTCAAAATTGGAGCTATTGAAGGTAAATGAACTTGAACTCAAATTAGTAATTTAATTTTTAATATTTGACAATTTCTGATTTTTCATATTTTACTTGTGCAATTGCCAATGTGTATACTTTTCATAGTTTTCTAAAATATGTATCTAATAGTTGTTTTTTGCTCTAATTTATGTCACAGGTTGCTGAGACCCGTTTTGCATCACATATAATCGTCTTAAGACGACTTGTGCAAGTGAAAGATGCACTTCAAGGTATGGTAATCAGCAACAATTGGGGTGTATGGAAGCAAAAGAACACTGAAAGGGCAAACAAAATAAAGGATAGGCTATTGGCTGACTCATGGTGGGAACGTGTGGAATATCTCCTTAAGATCACCGAGCCCATTATGAGCATGCTTAGGTACACTGACATGGATAGGCCTTGCCTTGGAGAGATCTATGATGGCATAGACTCAATGATTGAGAAGATCAGGCAAGTTATAAATGAGCAGGAGCAAGATCCGCAAGAGACCTTTTTCAAACAAGTGCAAAAAATTATTGATGAAAGATGGAACAAAATGACCACTCCATTACATTTGCTTGCCTATGCCTTGACCCCCAAATACTATAGCTCACAATATTGTGATCTACCAGGAAGGTTGCCACCATACAGAGATATGGAAGTGTCTGACGGGTACCAGGCAACATTTAGAAGAATATTTCCTGATGATGATATAAGAGATGTAATCATGGATGAGTTCATAGCATTTGTCAATGCTATAGGTCTAAGTAATGATGCTCTTCGTCATCGGTTCAAGAAGCATGCTCATGGTTGGTGGTACCTCCATGGCCAAAAATTCCGAACATTGCAGCCCCTTGCAATCAAAGTTATATCACAAGTAAGTTTTATTTTTTTTTAAAATTAGCTCACTTTATCTTCAAAAGAATTTTTTAATAAGATTGAATTAATTCTTTTTTAATTGCCTACCCTATGTTGTCTTTATAGGTTGCTAGTTCTTCTGCATCAGAAAGAAATTGGAGCACCTATTCTTTCATCCACTTGGTGAAGCGCAATAGGTTGCAATCAAAAAAAGCCGGGAACCTGGCATTTGTGCATAACAACTTGCACCTTCTTTCACACAAGAGTCAAGAATACAAAGAAGGGGAGACAAAGAAGTGGGATGTAGATGCAGAGATTGCGGACTTGGATGCTTCCAGTGTTGCGCTTACAATTGATGATTTTGATAACTTTGATGCCAATACCATTGTTGATTCTGCTGCTGATCCCATTGGCCTTGGTGCAAGTAATAGTGTAGGCGAAGAAGGAGGAGATGAAGAAGAAGATGAAGAAGAAGATGAATATGAAGAAGATGAAGATGAAGAATGAAGAACTTAGAACTAGAAATTTAGAATTTTAATAGATTTTCATTCTATTAGTTACTGTTAAACATTGAACGTGAAACAATGACACTTGAACTTGATATTTTAAATGTTTTGAATCTTTCATCTTTGATGTTGAAGTTGATTGAATTATGTTACTATATGATGGTATGCTCACCATGATACATTGATATGTTATTGTTTATGCTGTTTTAAAGTTTTAAATGTGTTTATGGTACTATGCTACATTCTAATTTTAACTCATGCTTCATAAAAATGTATATATATATATATATATATAATTTTTACATGTTTTTGTACTAACGAACCCAAACGAATCCAAACCCCTTTCCAAAATTTCGTCGAACCAGCAAACCGGTTCTCGAACCCGAACCCGGAACCGAACCACGAACCGGCAATTTAGATTTTAACAAATGCGTGATCAAATGAAACAACCCCAATGTGACTTTATGTTGGATATATCTCAATTTAATGATGTAATGTGTTGGTAATCACATTGGGACTTACCCTATTCTTCTTGGACTGCATCAATTCTACTCTTGAAAGTGACAAGAACTCAAAACACTAACTAGACTTCAAATAAAGATAAAAAGGATTGAAGGGTTAGGAAATCTATTCTCTTCCTAAAACCAATGATAACAATGGATGATGCTTCGATGATTCAATTCCTATAACCAAGTTTTGCTTCACCAAATAAAACAACTTCACATTTAATGAAGGATTTTCACATTGTCAACATTCATGCAAATACCCAATACTAGTGCAATCCAAATGAACATTCTCAATTGAACACAGTACTTAACAAGCCCATTCTAGCTTCATGCTCTGTTTTGTAGTTGACTTGAAACAAAAGGGTATGGACATGGAATTCATCATCCATCTTCACATTTCTCCATTTTAATCAGTGAACTTTAACTAATCTATGATAAGTAGAAACCTTGCAAAATATAGAAACAAATACACAAAGATTCACCTATCTTCAACGAAAATTGGATATTAACTTCAACTGAATCTTGGCAACAATTCCTAATCTCCTCCTACTTTAACTAATGAATTACAAATGAGGAGGCCTTGCCTTTTATAGATCTCCCAAATACAAGAATGGGCCAAAATTGATTTCAATCAACGACCAAGATAGTAGTTCAATGAAACTTTAACTAGGGCTAGTTGTAAATCATCAAATGTCATTCAATGAGCAAATTACATTTCTTTGGAATACATATCCTTTGAAATTTATTAAAATGCCTTTCACACACCCACTTGTGAATGAAAATAATTGGATGAACTTGGATGTGTTCACTTATAGTCACTTGATTGATTGAAGATGATTGGGCACCACCTCAACATGCACATCCTTATCCTTGACCCACAAAGAACATATCTCTCTCTAGCTTCGACTAGGCCATTTGAAACTATCTCCCATGTGCATGATTGTGATGGCTCATGTTCCCAAATTGATTCATCTTTCTGAATGTTATTCATTGATTTTAGAAATCTTGTCCTTGAATTTGTTCTCAAAATTGCCCTGTTTTTGATATCTTGATCTCGATCTTCTTGAAGTATTAGACTTCCTTCTAGTTGATGCTAGACTTTAATACCTTCACGCTGTTGGGTCCTTTGATCTTGGATTTTTGGAGGAAATTCAAAATTATGACTATCTTCACATTTAATTTGTTTCCTTGTATGAAGTGATCTTGAATTGGATCTCACATGCAATGGCTGACTCAAACCTTAGTAATTGCAATTCCTATCCCTTTTGTTAACATTTTCCTTGAAGCTCTTATGTTGTTGAGGTTGTGATATCCTTCTTCTATACTCAAACTCTCCTTCCTTAGCGCATTCACTTGATTATTGTTAACGTTTATCCCAGAAATTATGATAATGGCAATAAAGAAAAAAAGAAAAACGACGCAAAAGACGACTTTATCTTAGGAAAAGCCTTCCACTTGAAGGGAATAACCCAACCACACCAGCAAAATATATATTTTATTGATAAAAATATTCAAGTACAATGCTTTTCACTTGATTGATTACAATACACTGAGCAATCACATAAATAGATTGCACTTGACTCTTCATCTTTCACACGAAAGTCTCTTTCAGTCCCAAAAGTAAGACCTTTCATAGTTTCATACATTAACCCTTAACATTTCCATACACCTCTTTGCATGATGTATGACACATCTTTTTTATTTTATATAATATTAAGTTAAACATTCTCACAAACGTCTCTTTCAGCGAAAGGTGACCATAACGGTCATAACAAACATATTTCCACTTTATGATAGCAAAGATAAAGATCTCTATTGCAGCAACAAACTTCAACACTCCCTCTTAGCAAGGGAGAGATCTTTAATGAGGTAGACACTCATAGCTGCAACCAAACATGTCACTGATATATTTTCATATGTTATTTCACCATAACATAACTCACCATTGTTACTTCATAAGTACATAAGATAAGAGTCATGGAGTTACATGCATGACTTTCACCACGCCTACTTGCAGGTGTGATCCATCTACCTACTTGTAGAGGGTAGAACAAGGGCTTTTATATCAAAACTTCTCCTAGAGAAGGATTCATTTCCACCATGTCTACTCGTAGAGGGTGGTCCACCGTACCTATTTGTAGAGGGTGGAATAAGCGCTTTCACCTCAGACTTCTTCCAAAGAAGAATACATTTACACCATGCCTAGTCGCAGAGGGTAATCCACCATACCTACTCCTAGAGGGTGGAACGAGGGTTTCCGCCTCAAATTTCTTTCAGAGAAGAATGTATTAATAATTGAGATTTTCTCTTAACAAAGACTCCCTCCCAGCAGGGACAATTTTGATAATAGTGACTCCCACTCAGCATGAACAACTTTAATAACAGAGACTCCTTGTCAGCAGAGACAATTTTGATAACAATGATTCCCTCTTAGCAGGGACAACTTTAATAACAGAGACTGCTTGTCAGCAGAGACAATTTTGATAACAATGACTCTCTCTCAGCAGGGACAACTTTAATAACAAAGACTCGCTGTCAGCAGGGACAACTTTGATCACCACAATATGACAGCCGACTCCAATTTGACTAAACAAGGTGCTTTAACAGTTCCACTGCCACATACGCATTTAAAGAATTAATTGCAACCTCCCTCTAGATCCAAATTATGATAGCTGATTTCAATTGTTTTCAATCACAAAAGCTTGCAAAGGGTTAGACATCTACCTCTGTCATGTAACCTTCCTCTGAAGCTAAATATCTGCTTCTGAATTTTCTGTATAATCAGTTTACTCCCATGACTGCATTCAACATACTCGTGTTCATGAATCTCTCATCGTATCACTGATGCATCCAACTCAGACACCTGACTTGTTATACTTGAAAGGGATGGGCCACCAGGACCTGACCATGTAACTCTATGACACTCTTTATTTCTGACTTTCTTTGCAACTCGTGGAAGCTTTGCCTTTCCTTGATCTCCATTTTACCCAGAGAAGAAGACTTCTGACAATTTTATTCTGAAGAGAAGAAGAAATTGCCAACGCTTGCTCCTTCCTTGCAAGGCATCTTCAGCGCTGATGTTCCAAAAAATCACACTGCACACATGGAGAATCTTTAAACAATATCAAATTAGACCCCAATAATCATCACAAACAGATACATAAACCAAAGTCTACAGAAAGTCTCCTGCAATGATCATATATGCAACTTTTAGATTCTACAGTAACGCTAACCTTTTAACAGTTTGAGTCTTAGCACCAGCTTTCACACTTATTGTAACATTTCTAATCTCATGCTTTAATTTATGAAAAAAATAAAGGCATGACAATCTCAGTCAACAATCTCTGCAAGAACAATAATTATTGTAGCATTTCTAAACCTATGCTTTAACTAAAAAATAAATAAAGACACGACAATCAACAATCTCTGCAAGAACAAAAATCACACATGATAGTTTGAATTCTTTCTATGCAAACGCATAAAAGACAGCAACAGTCCAGCATGTTCAAAATTCCAACCTCAACATAGAAGATGTTTCTTCATCTGCAAAGATACCCTTGTGTGTGAACAGGCCATAATGTTGTTGGATGATCTTTCTGCCCTTTCTCATGAGACAACTTTCGTTCATAGAAGACAAGCTCTCTGCCGGAGCTCTACAGAAGAATGAATAATCAAACAAAATCATATTGCCTGAAGATGAAGTGAGCACCCGGCAGCATGAAAACCAATCACTGGTGTTCAACACATAATATGATATATTAAAATTTTCTCTACATGCACCATCACGGTGAAAGACTGATTCAGAGCCACGATCATCAGCTTCGGCAGTGCAAAATAACCCTGATGCTTGCGTAACAAAATGGAATCAAAGACGCTACCATAAATGTTGAGGTGGACGATAAAAATGCCACATCATCATTAAACATCCACATCAATACCCTAAGACGATGCGCTGCAACAACTGGAACTAAGACTAAGATGAGATGAAAGCCTGGTTGTTGCTACTGCATATGCAATGGCATCATCGCACAACCTTTGCAGTTTCTCTCAATGAATGAATATGGACTTCAAAAACTTTTTGCTATGAAAAAAAAATCCCACCTGGTCACTTAGGTGCACATTTCATAAACAGCCAAAAGCTTCAAACCTGTTCAATAGTGCTTATGATAATAGAGATACAAAATATTAGGTATCGATTGATTAATATAATCTGTTGGCATTCAAGAGGCCAGATGTGAACACACTGGTCACAGTCACAAACCACAATGCCCAGTCATCATCAGATACTCAATATATAAAAATAATAACCGATAAAAAAAAGGTGTTAACAAAGAATAAGGCTTCGAAAGTCTTTGCTAATGACGTTGACCAGCACTCAAAGAAACTTAATAGAGAAAATGTTCTGAGAAACATAGTTGATTATACAGTTGTGAATGATCTCAATCACAGCTACATAATCTTTAACACTCTTGTATTGTTGTTATTTAACCTGGCTCTAATACCATGTAAATGTTTAGCCCAGAAATTATGATAACAGAAAGAAAGAATAAAATAAAAAAATGCAGAAAAGACAATGACTTTGTCTTGGGAAAACCCTTCCACTTGAAGGGGAAAATCCGGCCACACAAAATATATATATTTTATTGATATAAATAATCAAGTACAATGCTTTTTGTTTGATTGATTACAATACACTGAGCAATCACATAAATAGATTGCATTTGACTCTTCATTTTTCACACGAAGGTCTCTTTGAGTACCAAAAATAAGACCGACCAAGCATTTCCATACGCATGCCTCTTTGCATGACGTTTGACACGTGTTTTTATATAATATTAACTTAAACATTCTCACGAATGTCTCTTTCAGCTGAAGGTAACCATAACAGTCATAACAAATATATTTCCACTTTATAAGAGCAGAGATAAAGATTTCTATCGCAGCTACAAACTTCAACAATTATCACTTTATATGATCATCATATTTGACCTCCATGCATTGATCCTTTTGCAAAACGAGAGATGAAATGCTAAGTGTATGAGGTAAAGTTACAAAAATATTTTCATGATAAAACACGGTTAAGAATGTGACTTCGACTTCAATTTCTGATTTTCCCACGATGATGCCTTAATGCATGCTTTTGAAAAATGCATATTCTTGACTGATTTTCATACTATTTTAATCATAATTCCATCCCTATACATGATCAAATTCTTTTCTTACTTTATCTCTGAGTTTTCACAAGGACTTGCACAGATTTCTGCTATAATTCACAACTTCTTCTGCTTATAATTAAAATACTTTGTCTTCTTTCTGATCTTAATCATTTTTCAACCAATGTTAAAGCAATCTTGGCCTACTTTTTTGTTGCTCAATGGTTAGCTCCAATCCCGAAGTTTTGATTTTCACCTCTGCTGCTCTGCTTATGTTCGATTTGTTTTGGAATTATGATTGAGAACTTCCATTTGATCTCCCCTTATAGCCTCAAGTGGAAATCAACAAAAGCTTGTGATTGTTCTGCCAAGGCTGGCTAGTTAATGTTTATTTTTGCATCTAAAATCCACCACACCAAGGTGGCTGGCCTATTATTGAATATTTTACACCCTTGAACAGCCTGACCCTATGGTTGATTTCGGATTTCATATTAATTATAGAGATTTTATTATTTAATTTCCTTGATATTTAGCTTCTAAAGGGGGCTTGGAAAGGAATTCACATGGAATGCATTATGTGTAAGGCCTTCAAAACAGGTTGTCTATCCACCATTCATTAGGAAATTCATCAAGGAGCACGGTCAGAAATTAGAGCTCTGTTTGGACAACCTCACCTACGCTGGTCGGAAATTTGATATTTGTTTGGAATTTGCATGGAGATTTCATACTTGTAAGGAGTAGTCTGAAATGTGGTCAGAATTTCATCATTTGTTAGGCTTTTTCACCAAGCTGAACAGATAATCAATGTTTGCAGAGGGTTAATGCTTTTCTAGGTAGGAAATTCAGGCCTCGTTAGGAATTCTTCCAGATCGGAATTCTCATAGTTGGGATTTCCTTTTTGGGCATTCAGCTCAAACATAACCTTGTTAAGGATTGCGTTCACAAGCAGATTGGAAATTAGAGACTTGTTTGGGAATTTCTCACCAGGAAGGTTGGAAAAGTAACACTGTTTGGAATATTTCTCAAAGACATTGGAAATCCAGCTTGTCTTAGGATTTTTCTCTGCATCGAGGTTGGAAATTCATTGCTTGTCAGGACAAATGCTTAGAAGGTGTGATTGGAGTCTTACCCTTGCTCGGGCAGCTTGCCTCATGTAGGTAGGAAATTTGATGCTCATTTGGAATTTCTTCACAAGGCAGATTAGAACTTTGCCATGGATTAGGAATTTTCATTTCATATTCAATTGCATTAACAAATTTGTTCAAAATATTTAGCTCGCTTTAATAATGCACAGGGATAGTTTCCAAAAAGTGGTCTGAAATTTCATGTCCTTTAGGATAAACACCTCTTGTAGATCAGAATTTCACTGGCTGTTAGGGAATTTCTCATAAAGATAGGTTGGAAATCAGAATCACTTGAAATTTGCTAAGAATTCCTTCCAAAGAAAGTTGGAATTTCTAACCTTGTTAGTTTTAACACCTGGATAGCAGATTGAAAATCCTAGCCTGTGAGGGCAACCCTCAAAGTGTGAGTTGGAAATCACATTTTTTGGACTTTTACAAAGTGTTTTGATTTTTTGCACATAAGGTTGATCGAAATGGAATGGCTTTATGACTGTTTTTCATTGAATACTTGATCTGATTTCTAATTCTGCTAAGGACAACTTGTAGAGAGGTCGGAAATCAGGCTTATATTAGGAATTTATATCCAAGCATAGTTGGGATTCCTATGTGCACAAGGAACTACTCCTCAACACTTGGCAGAAAAATTAGTAAAGAGCAAATGCAATTGTGTAAAACTTTTAAATTTTGGCTTGTATCCAGATTTACTTGCTTTGCCGTTGAACTTGATTCCTTACATCTCTCAAGGGCAACTTAACTGTTAATCAGGCATTTTCACCTATTTGTTTGAAAATTAATCTTCTTAAGCTTAAAATACACCTTGCTTCTGCTCTGCTTGTGAATTATTTTGGATTGATGTCAAATTGATTGTCTGATCCTTCCTTTAATAGGTGTAGGAAAGTTAAAAAGAAGTTTAAGGGCAAAGGTAGTTTCTTAAGGTCAAATTGATTGTCCAATCCTTCCTCTACTAGGTGTATGAGACTTTTTAAGATTGTTGCCAAATAGAGATTGGTTTTGACATACGTTATCCCTTAATCTAAGATTTCTGTAAGTTTTTTTTCCCATTTATACTTTACATTGTTTTAAACTGAACAATCCAGAATTTGGAGTCTAAAAATTGATTCTTTTTGTTGTGCTCTTTGATTTTTTATGATCGACCAAGGCTCTTTTAAAGCTACAAGATAATTTTTTTGTGAGCAGATTAAACATTATGAATGCATTAGCTAAGGAGAGATCTAATAGTTCTCAAACTCTTTTTCTGGAGTGGAGGCATCCTTATACAAGGTCACAATAAGATCCACATCGCATGAAAAGGTGCAGATACATCACAGAATGAATTTAAGACTAGCAGCGAAATTATACAGAGGCCTATGAGATCAGTAGAGTTTGGGAGGACATGAGATGGTGAAGGTAAAACCAGTTTTTTTCATGGGTTATAAGAGATCCCAGTTTCCCAGTGATCAAGTAACTTATATCGATTAAAAATAGAAATATGTTGCCTTATTGTGAAATAAAATTGGGCATGGAAATATGTACACAATCAATTTATTTTTTGATAAAACAAATATTATAAAGAATCAAGTGACACTGGCAATGTAGGGCATTGGGTAATGGCTTGGAACATACACGAGCTCACTCATATCCAATAATACAGCTAAAATTGGAGACATGATGGGGTTTTTTGTAGGCTGCTGGAACAGGCATTTATAATCATGATATGGATTTTGTCATTTCAAAGAATCAAAAGCTAAAGGTCAATATATGGACAAGATCAACAAACTGGAAATGAGAAAAAAAGATGATTTTTTAAATGTTCAAAAGTAGGTCAATAGGACTTAAGGTTACAACAATTAACAATAAGTAGTTCTCAGAAGAGTGAACTGTAGAATCAAAATGATAGTACATAGAAATGCATAGTATAAATCACTGCACCACTATCAAATAACAACAAAGCAGCTGGACGCATCTGTCCCCTCCCCCAGTGCATGGATGGATACATTACAGCATGGACATGTCAGATACCATACCCACATGTGCCCAAACCTTTATTTTTATGATGTTTCAGATACTGTGTGATTTGGTTGTTTTAAAATTTGATTTAAATCTTCCTAATTTCAAAAATACTTCAGATGTGCAATCTTTTTAAATTGGTATTAAAAAAATCTCTACACCAAATGAAGACAAATAAAATGTATTCCAGCTTCCAACTCTACTATTTTTTTTTGCGAATTGTAATTTGTTAAATTAACTAATAAATTTTTAGGTAGCAATCGTATGTCTATATTGCTTTTAAAGTAATGGAAATCTTCTCTAATAACTTGAAAATTGTGTTAAATATATGCGCATAATATATTTTTAATAAATGTATCCGCATCAGAGACCATATCCATATCTGTAACTGTGTACATGCAAGTTTGAATATCAATGGATGGGGATAAGAGACCCAAAAGCCTGTGGTGGTGAAGAATAAGTTTCATTGAACATTCCTGTCTTTGAAATGGAGTTACCTGAGCCATCGTTGGTCACTTTTAGAGATAATTTCAGCTGGAGAGAGGCAGGATACACCAATAATTTATGGTTGGAGATTTTATTTCAGTATGTCATGCTATAGTAGAGTTTGCTATGAAAAATTAGAGCAGTGTTAACCAGCAGCTGGTTATACTTATAGTCCTTCCCATTGTAGGAAGAGCTTTGTGTAAATAGATGGACAATGTTCCATCAATGGTAGAAATGGAGACTGCCATTTAAACAATCTGGTCTGTAGATGTTACATGCTATATTGTTTGTACTTTGTAGATCCTTCCAATTGTAGGAAGAGCTTCGTGCAAGTAGATGGATGATGTTCCATCAATGGTAGAAACAAAGACTGCCATTCAAACAATCTGGTCTGTAGATATTACATGCTATCTTGTTTCCGGATTTCAAAACTCAGCTTCTTTGTTCTAGCATGTATTCTTTTCAGATGTTAGCTGTTGATTTAGTGTTTTTCTTTGATGGTGCAGGAAAGCCGCAGCTACCAGAGGGCATGGTTCTGTTTTAAAAGAGCAGGTCTGAGATTGTATTGCAGTAGCATGCAGTGCTTTCAACTTAAAATTGGCTCTTGAGACTATACTTAAAACTGTCTTGAGGCTATACTTGGTGACAAGCAGCCAAAGACTGCACTGCTAAATGATGTAGGGCGTAAATATGGAGGTTTGTGTGCTGGTAATGGCTAATTCTCCCAAAGCCGCAAAAGTAGGGATGTTGTTTGTGTGTTGTCTGCAGGATTTAATTATCTGCACTTGGGCTGCAACCAGTTATTATTCAGGGACATTAACAACTGTAACATCCTCCTTATCGACAGAAGCAATATAGCAGATTTTGGATTGTCAAAGATGGGATATATGTATCGACATTTGTTAAGGGCACAACTGGATATGTTGAGCTTGAGTAATTGGGTTTAAACTTTCTTCTATCTTAAACCCACACAATATGATGTAATTTCTTAAAATTTACATAAAAAAGATCTCTTTTAAGATATGTATGCATTATACTTTTAAGCTTAGGAATTCCTTTGAACATTTGGGCAACATGCTTTATTAATAGTAATCCATTGGGGTGGAAGACAACATTGCTAGCTGGGAAGTATCAATAGTAATCAATATGACCCCTCAATGTCCCAAGAACAATTACACCTGGATAATCTAAATGGTTGAAATTTTTTGTTTATGGCAGATTGAGAAGCACTGTTAAAAGGAGACAGCATAGCAGATCCTACGATAGTGAAGGTGTATAACAAGGAAGCAATGTGGTTGGCCGCTGCTACACCTCATCACATTCAGTCAAGAGGTACCATGATGGGTGCAGTGGCATTAGAATTGAGAGAAGCATTTCAATTCCAAACAAGTTTCTATGTAGAGATGAAGATCAAAAACTTCACTTCCTTGAAGATGGCTTTCATGGCTTCAAAGTTGTTGGCTGGACAAACAAATTTAAGGTTCTATGACCATTTGCATGAATGAGTGAGATGTGTCTAGGATTGATTGGGGAGACACTGTGGTGGAGTTGTGGGGCACTGTCGTGCATGTGGATATTTCTTCATGTAGACATGTTTTTCAACTGGGTGAAATTTTTCATGGAAATACATACACAGTACACAATCAAAGGATGTGATGCAAAGGATGATTGCTTAAACAATCCTCTTTATAGGGACTGTGAATCATGCTCCATAGAGTTTCTTGTTGAGCTTGATGACATTGTTGATGGATACCTATATGATGGAAACCTCTGATATTAAGAAATTTCAACTTAAATGGTTCTTAAAATTCATGTATTGGTCGTTTACAGAGAATCAAATCCTTGCTTACATTTTTCCCTACAAGGCTGCACATGTGCAACCACGGATTCCATCAACTTATATGCTGGAAACCTCTGATATTAAGAAATTTCAACTTAAATGGTTCTTAAAATTCATGTATTGGTCGTTTACAGAGAATCAAATCCTTGCTTACATTTTTCCCTACAAGGCTGCACATGTGCAACCACGGATTCCATCAACTTATATGCTGGAAACCTCTGATATTAAGAAATTTCAACTTAAATGGTTCTTAAAATTCATGTATTGGTCGTTTACAGAGAATCAAATCCTTGCTTACATTTTTTCCTACAAGGCTGCACATGTGCAACCACGGATTGCACATACACCCTTTGATGTTTAAACTCAAAAACATAATACATACAAACTGCTGACAGGGCAGTAAATTGCGTATCTTCAGAAGTTTTTTGCACCTATAGAAAACCTAAAGAAATGGGTACAAAAGCTTTCCCCTGATAACTGAACTGTCAGCACAGGTTCATGTTAGTCAGCGCATGCTCAGAACCTATGAAATGAATTTGAATAAGGTGGAAACACATATTCGGAGCAAGGACACAGTTGATCAAGAAAGAGACCAGAAAATTGAATGCACTTAAATCTTAAACTGGATAAGAGAACGTAGGAGAAATCTGATGGTGTTTGAGCACTTCACTTATTTTAGAACAATTCAGGAAGCATTCAGTGAGTGTTCATGGTTCAACAAGCTCTTCACTGGTCTGAGGAAGTATGCAAACTAGGACTTAGAAGCCTACTGCCCATTCCATACATTCTGATATGAGGAATGCCAAAAGATTACATAAGAAATTTGTGTTTGAATCATATGTTCGCAATAATTTGTTTGGGAGTTTTTGTTGTGAGGGACAATTTTGATTTTCTTGTTGGATTGTCATATGCCCCGGATTACAAAATAAGAAGCTTCAAGTGCTATTCAGAGTTCAGGACTTAAGAGCTGAGAACCCATATTCTGTCATATAGTGTACTCATATATCAACATTTTATTGTGGCAGTTGAGGGGTTGTTAGCTTCTTATGTCCCTGGGCAGAAATGTGAATAAAGCTTGGCAGGTGGCTTCAGTGAAAGACTAATTTTTAAACGTGGAAAATTGTGGCCAATGCTTTCCTTGGATTGTTGTTAAGATAAATGCATATACTCCACAAAACTGTCCAGTTATCAAATGCAGTTTATTATTGACATTCAAAATAAGCGTTCATTTTAACCATAGAGATGTATAGTTGAAATTATTTTTGTGGGCTTTTGTCCTTTTATGTGTTCTTTATACTTGCAGTCTTACAAAGGAGAAGGCAATTTGGTTGTGCACATCTCTTTGCACTGTACTATTTTTGAGTTTTTTTTATTGATTTCAATGCTTAAATATTTCTCAAAGGTGTTAGACATTGTAAATGGAGGTTTTTATGCAGAGATTTCTTTTTTTAAAGGTTTTGCAATTTCTGGTATGTCTTCTGGGACGGAGAAGATATTTTTGTTTCATAAAAGAGGGTCCTAAAGAAAACACAATTATTGTTTTTTCTGGCAAAGATTTATGCTCGCAAAATTGTCTTTTACTTTGTTCCCGTTTGATATTAGCTTGGAGCGGACATTAAATAAAATAAACAATTGAGAGCCTCACAACTTATGGGAAAGCAAAACGACAATAAATAAGCTATACGGGATCAGACATTCCACATGCGCTCAGAAGGCCGAGAGAATGGAATATTAGTTAGAAAAGAGAATTTCTAACTATGCATCGAATGCAGTATTTTTGGCATATTCTATGAATCTGATAATGATTTATATTGTCATTATTTGTATCCTTCCAAAATGATGAGGATGGTCTAATATAACAGAGTAACTTATATATGTATTTTTTTTGGTCAGCATGGTTATTATTGCACGAGGAAGCTGTAATACATCAGTGTAATTTTGTTTTGTTTTGTTTGGTAAACATGGTTATTATTGCACGAGGAAGCTGAGATCTGAGTTTGTTAGTGTGGTTATTTGTATTCTCATGATACATATGGTACAAAACCACTGAAATGATGTTGTATCACATGATAGGTGATAATATGTGGAATGAGCTTTCTTTCGTCGTGATTTTAATATTCCTACAAGTGATGATATTTTTAGTTTAAATTCAGAGGTTTAATCAACTCTTCCTCTTTTTGAATTGATAACAATTTGTATA
The DNA here is from genome assembly GCA_028749045.1 of Cupressus sempervirens. Classification (NCBI taxonomy): domain Eukaryota; kingdom Viridiplantae; phylum Streptophyta; class Pinopsida; order Cupressales; family Cupressaceae; genus Cupressus; species Cupressus sempervirens. The sequence continues at coordinate 723,139,512 of CM053786.1, read as the reverse complement.
AACCCTTTTTTTTGGGTATAAACCTATTTTTTTAATCTTTCTTTCTTTCGATTTCCCACAAATAAGGCAAAATAGTAAATGTACAATTTATTTGAAAAGAAATCGTAGGAAGATTTACCTATGCTCAATTCTTAAAAGAGGTAAGAGGTGGTTGCAAATTAGAAGAGGTCGTAGTTAAAATCTTAGTTACTACGTGATGAGATCCTAATTGCCATAGCTCTGCAACATCACGGGGAGAGATTGTGAGGACCTCTAGGGACTCAGGATTGAGGAATAATGATTTATCCGAAATCATTTCCTTATTCCTCTGTTCTCTCGAATCCTTTGTTCCCGTCCAAGAGGCAAGAGACTCACCTGCCTAATTCTTCACATATTAGGTATTGACCCCGCCCATCCAACCATCCCAATCAATGTGCACTATAGAAGAGAAGGGCTGGTTTGCATGCAAAGTTCCCAGTATGACAAAATTTTGGAAAGGGTTTTAGGTTGGGGTTTTGGGTTCGTTTGGTTTCATTACAAAAACATGTAAAAATTATAAAAAATTATATGCATACATATTTACGAAGCCTAGAACTTATATAAAATTTTAGCTCTATAATTTTGTTTCTAATATAGCTCAAATCCAATCTTCTAACTTACACAAAATTACTTTTGCTCAATCAGTTATTTGGTCACAAAATTACGTATTTGCACATTACAAATGATGTTAGAAGCCAAATAACCTATCTACATTCATTTGTTAGAGTTGTAGAACTCAAAACAATATCAAACATGTTATAAAAAATGATTTGAAAGTTGCTCGGAAATTTGTGGGCACATCAAATTTGCCTGGGCTCAAATTTTCAACTTGCGGGTTTGATGGTTCTAGGGGCAAACCAACAAACCCAGGTAACCAAGGTTAAAATTGTATTTTATTTCATTTTTAGAGTTATATTTGATTTAAAGAATTGTGACAAGTGTAAATTTGATATTTTTACTTCAAAAATTAAGATTGAAAAATACGAATTCTAGTAAGAGTCTTCAAGTTTTTAAATTAACAAACAAACAATTTGGAAATTATATTAAAGTTCACCTTTTTATCCCTTGCTTTTCCTTCAAAATTAGAAAATAATTCTAAAATTAAAAATAACAAGTTATTTTATTGTTTTGTTAGTCTTTTCCTTTTTTCTTTTGACTTATTTGTAATTTTTAATGAGACTTTTGTTCCCTTACTTTTCCTTCAAGATTGGAAAACAATTCTAAAATGAAATATAATAAATTATTATATTATTCTTATCCTTTTATCTTTTGGCTTATTTTAGACATTTTAGAGATTGTGAGAGTGCAAGGTCTATAATGATTGGGGCATGAAAAGAGGGGTTTAAAATAATTTTTGTAAGTGAAATATTATTAAAAAAATCTTGGTGTGAGATGATCATTTTAAATTAAAAGCATATTAAATGTGTTTTCTTGTGAGAAAAGTGATATCTAAATAAAGAGCATAATAAATACTTTTTCTTGTAAGAAATTGATATCTATGGTTTTATATATGTGAAATTATTCAATAAAATATAATGATGTCTATAGTTTTTATATATTTAAAATCATATAATTAAAATTAGTCTATGAAACATGTAAAAATATACATATTTTCATTTGTTTTAACATCAAAATATTTTCCCAAATTTTGTAAGAATGGAAGTAAAATAATATAAAAATTGTGCATATAATTGTACAAGAAAAAATCACATGATTTTCCCAAATCTTGTGGGAAGTAAAATTATCTAATTAGTTGTGTGGGAGTTTTGTGGGGAATGACTTTTTCCTCTTACATAGTTGCTAGCCCTCTTTGTAGATAGATTTTCTTTTTGTTCAAAATAAAACAATTTAGTATTTTTTTTTTCTTTCCTCATTTTTTGCTTGGAAATTAGCAAATGATTCCGAAATAAAAAATAGTTACTTATGTCAAAATATTTAAGCTTATAACATTACCTTTCTTTTTATTCATTCTATTATAGTAGTTTCTCATGTCCTCCTTGCACTACAACAAATTTTAGGGATTATCGTTGCACGTACAAAAGGTGCAATTGTTATTTTATTTTATTCATTGGCAATGTATGACCACACCAATTACCTTTTTGTTTTAGAAACTTTGTATTCATTGACAACATTGCAAAAACAAAAGTTATGTCTCTTTCTGTTAAAAAAAGTAGGAAGGGCTCAAACTTGTTACAACTCAATTGTGAAGGCAAGTAGGAAAAGTCTCAACAAGAAGTAGACAAGGAAAAGAAAAGCTAGATAGACAACTCTCCTAAGGAGAAATGTGGAGCAAACTCAACTTAAAGAGAGTAACAAAAGTTGACAATGCTTTTGATAGATCATGTATTTGGATACTAGTTTTTGATAAGATAAACATATTTTGAAGGGATCCTGAAACGCTGTACAAGTCTAAAGATATTCAATAAGTTTAAATACAAAGATACTGCAAGCAAAAACAAAACTGGTCACCCCTCGAACATAAGGTAACCAAGGTGACAAAAAGCCTATCACCAACCAAAAGTAAAGATCCAGCAAGGGGGCAGAGCTAGACATATCATGATTTGCCCTTTGATTTAGAGCCACCCTTGCACGATCGAAGGTTCATTTCTAAAGGAGGAGCTGATGGTCTAGTGTTCTTTCTTTTTACCACAGTCCAACCATCCTCCACCTTAGTTGCCTCAGCAATCCAATCCCCAGAAGAAACTGAACAATGAAGTTCAGGGGAATCCGAAAAACCAACAATCCTCCTAGAAGAGCCCAAAGCCAACTGGCCCCCCACAGGACTAGGAGGAAGGACAGGGGCAGGGGCTGTAGAGGGAAGAGGGTCTACGCCCTCAACAGGACCAGGATGAACGACCAGTACTGGGGTAGGAGAAGGAACAGAAACCTCCTCTAACACCGGCACCAAAAGATCATCAGTTGAAGATACATTCGCAGATACAACCGTTGAATCCAGAGGCGCATCACTGGACTTAACCATTGTATAGTGTTCAGAAGAGGCCCTTGGCCACCAGGAAGGTGGTCGCCTAGATTTAGTCTTCACAACAGCACAGCGAGTAGCAATGTGACCAGTCTTATGGCATTTTCTACAGCGAAAAGGGATACCTTCATAATCCAAAGTTTGGGTCCAAGAGCCCCTCGAAGAATCCAAACAAACCATCTCAGGAAGGCCCTTAGAAATATCCATCTCTACAAGAAATCTAGCATATGACGAATGAAGGATATCCAAAGTGTCTAAGTCCACATATAAAAAATCACCAATCGCAGCCTCAATAGCTTCAAAAACTAAATCTAGCCAGAGATGCATCGAGAGATTCATTAACCGGACCCAGATAGGAACCTTGTTATAAGATTTAGTAAGCGGATCAAAATCCATATGCCACAGTTTAGCCATAAGAGGAAATCTGTCTTCCCATGCAAAACTGTGATTGCACAAAATAGTCTTCCTATCATTAACAGAACATAACTTTACTATGAAAAAGCCTTTAGCCACCGGAAAGATATGGACCTCAGTATCTAAATGGGCTCCCAGTGCTTAGAAATCCAAGCATGAAGATTAGAAAGAGAGGGCCAAAAACCCAAATATCTAAAGATAGCAGCAAAAGAAGAGAGCTCATTTGCCGTACCTAAAATATTATCAGCTGTTTCAGAGTCCAAGAGAACCCTTATAGGGTTTGAAACACATATAGGGAAACTTCACGAGGACAAGAAGTCCCATATTGAACAACATGAGCACCATGAAGACCCGCCTCAAATGTAGCCACATCGGCATAAGAGGCAGATCTACCCCCAGAAGGCATAGAAGAAGCCGATCCAGAACCAAAAACAACAGCAGGAGGCATAACACTCCCACACCCTGACCCTGCAACCAAAGACAACTACCAACAGTCGGTTGAGAGAGGTACGAAGCACAATAAAACAAGGTCTCGAATAAGAACAGACTAACGACTAGCGGCCAGTGTCAACAAACCATCTCTAATCAGATGAACCAAAGGCCACGACTAGGGCTATAGGAGCATGCAGAGACGGGCCAGAGGCCACGACTAGGGCTGCAGAAGCACGTAGAGACAGGCTAGAGGCCACGAAGAGGGCTGCAGAGCCGAGGCCACAACCAGGTCTTGGCTATGAAAACCACAACTAGGGCAGCGAGCGCGAGCAAGAAAAGTTTTTATTTGGATACTAGTTATGGAACGACAAAAACACCAATAGTTCAATGATTTAAGTCACTATTTCATGAAAGGACTCAAGGGAGAGGTAGGGTTGTAATGGGAAGACCACCCACTTTTGAAAGGAGAGGACTCAACATTAGTTTGTATTTTAATATTTTAGGGGCATAGTTGAAAAATTTGCAAGGGTCAAAATTTTTTCAAAAAATTCTTGACAAAAAAATCCAACTACATAAAAATTTGCTCAAGTTTAATTAGGAAAGTGTAATTTACAAAATTTAATAACGTCATGCCAGTCTATTAGTAATGTAGTGTACAAGGAAAACATGTCTAGTCTAAATATATTTAAATGCTTTAAATACAAACTGGTACAAAATGACATCCTCATATGGAATGTTGATGCTCGGTAGTTTGATAGTATGAAGTTATATTAAACTAGTAAGTTAAAAGTAAATGCAATATCAAAATATTTTACATTTCCCCCATCTCAACTTTGGTAAAAACTATTTTTCCCGCTTGTGCTCGCTGCCCTAGTTGTGGTTTTCACAGCCGAGTCTTGGCTGTGGCCTCGACTCCTGCAACCTTGGTCGTGGCCTCTGGCTCGTCTTTGTGTGCTCCTGTAGCCCTGGTCGTGGCCTCTGGCCCGTCTTTGCGTGCTCCTGTAGCCCTGGTCGTGGCCTCTGGTCCGTTTGATTAGAGATGGTTTGCTAATGCTGGTCGTTGGTAATTGGTTTGTTCTTTTTCGAGACCCTGTTTTATTGTGCTTCGTGCCTCTCTCAGCCGGCTGTGGTAGTTGTCTTTGGTTGCAGGGTCAGGGTGTGGGAGTGCTATGCCTCCTGCTGCTATTTCTAGTTTTGGGTCGGCTTCTTCTATGCCTTCTAGGGGTAGATTTGCCTCTTATGCCAATGCGGCTGCATTTGAGGCAGGTTTTCATGGTGCTCATTTTGTTCAATCCAAGCCTTCTCGTCCCCGTGAAGTTTCCCCCGTATGTGTTTCAAACCCTATAAGGGTTCTCTTGGACTCTGAAATAGTCGATAATATTTTAGGTATGACAAATGAGCTCTCTTCTTTTTTTGCTATCTTTAGATTTCAGGGTTTTTGGCCCTCTCTTTCTAATCTTCATGCTTGGATTTCTAAGCACTGGGAGCCCATTTTAGATAGTAAGGTCCATATCTTTTCGGTGGTTGAAGACTTTTTCATAGTAAAGTTCATTTTTGTTAATGATAGGAAGACTATTTTGTGCAATCACAGTTTTGCATGGGAGGACAAATTTCCTCTTATGGCTAAATTGTGGCATATGGATTTTGATTCGCTTACTGAATCTTTTAACAAGGTTCCTATCTGGGTCCGGTTATCGAATCTCCTAATGCATCTCTCGCTAGATTCAATTTTTGAAGCTATTGGGGTTGCCATTGGTGATTTTTTATGTGGACCTAGACACTTCGGATATCCTTCATTCGTCATATGCTAGATTTCTTGTAGAGATGGATATTTCTAAGGGCCTTCCTGAGATGGTTTGTTTGGATTCTTCGAGGGGCTCTTGGACCCAAACATTGGATTATGAAGGTATCTCTTTTCACTGTAGAAAATGTCATAAGACTGGTCACATTGCTGCTCGCTGTGCTATTGTGAAGACTAAATCTAGGCGATCACCTTCTTGGTGGCCAGGGGCCTCTTCTGAACACTATACAATGGTTAAGTCTAGTGATGCGCCTTTGGATTCAACGACTGTATCTGTGAATGTACCTTCAGCTGATGATCTTTCGGTGTCGGTGTTAGAGGAGGTTCCTGTTCCTTCTCTTGCCCCAACATTGGTTGTTCATCCTGGTCCTGTTGAGGGCCTAGACCCTTTTCCCTCTGTAGCCCCTACCCCTGTCCTTCCTCCTGGTCTTGTGGGGGGCCAGTTGGCTTTGGGCTCTTCTAGGAGGATTGTTGGTTTTTCAGATTCTCCTGGGATTCATTGTTTAGTTTCTTCTGGGGATTGGATTGCTGAGGTAGCTAAGGTGGAGGATGGTTGGACTATGGTAAAAAGAAAGAACACTAGACCATCAACTCCTCCTTTAGAAATGAACCTCTGATCATGCAAGGGTGGCTCTAAATCAAAGAGCAAATCATGATATATTTGGCTCTGCCCCCCTGCTGGATCTTTACTTTTGGTTGGTGATAGGCTTTTTGTCACCTTGTGATGTAGAGCCACACCTTGGAAAACTCAGGAGGAATCGGACACTCAACTGAGTTACTTCAAGGGGCACGACATCAATCAGCCGGGATCGAACTCGAACCAAACTCAAGATTGGATTAATTAGAATATATAAATCTCCATAGTTTATCTTCACCCGCACACCAAGATCTTTAACCCGGAATGTCCTCAAAGAAAATATATTTGCACTTTTACAAGAGAGACCAAGATTGAATTGTTGCCAAACTCCATAGTCGATTATCTATATCCTTTCTAAGGCAAAAACTGAAACTTTCTCTATTACCCAAATCCGAATGCCTCTCTTACATAGCCAACCGGCTTATTTAAAACTGACTCTCCTTTTCTAATAAAAGGATGAGAAATGTTTTTTCGTCTTCTATCCAAGAAAAGGATAAGAATCCGAAACTGCCTACTACCTATTATTGGAATCTGACAATCATGCAGTAGGCCACATGTTTTTTTTCCGTCTTCTATCCAAGAAAAGGATAAGAATCCGAAACTGCCTACTACCTATTATTGGAATCTGACAATCATTAAAACTATTCTAATTTAAAGAATCTACACCCGGTCCTAGGTGGCTATATCTGGAGAGCTCATCGAACTGCTACTCTAGGTATGCCACCACATGTAGGACATTTATTGAAAATATTAAATTTAAAATACAAAACATAAACCTTTCTTATTCTATTTCCCGCTCTGCTATTGCAGCACCTTGGTTACCTTATATTCGAGGGGTGACCAGTTCGATTTTTGCTTGCAGTATCTTTGTATATGAACTTATTGAATATATTTAGACTTGTACAGGGTTTTAGGATCCCTTCAAAATCTGTTTATCTTATCAAAAACTTTGGTAAAAACTAAATGAGAGGTAGAACTAGAGTCTAGTGATAGGAGTTCTTTTTGGCTATGCCCCCTTGTTCGGTACAGTAGGCCATGACTCTAACTCCATTTTGAATGTTGGCACTAGTGACGACTCCTTGTTATCCTCAACCTTCACATCCTTGTCAATGTTATCCAATGTGAATCCCAATCCACCACCACCATCCATAGCCTGTTTTTCTAACTTATAGATGTCATCTTCGATAAATAGTGATAGTTGCTTTTGAATTGTGTAATCACTACGAGGACCTCTATCATTGAAATCAATTATATTTCTTCTACCTTGTGCACAAATTAAGATTGTATCATACAAAGAAATTCAATAAGACATTTTTGAGCTAACTTATTCCTCTTCTTTGTGTGGATGGTCTCAAACAAGCTATAATTGCACTTGTAGTTGAATGAGCTACAAATCTTCTCTTTAGTGCAAAGTTGTGGCACAACATTGTCAAAGGTAGGGAACGTATTTTTTCACTAGAGGAGGAAAAGAATTATGTAAAACATGAAAGGAATGAGTTCTATTTTTTTCATCCTAGATATCATATTCTTTTGTTGTCAAGTTTGGCTATAAAATGGAGTGAGTTTTTTTGATGAGTTTACAGGTTGCTGAGAAAAACTCGCTTCACAATTTTTTGAGTGAGTGTTGCAACTATAACAAGGGGCATCTTTGGCTTTAATAGTGTTTTCTTTTGATAACAACTATCTCTTGCCCACAAAATGTAGTGGAGATGATTGTTGATGGAAGTGTTGACCTTGTTTGAATCCAAAATTGTATCTTTTTCTTAGGGAAGACACCACATCATAAGAATGCAAGTCATCATGGAAATCAAGGTAGATCTAGAAGCATCTAACATTAGGAATGCAAATCATCATGCAAATCAAGGTAGATCTAGAAGCATGTAAAATTGTAGATGTGATATAGTTAAGGCACAACATAATGAGTCTTTTGATCCCCAACCTTGGTCTTAGGGTAAAGTTAAATAGAGTTGCCAAACTCTCAACTAGATCTAACCAAGACCAAAAATCTAACCAAGAAGAAAATAGATCTAGACTTGGTGATATTGTCAATGAAAATAAATTAAATGATAGATTGAGATATTCCTCAAATGATACAATTATCTAAAAAGATCATAGGAAGCTTTGGGCCAACTCTAGGAGATGACCCTGAATTATAATATGTTGACTTTTATAGCATCAAAACTAGTAGCGTAAAATTTTATCGATGTAGCTTAATATTCCTTGGAAACCAACAAAATTTGAAGAATACAAATGCAATCCTCTAAGAAATGAAAGTAGAATAGGAAGAAACCATTAATCATGTTTATCATGGCCACACCACTAATATTAAAAATTTACAAACTACGGGTTATCTTAATATTTACCAATGATGCCAAAATGTATACTAAAAAAGATATTTTCACCCATATGCATGGAGTATTGAGTAGTCTTAGACACTCTGGAAACAATAAGAGGTTCAACAAAAATAGTCTTCACATATGAAGAGGGTGTGTGCATCAATACGATGAACAAAAAAGTGGCCAGTTATCAAAAAAATTTAAAAACACATCAAACTCTATGAAGTTATTTAAAAATTCAAATAGCCTGAACACTTTATAGTTCAAAAAATATGTGTACACAATTTTAAAAATTAAACAATCATATAAAAAATCACAATTGGGGTTCAAAACTAAACATAACTAGACTACATTTTTATGACCTTTTCAAAAATTAGTCAACAATAAAGAAGAAAAAATCTTAAAAAAAAAAAAAAAACCCAATGTTATCAACCAAATCAAGATGTGGCAAAATTGAAGAGTAAACACACCAATCTCACAAATTGGTTGCACAAAGATGCAAGTCTTGCAATTCTTTCTCTCCTTTAGATTGACAAGTAACATTCATGAAAAAAGGTAGTCCTAGTGAACCTTGGAGAATCTAACATGTCTGCATAAGTTGAAAAGACATAGAATTGCAATCAGATTATTTTCCTTGGTAATATGACTATATATACTTGCACAGTCAACAAACTTTCCAATCAATGAATTGTGTAGCTTTGAATATTTTGAGAATATTAGGTGGACCAAGTAGAAAGAAATCTAGTGCACTAGAAAAGAGTATCCAAAGCCTTTACGAGTTCTAATTTCGAAAAGCACTTTCACAAATAACATTTTCATACTTTCATTTAACCCATTCAAATTTTCTATCTTAGAAAGGCGTGTGTTGAGTGTTGTAGCTGATATGATTTTAGGTATCAACACAAGCCATGCCAGATAGTTTAAAATCCATCTCCCTCTCTCTCTCACACAAAAATTTAGAGTGGATTTACCATGCTATTTTGAAGGAAACCATAGGAATATTTTGAATAATAAGACTATTAAGCTAATGTTGCAATTATGTCCAATACTATGATGCAACCAAGGATGGAGGAGTTGGTCATATTGATGCAAGATGTCTTGATAGGGATGACAAGGATAAGAGGAAAGACAAAAAGTACAAAGGAAGAAGAGATGGAAAAGACAACAAAGGATACAAAGGAAAAGTTAAAAAGTCTTGTTACATTGATGAAGAAAAAAGTGACATTGAAGTGACATTGATTCTGATAGTAATGATGAAGAAGTTGTTTATGTTGCTATGAAAGATGATTTTGATGAAGATGAGAAGACTACACTTATTTCAAATGTGAGTAAAGGTGATAGGTGGATTATTGATAGTGATTTCTCACATCACATGACTGGTGATAAAAGCAAGTTTGAAACCTTAGAAAATTATAAAAGAGGTAGTGCTAAGTTTGGTAATGATGCACCATGTCTTGTGAAAGGTAAAGAATCAATAAAATTGATTGACAAGATTAGATGTGATAATGCTTATTGCGTTGAAGGTCTTAACTACAATTTTTTGAGTGTGGCATAATTGAACAGTTCAGGCTACAAGGTTGAATTTCAACACAAGAAGACTAAGATCTACAGTGGTTTTGGTGAATTGATTAGAAGTGGAGACCAAACTAGAGGTAACTTGTTCTATCTAGACCTATCTGATGATACATGCTTGTTTGCACAATGTGATGATATATGTTATGACATAAGAGGCTATGTCATGTAAACTTTGACAATTTGGTAAGCATTAGTAAGATGAAGAGAGTAAGAGCATTACCAAGATCGAAGAAACCTGATAATGTGATATGTAAACAATGTCAATTACGAAAAATGACAGTCTAGTTTCAAGAGAAAGATCTATACTTCTGATGTTATTTTAGAGTTGGTTCATAATGAACTTTATGAACCTATTGGAGTGCAAAGCTATTGTGGTGAAAAATATTTTATTCATTTTGTTGATGACTACTCTAGACTAATGACTATGATGTTTCTTAAAGAAAAATATGATGCATTTCAAATGTTAGAAATTGAGAAGAAAAGATAACAAGAGGACCTAGTGGAAAGGTTGAGTTATGTGGAACTACAATGGGCACTTGATCACTTGGACTTTGACAAGGCAATGTGTTATTTAATCATAAACCTAAGTGGAGAAGATAGTTTGTGTTAAAGCCTAGAAGAGATGATCAATGAAAGACCAAATACATAGGCTAAACTGAGCTTCAAAGTAGAAGATAAAGGAACTTATAGTTGAAGCCGAACTGTGCTAGTATTGACCAAGTAAACAATAGAAGTCAATCTTTTGGTGTAACAAAAAACCTAATTTGTAACAAGTGGTACTAGAGCTTGGTCACAAGTTTGAATCCTCAAACCCTCAGCTAACGTTGAGGGGGAGATTGTTGGAAATTCGTCCAGCATTCCCCCTGGGATTCGTGATAAGGGCTTAACCGCTTCTTGTGTACTATAAGTTGAGTGGTTGTATTAGGAATTTATAGATCAATCTTTTGGTGCAATGAAAACCCCATTCTAACAAGTGGCGTCAGAGCAATTATTGTAAGGAATGAAGGAAGAGATCATTGAACCAGTTGTTATATTCTGTGATAACACAAGTGGTATAAACATATCTAAAAATCCTATGATGGACACTAAGATCAAGCATATTTCTATTAAGTATCATTACTTGAGAGAGTTGGTTCAAGACAAAGAAGTGAGATCAGAGTATGTGAATACAAAGGAACATATAGATGATATATTCACAAAAGCCTAACCTAAGGATGCACACAAATATCTAAGAGGCAAATTTGCGGTGATTCCCCTAACTGAGGCTACTTAAGCTAAGATAGAGCTCTACATCAAATTTTTTGATCAAAATATCTTACAAATTGATGTAGAAGGTCACACTTTAGGACTTGTCTAAAGTTGTGAAGAGAGAAGCACACATTGTTAAATTAGTCATAAGCAAGATGAAAAAAGAAGAACCTAGTTTAGAGAATTGACCAAGATATATCTACATGTTGAAGATGTATGAGACATAGTTTACTGAAGATGTTGAAGTGTCTTTGACATTGTTGTCAAAGAGGGGGGAGTTCAGTAATTACCATCAATAGTGCAAAAAGAGGGAGATATTATAAAATTACCATATGAAAAAGTAAAGATGAAAGAAGTGATACATGAAAGAGGGAGAAGTTTAGAAGTTTTCATTTACATGCGTAAAGAGGGAGAGCTTATCTAAAAAGTTAAAGAGAGAGTATATACAGTTTCCATCAAGAGATAGTGAAGAAGTTTAGAAAGTTGTAGTTCATGTTTTAATATGACTAGAGGTGTTGCATATCAGAGCTACATGAGATGAGAATTAGAATGAAACTAAGGATATTAATGGAGAATTAGATGAGAATTAGAATGAGATGAGGTGTTTCCATCAAGAGATAGTGAAGAAGTTTAGAAAGTTGTAGTTCATGTTTTAATATGACTAGAGGTGTTGCATATCAGAGCTACATGAGATGAGAATTAGAATGAAACTAAGGATATTAATGAAGATATTTTATCGAACACAAAAGGAGTTGACAAAATCAAATGAAGTGGATACTTGAATGAGTTTTTTAGATTGCATGGTAACTAGAGGTGCTGTCATCAATGCCAAAGAGGGAGATTGTTAGAAACTAAAATCAAAATAATTGTTATGTTATCATTGATGCCAAATCTTATTGGTGAGACAGTTTCTACTTGAGTAGAGTTCCATATCAAGATTATTGATAAAGAGGATTTGAGAAGAATAGTTAACAAGAAGACCTAGTGGAAATGTTGAGATATGCAAAACTACAATAGACACTTGATCAATTGGACTTTGACAAGATAATGTGTTATTTAGTCATAAAATTAAGTGGAGAAAGATATTTGTTTTTAAGGCTAGAAGACATGATCAATGAAGGACCAAATACATAGGCTAAATCAAGCTTTAAAGCAGAAGATTAAGGAACTTATAGTGGAGGTTGAGCTATGCTAATATTGACCGATTAAATAGTAGAAGTTAATCTTTTGGTGCAACAAAAACCCTAGTCTATAAGACATGGTATCAAAGTTTGGTCACAAGCTCAAATCCTTAGACCCTTCGATAACATTGAGGGGGAGATTATTAGAAATTTATTCAACATTCCCCTTGGGATTTGTGACAAGGGCTTACCTGCCTCCTCTATACTTTAGGTTGAGTGGTTGTATCAGGCATTGAAAGATCAATCTTTTGGTGCAACGAAAACTCCATTCTAACTAGAGGGCCCTTGAAGAGATTAGTCCAATCCAAGAAACAAGAGTAACAAAATGGAAACACCAAGAATCAACTAAGAGAAAATCAAGTTCAACCTTCACATTATCACAAATTCAATTATAATGGGCTTGTAACATGTAGTCTTACATTCTATGAATACATGCCCAATTCCAAATAGAAATCCTTTATCCTAACCTTCAAGAAGTTATCTTCATTTTGCTAAGCAAAAATTCCCATCGTAAGGACCAATAACACTAGCTTATAAACCCTTCACAAATATCAAGTTGGCCTAGAAAAGATTACACCTCCTAATGAGTAGAAAATGTATTAAAAACATAGACTATGACCCAAATCACAAGGATCTCCTCCAAATCGATATAACATGAAGAGTGATCTCGTAAGTAGGTTAGATACATGTGTAAAAATATTGAGAAATGAGCCAAGAAGGTTTGTCGATCAAGATAATCCTTTGTGAGGCTAGAGAACACAAATTTATTTACGAAATATGAAGAACAATAAAGCCCCCCCAAGAATTGAAGAGATATCATATGCAAAGAAACCAAATCAAGTGTAAACCTAGTTGAAGGTGCAACATGATGCTAGGAACACACTATATGGTGCACAATTGTAAAATATTTAAATTAAAGGAGCAACGTAAGAAAATCAGAGACTGTACAAACTAATAATCAAGAAAATATTATTTTTGGTTGATGCAAGATTGCCAGGAAACACAAGATTATCTTGCATTAGATGATCAAGGTTATTGATAAGTGCACCTCTCACTTTTTTGGGGTCAGGGCTAAAGGAAAACTAAGATGATCAAACTCTACTTGAGAAATCCACGATGAATCTTCTATTGGTCTACCTTTCCATTTGACAAGATGTCCTTTATACTTCTCATCTCTAGTGCTTTTGTTAGTTCTTCTATCCAAAATCTCTTTTATCTCATCCATCTTCTTCTTAGGACATTGTTTCTCAACATTTGGTCCATCACTCTCATTGAATTCTACCTCATGGTGTTGATATGAGTTAGCAACATTAAATATGTGATATCTCCATGTTCATAAACATTCCCTGAATTAGATTTCTTTAAGATTTTGCATGGTCCAAATTTCCTCATCTTCAACGTGTTGTATATTCTAATTGGAAATATTATTTTCTAAATGCTTTCTAATTTCATAATTTATACAAATTCCTCTTCTTCTAGACTCCTCTTAACCTTATGGATGATTGTAATTCCTTGCAAGGAAACCCAAGGTAAATTAACCTATTAAGTTATAATTTTTATGAATATTTTTTTCTTAAAATTTTATACTACATCAAGTTAACAATGCATAAAAAATATTATAATAAGATGCGTCACATTTACATTAGGCAATGCAAATATAATTTCCACTTCTCAAGGGTTCCTTAATATTGAATTGCATTCATGAAAGTTTCGTTAACAAGATTTAATATTAAATACAATGTTCACATCCATAGTGAAGTATTTGACACATGATCTCATAAAAGAATCCATAAAGTACATATGATACCACAAAGTACACCCAAATACATGACATCCATTGCACATGTCATAGAGTATACAATGATAAATAGAATACAATACATTACAATACACCATCTCATAAGGAACTAAAGATACAAATACATAATACATGAATACATAGATACATCAATTGAATGTAGAGAATGCCACCAATAGATAACGATGAAAAATGCACAACTACAACAATGGAGCACCCACCACTGTACCACTCTATCAGGACCCCAATGCTAAGAGATTCAATACCTCCCAACCTCATGGCAACCTAATCAGACCCACTCCCACAATGCTCATGTGATAATGTATGATCCACACATATATATCAAGTCACAAAAACAAATCATAGGCAAGGGATCATGAAAGCTCTCTACTTAAAGGGAACCAAAAACTACTGATAAAAAACAACAACAAATAAAATACCATCAAGTACCAATTCCAACTAGATACCGAAACCAAGAACAAAAAGCTATCTTCCAAAATAAATATAAATACAAAGAAATAACATCCACCAAATGAATACTAATCACAACCTGAATAACACCAACAATAAATGACAACCACCAGAGCAAAATACAAAATCTACAGAGAAGATGCAACCCTTCTCTTGGGAACCCAAGAGAAGTCAACCTAATATGTTACAATGTCTATTGAACCATTTTTTTAATTAAAATTTTATACAACACAAGATAACAATGTGGAAGCAATATACACATACACATCAATTACACATAAGAAATTACAAATAAAATTCCCATTACTTAATGGCTCCTTAACATTAAGTCACATTTAAAAAAGTCTTATTAATTAGATTTAATATTAATTACAATATCCATAATCTTAAATGAATAATGGATTTGTAATCTCCTAAGAAAACACATAAGTAAAATTGATACAATGAAATACATCCAAATAAACAACATCCATCGTACATGTCACAAGGTATGTATACTAATACAAATATATCAAAATATAATAAACCATCCCGTAGGATCTCAAAATATAAGATACATGATACATAGATACAACATCTAAATAAAAGTCTCCAAGATAGAATACGAATGAGAGTGGCACAACTGCATCAAAAAATATCCAATATTTGCCAATCTGTGCAGAAACCAAAACGGTAAGAAGTTACTATCTCTTGACCTCATGGTAACCTAGTTAGGCACCACTTCCACCATGCAGGGAAGATAATATACAACCCACACACACATAATCAAATCATAAAATCTAACCTAGAGAAGGAATCCCGATAGCTCATCCTACCTCAAGGGTAACACAAACTACTTATAAAGAAAAGACAACCAAAGTAAAAAAGGAAATCAACCAATACTAACATCACATACCAAAGTCAACCACTAGATACCAAGTAAAAATCAAGTATCAGAACCGAAAAGATATAAGCACTTAAAGAATACCAACTTACCAATCCAATGCCAAGTTTCAAAGAAATAACAACAATGAATAATCGATAATCACCAATGAAAGTAAACCACCAATCAATAACTCCATCAATAAATACACCACCAAAGGAAAAACAAAATCTATGAATGAGACTCAGACTACATATTGGGGAGTGTTATCACATAATCAAACTACTTGAGTTACCCTAGATTGTTCTCTCACTAGACCCCAAATTGAGTTATCATGATTGGCCACTCTGGACCTTGAACCTTGAACGTGACACATGCGCTATAACTGGAAATACCCTTTCTTGAAGATTAGAAATACTAGTCATACCTCTCACTAAGTATCATCCCATTTCCATGCTTAACATATAAAAGCACCCGAGGCATGGGTGATGCAACATCTCTAATTATGTTTTTAATATTCTTCTCAAATATTAATTGCTAGATTATCTTTTATTACATAAATTGCAATGGGTTACCTTGGTAGTGACTATTTCAGGTCCCAAACCCTTATTGTAATCCACCCCCATAGAAATGTGCCTAGAAAATCTCTCTTAAGATCACAATTCATAATTGTATCCCATACCACAAAAGTAATAATAATTGAATTCAGTTTCATGAAAGGCAACCCAAAAAGGCATTAGTTCTCCAGCCCTAGTCATCATAAATACTCACCATAATAAAACTCATAAAAAATAAATCTCAATTCAAATCATAAGATACATCATGACATCTAGTTAAATAAACTTCATAAAAGAAACCTCAGGCCTTCGGTGCACATCCTAACTTGACCAACTAAATAACTCACATAGAACCATCATGAAATAAAATATCACAAGACTCTAATAAAAACACAAAGAAAAACATAGGTTTCTAATCACATGGTTAAATTTATTTGTTTTCAAAAGTTTGGTTTGAGCATATGGGTGTGTTTAGTCATAATAATATTTGTGTTGTAAAAGAAAATATCATTTTCACAATCAAATATTCTTAAAATAAATAATGATAATATTAATCAACGAATGCTAATATCATATTTTAATTTGTTAATATTCTCCACCAACATTTATAAATCTATTAAAATATCAAATCAACACACAAGTTAATTCAAACAAATTAATTTTAAATCTAGTTAGTTTAATTTTTATTAAATATTATTTAAAATAAGTATATTTCAAGTAAATAAAATTTAAATTAACTAAATTTATTAATAAGTTAAATAAACCTTTGGTTAATAATAATTTCATTAAATAAAAATTAAATAACATATAAATTTACTATCAATTAAATTAAATTAAATTGAATTAATTAAAATTTAAAAGCATAATCATCTTTTTTTTGAAAAAATAAATTAAAAATGAATTTTGGTGGAGGGGTGATCAACCCACCCCCCCGCCATGCGGCTCGTGACAAGAAAGGATTGCACGTGACACGCTTGCAACACAAGACAACTTGGTGCCAGGGGTGGGGCTTGGGACAAATTATTATTTTAAATTTTTAAAATAAAAAATAGTGTTTTAAAATATGATTTTATTATTATATTGTCTTACCAAAAAATACTGTGTATAATTTGGTAGAGGAACGAAATCCTGCCACCCATATTATTACTCTTTTCTTGGATTCAATTATTAAATAAGGAGAATTAAATATATTAATATGAAGGAAAGATAAACAATTTTGTTGATTTAATCAACACAGTTCTTTGGTCAAGCCTTAGCTACATCTAAACTATTTTTCCTTCTAAAATTCCTTTGTTTAATTTTGAATTTTCTTGATCCAAATATAAATTCAATAAATTAACAATTCAAATTACAAGAATCTAGGAAGACACGAGACATAGATCTTTTCAAATGAATTTTCTACAATGGTTTTCAAACCCTACCTCTTAGCAACCACTGAAATATAAGACAATCTATGAATGTTTGCAAATCCAAATCGTTTGAAACTTTCAATAATTCTTTTGCTTCAGTTTCCAAAGTTTCTCTCCAAAACCCATGTGTGCAAAATGAACTAAAAATCCTCTAATAAAGAACCCTAACCCTACTTAGGATTTGTGGTCTATAATTTTCTAAAAAAATATTAAATAATAATACTTTAATTATTTAATCCTCTCATGCACACTTAATGTATTTTTTAATTAAAACATTATTTTATTTTATTTTCTCCACTTTATTTATTTGTACAAGCACTTCTAAAAGCACAATTTGTTATTTTGATTGATAATAATAATTAAAACCTACTATTTAAGTACAAATCTAATCTATTATTATTACTTAAACAATTATGATAAATCAACATTAAATCTTTAATAAGGCAAGAGCCTACAACACAATAGTAACTTGTCAGCCTCTCATATGGGAGGTCTTGGGTTCAAATTCGCTTAACACATATAAAATAATTAATTACAACAAATAATAATAATTAATCTAGGCTTCGACCGTTTACCAATAAAAAAATTAATTAAATCTTTAATATATTAATTTCTCTTTATCTATTTTTCCAATTTAGACATTTAAATTCAGTCTTTTTAAATTAAGGCACATGTTTAATTAATTCCCATTTAATTAAATATCATCATATTTTAATATTTCATTTTTAAATCAAATAATATTTAATAATTTTGATATCATAGGGTTAATCTAGGAATCATAATTATATAATTCATCAAGTAAATCACATAGCAAAATCCACATAAAGGTGACGTGAGTAAAATTGACCAAAACCAAAATCAAACAACACATACAAAAATAAACTCACGATTTCAAAAAGGGTATGTAATCAAATACATGTCCTCCTTCTCAGGACAATAATAAGGCTTTGGTTGGGATTGAAATTGAACATTATCTCCCCATTCTTACCATTAATTTATTGGGATAGGGTACACTCATCTAGACAATTTAAGGAAGTTGATGCCCAGTACTTGTAACCTACATAAAGAATGAACATGAGCACATGCACACGTGTGTCCATGCGCACGCGTGCGCACACACACACACACACACAAGCTAAACAAGAAATGGTGGGCAATAGTGCATTGTGTACAACTTGACTCGCAAGTGACTACGACTCCCTCTCTCAATCATATCAGACTCATCAAATAGAAATGTAAAATAAAGAAACTCACAACACACACCATACACATGCAAGTATGAGATAAGTACCATAAATAAACTATGAGTATAAATAACATTAGATTATAATATAAACAAGTCATCATCATGAAAATGATTATATTTACTAACTAGGATCAATTGAAGCATCATCATTACAAAAGTAATCATAATCATCAAATAACACATGAAATGTATCAACTATGTGATCAATCCTGATATATAATTAAATCATGAAGTAATGTCATGAAGTAGTGTCATATATCTATAAATCAAGTATCTCATAAAACTAAACAAGCATGAAAGCTATCCTAAAAGAGTTCATTAATAAGAAAACTACAGGTGGGAACTACATCCACCCACCCTAAAATTAAGCTTACTCCTAGAATCCTACAACAAAGATATAAGAACTTAGAAATTCAATGCATGGGTCCTCTTGGACGCTTCCACACTATAGGTGGATGAGACTCAACTACAAACATCCTCTAAGATCTACTAGCATTCTCAACTATGGAACCTAAAAGCTGTAGGCCTTTGTCCCAAGAATTAGGGTGCATGTTGGGGATATTTGGTCGCTTTATGATCTCTTTTTCCACAAGAATAATAATCCCCACTAAAACATCCATAAACTCTAGGTGCACTAGACTGCTGATAAATACCCACACTAGCATCCTGACTATGAGCTTGAGTAGCTTGATATGATCTATTATGCATATTGTGCTTCTAGTTGTGATAGTTCCCTAACCATGAACCACCACCGTTACCATGGAAGAAATTTCTTTCCTGTTGATCTTGATTACATATCAAGAAGGTAGTGTTGGAAAGTATAATTGTAGCAATTGTTATGTTGTCATTGATGTCAAACCTATTGGTAAGACATAGTGTCAAACATACTAAAGAGACATTTACTAACAATATAGAGTGTGATATCATTTGATTGATGAAGATGATTTGAAAAGAAGAGATCATGAGATGATATAGTGAAAGGTTGAGTTAAGATGTGTTAAGTATCATGGAAATACAATAGGCACTTGATAAGTTAGTCCTTGAGAAGATAATGTGTTGTTCAATCAATACATGAAGTGAAGAAGATAGTTGGGATGAAGCTAAGACTTAAAACAAGTCAAAAAGATAAGCTTGACCTAGTATTAGTGTTGCATGATCAATGAAGGAGCTAGAGCAAAAGATTAAGGAACTTATGTAGAAGTCGAGCGAAATAGTTCAAGTTGAGTGTTAGTTATTACCAAGAAAATATATGAAGTATCGAAGTGATTGAGTGTAGTCATGGACAAGCGAGCATGTTGATGCCAAGTGATAAAGTTTAGTGTGCGTTGAACTACACAATGATGACCAAGCAGAAGAACATAGTGATGTGTGACAAATAAAGTTAGTTTGTTAAAGATTTGATTTTGAGGTCGACATAGATGGAATTTGAATTAGTCAAAGCGTGTGGAAGATAAGGATTGATGAGTTGGCATATTTAATGCATGAGGATAGTTTGTTATGCGATCAAAGGAAAGGATTTGATCAGAAGTTTCTAGAAGAAGAAGGAGAACAAAAAGATGGAAGGATTCAATGAATCTGACCTAACCCTAAGAACAATAGTGATGTTTAAGTGGCAAAAGATTGAAATTACCTATTTAAAGAGGCATACAAAATTAATTTTAAAGTTTGTTTTTTTGTCTATTGGAGATCTTAAGGAGAAGAAGCAAAGAGCTGAACATCATAAGTAAAGTGTGAAGAGTTTGTGAAGAGTGATTTATTGAGGAAATGTCAAGCAGATTAGTGATGGAAATGTCAATGGAGACTAGTCAATGAACCAACAAATATGTGAATGGAGATTTGAATTTTCAAAGTGAGTTGTACTTTACATATCAAATCTACTGTTATATTCTAACCATTATATCAGTCCAAAATCATTTAATCAAGGTTGACTTAATAGTCATTTTTAAAATCCATTAATCAAGGTGACATTCTTATGGAATGTTCTAAAGTCCTCTAGCAAGGGCACTCCTAATAGGGTGATTAAATCCTTTAAAAGCGTCACATTCAATAGTGTGTTGTATAACCTTTAATAGGATTGTATCTTAACCGAGCTCACTTCAAAAGAGTAAAATTTGGCAGCATGTTACTTGGTATTTTTTCCCAAATTGGTTTTCCATATTAAATCTTGGTGTCAAAGTGTTATTTTCACAGGTGGATGTTATTGTTTTGCATGTTATATTTATTGTAGTTTATTTACTAACAGTCAACACTTATAAAGACAAAGCATTAAGATATTGCATGAAATATTAAATTGTTGCTGATATGCTATAGAGACTGAGTTAGTATTTGTGATTGATTAATATGTTTAAAGTTATTAAAAGTTGAATTAATACATCTGGACCTGAGGATAATTGATTCACCCCCCTCTCAATTATTCTAAATCATTATAACAATTGGTATCAGAGCCTTGGTACTTGTTAGGAAAATTTGAAGGACTCAAGCCAAAGATCAAGATGTACAAGAGAGAGGTACCTATGCTGAACAAAGAGAATTTCTCAACATCAAAAAGGCTGACGAGATTGCACTTATCTAGTGTCAAAGATTTCACATCCTACTATTTGGACAATGAATACATTAAGGTGCCTAGATCTATGATAGTTGACCAAATGAAAGAGAAGAAAGAACACAACCAAATGATGATTAAACTTTCAACAACCCTCAGTTATGCAAAATTTAATGATGTGAAGAATTGCACTACTACTAAGAAGATATGGGGCAAGTTAGAAAAAATCCATTGCAGAGACAAGAATTTTTTAAGAGATAAGGCAACAAGCTTAAGAGGAAAATTTGATGACATAAGAATGCTAGAAGGTGAGAATATTGCACAATATTGTGGCCAAATCAAAGTAGTGGTGAATACTATTAGAGGAGCTAGAGGACATATAACTGATGAGACTGTGATAAGTAAGGTGTTGAGGACTTTACTTCCTATCTATGTAAACAAAGTATCTACAATTTAAGAATTAAGGTATACACTTGATAATGATTTGGCCTTGGATAATCTGATTGGTAGATTTACTGCATTTGAATTATCAAATTTTGATAATTATTCCCTTGTTAGTGTTGAATCCATATTCAAAGTACAACTAACTCTTGATGGTTCTACAAAAAAGAAGAAAACTAAGTATGTAGATAGTGACATTGGATCTAATGACGTGCTTGATGAACTTGAATCATTATTGGCAAGAAGACTTCCTAGAGGAAAAGGAAAATACAAAGGCAAATTTCCTATTATCTATTTTACATGTAATAAATTTGGTCATGTTGCTGCTAGATGTCCTCAAAGAGATGATGAAGAGGAAAGGAAATATTTCAAATATAAAAGAAGGAGAGATGATCGAAGTAATAGAGACAAAAGAGATTACAATCATAAAGGTAAGAAATCTTCCTATATTGTTGAAGAGGATGGTTCTGAGAGTAATTCTGATGATCATGATGAAGAAATTGTTTATGTTGCAATGAAAGATGACTTTGATGAATGAGATATAAGTTATCGATATTGGTTGCTCACATCATGTGATTGGTGATACAAATAAGTTTGATAAGATATTCTATTATAATGGAAGTAGTGTTAAGTTTGGTAATGATGCACCATGTTATGTGAAAGGTAAAGGATCAATTAAACTAAATGAAAAGTTCAAACATGACAATGCATATTGGGTTGATGGTTTGAAATATAACTTGTTGAGTGTGGAAAAGTTGATAAGTTTAGGCTACAAAGTTGATTTATACAATAAGAAGGAAAAGATCTATGATGCTACTGGTGAACTAGTTGGAAGTGGAGAGCAAACAAGAGGTTATTTGTTCTATCTAGACCTATATGAAGATACTTGTCTATTTGCACACTGTGAAGATGTTTGTTTATGACATAAGAGGCTAACTTGGTAAGAAAACGTAAAATGAAAATAGTTAGAGGGTTACCAAGACTAAGAAAACCTGATAAAGTGATGTGCAAACAATGTCAATAGGGTAAAATGATGAAGTCTAGACTCAAGAGCAAGACCTATTCTTATCATTATTTTTTGGAGTTGGTTCATACTGACTTATATATTCCTATTGGAATACATAGTTATTATGGTGATAAATAATTTAGTTTATTTGTTGATGGATTTTCTAGAATGATGACTATAATATTTATTTAAGAAAAATCTGATGCATTTCAAATGTTTAAGTGTTATCTAGCTATAGTTGAGAAAGAAACAGGTAAGAATATGAAATGTTTGAGAACAGATAGAGGTGGTGAACTCATTTTAGATGAGTTCAACATATTTTGCAATGACAAAGGAATCAAAAGGAAAATGAGTGCACCGAGGACACCACCAAAAAATGGTATAGCCAAGAGAAGGAATAGATTAATTATAGGTTGTGCAAGAACATTGATGATGGAGCATAATGTTTCATAGAAATATTGGAGGGAGGCAGTTAGCACTGCAATCTACACACTAAACCAAGTTCAAGTGAAGAAAGGAAAAAATAAAAAACCTTTTGAACTCTGGGATGGATATGCACCAAATGAGAATTATTTTAATTTTTTGGAAGAAAATGCTACATATTGAAAGATGCGGGAAACATTAAACTTGATGCTAAAAGTAATGAAGGCATATACCAATAGTTATTCCACTAAGAGTAAAGCTTATAACTGTTTGAATTATAATACTAAAAAAAGTGTGGAAGGTGCAAATGTTAAAGTTGATGAATTTAAAGAGAGAAATGAAGAAAAATGCAAGAAAGAAGCTAAAGATTATAGAAAGTTTGTCTACGTGTATAAAGTTGACCTAGAACCTTACCTAAAGCAGAAAAGGTAGCTTTTGAGCATCATTAGCCAAACATTACCGAGGTTCTAAGTAGAGTTTTGTCAGACATCTATAGCCTACTGAGCATCAAGCTATATGAGATGAGTCACATATTGCGACTACCAACCAATGTATAGAGGAAGCCAAGTTACAGTGAGGGACAATTAAGGATGTTGAACATAATGTATCCAGTGAACAAGATCAAGAGGAACCTAGACCCAAACCTGTATTAGACAACTATGTGAGAAGACATCATGTACCAGATCAAATTATTGGAGATAAAGATTCAAGATTCATGACAAGAGAAAGATTGTAAAATGATGCATGCTTATTATGTGAGTTTGAACCTAAATCTATCAAAGGTGCTTTGGATAATAAATATTGGATCAAGGCAATGAATGACTAAATTGAGAGAATTGAGAAGAACAAAACATGACATTGGTACCCGGACCAAAAGATAAGGATGTGATTAGTACTAAGTGGGTTTTTAGAAACAAGCTAAATGAGAAAGATGAAATCACAAGGAATAAGGCAAGAATGGTTTGTAATGGATATTAATAAGAGGAAGGGGTTGACTATGATTAAACTCTTTCCCCAGTTGCAAGGTTGGAATGAGTGAGAAATTTTATTTCATATGCTGCTTACAAATGATTCAAAATGTACAAAATGGAAGTAAAATCCACATTTTTGAATGGAATTCTAGAGGAAGAGGTCTACTTTGAACAACTTGAAGGATTTTTTGATCCAAACAAAAGGAATGTGGTATGTAAATTTTAATGCCCTGCCCAGAGATCCTTGGAACAAGGATACATATAAACCAAGATAATTTTTTTTTTCAAGTATGAGTGATCATGAAAGCATCATAAAAGGATCACAAAGATCACAACGGAAGACTAACCAACCATCTAGACACCAACGAATATTCAAAAGCCACTACTACACTGATACAATCAATTGAAGAATGAAAAGACACTAAGACAACATAACCTAAAATATTTGAACTGTAGAAGCAAGGAAACACTAGAAAACCCAAAGGGTACTTAAAACACCAAAATTTGTTTCCCAAAAACTAGTGGAGATACCCTGTATTTTTTGTGTAAGGACAACACACTGATGTAATTTCAAGCGAGGAAGCACAACACTACATGTGAGGATTTGCCTTTCATGCAAGGAAAAATGCATCAAAGGGCATGAGGAGGTACTTAGCCTAGAAACTAAAGTATCCCAACACTAGTGTGGGTTTTTATGAGAGAAAGTGCCAAAAGCCACGTGAGAAAACCCAACACACCATACTAGCTTTTGCATTCTTACACATAAATGTACAATTTTGTGTGAGAATCCAAAAGAATACACCTGTTAAGTTTCAAGATTTGCACCCAATACTGAACTAAAAAAAGTTCAACAATCCTAACCTAACATGGGAACCATTTCACTATGTGAGATGTGCAAGTGAAATGAGACCTCCAGGTTCTAGGCCAGCTCCTATTTGATCTTTCAGTGAAATCTCTAAAATACTTCATGTAAACTTGAAGAGAAAAGGAGAGAAACTGCTGAAAGTAAACCTAAAACCTAAAGCTTAAATTAAGAAAAGGAGGTGATACACCAAGAGTGATTATGAAGACTCAAATACACTCTATAGAGAGGACTCTACAACTATTTGAAATGTAAACAAAGCACATTTTCCTATAAAGATTTGCACAAATAATTTATGATAAGGTTTTAGTAATGAAACAACAAAAGGAGGAAATGTTAACACCTCACTTTTATCAATTTCACCTTTAAACACATGTCATAACTTGCAAATAAACTTACTTTCCTACAAACAGGTGCTAGAATGAGACAAAAAGACAAGAAATAAGAAAATTCTCAAGTTATTCTATCAAATCACTCAAAAAAATGCACATAGAACTTGTAGAAAGGAAGAAGGCTTAAAAATGAACACAAAATAACATCATCACACTGCTATCACTTGTATTATATCTCCAAAAGATGAATTACAAATTCTGCAACAAGTTTAGGACTCAGAAAGGAAGTCACAAAACTCTATCATAAAATCAAAACTACCTCAAAAATGAGTTAAAAAACTCATTAAGTACAATGCCCATCTCCTTGGGTCGTATGCAGAATGATAGCCTCAAAATCAAGGCTTAGAAACTTCTGAAATGATGATTTTTCCCTAAAAAAACTCCATCAAGTCATAAAGAACCTTATGACTCACTCAAAACATCTCTAAAAATGCTCTAACAACTACCAAATGTCTCTTAATTGTCATGATAAAGCCAAACTCGACCCATTAGTCCTATATTCCCTCTAGATGTTCCCAACTGATTTTCCTCTTTAAGACCATGACATGGGAATAAGATGACTCATTTCCCCTTTTACATTTAAAAAAGAAAAGAAAATACTATAAATGATTTATAATTTCATCATTTAAAGTATTTCTTTTACAATACCAGATTGTTGCAAAAAGAAAAACTAAGGAATCCCTTTCTTTGCATTTAAAATAAACAAAAACATTAAAATGATCAATCATTTTAATATTCTATTTTAAATGAAATCAAATGCAAAACAAAAAGACATTATATGAACTCCATGTTCATTATAAAAAAATGAGGGAAAAATAATAATTGAAAAACCCTATTATAAAGCCCGCGGACTCCAAATTTTATGGAAAATGAAATAGGGCATAGGATTAGTTTGAATACCCTAAAAGTTGTCAATTTTGCATATTTTGCATTTTGGAGGCTTCTGAAGCTGTGACTAGGAGGGTTTCTGGGAGTTTTTGTTGAGAATTTTCTCATTCTTTGAATGATTTTACTAGTTTTTTCCACCATCATGGAGGAGATCTTTTGGTGTATGCTGCTACTCAAAATGGCTTCCACTTTTCTGAATTGGCCACCATGAGAGCTTGCTGGAGGTATGACTTCTGGGTTTGTTTTTCCTCTACTACTACAATCATTTCAAAACTTAAATACACATTTAGTTGGCTACCCGAATATGGTTTCATTGTAGATTACAATAGCATTTAACTTTCCCATTGTATGTATATAATTGTTTTTTAAAAATTTTTGATGCACTCTTGAGCAACCTTGAGGCTTATGAGTAAACTTTATATTTCCTTCTTTTTTTTCTGTAGATGCCATCATGTATGCTGATAATGCCATGGGATATTTGCTGTATCTGATGCATAAATACATTCCAGTTACATTTTTTATGTATTTTGAAAATGGGTTTACTGTTGTTACATACGCATTTGATTTTTAATGAATTCTGGAAGTAACGTTGCATTTTAACAAAAACCCAGGTCGAGTTTCTTAGGAACACTTGCAATCAGTTGTATTTCATTATTTATTTAAAGAAACAATGCTCTATTTTATTAAAATGTTTGAGTAGGGTTTCGCTAGAGCTCTTATGCTTTAATATTCGACATGATACTAATCTCCTGTTCATGTGATTTCTTCAAATTCACTTGAATATCAAAAGATCTCGAGACACATTGATGTTGTCAGAAACTTCTCTTCTTAGAGCTTTATAACCCCTTACAGGATCCTCCCATCACTCAAGCTTAGCCTTTGAATCTACTCACCTATGAAGAGCTTGCTCAAGGCAGCATTATAATCCTCCTCTGTCTTTTCCATTGCAATTTTTTATGCTGAATAAAAAATAGTGAGCCACCTTGAATGCTATTTACTTTTGGGTTTCAATACTTTGTTGTTAGCTTTTGGAAATATTACCAACCGATATCCACTTGATCGATATGGCAACATGCAGTAAAAATACTGACAAAGGTGACATGATCTAGTATTACGCCTATGCATAACATTTGACCAAACAATGTGAGGGTTTTCTTGCCATTGCCATTCATGGCATATCTAGAAATAATTTTATTCCATGAGATCACATCCCATGAGGCATTCTATCAGACATACTCTTTTAATGCTGCCATGATACTGCCCAATTTTGTGGGAATAAAGCGCTTCTCTCTATTCTTCCCTGTGATCTAAAACTCAAGCTCCAGGAGAAATGAAATGAAATCTATAGTTGCTCTTTCTTTATTTGTTTAAAATGTCATGTTTAATAATGTGCAAAAGTTGAGGATGCATATCTTATTAGGAAACCAACCACTTGTTGAAGTTGATTCTAACCTTGGGATTCCATTTGTAGTCAGAACATGTTTCTCTGTGAATAAGCAGATTCCTTCAAATTGACGAATTCAATCCCCTGCTTTAGATATTCTTGCTATAACAACAATATGCATTATGCTTCTCATGGCATTGTCCATCTTCACATTCCTAAACACTGCATTTAGAATTGTGCCTCCATGAGTCTCATACACACCGTGGCTCTTACAAGTGATCCTTCTGGTGTAAACTATTGGTCTTGCAAAAGAAAAAATATCATGAAGGAGACAAACTTTGTTCATAACAACCATCATCTCTATACTTGCAATATTTATTCTCTTTTAGCAATATCCAAAATTTTTCCTTAGAAAGGCACATAAGTTCATTGAAATAATTTTCCCCTCTTTTCATTATTTCATTGTTCTTGAAATGTACAAGAACAAACTTTTTGCTTTCCAATACATGTTTACCATCCATCAATACTTGATGTAGGCAATAAAATGCTCTGCTCAAGAAACTTTTCTTGCATCATGTTCCTATTGTTCTTGATGGGTCTGCATGAATCAATATGTTCTTTTGGGAATCCCAATTGCTGTAACTCTCGAGAAAGGGTTCTTCATCAAAATTAAACTTAGCAACATTAATGACCAAGAATTGCAAAGCTGAAATGCATGAATTTATATCTGATGAATCTAGAGAATCCGACATAATCTTTAAAACACCTCCATATCTTGAAGACATGGCACCATTTATTTTCTTTGCTACTTTTATCTTTTCAAATGCCAAATATTTCTATTTTGATACAGATAATAACTATGTATGCTCTTAATGTCCATTTCTGCCTATAAAATAGCCATTCTTGCATTATATCACTATTTTGTCCTTTGAAATGCATGCTTACTATTTGGGAGTTTGTGATATTTCATCATGATATCAATCATTGCTTCTTTGCTGTAATCTTTTCTATCCTGTTGCATGTTTTATGAGGTTCGAGCACAGGCTCATGACACTCACAAATGACTTTTAACTATTTCAACATTTCATTTCAATGTCACTTCTAATTTTCTTTTATGATGAAATGCATCGATAGATAGAGTATGTATAGGAATAGAAATATGTAGTCATTGCTTAGATCCTTCGGGATCTAATATCATTTTTCTTCATGTTTTTTTGTAGCTGTTGGAGAAGGTGGAGCTTGGAGCTGGATGAGTACACCAGGGAATCCATAACTAGTCAAAGCAACATGCAATTACTAGTTATCTCTATTCTTATTTCTTTCATTCATATGTATCTTCTATTTGTGTATTCCTTTATGGATGAAAATTAGTAGAATAAGCTATACTCATGGCTTGTGTGAGATCTTTTCCTTTCAGCATACCAATTCATTTCATTTTTTTGAAAATATCAATTGTATATTTGAAGGTGAATAATACAAGGACATTTCTATTTTTAAAAAATGAAATGAATGGAATTTATGTACTTTCTCGTATGCATACTTAAATTTTACACATGTGAAAAATTTTAGTAACATTATTTGGTGACCTCTGCTGTTTGTCTGCCTGCTTGACATTTGACCAGCTTTCTTTTATTCACTAGGCATAGAGTCTGATTATGCATTCCTAGCACCTAGACCTGACACAAAGTGACTTCTAAAGTTGTTGGTTTAGTTTTGAATGCATGTATGTGAGTTTAGTGAGACCTAAAACTCTTATTAAATTGATGGAATGCAGGGTTAGAACTCAACTATCAACTTTATGAGTCAAAACTATCATAGTCAACCATTTGGTTTGCATATGGGTGAATGTATGGGCTTAAATGAATGCATGTATGCAACGTATGCATGGATATGTAGATATATATGGCTGGCAGCTAGACATATGTATTTGCAGTGATATGTATGTGTGTGTGTGTGCTAGATATGTGTATGCATTTAAGCACACACATTTATGCATGCACAAATGAAATGAGCGGATATGACTGCTTAACAACATAAACCATCAACTTAACTAGACTAAACTACAAAAAAAAATAGGAAATGAACCTAAAATAGAAACATAACTAAACTAAAATGCAGATGTACTTATTGAAAACAAGGAAACTAACCTAGTATGTACAAGGTAGGACTGAAAATCATACCTCAAAACATGGTTTGAGGTGGATCCTATTGATCTCCTTCCATGGTGGCCAGTTGGTAAGAATTATGCTATTTACATTCAACAATTTGGAAATGCCCAACCCACATATGATCAAACTTACTGTGCTGGCCTAGCTTGCTTTTGAGAACATCCCACTTCAGCACCATGTCACCAACATGGAATTCTCTAGCTCAAGCTCTTTTGTTAAAGCTCTTCTTTATCTGCATTTGCTGATATTCCATAGTTTCCATGGATTTTTTCCTTGTTTCTTCCAACTCCATCAGCTGGGTACACCGCACTAGAATAGGGTCACCTTCTTCAAACAGAACTAGCTGTGTAGCAAAATCAAGAGCTGGTAGTTTTGTCTCAATTGACAATCTGGCTTCTTTCCCATAGATAATCTGATAAGGTGAGTTTCCAATAACATACTTTGAGGTGATCCTGTCAACCCAGAAGGAAGCCTTCAATTTTGAACACCAATCTCTTTGATTCTCTTGCAAAGTGCACTTGATGATTCTTATGAGGTTCTTGTTGGAAGACTCTGCTAATCCATTACCTTGCGGATAATAATTAGAGCTTGTGCTAAGATATATCCCATGTTTGAATGCCTAGTCAGTTACTTTCATTCCAATGAAAGCAAGTGCATTATCAGAGATAATGGAATCATGCACTCCAAACCTGTTTACAATGTCATCATAAAACGTAAGGGTTGTTGTTTCATTTGTGTCCTTTAATGTTGCTGCCTCAGTCCAATGCATGAAATAATCAATGGCTGTGATTATCCACTTGTGACCCGCACTTGATTGAGTGTTAATGAGCCCTATAAAATCAACACCCCATTTCTGAAAGGACTGTTCTATCTTAATTGGCTGCAAAGGAAAAGTTGGCAGCCTCTCCTTTCCTGCAAACATAGAGCATTTGGCACATTTGCTAATGTATGCATGATTGTCCTTAAAAAAATTAGGCCAATAATAGCCAGCTCAGAGAATCTTATATGTTGTTGTCCTAGGAGAAAAATGTCCTCCTGAATGTCCATCATGAAACTCATGCAATATTCCTACAACATGATTTGAATCAATGCATCTAAGGACTCCATTGTAGTCTTTTCAGTATAAAACATCATTAATTAGAACAAAAGGGATAATATCTTTTCTTTGCACGATCGTGGCTAGACATTGAATAGTTTTCAAAAAATGAACCATATCTTTTAACCAACTCATTGTTCTGTCATTGTTTCCAGCAACACTAATCAACAAAACTGTATTTGCTTGTTCCTCTAGTTCTGAAATGTCTTTGTCCACAATTTTTTCACACAAGCCCTTCTCTCTAACCAATTTGGTTATTTGGATTTCTACATCATACTCCATGACACGTGTGATCCAACTAGCTCTCTTCTTATTCAGATCTTTACTCAGGAGGAACTCCTTAACACTTAGATGCGTTACACGCAAAATGACCTTGTTATGTGTCAACAAGTGTTTGAATTTCTTAAGGCTTTTGACAACTGCAAGGACATGTTTTTCAAAAAAATTGTAATGCTGTTCGTACTCTGCAAGTCCTTTACTAAAAAATGCGATTGGCTATTCCAATTCCTCTACATTTTTTTGTACCAGCATGGCTGAAATCACATCGTAACCGCCATCTGAATAAAGAATAAAATCCTTACCAAAATCAAGATTTATTAGCACTGGGGCTACTGCTAATGCATCTTTGATGGCCTAAAAATTATCTTTGGCTTCTTTTGTCCATGTAAAAATTGTATTCTTCTTCAGCATGGCTGTTAATGGCTTGAGAAGAGCTGCAATGTTAGGTAGAAATCTTTGCACAAAATTTATGCAACCAATGAAGCTTTGAAGGCTTTTTTTGTGTTGTGGTAAAGGCAACTCCATGATTGCTACAACTCGTTTAGGGTCCACAGTGATGCCTGAATTAGATATAATATACCCAAGTAATTTCCCCTCATGCAAAGAAAAAATACATTTTTTTGGGTTTAATGAGATGCCAAATTCTCTACAACATTCAAAAATCTATCTTAAGTGATCAATATGATCTGCTATTTTTTGCGAATAAATAGTGACATCATCCAAATAAACTAGAACAAACTTATACATCAGATTGTTGAAAGCCATTTCCATAGCTTTTTGAAAGGTAGCTCCAGTGTTGGACAATCCAAATGGCATTCTTTTATATGCCATTGTTCCCCACTTTGTTGTAAATGCTATCTTGAATTGATCTTCTTCCTTTACCAGGATTTGATTATAACTCGAATAGCCATCCAATAAAGAGAACTATTTTGCCCCTGATACACTTTGTAATATCCATTCCATGGATGGAAGCAGGTGTCTATCCTTCAATGAAACTCTATTTAAGTCTCTTAAATCCACACATAGCCGTAACTCTCCATTCTTCTTCCTTATTGGGACCAAATTAACAACCCAACTGGTGTGTTTGATAGGAAAAATGATTTTGCTCTCAATCAACCTAAGAACTTCCTTTTGCATCAAAGGCTCTAGCTTTGGATTAATTGGCCTTTGCCTTTGCAGAATTGGTTTAGCTACTAGTTCCAGCTCTATTGTATGCTATGCAAGTTTTCGGTTAAATCCTTTCAAATTGCTGTATTGCCATGCGAAAAAATCATTGAATTTTTGAAATAAATGAAGAAAAAACTATTTTTCTTCATTCAAATTCACTTTGCCAAATTTAAGGCATTTACCAGGTGCAATTTCTAGATCTGCATACTGGTTTTCTTTGACCAACAAGTTGGCTTTAACAGGTTTCAGTTGATCATCAAAATTAAAAATGTTTTCCAGTGTTACTAACCCTTTAGGCAACTTGTTATTTTTCAACTGTAATATTTGATCACCATACTGACCTTTATACCTTTGTTGGTTAGAATTGGTAAAAATCTATTTCTCAAGTAAAAATTGTAGAATTTGTTCATCACTATCAAACACTTGCCAGTTAATATCGTTATCAACAACTGAAGGCCTAGTAATAATTTTGATATGCTTGCTAATCAACATGTGCTGAAACACTTTTCACAATATTATACTGAGCTCCTACAGCTGCTAGTCTATCAACATGCTGGTTTTTATTTCTAGGAACAACCAGTATGTTAAAAGCATCAAAATCTTCAAGTAGATCCCATACACGATGTCTGTAAGACTTTACAATGTCATTTTTAACAACATTCAGACATCTAATCTGATTCACTACCAATTCACTATCACCATACACTTTCAAGCACTTAATACCACATTTTCTTGCCTATTCTAATCCTTGAATTAACCCATCATACTCTGCTGTATTATTAGTGCAAGAGAAATTGAATCTGAAAGCGACATAATACTTCTCATATTCAAATGAAACTAACATAACACCCCCACCAGCACCTTGTTTACCCCTCAAACCATCAAGAAACATACTCCATAGCTGATTTTGTGACTTTCCTAGCTGATTTTTTAGTTTGACCATATTGGAAATAATTTCATTTTTTTCATGTATAATATAGGTCCCTAAGTTAGCATTTTTCATATTATAGAATTGGTTTTCATAGGTTTGACTAGATGCCCATTCATCAAGAAGAATATTTGGGACATTGTCTAGCTGGGTTCAATTTTCAGTAGCTATATGATACTCTTCCTCATCAAATGCAAGCAGATTTGCATTGACAACACTAGGTACATAAGGTTCTATGTGATTTTTTGCAAGTAACTCAGACTTAATCATTACTTTAGTGCCATATCTAGTCCTAAAAAGCATGTAGGACCAATCAGATGACAAATAACCACTAATCTTTGTAGTGAAGTCCCTAGACAAACATATAGCAAAGTACGGGGGTAAATCTATGACATAGATATCCTGCTGAATGGAAAAATTAGGACAAGCATGAAGGGTAACACTTGCATCTTTAATCATTCCTATAATACCAATAGACATCCCATCAAGTTGGACAACACCTCTTTCAATTGGCTAGTATTTTAGTCCTAACTGGTCAACTATCTTTTTGGGCATGATTGAGCTTGTAGCTCCACTATCGACCATATAGTTGTGGACTAATTTATCACTAATGATCAATAAAAGATAGAAAGGAGGTGGTTTTATTACCTTACTTGATTCCCTAGCAATCTTATCATTGTCCTCCTTTTCATCAACATTTGTTAATACAACCTTTTCTGGTTCAACCATCACCTTCGTGGGATTTGCTTCATCCAAGAGAGCTTTTTGCAAGATATTCGTTTGGCTAGGAATAGCCAAAGTCTCCCACATTGACATAGACACGTTCATCTTCTTCATATTCTCCATGATATTAAATGGTGCATCAATGTGTGAATTCTGATGTGCTTTAACAACACCATGTTTTGCTAGCTTGTGAACATTTTCTTTGGTGACAGGGATGTGAGTGTCTCCCACTGTGTTTGTAGCACTTGATGATGGTTCAACAATATTAGTTGATTTACCCTTACTTGCTGTTTTCTCTATTTCAAGGGCTCTTTTCTTGGCTCGGGTATTGGCTGATATTGGTGAGTCATTATTGACTGTACAAAACTCATCTCTCTGCCAGTTGAGGAAAGCAGTTTCAAGAGTAGGTGCATCATGTTGCTGTTTAGGTGCATCATTAGTGACATTTTACTGACCCACTACTATATTTTGTACCATTAACGCCTGACTAATGACTCCATTTGTGCACGTGACCTAATTATGTGGTTCATTATAGGGATAACACCACTCAAAGGCTGCTACAAGCTTGTTTTTCATGGGCACAATGTCTCTTATTGGATTAGTAGAATTGAGAGGAGTTGGGTTATAAGGCCAGAAAGGTCTTTGGTTGATATTCTACCTATAAGCCATTGCATTACCCTGAAATGGCTGCCTATTTCCTTAAGGTTGGCCTTGATTTTGCTACTGGTAAGGTGGATTTAGAACTGGATTCTTCTATTGGTAAGATGGCCTAGGCTAAAATTGCTATTTTTTAAGGTTAACTAGCTCATTACTAAAAGTTTGCATCATATTTTCAATTTTGAGTTGACTATTCTTAATTTCCTACAGCTCTGGTGAAGGACCTACAGTACTTGAAGGGCTTGCTATGGTAATTTCTTGGCTAGGAATAGTAGGTAGTAGGTTAAATGGTGGAATTGTTAATGGCATGTTTGGCTGAATGTATGGAAAAATGGGCATTAGAGGCCTAGGGGCTATTTTAATAGCCTGAATAAGACTATTTTCAGCTCTAATAGCGATATCGTAAGCTTAAGACAGTGAAACACCTCCCATAGACTGAATCATCATAGAAATATGGCTATTTAAGCTTTTCAAATAATAAAGAAAAGCATGATCTGCTGAAGGTCTTACTGCAATGGGTATTCTAGTCCAGGTTCTTTGAAATCAGTTGTTAAAATCCATCATTTGTTCTTGTGGTGCACACTTTATGGTTGTGAGCTACTCTACAAGCAATAAGAAGTTTGATTTATCTTCAAAATGTCTTGTTAAAGCATCACCCAAAGCATCCCATGAACCTATGGAACCAACAGTCAAACTTCTGAACCACTAAAGTGCTTTCCCCTTTAAAGATGCTGCAAGTAATTTAGTAGCAACATCCTTCTCTATAACATGATAAAAATTACATAAAGTAGCAACATCCCTTATATGCTCATATGCTGTAATCTAATATTCTCTAGTGAAATCTGGTAAACTCTTCAATGCAGCAAGTGGTATATCATGATGTTGAGAAAAATTCAAGGGACTCCCTTGATTAAATGACACAAAAGCATATGCCCTTGCCATTGGAGGAGGTTGTAATATAGGCGATTGTACTTGCTGTTGTATTGGTTGCTGTGGTATTGGTTGTTGTTGAGGAACACTCTACTGAAAGCTTGTATTTGCTATACTTGCTGGTATAAAACCAGTACTTGCTGAAGTTTTAGCTGAGTCAACAAATATTTCAAATGATTTAGCTCTTATTGATGGACTTGCTGAATGCCTGACCTACCTTTGACATGTTCTACTATACACATTAATACTTGGGGCTGAAAGTTGCCTCCTTGACACTGGCTTTGTTCTAGCAAGACTCCTTCCATGTCTTTTTAGAGTTTCCAACTATAGATATTAAAAAGAATTAGAACTTTGTGTTTGAATCTTTCTCATAAATTCATCATATCCTACTAGCTGGTTGAAAAAATGACTTTCAGCTGTACCAACACAATTGAAAAAGGTGCTCGTGTCCCACTGGGTGTGCCAAAACTGTTAAGTTTTAGGATTTGCACCCAATATTGAACTAAAAAAAGTTCAGCAATCCTGACCTAACATGGGAACCATTTCATTATGTGAGACATGCAAGTGAAATGAGACCTCTGGGTTCTAGGCTGGCTCCTATTTGATCCTTCAGTGAAATCTCTAAAATACTTAATGTAAACTTGCAGGGAAAAGGAGAGAAACTACTAAAAATAAACCTAAAACCTAAAGCTTAAATTAAGAAAAGGAGGTGATACAAAAAAAGTGATTATAGAGACTCAAATATGCTCGATAGAGAGGACTCTATAGCTATTTGAAATGCAAACAAAGTACATTTTCTTGTAAATATTTGCACAAATAATTTATGATAAGGTTTCAGTAATGAAACAACAAAAGGAGGAAATGTTAACACCTCACTTTTATCAATTTCACCTTTAAACACATATCATAACCTGCAAATAAACTTACTTTCCTACAGACAGACAGGTGCTAGAATGAGATAGAAAGACAAGGAATAAGAAAATTCTCAAGTTATTCTATCAAATCACTCAAACAAATGCACACAGAACTTGCACACAGAACTTGCAGAAAGGAAGAAGGCCTAAAAATGAATACAAAATAACATCATCACACTACTGTCACTTGTATTATATCTCCAAAAGATGAATTAAAGATTCTACAACCAGTTTAGGACTCAGAAAGGAAGTTCAAAACTCTATCATAAAATTAGAACTGCCTCAAAAATGAGTAAAAAAACTCATCAAGTACAATGCCCAACTCCTTGGGTCGTATGCAGAATGATAGCCTCAAAATCAGGGCTTAGAAACTTCTAAAATGATGATTTTCCCCTAAAAAAACTCTATCAAGTCATAAAGAACCTTATGACTCACTCAAAACATCTCTAAAAATGCTCTAACAACTACCAAATGTCTCTTAACTCTTATGGTAAAGCCAAACTTGACCCATCAGTCCTATATTCCCTCTAGATGTTCCCAACTGATTTTCCTCTTTAAGTCCATGACATGGGAATAATATGACTCATTTCCCCTTTTGCATTTAAAAAAGAAAAGAAAATACTATAAATGATTTATAATTTCATCATTTAGAGTATTTCTTTTACAATACCAGATTGTTGCAAAAAGAAAAACTAAGGAATCCCTTTCTTTGCATTTAAAATAAACAAAGACATTAAAATGATCAATCATTTTAATATTCTATTTTAAATGAAATCAAATGCAAAACAAAAAGACCTTATATAAACTCCATGTTCATTATAAACAAATGAGGGAAAAATAATAATTTTAAAACCCTATTATAAAGCCCGTGGACTCCAAATTTTATGGAAAATGACATAGGGCATAGGATTAGTTTGGATACCCTAAAAGTTGTCATTTTTGCATATTTTGCATTCTAGAGGCTTCTAAAGCTATGGCTAGGAGGGTTTCTGGGAGTTTTTGTTGAGATTTTGCTCATTCTTCGAATGATTTTACTAGTTTTTTCCACCATCATGAAGGAGATCTTTTGGTGTATGTTGCTACTCAAAATGTCTTCCACTTTTCTGAATTGGCTGCCATGAGAGCTTGCTGGAGGTATGATTTTTGGGTTCATTTTTCCTCTGCTGCTACATTAATTTCAAAACTTAAATACACATTTAGTTGGCTACCTGAATATGGTTTCATTGTAGATTGCAACAGCATTTAACTTTCCCATTGTATGTATATAGTTTAAAAATTTTTTTTGATGCACTTTTGAGCAACCTTGAGGCTTATGAGTAAACTTTATATATATATATATATATATATATATATATATTTCTTGTAGATGATGTCATGTATGCTGATAATGCCATGAGATATTTGCTGTATCTAATTCATAAATACATTCCAGTTATATTTTTTTATGTATTTTTAAAATGGGTTTACTGTTGTTACATACGGGTTTGATTTTTAATGAATTCTGGAAGTAACCTTGCATTTTAACAAAAACCCAGGTCGGGTTTCTCAGGAACACTTGCAATCAGCTTTATTTCTTTATTATTTTTAAGAAACAATGCTCCATTTTACTAAAAAGTCCAAATAGGTTTTTTTTGGAATTCCTATGCTGTAATATTCGACATGATACTAATCTCCTGTTCATGTGATTTCTTCAAATTCACTTGAATATAAAATGAGCTCAAGCCAGATCGATGTTGTCAGGAACTTTTCTTCTTAGAGCTTTATAACACCTTATAGGATCCTCCCATTTCTCAAACTTAGCCTTTGAATCTGCTTGCCTATGAAGAGCTTGCTCAAGGCAGCATTATAATGCTCCTCTATCTTTTCCATTGCAGTTTTTTATGCTGAATAAAAAACAGCGAGCCACCCTGAATGCTATTTACTTTTGGGTTTCAATTCTTTGTTGTTAGCTTTTGGAAATATTGCCAACCGATATCCACTTGATCGATATGGAAACATGCAGTCAAAATACTAACAAAGGTGACATGATCTGGTATTACACCTATGCATAACATTTGACCAAACAATACGAGGGTTTTCTTGCCATTGCTATTTACGACATATCTAGAAATCATTTTATTCCATGAGATCACATCCTGCTGAGGCATTCTATTAGACATACTCTTTTAGTGCTGCTATGATACTAACCAATTTCATGGGAATAAAGCGGTTCTCTCTATTCTTCCCTATGATCTAAAACTCAAGCTCTAGGAGAAATGAAATTAAATCTATAGTTGCTCTTCCTTTATTTGTTTAAAATGTCATGTTTAACAATGTGCAAAAGTTGAGGATGAGTATCTTATTAGGAGACCAGTCACTTGTTGAAGTTGATTCTGACCTTGGGATTCAATTTGTAGTCAGAACATGTTTCTCTGTGAATAAACGGATTCCTTCACATTGACAAATTCAATCCCCTGCTTTAGATATTCTTGCTATAACAACAGTATGCATTATGCTTCTCATGGCATTGTCCATCTTCACATTCCTGAACACTGCATTTAGAATTGTGCCTTCATGAGTCTCATACACACTGTGGCTCTTACAAGTGATCCTTCTGGTGTAAACTGTTGGTCTTGCAAAAGAAAAAATATCATGAAGGAGACAAACTTTGTTCATAATAGCCATCATCTCTATACTTGCAATCTTTATTCTCTTTCAACAATATCCAAAATTTTTCCTTGTAAAGGCACATAAGTTCATTGAAAGAAATTTCCCCTCTTTTCATTATTTCATTGTTCTTGAAATGTACAAGAACATACTTTTTGCTTTCCAATACATGTTTACCATCCATCAATACTTGATGTAGGCAATTATATGCTCTGCTCAAGAAACTTTTCTTGTATCATGTTCCTATTGTTCTTGATGGGTCAGCATAAGGAATCAGTATGCTCTTTTGGGAATTCCAATTGCTATAACTCTCGAGAAAGGGTTCCTCATCAAGATTAAAATTAGCAACATTAATGACCAAGAATTTCAAAGCTAAAATGCATGACTTTATATCTGATGAATCTAGATAATCTGACATAAGCTTTAAAACACTTCCATATCTTGAAGACATGGCACCATTTATTTTCTTTGCTACTATTATCTTTTCAATGCCAAATATTTCTATTTTGATACAGATAATAACTATGTATGCTCTTAGTGTCCATTTCTGCCTATAAAATAGTCATTCTTGCATTATATCACTATTTTGTCCTTTGAAATGCATGCATACTATTTGGGAGTTTGTGATATTTCATCATGATATCGATCATTGCTTCTTTTCTATAATCTTTTTTGTCCTATTGCATATTTTATGAGGTTCAAGCACGGGCTTGTGATGCTCACAAATGACTTTTATCTATTTTAGCATTTCATTTCAATGTCACTGCTAATTTTCTTTTATGATGAAATGCATCGACAGACAAAATATGTATAGGAATAGAAATATGCAGTCATTGCTTAGATCCTTCTAGATCTAATATCATTTTCCTTCATGTTTTTATGTAGCTATTGGAGAACATCAAGCTTGGAGTTGGATGAGTACATCAGGGAATCCATAACCAGTCAAAGCAATAGGCAATGACTGGTTATCTCTATTCTTATTTCTTTCATTCATATGTATCTTCTATTTGTGTATTCCTTTATGAAAGAAAATTAGTAGAATAAGCTATACTCACAAATTGTGTGAGATCTTTTCCTTTTAGCATATCAATTCATTTCATTTTTTTAAAATATCAATTGTATATTTGAAGGTGAATAATACAAGGACATTTCTATTTTTAAAAAATGAAATGAATGGCATTTATGTACTTTCTTGTATGCATACTTAAATTTTACACATGTGCAAAATTTTAGTAACAACACCAAAAACCAAAAAGTGAGAAAACCAAGAATAGAAATTGCTCCACACTAGGGAGTACTAGATCCATGTATTGAGGAAAGACACTTGATCAAATAACCGAAAGATTGAAAGGAGAAATTTGAATCTAAACATTTAAACATAGTAGTGAAGGGAAATAACTAAAAGCAACATCATAGTATACAAAAGCAACATTGCAAAGTACTGAAATAATGAACTAAGGGCACAGTTCCTCCCTACCATAATAGCATCACGAGACCTTGAAGGTCTTATTGGTCATGTTTTCACTTTAGTATTTGAATATATCTCTAAGTGAATGTTCTAGGTCACTTTTATGAGAATTAGGGTTTGGTGCTTTAAATTTTGGTAATCCTAGAATAACCCTAATTTTAGCTTCACTAAATGTTTCCCTAGAAAGCTTTTGGGTTATGTTTACATTGTGTGCCTTTTCAAATTACATGCATGGGAGAAATCATTTCAAATTCCCCATTTCTATTTTTGGGAACCTTTTAAAATGTTGTTCGCATTATTTAAATATTTCCTAAAGTTCTCAAAATAATTTTAACCCAAGCTTTTGTCTTTAATCTTTTGTGGGTTCGTATTTTTATTTGAAAAAAGTGATCGAGTAACAATAACCCTTGATCTCCTCATGAATAAGGGTTTTCTCTTTGTCGCCATGAGAAACCACATGTTACTTATCGCTAGGGACATAGTGACCAAGCCTATGAGACCTAGTAAATGAAGAAACAATGTTTTAAAGTGAATGGCCCACACTATTAGATCATCCCATGATCGACACTGGTCACTTGGTCGCAATGGAAAAGTGTAAGATTTTTACCCTTGGCCACATAGAGACCACCTTCCGTGTGGATTTGTGGTAGGACCAACCCTTAAAGATGACACTGTAATTTTTTGTGTCACTAACTAGGTGTCAAGGTGTCAGATTGTCAGATGCCACAAAGGATTCACACTGAAGGAAATGTATTGTTGATCCGCACCATCAAGTCTCCTTAAGATTAGTAATGGTCACTTTGTTGCCATGGGAAGTTGCATGAAATTTATCCTTGGAAAAATAATGGCCAAGAGGAAGTATTGTAGGCCCACATTCAGCACAATGAAATAATCATAAAGTTCTACCATCTGATGTGAGGATCATCAATGATGGTCGCTATGTCACCAATGGGAGTTGCTTGAGTTTTACCCTTGGTGACATAGTGAAAGCATGAAATGTGTCTATAGGCACAAGTGGGTCCAATATAAGTAGCCAACAATGAAAGAAGAAGCTTATGTGGAAGGTTTCAGTTGGATTGAATACCAACTTGGAGGGTTGAAGTTGAGTCATTAAAGGTTTTATTCCTTAATCATCAGATTTTCCAAAAATTGATGGCTTGTTTTCAAAATTAAAAGGTGGTGCCACTCTATTTCTCTACCATCCATTTATGAGAATTAAAGCTCCTTGTGTGAAGTAAAACTAGGGATATAGTGCAAAAGTCAAAGATTTCTTTCGTGCATATATATTTCTCATTTTCTAAGAGCTAAAGCCTATTGAAGAGCTATTTCCCACGTAGTCAAATTGTGAAGAACTTTCTATATCAACGATTCACTAAAAAATTTAGAGAAAGAAATAAAATAGCCAGGTAAGTATCTTAGTCCATATATCATTCAAGGAATTCATGCCTCCAAAAAGGGTTTCTCATGGAAAGTAGAATATGCTAGTAGAAATATACATGATGATTTCCTTAAACAATTGAGTGAATCCACAAATGAGTTAACCCAAATTAAGAAGATAGTCTATGTAAACCCTAGGCTTTGGATTGTAGATGGTTTGTATAATAAGGGAAATTGGACTAGGGATGTTGTAACATCTGAAACATGGTTCTAGTTGTTTAAAAAATGGTTCTCAGAGAGGAAATTGTTTGCCCCCTATGGGAATATTTGGAACTTTGATTTAGGAAATCTAGTAGTCCCTAGGGTTTTCATGGATTCAAACCTTCTCATAGCTATAGCCCTAAGTTATAGCCCAGTAGCTACAATTGTGAGGTGAATAGATGGGGAGTGTCTAATAAAAATCACTCTTGAAGAGATTCAAGAGGTTTTTGTGTTGGAGCCAATCATAGATTACCATGAGATCATTGATTTTTAGGGATTTGAAAAAAGAATACTTGTCTCAAAAGGATCAAGTCAGACGAGGTGCATTGAGAGGACACCTAGCCATAATTAGAAATTTGACCTTTGTTACAACATCAACCAAGAAGCCTTTCAAGAAGCAATTTTTCAATACTAGGGCCATAGATATTTACATGACTTTGTGTAGGGTTTTTGGTGAAGATGAACAAGAGTTTATGCCAATAAAGTTCATGTACATGATGACACAGATTTCTTGTTTTGGTGTGGATATCATCTTTGATTTTGTATCTTATCTAGCCAAGGAAATTCACATAGGCCTAATTGGAATTGCAAAGAGCAAAGTTGAGAAAACATTTGGCCATTATTCACTATTGATGCATATGTTCTTGTTTAAAGGGGTTAATTACTTCAAAAAAGAAATGGAATTAAATAGAGAGTATGAGGGAGAGGCTCTGCCAGTCCAGTTATGGAGTGCAGATATGACTTGGGATGTAGAAGAGGCTAGATTTGTGAGGTTTGATTGGTACTTTGCATCTTGGTTAAGAAGCCTCATATTAAGGGACAATCCAAAAATTTCCAAGGCATTGCTAGATTTTATCAGGCCTATGGATAACCCTGTTGGTTTGAAAGTGTCTCACAATTGGGTAGACATCATACCCTATCCTATATCTACAAT
Source organism: Cupressus sempervirens (assembly GCA_028749045.1). Taxonomy (NCBI): domain Eukaryota; kingdom Viridiplantae; phylum Streptophyta; class Pinopsida; order Cupressales; family Cupressaceae; genus Cupressus; species Cupressus sempervirens. Next base: position 723,096,090 of record CM053786.1, on the reverse strand, counting down.
TTTTAGAGTGTATGGATTCTAAGGGACTCCTCATGTAATTCCTTACTGAGTACGTTTGAAGGTGGGAATATTTGAAATGCTATGGTAGATAGGTGGGTTGGAGGAAGCACAATTGACTACTTGATCTAGGGGCTTGATTTTCCTATCTTGCACAGTTACCCATCAATTTATTATCACCAAGGGTGGTTGGTTGTTTTTGTATAAATTTTTAGATTAGTACAAAATGGCTATGTCTCATGATCACTTCGATGATAGTGAAGGATTTTTTGATATATTTAGACAGAGGGCTAAAATTGGTGCCAAGAAGCATCAACCCTATTTCCTTGAGGACATAATTAGAAATGAATTTTCTCTTCAAGAACAAGAGATTAAGAAGGAGAAATGGAGAGTTTACTCCTAGTTTTTGGAATTTATTAATTGTTTTCATAAGGATTATAAGCCTCTAAAAGATGCAAAGACAAAGGAAAATAAGATAAATAAATTGATGATCACTTTCCCAGAGATCATGGAGGCAATGAATTAAAAGAAATTATTCTTTATTAATTCTTATCCTGATAAGGCTTGAGAGGTCATGAAGAGATTATCATTCACCCCTGTAGTAGAATTAGGGCAGATGGTTATTCAAAGGAGACTTGGTTATAATATCATTTAGAATAAAAGGTCTACAATTGACAAGGGTAAATAGGTAATTGGATCTACCAGTGTTGTTTTAGATGAAAGGCCTAATGAGCCAATGCTTAAGAGTCAAATGATAGAGGAGAAACAACTGCTCAAGTAGAAGAGTACTCACCCATTCAGTCCCCACTACATATAGGAGATGAACAACTCACTAAGGAGAAAATGGAGTAGTTGGGATCCCAAGGGGGAATCTTTATTACTACTACAGAACTAGAAGAAGGGAATCCTCAAGAACCTCCCATGCCAATTTTTGAGTCATCTATTGCTAATTAAAAAGGAAGGGAATCAGACCCTCTTATGGAACAAAAAATTCATGAATTTATTTCTAATGACAACTTTGTCAAATCTAGGGCTTTCTACCAATTTGCATGGAGGATACATGTTGGACTATTTGAGGAAAGGTGTAACAAGATGAAAGTAGAGCATCCTAAGATGGAAGAGGCTTTCGTACAAGACCAAATAAAAGATGAGATGATGCAAGAGTTTACGATCCTGACCCCTAAAGAGGGAAGAAAAATGATAAAATCATCTGGGGTCTTGCTTTTGCCAAACTAGGACATTGCTAATGCAATGGTTTTTAATTGTATTACCAATAAATTAAGTACAAATGAAAAAGTAAAAGAGGAGCTGAAAGGTGCTAAATTTAGTGAAGATCATGCTGCCTTAGTCATTTGGTCTATGAGAAAAGGATCCAGAGCTAGCTCCTCTTAGCCTAATGATACTAATTTGATAGGAAATTTGATTGTAAAAAGGGTGGAGGATACTCCAAGTGAAGAGGTCATAGAGCTAAATGTTGGAACAACCAACCTCACCATAGCCACAACCCTAAGTAAGAAAAAGGAAAGCTTAGCACTACAAGAAAAATATGAAAAAGTTTTGGCTGCTTATAATAAAGAAGTACGGAATAGGATAAAACTTAAGAATAAGTTGATGGGGCACCAAGGATAGTCCAGTAGGCCAAGAATCACTTATCCTCATCCACTAGTGGAGCCTTTAAATCCACTCCTCTTATTGAAATTATAGGCATACCATAGACACCTCAGTATTATATTGCAGAGGATTTTGAAGAAGAAAAGAGCAAACTGTGGGCATTGGATGGGAAACTGAATATTCAATATGAGGATAGTTTGAGGAAAAAAATTATGTATTTAGTAGATAGAATTGGTTGGAAAACATTTTATGAGCAATTAGAAAAGGTAATAAATATATGGAATGAGTTGAAAGAAAATGATGATGCTCTAAAGCCAACTGTCAATAAATGGAACAAGAGGGACATAGATGTCACTCTTCTATGTTTTTCAGATATCAATCTATCTTGTGAGTATACAGAAAAGACTTTTGACTTGACTAATGATCTCTTTGAGTTTGATGATAAAAGAACTGCATTACAAAGGAGAATAATTAATTATCTTGCAAAATATACAAGTAAATTTTTTGGACTTTTCCCCCATGCCCTAGATAAAAAGGATAAATTAAAAAATAAAGAAGAGTGGGCCCATGAATTGGATGACCTATTATATTTTAGGATGAATAGAGTCATAAATGAAAAGGGAAAAGCATGGTGGGCAAGTACAACTGAAGAAGTTGTAAACGTATAATTATTTTATGATTCTTAAAGAGAAGATTTTATTGAAATAGACAAATTGGGTGATTATGTGATGAATAAACAACATGATATTCTAAATTTTAATTGGCCAGATGACATACCTTTTTGACAAGTGGATGGAAGATTTTGTACATGCAAGGCAATTAGAACTGGGTGAAATTGATGATGATGAAATGGAGCAAATTGATTTATAACTGACACATCAATAAAAGCTGAAGAAGACAAAGGAACACAATTAACTGTAGTAACAAGCACAAAGGTCCAAACTGATGACTTGGCAGTGGGACAACTAGATGTAATTGTTGTTTTGTCAGTACATGATGATGTGGATGGAGAGCCTCAAGTTGAAGTAAGTCTACAAACATTAGGACCATGTCCATCATAAGCAAGTCCATTGGTTACATCTTCCGAGGAACAACAACAATATTAAAGTCAATCATGAAACTCCCCAGCAATAGAAAGTGCAATAGAAGTGGTCCCACTAAGGAATATTCATGATCAAACTTGCACCAATTTTTGTCTTTTATGACAATAAATTTTGTAAATATCTTTCTATCTTAAGGACAACTGTCAATACTCTCTAAGCTTGAAGCTTGTTGCATCTCACATTATATAAGCAAGATCCCAAGGCTAGAGAGGGGGGTGTGAATGATGGTATAAATTTTTTGTTTTTCCAATTTTATTTTAGTCTAGTCTTCTTGATGCCAATTTTGTGATGTATTTTTTCTACAATTCTGAGAATACATTAATTTTCCAAGATCATGGTGTCTTGTCTTGAGTTCTATTCCAAGGTTACATATTTTTCAAAGAGAATTGATACAAAGATGAATTGTTCCCATATCTTTTTCTCTAAATCTTGTCTCCATTGTTATTGACTAGTTATTTTAAGATTGCATGGGCAAAACTTGTTCAATTTAATGCAATGAGGATAGGCTATATGTCAATTCACCATTTCTTTTGATTTAATTAATTAAGTAAATGATTTAGTGAAATGATAGGATCTTCAAAAAATAATAAGAATATGCATAAGAATGAGTTTTAGGGAGAATTTATGATGATATTGATTATAATGTAGTCAATTAGGTCAAAACATTAGATAGGCTCTAAATCCCAATGGATGAGGCATTGATCAATTACTTCATTTTGTATATGAAGAGATCATAGATGGACATCAAGAAAAATCTTAAAATCAATATCAATTTTACTTTAAATGTATGAAGAGTATCATAGATGGTCAATACTTGTTTACATATAATCTCCATGTTTTAGTTAGCTGTTGTTACCCAAAATTACTTGTAAATTTGAGAAAAATTGTGACCAATCTATTGTAGGGGATGAATATTGTAATAAAATGTCATTGAATGAATGAAATGTGAAGGTAACATCAAGATGAAAATCTTTTTATCCCTTAGGTGCACACACCTTGGTTTTGTAGAGCCAAATGAGTAGAAAACCTGTATGATTTTGTTAAAGTTAGGTCTAGATCTAAAGACCATCTAGCTAATTATAGGAAATAGCTAATCCTTAGGTTATTTTGATATTCACCATCTCGGTATCAGGTATCTTATTACTTGGTAGTATAAAAACACCAATAGATCCTAGCCATTCCTTGTGTATAACATCCTAAAATTCCAACTAGATAGTCAGAGCTGTATTATAAGGACATCACTACTGAAGCATAATAACATCATAAGAATAGGAAATATAACATGGTAAACCAAAATAAATAGATAGTACAACTAAGTAGATAACATCATAACATCATATGCTAAACATCATGATGAGGAAATGTGTCAATACTAACATCTTCTAAACAAGATATATAAGCATTCCAATGAAAGCATAAATCACAAGAAAGCATACTCCATAACCTGAAGTACCAAGTGGAAATATCTAGCAACAACTACACTAGGATAATAGACCATCTCTATACACTAGTCCCGAATAGTGGTGAAGGTAGCTATGCCTCCCAACCATGTGAAAACCATAGGTCCACTCCCACTGTGCTAATGGAGATAGTGATCCAACCACAAAAACACACAAAAAAAACATCCATGACTAACACTCATGCCAAACAATAATGATGACTAAACCAAGATCTAAGACAATGTATAAACTATAGGGCCTAGTCGAATGCTCAATGGGATACTATGTAGGGTCTAGCATCATGGAGAGTTTCTTGGCATCCAAAAGCCCAAGCTTGGAACTGTGTTGACTCAACTTCCCAATGGAAGGCTCTCACACTGAAGCATTTTTATTATCTTAAATTTTATTACCACCCGATGTTTTATTTAGTTATCACTTACTTAAAACTTCCTCTGCCAACCCTATGGTGCCATTAACACCAAGTTGCAAGATAGAAGCCCCCTCCATATGCTACCCTACCCTACCCATCGTCATCCAATGATGAGTGCCCGTAGGCCTGCATATTCCCAACCCAACCCCAATGATCATAACTCCCAAAAATACCATAGAAGATCAGGCCTTGCAAATCACCCCAAAAATGAACACGTGTGCTCATATGTGGCACACCACCATCATGAAGATCATAACATAAGGACTAGATGAGAATGCAACATAAAATAACTCAACCAAAAATAAACTCAGGAGGACAGATGTGGCATACATCCCAATCCAACATAAAAGTAGAAAATTGGTCAGACTGACATCCAAATTGATGATCCAAGTCCACAACCAAACTCATGCCAATAAAATTTAAGAAAATACGGTGGCACACAAAATGAGGTAAAAACCCCAAAAATTAGAAAATTTCAAAATTAAAACCCATTTGGTCTTTGGGCACAACAACCTTGAAAATCAAATAAATTTGGGTTTGGACACTGTATGTGAAAATGGGAAGCATAATGGTACGAAACCCCAAACCCTCATCCCAAAATGGGGAAAATTTTCTTACTCAACCTATTAGGCAGAACCAACAAACAAAAATAGAGGGGAACACTAGTTCTCAGCCTCCACAAAAAAGGTATCAAAAATAGATATAGAAATTGAGCTGAAACAAGAAAATGGGAGAGCCCTACCTGACAAAAAAAGGGGATGAAATAGGAAACAACACAATAAAATAAATAACCCATAGTAGCTACTGAAAATAATGGCACAACAAAGTCTCCTCAAGCAAGATCCAATGAGACTGACCTAGCAAAGATCCCACACTTGTAGCTCTCCCAACGGACAGAATACCAATCCTTTAGAAGAGCATTCTAAAAAAAACTCTCAATTTTGTATTTTACAAAAGTGAGAAGTTAGGAATTAAATTCCTATTTAAATACTTATTCACTTTTTGAGTGAATAATCAATTAAGGCAAATAGCTAGTTAGACTAGTTAGACTTTAAATCAACCCAAACAAAAACAAGCTATCCCTAGTAATAAGAATTCATCCATGGAAAAGCTTCCAGAAATTAATTTCAATAAAATTTTAAGCCCAAAAACCCAAAATCACAATAATCTCCTTAACAATTTTTGTGATAATGCGAACCTCTAAATGCATAAACACGCTCACTAGTTTAGTCACATAATGCAAATGAGTTTGGATTTAATAATCACCAAAAGGTTTAATTTAAATAATTAATTAAGGATACATCAACCATATAGGGATAACATTGGTAAAATATGAACAACTGAATCACTAACTCCATGGGCCACTACCAGGGATATAAATCCTGCACACCAGAACACACGATCAAGTGCAATTGCATATAATATCATAGATAAAACAATAAATGCATTAAATAACTAATTTAACCATTTATACAACTATACCAAAATAATCCATTTACATCACTCACATTTGCATAAAACATAATGAAACAAAATGAAGTAAATATGCATAGCATAAAATCCATCACATAGTAGAATCAAAGATATGTCCAAAATACTAGATAACTAGATATCATCATAGACCAACTATCATCTCAAAATGGCATCAAGATGTTGATAAACTAAATGACATATCGGTATAGCATCTATGATACTGAAATCAAAGTATAACTGACCCTCAAGTTACTTCAAAATGAAACATAACATGAGTATCAAGTATCTCTCAAATAAAAATAAACAAGATACAGACTACAAACACAAGAGACACTATATAAGTTACACAAAGATTTATATGGTTTGAAGCAATCCCCTAGAGCATGGTATGAAATGTTACACAATTACTTGGTGAAAATTGGGTTTGCAAGAACTAATGATAATAGAAATTTGTATATGAAAAGTGAAGCTAAAAACAAGATATTGCTAGCTGAAATTTTTGTTGATGACATCATATTTGGAGGAAAGGATTCATTGAGAAAGTCATTTTTTGATCAAATGAAAAAGGAGTTTGAACTGCCAATCTTTGGAGAGATTAAATTCTTGGTTGGTTTGGAAGTTTATTAGATGAAGAAAGGTATTTTCATCTCTTAATCAAAGTATATCAAAGGAATCTTGAAGAATTTTAGAATGGAAGACTCAAGACCAGTTGGAACACCTACGGTGACTGTACATAAATTATCAAAGAATGATGATTCACCTGAGGTGAATCAAATATTGTACATGTCAATGATTGGAAAACTACAATATGTTGTACATAACAAACCTGACATTGCATTAGCTATTGGAATTGTTGCTAGATTCTCTACTAATCCCAAATAGAATTATATGATGGAAATAAAGAGAATACTAAGACATCTAAAAGGAATAGAAGACCATGGCATATGGTACAAAAGAAATGATAAATTTAAACTATAAGTTTATGTAGACACTGATTGGGAAGGAAATTTTGATGAAAGAAAGAGAAAAAATGGAGGAGCTTTCTTCTTGGGTATAAGATTGATTTCATGGACAAGCAAGAAGAAAAACTATATTTCACAATCTACAGTAGAGGCTGGATATGTTGTTGTAGGAGTGACTTGTTCAAATATTGTATGGATCAAGAAACTATTCAAAAGCATGAAGGAAGAGATAACTAAATGTGTTGTGATTTATTATGATAACACAAGCTCTATAAACATATAAAAGAACCCTATGATGCATACAAAGACTAAGGATATTGTGATCAAGTATCATTACTTGAGAGAGATGGTACAATAAAAAGATGTGAGATTGAAATATGTGAATACAAAAGAATAATTCGCTGACCTATTTAATAAGGAACTACCCAAGGATGATTATTAGTATCTAAGAGGAAAGTTAGGGGTCATTTCCCTACCTAAAGAAAACTAAATAGAGATGCTGCATTGTATTAATTGTTATGAGTAGAATATCTTACAGATTAATGCCAGAGGTCATAGTTTAGGAGTTTCCTAAAGCTGTGAAAAGGAAAAGAAAGGAACTGACCTATGAGCACAATAATCTACAAGGAGTTAATATTGAGATAAAACAAAGGGATATGACAATACATTATTGAATCTTTTTGGATTGCATGGTAACTAGTGAAGTATGATTGGTGTTGCCATCAATGCTAAAGAGGGAGATTGTTGGAAACTATAATTTTTGCAATTGTTATGTTGTCATTGATGTCAAACCTATTAGTAAGATAGAGTGTCAAACATATTGGAGAGAATTTTACTAATGAAGAGGATCTAAAAAGAAGAGATCATGAAATGACCTAGTGGAAGGTTAAGTTGAGATGTGTTAAGTATCATGGAAATACAATGGGCACTTAATAAGTTATTCCTTGAGATGATAATGTGTTGTTCAATAAATACATGAAGTGAAGAAGATAGTTGTATGAAGCCAAGATTTGAAACAATTCAAAAGGATAAACTTGATTGAGTGTTAGGGTTGCATGGTCAATGAAGGAGCTAAAGTAGAAGATAATTAAGGAACTTATAAAGAACTTGGGCAAAATAGTTCAAGTCAAGTGTTAGTTATTGTCAATAAAATATATGAAGTGTAGAAGAAACTAAGTATAGTAATGGCTGAGTGAGCATGTTGATGCTGATTCATAAACTTTAGTGTGTTTTGAGCTACATAGTGATGACTGAGCTAAAGAAGATAGTCAATGGGAACTTGATAAGTTAGTCCTTGAGATGATAATGTGTTGTTCAATAAATACATGAAGTGAAGAATATAGTTGGATGAAGCTAAGATTTGAAACAATTCAAAAGGATAATCTTGACTGAGTGTTAGTGTTGCATGGACAATGAAGGAGCTAAAGTAGAAGATTAAGAAACTTATGTAAAAGCTGGGCAACATAGTTCAAGCCGAGTGTTAGTTATTGTTGAGAAAATATATGAAGAAGAGTAGAAGAAACCAATCATAGTAATGGCTTAGTGAGAATGTTGATGTAAAGTCATAAAGTTTAGTGTGTTTTGAGCTACATAGTGATGACCAAGCTAAAGAACACAATGATTGTCAACTGATAGAAAAAGTTATAGTTTAAGAAATATTTTATTTTGAGGCTGACATAATGGAATTTTGAATTAGGCAAAGTGCATATAAGATAAGGATTGATGAGTTGGAATATTTAATGTATGATGATAGTTTTTTATGCAATCAATCACAGGGATTTGATCTAAACTTTCAAGGAGAAGAAAGAGAACAAAAAGATGGAAGGATTCAATGAGTCTGCCCTAACCCTAAGATCAATGGTGATGTTTAAGAATAAAAAGATCAAAATTACCTATTTAAAGAGTCATAGGAATGCATTTTAAGGTTGATTCATTATTAATCCATGAACAATTGAACAATAGAGGTGAAGTGTGAAGAGTGATTGTTTGAGGAGATGCTAAGCATATCAGTGATGGAGATGTTAATGGAGCCAATCAATGAACTAGAAGATGAGTGAATTGAGATATAAATTTGCAAAGTGAGTTATACTTTATAGATCAAATATATTGTTACATTCTAACCATTTTATCAGTCCATAATCCTTTAATCAAGGTTGACCTATCAATCATTTTGTAAATCCTTTAATCAAGGTGACATTCTAATGTAATATTCTAAAGTCCTCTAACAAGGCCACTCCTAATAGGATGATTAAATCTTTTAAAAAGGTCACATTTAATAGTGTTTGTATAAACTTTAATAGGGTTGGCTCTTAATTGAGCTCACTTCAAAATAGTGAAAAATTGGTAGCATGTTACTTGGTGGTTTTTCCCAAATTGGGTTTTCTTATTAAATCCTTGTGTCAAAGTATTATTTTCATGTGTGGATGTTATTATTTTACATGCTATATTTTATAGTATTTTATTTTCTGGAAGTTGACACTTATAGAGATAGAGAGTTAAGACATTGCATGGAATGTTAAATTATTGATGATATGCCATAGAGATCGAGTGGGTATTTGTGATCAATTAGTCAATTTGAAGTGATTAAAAGTTTAATTGATACATATGGACCTAAGGATAATTAATTCACCCCCCTCTTAGTTATTCTAAATCATTATAATAGGTAGAAGGGTTCCTATAAATATTAGCTCCTTGAGATAGGTTGCCCTTAGGTAGTCTTAAAAAAGAAGATCCTTGAGCCTAAACACCTAGTTGATCACCCTAATCTAAAGCCAAAATTAGATCAACCAATATAGCTGACATGACTACATCCTCAAGGGTTTTAGGTTGGAAAACCTTACCAACCCCAATGATGATATCATTTATCCCTTTAATGAAGTGCTAGACCATTAATGATGAATTATCACTATACCCCGCATAAGGCATAAACTCAAAGAATTTTTGGTCATACTCTACAATGATCATAGTAATCTATCTAAGGTTATAAAACTCATCTTCTCTCTACCGATGCTACTGATCTACTAAAACTTTCTCATTGAAATTATTGAGGAATAAATCTCAAGTGACATTCTTTATATCCAACCCAATTTTCTTTTCCTCAATCTTCCTCCATTTGGATGCAAAAGTCTCTAACTTTATGTTGACATACCCCACTTTCACATTGGTGTCAAATTCCTACATAGAAAAATACCTGTCCAAAGTGATAATCCAATTTTCTACATAATCCCTGGTTCCCACACCATTAAATGGAGGAAGCTTGAATCATAATAAGTGGTTAAAACATGAATGTTGATGATATTCCTATGGGGGAGCATTTTAGAAACATGATTAGATCATTATCATGATGATATGTTACACTCATGATTGTGTTTGTCATTGATGTCAACATAGCTATTTTTTGTGGTCTCTAATAGAAGAACAACATAAAGATGAAGTTGGTATAGATAGATTATTGAGCACTTTTAGTAGTGAGTTTAAAGGGAGAGTATATTATGTGTCTAGTATTCATGGCTAACTTCAAAAGCATAAGATATTAAGTCTAGAAGAAGTTATGCAAGTTTCGGTGAAGACAGTTCTGAGATAGAGTTTACAAAGGTATGTTTTGGTAAACTTGTTATATCTCTTAGCATAGTTGTTATTCTGAGAAGTTGAAGTTATAGATGTGAAGAAGACATGTTGGTGATTGTCGTGCCTGACCACTACTTTGGGTTTTTCTACAAATTAGGACTTTGCTATTATAAGATTTCCTTTAGATGTTATGTTTGTAATTCTGAAGAACTTGGTTATATTACTGTCTTTGAATCATGAATCTGATGCTGAATGTATTTTTTTGTTTTGAACTATGTTATTAGCAGTGAATAAGATTTAGGATTTTATGATTTGGAACTGGCATATAAATGATTTCATGTTGATTGGGTATCAATTATGTTTATTATGTTTCAAATTCATTGTAAACTGCATTCTGTTTTATATTGTATGTTAACTTGACATTTCAATGGTAATATGTTGTATGCATTCAGCTGTCATCATTGTACTTTCATATACGTGACTATAAAGGGATTAAAACTTTATATTTCATATAACCTTGAGATGATTTTAATTACAAAACTTATATTCATTTTGTTTTAAAGGGTTTGAGAATCGCAGTTGCATTGCATATATATATATATATATATATATATATATATATATATATATATATATATATATATATATATATATACATATACATACTTATTTTTATAGGGGTCTAAACACCCTAAGTGGAGGTTGGCATAAACATTTATATTTGTTTTAAAAGGGTTTAATTACCCCTTAAGCATTAAGAAACCCTAAATGGGCATCGATTGCCATGAAGGAGGAAAACATAGTCATTGTGTTGAAAGCCAAATTCATGGGGTGGGCTTGATACTGTCAAATACATGACACTATGATTCATATGGTGTATTGAATGCTTATTATGGGGATTTATGGCACCAAAGGTTTAGTCGGCCATTTTGTGTTGTGAGTTGGGTTTTTTACAGATTATGGGCCGAATACTGGGTCGCATTGCTCTGTTTGGTTTTACATCTATGATCTTGTGCTGAGATATTGGCATTATTATGGTTGTTGGTTGGAAGGGAAACTTGCATATTGGGTTTAGCTCGATGGAGTTACTCCTCAGAAGTTGTCTGTTGTTGTTAATGGGTTCTTCTGCTTCACCCCATTGTGAAGTCATCTACGAGTTATGTGTGTTGGCATTGTAGAGATTGCTTACCAGTTTTGGATTCAGCTTTTGGGGCTTGTTGGGCATTCATTTTGCATGAGGTCAATGGTAGGAATCCATAGTGTAATTCCTCTCTTGAAAAGCAAATATTTTTTAAGGTTCCACTCCAAGGTTCAGTGTTTGTCTTGCGACGTACCAAAATTCACTCAGTAGAAGATAAATGTGAATTTTCATGAGGAGGCCTTTGCTGGTTCCAAAAACTCTTTTACCTTGGAATCAAGTAAAATCTATTTTCTATCTCAAAATATCACATCAAAAGAACAATATTTTTTGTATTTTCTATTTTTCAATGAATGCAACTCTAACAATGCAACTACTATGAGGTCCTATTCTAACAGGGGGTTTAGCAAAGAAAATAACAAAACTAAAAGCAAATAACATGAAATCAAATAACTTGAAATTGAAATTCCTAAATAGACATAAGCTACAGAACACAACACGTTGCGAGTTAAACCTTTGAAGAAATTAGTAGGAAACCAATGAAAACAGGAGCAACGCTTCCTAGAATCGACTGATGCAATTGTCGATGAGAATCTGTAAAAAATTGAATGATGTTTCACTCTTCATCAAATCACAAGGCCACAAAAAGTGCGCTCATGTGAGACAAAAAGCTATGTAGACACAATCGGGTGATTTCTTCTCAACCTCGTTACGTCAACGAAATTCATATATCTGTAGCAAACACCAGAACTAAAAGATCGCACAACTAGAAACAACACAATAAAACTTTGGCTCAATCACAATCTCATGAATAAAAATCCATAAAACAATGACACATTCAGGCAAGAATAACTACACTCCAAATGCGAGCACCAAAAGCATAACTTTATTGCATAATAATGGCAGCCCTTTTTACATTTTACAATGGGGTATTTACAAAAGATTGTCTCCTCAATTTGTGTTGAGAGTGAGAGATATCTTAATGCAATAAAATGCTTTTAAAACATTAAAAAAAACTAAATATATACAAACTGGTAATCTAACTGGTGCTTAGAGGGACTCCATCCATATTTTATTCATTAATTGGATGCATGAGCCCTTTACATGTCAAAAATAATGAAAGCATGAGAGAGAAAGTAGGAGGAAGCCATCAGTCAAAGTAGAAGTGCATGGAGACACCAAAAATAGAAGCTAGCCCTTCACTTGATGTGTGTCGGAGTTAACTTGTCATCAGAATGCACTCTTGATGCATGGAAAGTGCTATTTTTGGAACTAGCAGTCAATTGTCGGTGCACCTCTGAATTGCGGAGCTCAAAAAATGCGGAGCTCAATTCGCCAAAAAATCAAAGTTCTCAATTTTGAAAAGGGTTTCTAGGTTTTTCTCAAATGAGGTTTTAGGTCACTTTTTGTATACGCTTCATGCTCCTTTCTAATGATTTGCACCCTCTTTACAGCCAATTAATTTCATAAATGTGCACTCCCTTCGCTTCTTCAATCGAAAATCTCAAGGCACCTGCATTGAATCTTGTCCCCAATAGTTGCATAAGATGATGAACCTGATTTAGTTTATGTGTCCAACCTCTATATCTTTGACCTTTTTCTTATCTCCACTTGTCTAATCCTTCCCAGCGAGAAACCAAGTGATCTAGATTAGCCAAGACGATCAAATTTTTGCAACTTTTTCATATTTTTTCACAAATTTTCTAGGCATTTTTAAATGACCTTTTTGGAGGTCTTCTTCTCAAAATTTCAAGTCAGAACCTTCATCAGTCCCTAAAATTGGGCAGCCAAAGGCTTACTATTTTAGGAATTGAAATTAGATCTTCAGTTCTTCTTTCCAACGGTGTAAGTGGTTCTGAATTCTGAGGCTCGAGTCAAAAGTTATGATCTCGCCAAGTTGAGAATGCCATTTTTACCTACAAAAGAAGCAAACATTAGACCATAAAGTTAACAATGCATAGCAAAAACACACTAGTCATTCAAACAAAATTGGAGGTGAATCCTGAAATCTTGCTGACTCTGAAATTTTGAAGCCCTAACATTTTGCTAAGTCTGGATTCCTGAAGCCCTGAAATTTGGCTAAGTCTGGATTTCTAAAGCCCTAAAATTTTCTAGAATCTTTACCTTATCTATGGGAGGTCTGAAACCTATCTCAAAAGATTTGTCGCATATATTAAAATATATCGTAAGTATAAAAAATTAAATATACGTCAACTTATACTTAAACGATATATTCAATTTTTTTGTGATTTTAATTTTTAATTTTTTTTTTTGGTGATTTTTTCAAATATTGACTCTAAAATCCTAAGGTATAAAAAAAACTCTTCTTCTCCCAACTCCCGAACTATGAGTCCGGGAGTCGAAAAAAGTAGGGGGTCCCCATTCCTAGCTAGGAATACGGTGTGTGTTGTGGAGACCACAACAGGGCTTTGGCATTGAGTTAGATTGCAGAGCAATTTTCCATCTTCAATATTACAAGTAGGGGGCAATTTCTTACCCTAGTCTTTCTCTCTTTTTGCAATTACAAAGTTATTTCAATTAGCATGTTGTAAATGGTTATGAGTTTTACATATTGTGTATTGACACTCAAGGATGGATACGTGCAGAGCATGGCACTGTGTGCAATGCTTAGCCCTGCATATACCCATCTTTGAATGTGGATTTATGAAGACATTAAATTAGGTGTCACTGTATTTATAAATTTGGGCTTTGCCCTAAACATATTTTTCATCTCCGAGTTTAACATGGTTAGAGTTTTATGCTTGTAACAGTTATTTAGTTTGTGATTGTGTTGTATGTGGGTACTTGGATTTGATAGGGGCGAGCTCAGTGAGAACCCATATTTCAAAGCTCACTTGTTATTTGTAGCAAATATGTGAGAGGTTCAACCTTAGTTATTAGTATGCTGTAAGTTATGGGCTCATGACCATAGTCGAGGGCAGAGGCATTATGTCAAATAGATAGTGTGAAACCATTATAATTTTGAATTTACATGTTATTAATGTAACATCTTATGGAAACATTTGAAAATTTCCATGAGTAACAACTAATACACTGTCTGAACATTGTTGTATAGTTCGAATTCCTTTATGACAGTTACTTGAGGTTGTGTAAACTGGAAACCTGTTATGTTGTGTTGCATTTTGTCTGATTGTATATTGGAAATTCTAAATAGTTAATGTGCTGTCCACGGGTCAGAACTTGTAATTTGGCAAAATGGAATGAGTTTGTTTGAACACTCGGTATCATCGATTATGCTCTTTTTGTTTTAAAACAACAACAGAGCTCTGAAAATTTAGTTAACTGTATGCTGTTGGGATTTGTTAGATATGATTTAATTGGATTTCTTTTGAAACATTTTTAGATATGTCAGTAGTATTTATATTATGTTTTTGAAATGAAAATTATATGTGTGCAAATTGGAATTCTATTATGTTGATGATGTTTTTCTATCCAATATTGAATTGGAGATTGTTTTCAATGGGAAAAATAGATTTATGATATATGTGTTTGATGATATGTTATTCAAAGAAAAAATATCATATGTGCATTGTATTAATATCTTGGCCAATTCGAAGGATAAGCTTAGTTTGTTATAACAGTAGAGATAAGTAGTAAAGTACTATGACTGGTAAATATCATTAAACTGATGTAAAAGTTTAGTTATATTTATGAGATCATAATATTATAGTATTTATTTTTGTTGTTAAAATAACCTAAGTTTACTTTCAAGTTTGGTAGTAGAAGATGAGGTTTTAAAAGATGAAGAATGTAAAGTCATGTGAAATCTGACTGTTATTCATTGCATGTGCATTCTTAGAATATCTGATTGATGTGTATTTTAAGGATAGCTATAATGAACATATATCAAGATGGCTGAATATCAATTTATCCTATTTAGTTAATTAATTTAGTGATAATTTGAAGATGAATTGGGAGGGTTAATTATAAATAAAAGATAATTGGCCTTACCTATGACTTAAACTAGTAAGGTTAAGTACAGAGAACAAGGCAAGTCTCTATTGCATCATTTCACGAGTACTATAGAGAATCCCACTATGTGTTGTCTATGGGCTTACCATATACAGATGTAGTATCTTAGCACCATAGTGATGACACCTTAATATATATATGGTTCATTAACTGGTAATTCTTAGTGCGAGTTTAATTTTTCATTGTTAAGAAGATGTTACTTCTTGCATAGTAATTTTAGAATTGCACTATGTCATGTGGTTCAGATATCTGCATTATGGTTTTATATATGTTTATTCTAACATGTATGTAGGTGGACTACGCTTTTCAACTCAGTGTGTACTGAGCCCTCTTTGTGTTGTGTTGCATTTTGTGTATGTTTCAAGTGTTCAAGTTGAATAACTAGTGCTAAGGAAGACTGTTGAAGTTACTTCTTGAAACTGAATTTGATATTTGTAAAGTCCATATGTTGGACTTAGGCATCTTTGAATGATACTGTTCTTCATTATTGTACTAAACTCATTATGTGTTAACATCATTATGAAAATTTATTTAGACGATATATTCTTATATTTTGAGGTCTATGAATTGAGAATGATTCAATAATTGTACTTGTTCTAGTAATATGATGATTAAATAAATAAAAAAGTTTCTATGGTTCTTTATGTTTGTTCATGGTTTCCTTGTTTTTATCTTTTTTTTGTGTAGTGCTACAGTGATGACATGAAAAATATCGCTTGTCGTAATATTATGCTTACAAAAGTTTATTCAAGTTGCAAGGTGGAAGACTAATGTTATTGCTAAGTGTAACATGTTCTTAATGTGGTCTTGTAATAATTAATGGAGAAGGTGTAACAATCGACTCAAGGAATTTCTTTATGGATTCAATATAAAGGAAGGAAATTTTACTTTATCATAGATATGAGATATGAGATAATTGTAAGCAACATGAAGAGATGAATTCAAAGTTGACTAGAGTAGAGTGAAGGTGAAGGAAACTTCATTATCAAGGTTTTATTGTGTGATCTAAAGTTGGATACTTGGATTTAAGGTTCATGACCTGGTCTATAAGGTATGTCAGTGATTGGTCTAGTTGATAGGATAGAGGAAAGAAGTTATAGTACAATAGATACAATTATTCTATAGGGAATAGTTGAGAGATCAATTGGACAGTGAGTTCAGAGGTCTTTCCCTAGAAGTTGTTTGGATAGTGAGTCCTTCTATCTTCTACAAATCCTAAAAATGTTGGTAGAACTCCTAATAGGGTTGGAATCTCCTAAAAAAGATTCAAAGTCTCCTAATAGGGACTCTTATGTACTAAATATTATAATAGAATCCTAACAGGGTCTATCCCCTAACAAGGAATATTTATATTAGTACATTATCCTATGGGCATCATTACCACCAGGGTTTTCCCTCTGATCAAGAGTTTCCCTAGTTAACATATTTAGTGTAATTGTCCATGTGCATCTTGTTATGGTTGCTATTTAATTTTTTTGAATGGATAAGATTGTTTAAGGTTAAAAAAAGTTTTAATTATTGGATAACTAATTCACCCCCCCTCTTAGTTATCATGGTGGACTATTGTTTCTAACAATTAGTATCAGAGCATTAGGTCCTTCAAGATAAAGTTTAACAAATTTGGAAGATCCATGAAAGACATGCTCAAGAAAGGTAGTCTAAAGTTTGATGGAACAAATTATGACAACTGGAAGGAAAAGATAAAGACATATTTGCTATGTATGGGATTAAGATATTGGATCTTGACAAAAACATCAAAGACAATTATTGCAAAAAAAGATTTGGAAACTTGTATTGAGGAAGAAAGAGATCTTTTAATGTGTGACATGAGAGCTAGAGAAGCCCTATTGACTGCACTTCCTAAAATTGAATACAATCAGGTAAAGTCACTTGTTACTTTACATTTGATTTCGAAAGCTTTGGAGACTAGTTTTGAAGGTGATGAACATTCTTGGAAATTGAGGCTACAAAATTTGATTTGTGCATTTCAAGATGCTAAAATTATAGAAGATGAATCTATAAGATCATATGTAGGTATAATATCATAAATTAATGCAGGTATTAAATCTCAAGGAGAAACCAAAGAAGGTGATGAGATCATATGGAAGATATTAAAGACTTTAACACCACCATTTAAGTCAACAGTTCAAATGATACAATTGTTGATATCATGTACCAAATATTTCACAAAGGAGACATTTCTTGGAAGACTTGAAGAAGTTGAGAATGAGCTTAGACAGTCTAGAGAATTGACTAGAATAGGAACAACTTTTAGTGCCTTGAATTTTTGACCTAGTTTATCGAGGAGCACAAGTGCTAGAGGAGGGTTTGCTAATAGTAGCATATCTGATGAGGATAGAAAGATTGAAGGAGCAACCCTTTTGGTAAGAAGAAAAATAAATAGTAAGAAAATATTTAAATGTTGGACTTGCAATGATTTTGGTCATTATACATCTAAGTGTTCTAAAAGAGAGAAAAACTATAAAGGAAATTTCAAACACAGAAGAGATAGAGAGTGTCTATATGCAAATGAAGAAGATGAATCTAATGAACAAGAAGTGAGTGCTAGTGATGATGAAATAGGATTTGTAGCAATCAAAAAATAAAGCCCAAAGAAAGTAGCTTTGGTATCGCAGGTTGAAAATATATCTCTTGGATAATTTATAGTAATTTTTCACATCATATGACTGATGATATGAATAAATTTGTTAACTTCAAAAGTCAGGATGGAGGCATTTTCAGAGTTGGAAACAATGCAACATTCCATGTTAAAGGTATTAGATCTATAACTCTTGATGGTAAAACTAACACTGAGGATGTATATTTTTTTGATGGTTTGAAGCACAATCTTTCGAGTGTTTGACAACTAGTTGATAAAGGTTATCAGTTGCAATTCATAGAAAAGACAACTTGATCAGAGATAAAGATGGAAATGTAATTGGAACAAGAACCAAATCTATAGGTAATTTATTTTAGTTGAATCCTACTGAAATGACATGTTTGGTTGCAAAGGTAGATGATATTTGGTTATGATATTAGGGATTTTGTCATATAAACTTTGACAAGATTGTGAAGACTAATAGTATATTTGTAGTTAGAGATTTGCCTAAAATTGTAAAACCTTCTAACACAATTTGTGACAAGTGTGTTTTGGAAAAGCATAACAAAACTTCTTTTCCTTGCAAGAAGTTTACTATAGAAAAATTGGAGATTGTACACACAGATCTCAGTGGTCCTATGAAGACTAAAGGATTCTACGGTGAAAGGTATTTCATGATTTTGGTTGATGATTTTTCTAGAATGATGTGGGTTGCATTTCTTAAAGAAAAATTTGAGGCATTTGATAAGTTCAAGATATTCAAGAACAGAGTTGAGAATGAATCAGACATGAAGATTAAATGTTTAGGATCAAAGAGATGAGAGTTTAATTCAAATGAGTTTAACATGTTTTGTGAAGAATATGGAATGAAAAGATAGTTATTAGCTCTGAGAACCCCTAAACATAATGGTATAGAAAAGAGAAGAAATAGGTCAATAAAAAAAGCAACAAGAGTTATGTTAGCTGAGAATGATGTATCCAATTTTTTTTATAGAGAAATTGTAAATACAATAGTCTATACTCTGAACATAGTACAAGTTAGGAAAGACACAAACAAGACCCCTTATGAACTATGGTTTGGTCACTCACCTATAGTTAAATATTTCAAAATTTTTAGCAGTAAGTGTTATATCAAAAGAGATGATGATAGTGGTGAGATTGATGCTAGAAGTGATGAAGTTATGTTTCTTGGTTATTCATTGAAAAGAAAGGTTGATGTTATAATCAAAGAACTATGACTATTATGGAAAGTAAAAATGTGAGAGTTGATGAGAAATTTAGGATACAAGAAAGCATAGTTGATTACAATTCAGATGTGATGTTGTTACTTAACTAAGGAATGATGAAGTATTCCTTTAGACTAACAATGATTTTTAGAATGAATGAGAGTGAAGGTAGGAGCAAAGCTTAGAACCTTCAACAAAGCCAAGAGTTGAGATAACAACTCCTGCTTTGGGTAAGTATATGACAAAGAATCACCCACCTGAGTAGATCATCAAAAGAAAAGATAAAAGCATGATGACAATAAGTAGAGTAAATGAAGAACTATGTTTGATATCTTAGGTTTAACCTAAGAATGCAGTTGAAGCATGTAAAGATGACTATTGGAAGCAAGCTTTGAAAGAGGAATTAGATTAGTAAGTCGTCCTAATGGATGCACCCTTCCTGATCTTTTGTTGTGATGGGATCATGATTGTGACCCTGAGTGTTCTACACCATTGAGGTGTTTGGATTTATGTTTCTGTATCAGTTGCTTTGATTATGCTTTTGACTGATTGTTGAGATTATGATGTGATTTTTGGTTCATTGAGGTTTGTGCCAGTGGTTACTAGGAGCGATGTGGTATCATGAGGTTGTTTCGTGATTACCCTTAGATTTGTGCAGAGATTGCACTGTGTACCATTACCATGCTACACTGGACTAGGTTCCTGTAGCAATGGTTAGTCATGTTTATGACTGTGTTTGCTTATGTGTTTTAAACGCCTTTTTTTAATGCAGAGTAATCAATCATTATTAATGTGTAAGTAATTAAATGGTTTGTTCATGTGGGATTATTTGGTTATGTGCTGCGGAAATTTACCTTGTTATATTTCTGATCCGAGAGATATCTGTTCTTATGTGATGTTTTACATTTGAGATGACCTGATGGTCAAATGTTACTCTTTGATTCCAGTATCATAGATATTAGACTACTATGCTGTTCAGTTAATCATATTGCATGATGATGCCATTTTGAGATGACAATGTGTTTTATGATGATATCTGGTTAACTAGTATTTAGACATACCTCTGATTATGTTATGTGATGGATTTAATGCTATGGTTATTTACTTCATTCCTGCATTGTTATGCTTTATGTGAACATGAGTGATGTAAATAGATTATTTTAATCTAATTAAATAAATGGTTAAATTAGGTGATTTAACGCATTATTGCTTTGGTTATGTTATTATATGCAATTGCACTTGATCGTGTTTTTTAGTGTGCAAGATTTATATCCCTGGCAGTGGCACATGGAGTTCGTGATTCAACCATTCATATTTTACTAATGTCGTCCTTGTATGGTCGACGTATCCTTAATTAAATGTTTAATTTAAACCTTTCAGTGATTTTTAAATCTGAACTCATTTGCATTATGTGATTAGACCAGTAAGCATGTCTATGCATTTAGAGGTTTGCATTGTCGCGAAAGTTGTTAAGGTGATTTCTGTGTTTTTGGGTTTTTGGGCTTTTTAATTGATTTATTTTTATTTCTAGCAGCTTTGCCATAGATGAATTCCTATTTATAGGAATAGCCTATTTTCGTTTGGGTCAATTCGGGGGTTAACTAGGTTGGCTGGTTAAATTCCCTAATCGATTATTCACCTGAAAAGTGAATAAATATCCAAAGAGGAATTTAATTCCTCACTTCTCACTTTCAAATTGGAAAGTTGGAGAGTAAAACCCAAAAATCCTCTTCATGAGGATTTACTGTTTTGTTCGTTGTGGGAGCTACGGGCGTGGGATCATCGCGAGGTCAGGCTCGTTGGATCCAGCTCGGGGAAACCTTGGATTGCCATGATTTTTAGCTACTTCTACGAGATATTTATTTTATGGTTCAGATTCCCATTTTGTATTTATTTATTTTAGCTACTAAAAAAATCTTTGAAGAAAAGGAAGGAAACTTGTATTAAGGAGAATGAAACAAAATAAAAAGAAATGGACACTACTAAGTTATTTGCTAATGGAGACTCTAATGAATTTGATGTAGCAGTTACAGATTTAATGGAAAAGAATAGAGTCCAAGCTGAAAAAATTAAGAATCTCAAGTTGGAGCAAGAATCACAAGCCATACTACTATGTGAAGTAACTGAACAAAAGAAGAAAGCTATGGATGAAAAAGCCACAATTATAGATGAAAAAAGAGTTTTGATCAATAGACTGGAAGAGAAGTCAATAGAGCTAACCAAGATTTCCAACATCCAATTGGATACTTTGAGTGAAATGATGAATGCTAACTATGAATTGAATGTCAAGGACATTGATATAACAACATTAAAGGGAAAAGGAATTTTCTAAAATTTTCAATAAAACTAATGAAGCCATCAAATACTTTGAGAAATTATTGAGATTCCCACGATCCAACAATGATACATTTGGACTGGGATAATCAAGTACTGAAGAAGGAGAATCATCCAAAAGTGCTAAAGAAAGGAGCAACAAAGGTAAGAACTCTAAACCTACTTTTCATAATTGTGGTAATAAAGGACATATTGCTAATGTATGTAGGAGTAGGATTGAAAATCAAAATGTCAAGCATAAAAGTATGGTTTACTACAATAAGTGCAACAAACAAGGTCATTAGGCACATGAATGCAAAATTATGACTATGCACACACAAAGATTTGAAGGATATTGTTACAACTATCAGAAGTATGGACATAGAGCTTTTGAGTGTAGATCCAGACCCATGTGGTCATCAAACACACAAACAAAGGTAAGGAACAATGAAAACTCTTATAATAGGGATTATAATACAAGTTATAGCTGTCATAATTGTTAAGAATATGGGAATATTCCTAAAAAATGTATTAGAACACACTTTAGAGGTGACTAAAAAAGGTGGTTGAGTCAAACCACATATTTTAGCTATTTAAAGATTGGTCACATTAGTCAATATTGTCCAACAAAGTCAAAGGCACAAAGTTGTGAGTTTAATAAAGGAAAAGGCAAGGTAGATGTTGAAAATGTCAAAAATGAAATGAACAAGACATAGAAGAAAAAGGGTGATTGCAACACATCAAATGGAGAAGGGATCACTTCAACCAATGGGTTAGGCAAACCAATGGGTCAGGTGATCATACCACATCAAACAAAGAAATAAAGAGGTATGTAGGATTGATATTGATAAGTTATATCATACATCAGTTCCAAAATAATTTAGTACTGAAAAGTCTACATAAGCATGAATAAAGATGCAAGATGTGATTAGGAGTCAAAGAAAAATCTTTAAGCTTTTCATGTTACTACCGAGCATGAAAAGTTTCTCATGAGTGCCGAGTGAAATATTAGAGGATGCTGAGCTAATAGACTAGCTAGTTAATGTCGAGCTCATAATGGTTGCCAAATGAATAAAATGCTAATGGATGCCAAGTGAGCTTGAAATTGGTTGATGCCAAGCTTATAGTTGTGTAAGCACTCAACATTTATTATAGGATTCCAAAAGGATATTTGATCAATTTTTAGCTCATTTTACATCATTTCAAAATCAATAAAGAGAAAAGAAAGCAAGAGGTGATCAAAAAATTCATCCAAAGTGATTACAGAAGATTTGAGCAATGATTTGATACCATTTCATCAGATCTTGTAAGGTATTTATTAAGTGTCGAGTCATGCTATTTCTATTTTTTTAAACCTTAGTTTTACAAAATGGCATCTAGTTTAAAGAATGTTGAGGGAAAGGAGGTTTTGAATGTTCAACTAGTTATTAATGAGGTTAAACAACCAATATTCAAGGCCATACCTGATATTTCTTATAAACAAGACCCCTCCAGTACATTATGCATGATATCGCAAAAATTTTTAGTGGTTGAAGATGTTAGGAAATGTTACAATTGAAAAATTGGGAGTATAGGTGATATAGAGATTAGGAAAGAATATGATAGACTTTGTGAGAATGGTGTGTTAAGGTAATGATATAAAATTGTAGAAAAGAAAGGGTTAACTCATACCCTGGATTTCTTGAATGTGTTCAAAATTGAATGGATAAGGATTGTGCTAAGAAAAATTCATGATAGTTCTCTATGGTTAGACAATGGACCTATCAAAATAACAAAAAAGAATAATCCATAGGGTAACAAGGTACCCAACATGAGATCCACCTAAGACTCTAAGGAGTGATTCAAAGGAGGTTATTGAGAAGAATACAAGAGCTATGTGGAATAAGAGAGGAATTCCTATTGATACCATCACAAATCCATTGATATAATTTGCAGTAAGGGTTATTGCACACAAATTTTATCAATCTAGTAGATTAAATAGTGTGCTTTGTATTGCAGTAGATGTTGGTTATAAGATTATAAAGAAAGATCACACATATGATCTTGTAGAGCTATAATTACAACAACTGGTTGAAAATCTAGAAGCAACAAGAAAGACAAATAGTGCTTAGTACAATTTTGGTTCTATTTTGATATGTATTTTCTTGTATGTTCAAATTTTTTTTCCTACATTTGGAATAGTTGCATGGAAAACAAATAGGCCAGTGGTAGTACAAATAGGTGAGTCCATTGAACAATTGGGTGAGAACTTTGAGTCTGTAATGACAAGCTATTTTGAGGACTTTAAGCAATCAATAAAGAAAAGATTGAAAATTCTAGTATCATTAGTGGAAAAGCATTATGACAATGTTTGTTTCTTAGTGGATGTTGATTACACTTTTGTTCAAGTAGCAACTCCAAGGGTAAGATGGCTAAGGCCATTAGGGTATGCAATCAATGTAGATGAGGCCTTTGTAGCTATTACAACTTTACTTGCAGAAGAAATAGATAAAAATGCTATTGCATTTGGAAACTATGAGATGGAAAAATCTAAAATTGCCATGGAAATCAAGACTGCCTCTAAAGAAGGAGAATTTGGTAAAGAAACTGAAAGCTAAATTTGGTGAAGGTGTCAATCAGGAAGAGGATGAGGAAGAAGAGGATGAAGAGGAAGAAGACATTTAGACATAAGCACCACTTGCACTAATTCAAGGAATGGGAGAAGATTAGTCAAAGGAAGAGATAATAGTTGCTAAAGGTTCTGAGGGAGAAGGAGCCAAGGAAGCACCTATTCCCATAGATCAAAAGAAGAGAAAGGTTAGGGCCCAAACCATGACAAAAACCAAGAAAATTGAAAAACCAAGCTAACCCAAACCAACTACACCTACTAAAAGGGCTAGTACACATGTCATTACACAAAAGGAAAAGGAGAAAGCTAAACCAATAGAGAAGGAAGGAGAAGTGCATAAAAGACCTAGGAGGAAATACATTGCATAGGCTAAATCAGATGAAGAAAGAACTGAATTAGATGACAATACCTAATTCAAAGCGATGAGTCACAACCCATTATCTAATTTAGAAAACCTATGTGAAAATATTAAGAATAGTGTAGATTTATTAGGATTTTCCCTTGTTGATTTTGATAACCTTGGTAAAGTAAAAAAGAATCAAGTGGAGGAGGCTATATATGGCATGATGGAAAATTTTAAGAAAGCCCCACTAGAAATCACTAACTCTATGCCCAAAAGTTTATATGAAAGAGTTGAGAAAAAATGGCATTATTATTTAAACCTAGAAAGACAAATAACAGAAACATCAATTGCACAAGTTATGCCTAAACTTAGTAAGGCACAAATTGCTAAGGCTATGAAGAAATATATAGTGATATTTGTACCAGAATATAGAGCCTTCAACATACTACAAAATAATATTGAAGATATTGTGAAGAAGTCCAAACAAATATGGAAAGTGACAAATGGACTAGAAATAGTAAAGGCAGGAGAACAAGAACCCATTGAGGTAGAAGATGATGAAAACAAAGACACTATTGAGGGAGATATAGAAATGAAAGTAGATAACTAGGTAACAACTGAGGCAAAGCAACAAGAAGAACAAAGTGTATAAGATACACAATTGCAAGATGTCAGCGCTCAACATATAACAAGTGTACATATTGAAATAATAATAGTGAAGGATGTTTCTGACCACACTACTCATAACATCAATCCCCTTACAAAGGAAGATCTAACAAAGATACTTGATCAATCTACACTATAGGCCAAATTATGTGATAATATTGTATTGGTAAGCATAGATGAGATACAAAAAATAGTGACTGATACTACAAGGGAGGGCATGAATACATAAGAACCACCTACTATCACACCTCAAGTCACTAATGTAAAATCTTTAGATAAAGTAACTAAAGCTACATAAGAAAAGGTTGATACAATTGGAAAGGACATAGTGGAAACTCAATCCACTACAAAAACACAGAGTGAAATAGGTTAGATAGACTTATCTGCACTTCCAACACAAATACAAGGTGCATCACAAGGCATTGTGGTAGTGAAGGACAAGCCCAAAGACACTAAGTTGACACCAAAGATGAAGGAGGAAGTAGCAATTCAAGCCCTAGTAACTTTACCAGAATCTGACACTCCTTCTAGTGACACTCTTTAGAAGCTGAGCATAGATGCAACACCATTGCAAATCTCAATCTTGAGTCTAAGTTCATCAAAGGCTGAAGAAGTAATACAATATGGAGATGTAAGCCTTGATGAAGAGATTATTTTACCAAAATATGATTATGACACTATAGCAATTGAGCAGATGGGCATATTGCAAGAATCCCTAGCAAGAAAGAAAAGACAATAACTACTCAGAAAGGAGCATAAGCAAAAGCAAGCATTGCTGAAAATCAAAGACATCTTTTTGGATGCATTTAGTTTGCCTACTCTAGATGAAACCAAACCACTCATTGAAAAACTAAAAAATATAGTGAAAAAGGTTAGTGATGCAGACCTTGATACGAATGCTAAATTACTAGAATGGTCTAAAAAGAAATTTCAAAGCAAAGTGAATGAGAAAATATCAGGTGATATAGCACTTACACAAGTTGCATTGGAAACTAAGGTTGAGAGTGTGAAGAAGGTACTTGAGAACATTTTCTCACTATAAAAAAAATTGTGCAATCCAACACTCATAACACAAGAGACAAGAAGTCACATTTTGAGTTTAGAAAGTCAAATTAATGCATCAGGTGCAAAACTGCCTATGACACTAGCTCAAAATGAGAAGCACTTCAAAAATTTCCTACAAACCCAGAGTTAGTTAGCTACATTATTAGAAGATGAAGCCAATATAAGGGTAAAACTAATTTGCATTAAAAAAAAATTGACCCCACACATTAAATTTTTTCACAAGGAGTTAGGCTACATTGGAACACTTATGAAGAAATACCCTAATCTTTCAACATTAGATGGCCTAGTCCACCTTGCTATTGAGCTGACCATCCAAATTAAGTCTTTAGATGTGGCATGCAAAAATTGGGATGAAGCTCTCAAGATTATACTAGAGGTCCATAAATCTTTTTTGGAAAAACACACTATTAGTATATAAGCCCATTTGACATAAGTGTCAAAAAGGAGGAGAAATAAAAGGGGGAGATATAGAATTTGGGGAGAAAGAGAGCAAAGGAGGAGAATAAGAGAAAAGGGGGAGATGAAATGAAAGAGTATCAGTTGATGCATATCTACTCAGTAGGACTATAGAATTCTGAATACACAATAGACTTGTCAACTCATAGGGAGTTATCAAATTTTGAGGTATAAGTTGTTACAAAATTTCAAAAATTTTAAGTTTTGTACATAAGCCAAATAAGAGATATGTTATGCTTGTAAGAATAAGAACATCAATGCATGACCAAGTATTTTTGACAGTCATGTCAAAGGGGGAGATTGTTTATCTCAGAGTGGTTTTGACTAATGAGTGTCTGCACACTTATGTCATTTACTTAGTTCATGCTGTACAAGTAGTAGATGACGAGCACAACATGTATATAATAGTGCATGCTGAGTCCACAATGAGTGCTGAGCAAATAGTGTATGCCAAGTGATTCAAGAGCTGAGTAAATAGAGTATGTTGAGTGATATAGAAGTTGAGTCACAGTATAGAGACCAGTATATGCTGAGCATCAGAGAGTTCAAATGTCGAGTAAGAAAATTTTGTCATAGTTGTTTGTAATGACACAAAAAACCACGTAAACCATTTTTGAGCTAGCTTAAAGATTGGAATACAATATTTTGGAGATAAGATCAAATCTTAAGTTGGATTCCTAATGCATTACATGCATCCAATCAAGTAAAGGGAAGGATTAAGTAGAAAAATGGATGAATCACAACCATTGATTCATACCTAACCCTAAATCACCTAAGTATTCTTAAGGAGGAGAAACCCTAAACTTTCTAAGGTGTATAAAGAAGTGAAGAGAGAAGTTTGCATGCAAAAAAAAAAGTGTTCATGGTGTAAGGAATTGTGAAGTGAGATTACATTGTAGAATCAGTTAAAGGAGAACAAAGAAAAGGAAAAGCATACAACAATGAAACATCTAATCAAGAAGGATTGAGAATACATCAATTTAGAGGTGATCTATCATCAAGCAACCAAGTGGTAACCGCAGGATCAATTCTGAGTTATTCTAGTAGGTGAATCAATTAAATCTCTTAACAGAGTAGTCCTAATAGGTTGCATTGAAACCCTTTAGCAGGGTGCTTAGTTAATTTTGAGTTGAAGTCCTTTAACAAGGAACACTTTTAATAGGGTGTTGAAATCCTTTAACAGGGCAAGACTTAATAGTATTTGTAAGCCTTTAATAGGTCAAACCTTTCACAGGGTAGATCATGTCTCATGATCAAACATTGTAACCTTCATTGGATACACTTTATTACTGTAGTAGTGAAGATTTGTGGGTGTCATCCCCATGCCAATTTTATGTTCTCGTTGGAGGGTTTCTAGGTAATCATATTTGGTGTCATATATGTGTGAATGTTTACTTGTTTACATGTTTTAAATATACATGCTTTACATGGTATTTCAGTTTACTTATTAAATAAATGAGATGGATGTGTGGTGAATGTTTTTAGGGTCAAAGTTTAAATTACTAATTCACCCCCTTAGAAGTTTACCTTTCCTATTGTAATTCCAATATTGGCTATATGTAGATACATAAATATTATCATTAATGGCAACACATGATGTACATGCTTGTAGCAAACCTCAGAAATAAAGATACTTAACTTTTTGGTGGTTAGAAAATTGTCTAAGTATGGAATGTTGGAAATATTCAAGATATAACAGTTTACTGAGAGGGGAGGGGTGAATCAGTAAACATAAAATCTTAAATCAATTCATATTAACCAGTAAAATATTTAATCACCTAATCTGCAGTATGTAGACATTCATAACACATAAGCACAGAGATTTTGGTGACCCAGAAACCTTCCAAAATAGAAAGTAAAACTGGGGTGGGGATGAAACCCACAAATCTTATTTACTGCAGTAGGAAGTTAGACGGTTAAGGCATACAATGATCACTTTTGGTGATCTGCCCTGTTAGGAGCATAAAGGATTGTTATATCCACCTTGTTAAAGGATTTGAAACATACTTCATAAGTATGCACTCTGTTAGGAGATTTAGTACAAAGACTGTTAAGTCTACCCTGTTAAAGGATTTATAAAAACTGATTCACCTGTTAGAATGAAATAGTGGATCTGAATACAACTAATTGCTGATAAGATCCGCTATGCTCTGATTGTCCTTGATATGACAGATAAAACATTTCTGCTCCAATGCTGACCTTGCTGAAAACCTTCAAAATTCAGCTTACATGCTTTCGCACACATTCTTCACATTACATTTAGAATGATACAATACATTACATATATATACCATCCAAGTTAAAATTACATGCAATGGTCGGCTGAATAAAAGTAGACAAAATTTAACTGAGTCGGCCAAATAGCAAAACAAACTCGGTAGAACAAACTTCTTTGTTTACCGACTGAGCTCGGTTAACACTGAGTCCTATGTTAACCGACCGAACTCGGTTAACACTGCATCCGTCTTTACTCGGTTAATATTGAGTTCTTAATTAATCGACCAAACTTGGTTAATGCTGAGTTCTTAGTTAACCGACTGAACTCGATTAATACTAAGTTCTATGTTAACCGACTGAACTCGGTTAATACTAAGTTCTATGTTAATCGACTGAACTCGGTTAACACTGAGTTCTTCTTTAGTCGGTTAATACTGTGAGAAAAGTGTTGTCACTAATGGCAAATAACTTTATGCCAACAATCTCCCCCTTTGGCATTAGTGACAAAAACAATTATGTATCAAAGTTTATGTACAGAAATTGACATACATTTCAAAAAGTTTCCAAAATTGTAGATCTTATTAGATGTATGTCTCCCCCATACAATATGCACAGTATTTACAGATCAATACATATATCTTTGCACGGATAGCTCTGAAGTTTTGAAGTTCTGTCTCCCCCTTTTTGACAATAATGCCAAATAACATATATTTACACTGAGATTTCAAAATGAGAGAGAAATTTTGAATGTACCTTGAGAATAAGAGCCAAAGTCTTATCCCAATTTTCTTGCAAAATTTTGCTAGAGGAGAGTGCAATTTGAATTTCTGCAGAAAGTTCAATCATATGATCTGCAACTGAGAAATTGTTGTCATGAATCAATGTTTTGGAATGAGCAATATGCTTTTGCATTGAAGTCATGACAGGAAGAATCATATTCTGGATATCTATGAGAGTAGACCTGATTCTTTCTTCCTCTCGCAGCAATTTTGCCTGTTTCTCCGACAAAAATCTTATTTTATGATGATGGGATGAACTTGTACTGAGGTCAGATTGCAGCACTTGGGCACTAACCTTCATATCCTCATCAATTTTATTCAACTTTTCTTTTATATCCTTGGTATACTTAGTAACATCACAGAGTTTTCCAAAAAGTGAAGTTACATTATTAAAAGAATTCTCAAAATTATTCAAAATTGTAGACAATTCTACCTGATTTAATGCAATATGCTGAGCAATGTGCTCAAGCACCTTATTGTCAAATTTCTTCTCTGCCTTTTCAATCAACTTTTCTTGGCCGGAGGTATCCTCATTGAATTTGTTTACAGCCTCTTCCAACTGAATCAAAATGTGTTGAGTAGAATCTACTTCAACACCTATAGCCTCTGTTATAATATTTTTAGCACTCTCAATGATGCTATATTCCAGATCTCTTTCATGCCGTAGCTGTTTCTGCCTAGCCTTCTGCTCTAATAGCTGACTGAGCATTCTCATTTCATCAACTGATGCTGTATCAAGATCTATTTTAGGAAGGATAATGCCCTTATCCAAATCAATTTCCTCATCCAGTGTCTTGCTAGAAAACATGTATCTTTTTGCTTTTCCAGCAAAGACTTCATCTTGACCCTTGTGAACTGAGACTATAGTTGATGAGGCAGGGCTGGCTGATAAGACTGGAATAGGACTATGTAAAGGAAGACTAAGATATGTGCAAATGGTATCAAAAATTGATGTTGCTGTACAGGATGGAGTGGAAGAGCTAATAGTTGCCAAAATTTGATTAAGAGAAGTCAAAATTGTAGTATCTGTAGGTACACTTATTATACATTCTGCAGTAGAGGTTGATGTGCATGATGAACTTACTGCAGAGACTGATGGAGACTCGGTTAATGAAGGTGGCTGCAGCTCGGTTAATGAAGTGATTGGCACTTGCATAGATGGTACACGGAGCTGAGAGGACTTACCAGTAGAAGCTATTTCCATAGTTGATGTAACTGTTTTGGATGGAGAGTGTGGAAGAGATGCAATGACTTCAGCTGCAATTTGTACTGGATCTTCTTCCACCTTTGCTTGTTCATCTTCTTTCTCCTCCATTTCTTTTTCAGCTTCTTCTTCCTCTAATTCTTTCTCAGCCTCTTCTTCCACTTCTAACATGATTGAATGAAGATCCCCTGGAATATCTTCAATATCATCATCATCTTCATCATCATCACTGTTGTCAATGTCCTTGATTTCAACAGTATCATCACTGGATTTGTGTAGATGATAGATGTTTTTTCACATGTTTGTTGCATCATTTACCACATGCTCAATGTCTTTGACAAGTATCAAACAGGTGTGGAATCTAATCATCATATTGCCTTCGTGATCTTTCAGTGATGCTTTCACTTCAGCATTAGTGAAACTCGGCAGGATATTCTTCAGTGTCTGCTCATAGATGTCTTTTACAGTCTTGGTTGCAGCTTCCCATCTGATTTGCAACCTCTCCAATAGTTCTTTGGAGATCTGGGAGGCTATCTGGTCTGGTGAGTATTTCCATTTACCCATCTTGTTCAGTACCAGTTCCTCAATCTACATCTTTTCTTGTTCTGTTCTGGTTTCAAACTTCAATGCTTTGAAGTTTGTGAAGCTAGCACCTGCTTCTAATTGCTTCAATCTATCCTCAAATGTGAGTGGAGGCTTAACAAGTACAGGTTCTTTCTTTCCTTGTCTTGTTCTCCTGGAGAAGACTGCAGAGGCTTGCCTTTTAGGTTTGGTGATGATCACCTTGCCTTTCTTTTGTTGAGGCTCCTTTTCCTTGTCTGACTCGGTTTCCTCTTCTTCTTCTTCGTCTTCTCCTTTGCCTTCTGTTATCATAAGAGAGCCAACTTCCGTCTTCAGTTGGGCTATCCTTCTCTTTCCTTTGCTAATGGCCTGAGATATTTTAATTTGGAGCTCATATCTGGCCTTAGCTTGATCATATGTTCCAAAAATTGGTTGCCTTGGGTCTACTGGTTCATTCACCAGTGCTTCTATGATATCCCTGGCTTCGTCAATTTTTACCTCATAAGGAAGAGGTTTCACCCATGCTACTCGAGGCCTGGCTGCCTGAATGTATACCTTGTCGCAATCTACCATGAAGCATATGTCTTCCTTGTATTCTTCAACCAGTTTGGGTGGAATTCGGAACCTATGATTCATCTTTTCCTTAAATTCTTCAAAATAGTTATCCAAAATACTATCAAAATTTTCACCTAGTTCTGCAATGAACTCATTTATCTGATAAAGAATTGGTATATCTTTTCTCCATACTACTGATCCCTTTGATGGAAAAGATTTCTGAATATAGAAGAATAAACAAATCAAAAGCGAACCGAATTTGCAGGGATTGTTCTTGGAGGTTCTAATGCTTTCCATATTCTTATTGAATTGGGATAAAAGTAATTCTAATAAATCAAATTCTAAATTCTTCTTCACTATTTTGTACGCCAGATCCACAGCTTCACAGGGTACACTATTTGGACGGCTTGAACTATAGATTTTGTGAGCAATGACGTGAATGCCAAATCTCAATTCGATGTCAGCTACAGTATTTAGCTTAAGTCCCCTACCATCCCATTCTGCTTGGTTCAGTTTCTGCAATTCCTCCCGACCTAGGGTTTTGGTAGACTTGGCTTTGCTCAGCATGGGGAGTCCAGTAATTTTGTTGATCATTTTCTTTGTGATGAGCACTGGTTTCTCTAACCACAATTGGCCATTGTGAACTCGACTGAGTACATACCTAACCCATTTAACTTGAAATTTCCTTGGCAAGTGCGAAATGTGGGCTAACCCTTTTGTTTCAAGATGCTTATGTTCGGGTTTTAGGTTTCCATCTATGCTCATTTCACCTAGGGCATTATCAATTTCTAAGTTTCCAAGTTCTTGAATAGAGCATTTAAAATGAGATCTTATATCATTGACAAGAAGTACCTTTGAAGGAATTTGAGATTGGGCACCATTAGGGTCCAGTGATTCTACAATAGCTGGTGCTAATTTGAAGTTCGGCGCCTTCCATTCCTCTCCTCTAACCAACATTTCTGAGCCTTTCTTAGTCTTAGAGCTTCCACTTCCGGATGCCATTGTTACTTGGTAGGTGTAGAAAAATTCTGAATTGATTCTTTCGCTCTTTTGAAAAATTCGCTCGGAAATGTCTTAAGCTCGCTCTAAAATTGCAGAAAATACCTTAGCTCTTTGTTCGCAGTAAAAATTTAGATCAAATTTTGCCCCTTTTGATAACAAATTTTCCATAAATGTTTGGGTACGATGGCAGAAGAAATGACAGGTTGTCATCCACTAGCTCGGTAGATATTATCAACTCGGCGATCGAAAGAAAATATTGAAGTACCGACCTTACTCGGTTAGGTCACGAACCGACCTTGCTCAATTGACACAACATGGTTAATGAAACTTAGTTGTGACCGACCGAACTTGGCAAAGTCTCTTACCGACTCAACTCGGTAACTGCTACTCGGTTAATGAAGCTTTGTTACATACAACCAAACTTGGTAAAGTATTGAACCGTCCTAGAGTCAGAGTGTATCTACAATACTAATTTGATCCATCTTCTTCCTTTGGAGCTGCATAGGATAAATCTTGGAAGATGCAGTTCCAATGTTTCTTATATGAATACTAATTGGAAATGGTAGAGTCACCCACCTCTTGAGTGACACTCCTATCTGACTTATCTTGTTCGGTAGATTTTGGAATCCATTGCTGCTTCATTTGCTTTCGAATGTTATCTTCTTTGATTTTCTTTTCATCTTCAATTCTTTTGATATTCATGCAATTTTTGGCTATATGACCGAGTTCTGTACATGTATAGCACCTTACAGTTGTGTCCTTTTTCCTTAGGTGATGTCTGGCACAATTCATGCCAGTATGTCCATACTCTCCACAATAGTGACATCTGCACCAGGTGTTGTAGTTCCATCCGAATATGGCTTTGACAAGTTGTTCAGCTGGATTGAATGATTTGGATTTGCACTAGAATGCCTTGTGACCATGCTTTTTGCATTTGTAACAATTGCCTTCAAATTTTGGTTTTTCTTTACACTCATTTGCCTTGTGACCATGCTGATTGCAGTTGAAGCACTTACCATTGAATTTTGCTTTCCCATTGCTCCAGCATTTGTTTGATGTATGACCTATCTTACCACAATGATTACAAGTGGATCTTTTATTTCTTTGTTCACCTTGCTTGGAGGATTCACCAGCTTCCTTGTATCCAAGACCAGCTTTGCTTGTTTGTTTTTGAAGATTCTGCTCATTCAATTGATTTACGTCTACCTGAGATTTCATCATCCTTTCATTGAATTGCCTTTCAGAGATTAAGTCATTTTCCAAGCTTTCATTGATTTGTCTTTCTGATCTCAAGTCATTCTGTAGACTTTCATTGATTTGCTTTTCAATGTTCAAATCATTCCTTATTCTTTCATTTTGTGCTCTGAGAATCCTGATTTCTTCATTTGCATTGGTGAGTTGGTCTATGAGATCTTCATACTGATGAGTTTGATTGCGGATTTCATGACTTCTATCTTCCAGTTCTTCTTGTGCTTTGTTTCTTTGATCCAAAGCTTCACATAGCCTGATTGACTGTATTTCTTGTTCTCTCTTAAGCTTTCTTACCTCTTCTTGCAGAGATCCATTCTTTTCTATAAGTTCTTTGATTGCTTGGTCAGCTTCTTCTGAATTGCTTGATGGTAACAGGTCTTCAATCTTCACTTCAACATACTGATGATCATTCATTTGTTTTGCAAGATCCTTTCTTCTTTTTAGGGATTGAGAAAGATGTTCCTTTGCTTCTTTAAGTTGAACCATGGCCATTTCAAGATCTAACTTTTCATTTTCTATAACTTTCTCCAATCTGAATATCTCCATTGACTTTGATCTTTGCTCAAGCTGTCAAGCTTTGTCCTAAGAACCAAGTTAGCTCTGATACCAATTGTTGGAAATATTCAAGATATAACAGTTTATTGAGAGGGGAGGGGTGAATCAGTAAACATAAAATCTTAAATCAATTCATATTAACCAGTAAAATATTTAATCACCTAATCTGCAGTATGTAGACATTCATAACACATAAGCACAGAGATTTTGGTGACCCAGAAACCTTCCAAAATAGAAAGTAAAACTGGGGTGGGGATGAAACCCACAAATCTTCTTTACTGTAGTAGGAAGTTAGCCGGTTAAGGCATACAATGATCACTTCTGGTGATCTTCCCTATTAGGAGCATAAAGGATTGTTATATCCACCTTGTTAAAGGATTTGAAACATACTTCATAAGTATGCACTCTGTTAGGAGATTTAGTACAAAGACTGTTAAGTCTACCCTGTTAAAGGATTTATAAAAACTGATTCACCTGTTAGAATGAAACAGTGGATCTGAATACAACTGATTGCTGATAAGATCCGCTATGCTCTGATTGTCCTTGATATGACAGATAAAACATTTCTGCTCCAATGCTGACCTTGCTGAAAACCTTCAAAATTCAGCTTACATGCTTTCGCACACATTCTTCACATTACATTTAGAATGATACAATACATTACATATATATACCATCCAAGTTAAAATTACATGCAATGGTCGGCTGAATAAAAGTAGACAAAATTTAACTGAGTCGGCCAAATAGCAAAACAAACTCGGTAGAACAAACTTCTTTGTTTACCGACTGAGCTCGGTTAACACTAAGTCCTATGTTAACCGACCGAACTCGGTTAACACTGCATCCGTCTTTACTCGGTTAATATTGAGTTCTTAATTAATCGACTGAACTCGGTTAATGCTGAGTTCTTAGTTAACCGACTGAACTCGGTTAATACTAAGTTCTATGTTAACCGACTAAACTCGGTTAATACTAAGTTCTATGTTAACCGACCAAACTCGGTTAACACTGAGTTCTTCTTTACTCGGTTAATACTGTGAGAAAAGTGTTGTCACTAATGGAAAATAACTTTATGCCAACATGGAAATGGTTTAGAATAGTGTATTATTTTATGTATAACTTGTTTATACAATCCTATTCTTGAGAAACAAGATATATGAGAACAATATAAATGTTGATGATGATGTATATAACTTTGGACATCAGTATGAATAGAATGGAAGAGAGATATTTAAGGTGTATAGAACATCAGAATGAAAGGTAAAGGAATTATTTTTTTTACAAAATAATTACTTGACCAATTAGGGATGACATTCTAGATGTTTATTCTAAGTTTGGAAAGTTTATTTTTGTCTTAGCCAACCTAGAATAAATTTGTGAAAAGGAATGGTATTTATGCAAAGATAGCTTGTGAGATTAATTGGAAGCAATATGCAAATGTTGTGAATGTGAAGTTTTGTATCATATACAGAAGCAAATTTTTGATAACCTAATTTTGTGATCCGAGATCGAGCTAAGGTCAAAGATCAGCTAAAAGAAGGTACAACATCCATACTTCTTTATTCGAGGAATTTTAATTACTTGTTTGGGCCGTGAGCTCTTCTTGTAATTGAAAGTGCAAATTTGGGTAGTGAGCTCTACTTGGACACATTGTACCACAACTCATGAAAGGGTCAAAATCTCCTAAATGGGATTTGTAGTCTCATAATAGGGACTCATATGTACTCAATGAGTTTATAGACTCCTAATAGGGTCGATCCTCTAACTAGGAACATTTATATTAGTACATCATCTTTTGGGTATCATCCCAATCGAGGTTTTCCCTTGGCCGGGTTTCCCTAGTTAAAAAAAATGGTGTTATGAGTTCTCTCTATGCATGGTTACTTTTACTGTTCAACATTACTTGTTTAATTTCTTATGCATGGTTCAAAGTAATTAATAATATCTAGTTGGCGACAAAACTTTGTAGAATACTAATTCACCCCCCTCATAGTATTCCCTATTTCTAAAAATTGCTATCAAAGCAACACTACTTAGAAGAGGCTTAACAACTTGAGTAAAATCACTATGGATATGGAACAATTGATGATGAACCTTGAAGAGGCACTTCAAAAAATTGATCTCCTTATTGAAGAAAGAGATAAACTAAAAGATAGATTTGAAGGCTCCAAAGTATATGTTTGATAACTGAAGGACAAGATTGAACATCTCAAATCAAATCTTGAATCTACTAAATTTGAAAGTAGTGATGATGAATATTCAAAACTAAAGATAGAGTACAAGATCTTGAATCATGAATTGAAGATTACTAATCTAAAGTTGAGCTTGAAGAATGATCCTAGCAAAGTTGAATCTGATTTCAAGACTAAAAATTTAGATCTTAGAGTGAATCTAGCAAAGAGGACATCTAAATTTGAAACATTAAAAGTAGATCATGAAGAACTTCATAAGTACAACACTATTGTGAAAGGTGAACTAACTCAGTGTAAGCTACAACTTGAAAAGCTCTATTGTAGCAGAGAAAAGCTTGATGAATCAATGTCAATAAAAAGACCTACCTATGATAAGACTCGTCTTGTTTACTTATTTAACATTTTTGCAAAGAAACCTAAAAGTGGATCAAATCTTAAAGAAAAAGATAAATCTGATAATAAGATTGAATCTAGTCAATCTTCTAATAAATCTAAAGAAGTTGGACAAGACAAGGAAACTGAGAAATTAGATGAACCTAAGAAAGTGGAATCTCCTAAGGAAACTAGGTATGAATTTTGAGGTAAGTATTTTTCATGTAATGAAATAGGTCATATGAAAATAGATTGTACACATAAGTCATTTGATCATGTTACAAATTTTTATTGTCATAATTATCATGGTATTGGTCATAAAGTAATTGATTGTAAGAATCCCAAATATGATATGATAAAAGGAATAGTAGAAAGTTTGGAAATACTAACCCTATAGATAGAAGAAGATCTAATGAAAGGACATCAAGAGAAGGAAGATCTTATGAAGAAAGAAAGTAGATTGTGTGTTATAAGTGTAACAACTTGGGACACATAACCCAAAACTATCAAGCACCTATTGACCAATAGAATCCTAGAAGTAGAACACCAGTATGTCAGTTATGCAAAAACTTCAGACATATAGAGAAATACTATAGAATGGACAGAAGGAACAATGGAAGAAACTTTAGAAATGATAGAAAGAATCATGAAAGAAACTTTAGAAATAGAAGCAACAATAGAAGAAACTTTGGAAATTATAGAAGGAATCATGAGAGTAACTCCAAAACTAAGAAAGATAATGAAGACCAAAAAAATGTAGTTAGTGAACTTCAAGAAGAACTTGATGAAACATTTGTGAAGGAATTAACTACTACATCTAAAGAAAACCTATATGATGCAGAGAAAGGAAGATTGAAGTCAAGAATTGAGTTTGATTCAACCAAGTTGAATTAAGCTTGTTCATAGCACTAGAATTTGAAGCTTCATATAGAGACTGAACTATGAGTAGTGAGATTGAGAGAAGATGTATCTAGAAGAGTTGAGATTGTAGCTAAGCTCACTTACAACTTGGAGCTTATCGAAACTAGTTATGAAGGAAATAAGAGTTACTATTATAATAGAGAAAGTTTATTCTTTGACAGAAGATGAAATCTATGTTTTTATAGAAAATTTTGAGGAGTGAAGATTTTTGGAGAATTTTCATGATGAAAGAAAGCTATAATTAACCTTGAGTAGCATTTAAAGATCAGATAGATGATTTTGAGCAGATATTTGATTTTAGAATGAAATTAATAGCTTTTTCAATTTGACAAAGTATGCAATTAATGTAAGTTCTAGTTAAATAAATAGAGCCTAAACTTGATTATTTCCACATTAAAATTATCTTGAAAGCTTAGAGCACTTTAAGCAATTTGACAAAGTGATTTCGAGTAAAACCCTACTTTGGAAAAAGGTATTTTATTATTTTTTGCACATAATTTCTTTGATAAATTTGTATTTGGAGAAATGATGGATATGTCAGTAGTTCATAATTTTGAGGATGATGAGAGACCCAAGTTGAAGGTTACTCTTGTGAAACCCTTA
This sequence comes from Cupressus sempervirens, assembly GCA_028749045.1. Taxonomy (NCBI): domain Eukaryota; kingdom Viridiplantae; phylum Streptophyta; class Pinopsida; order Cupressales; family Cupressaceae; genus Cupressus; species Cupressus sempervirens. The sequence continues at coordinate 723,056,889 of CM053786.1, read as the reverse complement.
GAAGGAAACCTTGATTCAACTCTATCAACAACTCTAAACAACATAGTATATTTGGAAGATGTAGGAAGTTATTTAACTAGCAAGTTTGAAACTATTTCAAGTGAGTTTATGAAAAAGGATATGGAAATTTTTTTCAACTATGGCATGAATGTGAAGCCCAGATTTGAACATCTAAAGGATTTAGACTTAGCCATATATCATTTCTACTATGAACTTGATATCGAAGAATGGGCTGAGATCATAGTAAGCAGAATTCATAATGGGAAGTTTTGGATGGGAGATAATGTAGTTGATATTTCTACCAACCTTATTCATGATTTACTAGTCTTAGAAAACAAGGTAGTGTACCTATTGTTGAGAAATTAGTTAAGAAAAAGGTTGAAAGTTATACTAAGGTAGTTCATAATGGTAAGGCAATGGTGATCATACCATTAGACAACATGATATGATATTCTTGAGTATAACCATTGCATATTCTATTTGTGCAAGTTCTAAGAGTGATGCATTATCATCAGGCTTTATCTATGCAACCTACAAGATTTGTGTTGAGAAGGAACAAGTGAATTTGAGTGAGATTTTGAGAGTAAAACTCCTTGAGAATATGGATATGATTATGAGAACATTCTAGAATGAGATGAAACATAGATTTAGAATTGCATCTACAATTGTTGACAGATTTTAGAATGATATATATTTTATGGTAGGCATAGATCTAACGCATATTGAAGCAGTAAAACCTAGGGAAAAATTTCTTGACCCCTTGAGTTATGAATTGAATGATGATGTAGCTATTGGTTACATTGATCTATTCTTGAAATCCAAAAAGGACCAAACATCTTATAGATTTTGAACAATGGAGGAGATAACTTAGTCATCTTATTAGGCATCCTTGGAGAAAGCATCTCATAAGAAGATTGAGCCTATAATGAATAAAGAATTAACTAAGGTTGGTATGTTAGAAAGTGAATCACAGGTAGTTAGGTAAACTATCTGTAGACTAAAGCAAATTGGTGAACAAGGTGTGATGTATGTAACACCTCTATCAATTGGGCAAGAATCAAGTGTATCTATTGCATCGACTCCTACAAAAAAAAGTATTCCATATGCTATCGTATCAACTGAGAAACCAAGTGAACCTAAAAGGAAGTTTGAAAGGTTAGTATAAGTCAAGACTCATAAGACAAAGAGAGTTAAGAAACTATCTACTGGACTTGAGAAAATGAAGAAAACACTATTGATAGTTAAAAACTCTAGTGAGGAAGATGATGAGGAACACGAAGTTAAACAATGAGGAAAGGGTTTTTTTTAAGAAGTCAACATGTAAAACAAGGTAACCTTAGAAATTGAAGATAGAAAATTTCAACACAACTATTGCCAATATAGGGAACTTTGTGCAAATGAATAAGTTTTATGATTTGTAAAACGATATTGAGAAAGATCAGATTGATATCTCTACTGTGAGATATATGATTCTTAACAACTTGAAACTTGAAGATATTAAAGGTATTGTAAATTAGAAATTCTATGGCAAACTTATAGCTAAGAAGGCACTAGCTCATGAGGAAGACATGGAACTTCAGAAATCTATGATAAGGACTATATGCAAAACTAATAATGAAGAAGAAATAAAAAAACTAATGAAAAAACTAGCACCCTACTTAAGAAATAAAATGAGGCAAATTCTATTAATGGGAGGTGAGAAGAATGTTACAAGAATTGAAACAACTACAACCATTAACTAGATGATGTTTGAATCAAAGGAAACACCTACTACAATAGAGAAAAATTTTGAAGTATCAGTGAGTGGTGATACAATGTAGATTGATCAAACTAATATTATTGTTAATATTGAAGATGATCCTTTTAATAAGCCTAAGTATCATTTCAAGGACATATCAATTGAAACTGATTGAAGAGGAGAAAATGAAGTTAGAAGAGGAAAAGAAGAAGGTTGAAGAAGTTAAGTAGGAATCACTTGAGGAGGATAAGAGGTAGAAAGAAGAAAACAAGAGGAGAATAGAGGAAAAAAAAAAGCTAGAAGAAGAAAAGAAAGAAAAAGAAAGGAAAGAAAAAGAGAAGGAAGAAGAAGAGAGAAAAAAAAGGGAGACAATAGAGAAGAAACAAAAGGAAGATGAGACTAAAGCATCTAGCTCATCCACTCCACTATCTCTTGCCGACCTTAAAGATGATGATGATGATCAATCTAACTTGATCTCATCTTTGAAAAAATTGATTGAGAAGAGAAACAAATTCAAGAGTCTACATAGAGCATTAATGGAGCTATTTGATAGATTGCACATCACTCTAGCAGACAAACATATAGAAGAAGATCTCAAATAGAGAGCCAAAGTAGTAGTAAAATAATTTGATGATGAATTTACTAATTTTTTGAATGTTGCAAAGTCTAAGGCTCAAAGTTCTCATGATGCTAATCTTTTTAGCACTGTTTGTTAGAACATAAAGAATGATTTGATGAGTCTTAATACTTATATCAAGGAACTCCAAAGATGTTAACAAGATGGTATGGTACTATACATTAAATTTTCCTTATCTCATAGGTTGACCAAATTTTTGGATAATAAGATGGAAGGAAAGCTAAGTGAGCTGGTAGCTTTGACAAGGCAATTACAACAACTCTCTAGTAGAGTTGATGGTTTTGAAGGACAAGTTGCCAGTCTTCACACTAGCATCAAAAAAATGCTACTTGAGAGAGAGCAAATTTTGAGAAGATTATCAAATTTTAGAGAATCTATAGCTCTATATCAGCCATTGAGAGATAGTTGGAGGAATGTGTCAAAGAAAAGGACACTTATTCCAATTTCATATACTTTGACCTTAATGAAGTTGATATTGTATCATATGCTTTATGTGCGATTCTCACTACTGCCAAAGTAGTCAAGGACACATGGGAGAAAGGTATAGATAGTCTAAAGACAAATTTTGATGATTTTATGAAGATGATATCAACTTGAGGGATGAGACATAATTTTTTGATAGCAGTTAGCAAAAAATTTTGACAGTTTTTGGACATTCTACCCTTTTTCATTGATGTCAAATGGGGAGAAGTTGTATGAGAAAATTGTAAGTAAGTTATGCATTTTGTAGTCATGTCAAAAGGGGGATATGCAAATATTATCATTGCTGGAAACACATATTGTACATGCTATTGGAAATATAAGAGGAGTAACTAAGAGGGGAGGGGTGAATTAGTTACCACTAAAATAAATCCCAGATCCCTTAGATGTTAGTACAAAATAAAATCTAAAAACTAAACTTTGCTGGTGCTTGAAAAATACACAAAAATGCTATAATTTGGTAAACACTAAAAATGCTCAACATTTACTTAACATGAAGATCTTAGGATGTTATTTGAGATTTACTATTACTTTAACTTAGGTGCAAACACATAAGAGAAATAACATAAACACATTTGCCACCAAGATTTAGCATGGAAACCCAATTTGGAAAAAACCACCAATTGCAACTAGTTACTAATTTTCACTCTTTTGAAGTGAGCCCTATTAAGAGCCAACCTTGTTAAAGGTTACAAAACATACTATTAGGTGTGACCTTATTAGAGGATTTAATCACCCTATTAGGAGTGGCCTTGTTAGAGGTCTTTGGACAATTCAATAGAAATGTAACCTTGTAGAGGATTTACAAATAGTTGTTAAGATATTTAGATCACTACTACAATGGTTAGAGAGTAACAATGAGATGACCTGATTTTAGATGTAACTAAATTGCTAATTATAGATTTTAATTCTAGCTTGTATACTTGATCCTTCTTGATTGAATGTATCTTTTCAGCTCCACAAGGATATTCTATTTATCCTTTTGATTTGCTTCCTCTTAACATCATTAAATATTCAATTATCTTCCATTCATTCATTCTTTATAATTCTCAACTTGACAATATATTTATATTTTTCATATTATCAAGTTGGCTAGAATATAACTTAGGATGATTAATATTCATCTTCTCAGTTGGCTAGAACCAATAGACAATTCAATTGAACTTAATATTCCAAAACAAGAAAATCCCTTGTTAGCTGACCTTGCTCAATAGAAACTAACTCATAAATAATTTTCCTATGTTAACCAAGCGAAATTGGTCAACATTTCATATTTGCAAAGTTCCTTTGGTAACTGAGTGAGCTTGGTTAACACTCAACTTTCACAATCTTTCCTTTGACACTTGAGTGAACTCGGTAGATACTATCTTCTCAACTAGGCAAACTCTAGAATGCTTGGTTGACACATAAAATTGTCTTCAATGCTTGAGTGAGATCGACATACACTGACTAGAAATGATATGAAATTTTGTGTAACATCAAAGACAATACGCAATTAATCAATTGTTCCAACAATATCCCTCTTTGGCATTGATAGCAACACAACATGTCATACTGCAATGAAATTTTTAGAGCAAGAATAAAGTAAGGAATATATACTTAGTTTCATTTTGATTCTCATCCATGAGAACTCCTTCTATCAGTGTGAAATATTTTTGCCTTTAGTTTCTCCCTCTATCACAAAAATTCTATCTGCTATAACTTCTTCTGATAGCACACTATATCTTTGATATTAGACCAAGTTCATTCTACCTTTTTACATCTCTTTCTCTTTCTTTTTCCAAAATTTCTATGAGATATGATAGAAAACTTCTCCTTCTTTGAAATCTCATGTGAAAGACAATAATAAGTGAATATCAATATACCTTAAGTACTGATTCATTTGCAATATGCACTTGTCAATACTAAACTGACTGATTGATCTTCAACATGCTCTGGTTGATGCATCATTGAACTTCATTTAGTGAGCTTTAGATAGTGGAATGACCCTTAGCTTACCTCTTAGATACAAAAATACATCCTTAGGTAATGTCTTAGTGAATATGTCTACAATTTGTTCTTTTGTATTCACATATTGGACAATCTTACTTCTTTATCTTGTACCAATTCTCTCAAGAAATGATATTTTATAACAATGTGTTTTGTTTTGGTATGCATCACTAGATTCTTTGACATATTGTTTGCATTGGTGTTATCATAGTATATAACTACTAGATCCTTAATCTCTATCTTCATACCTACCAATAGTTGTTTGAACCAAACAATATTAGAACAATTGACTATTGGTGCCACATATTTTGCCTTTACAGTTGAATGAGAGATACAATTTTGTTTCTTGCTTGTCTAAGAAACTAGTCTTTTATGAAGAAAGAATGCTCCACCACTATTGCTTTATATGTTATCAATACTTCTTGCCCACTCAACATCTATGAATACTTTTAAATTTAAGTTGCCTCCTATTTTGTACCATAAACCATATTCTTTAGTACCTTTCAGATATCTCATGATTCTTTTGATTGCCATCATGTGATTTTCTTTGGGATTTACTGAGAATCTTGACACCATACTGACTGCTAATGCAATATCAAGCCTTGTATGAATTACATACTACAATTTTCTAATTATTGATCTGTATGTGGTCTGATCTACCTCTTTGGAATCACCATTTTTGGAAATTTTATGTCTAGTAGACATAGGGGTTCCAAATGGTCTTGAATCTTCCATTCCAAATTTATTTAGTATATCTTTGATATATTTAGATCGAGTAATGTAGATACCATCTTTCTTCTACTAGATCTGTAATCCAACAAAGAAATTTATCTCTCCAAACATAGACATTTCAAATTCTTTACTCATTTCCTCTGAAAATGCCTTGGACAAGTCATCATTTCTTTTGAATAGAGTGTCATCCATAAATGTTTTTGTACCACGTAGTTATGAATTCTTTCATACCAAGCTCTAGGAGCTTGCTTGAGACCATATAATGCCTTCTGTAATTTTCAGACAATGTCTCTTTTGCTAGGATCTAAAAAACCTTCAGGTTGTTCAATTTAGACTTCTTCATCAAGAATTCCATTCAAGAATACAAATTTTACATCCATTTGATAAACTTTAAATCCTCTGTGAGCTGCATATGCTAGTAAAGTTCGAACACCTTCTAATCTTGCAACAAGAGCAAAAGCTTCACCATAATCAATACCTTCTTCTTGAGAATAGCTTTTACATACTAACCTTTCTTTGTTTTTGGAAACTTTTCCATCTTCATTTAGCTTATTTTTGAACACCCACCTTGTGCCAATTGTTGGAAACGATTGAAAAGATCATGAGGAAGATTGTTGGAAATGGTCATACATAAAAAGTAATGGAACTGGTAAAGAATGTTCTCAATCATTGTTTTGTCATTGATATCAAACTTGCTACTTGCAGGAATGACAATTACTTTAGTGATCCAAATACTATCAATTGGTTGATTAACAAGGAGGAGGCAATCAATAAGATGTAACTAGAACACCTAGAGAAAGGTTGAAGTTATGCTGTTGTAATGAAGTACAAGGATCAAATAAGCCATTGATGAAAAAGTGTATTGATGACATACTCTAAGACACAGAGAATGGGCACATTAAAACATATCAAAGATGTAAGGTTTTAGATAAGTCATTTGTAAAACCTAACTAAGTCTATTAGAGAGTAGCCAAGCAAGCTAGTTAGTGCCAAACAAATTCTTAATTGAAGCCAAGCAAGGATCAAGTACCGAGCAAGAATCAAGTGCCGAGCAAGAATCAAGTGCCGAGCAAGAATCAGGTGCTAAGCAAGAATCAGATGCCGAGCAAGATATAGATGCCAAGCAAGATACAGATGCCAAGCAGGATACAAGTGGTGAGTAACACAAAGATGCCAAGCATTAGTAAACCAATAATGTCGAGTTGTTGCATTATTTCAAAGATCTAAGATTCACCAGATCTGAGCTGACAAGGTTGTTATATTGAATTATGTGAATCAAATAGAAGATAAGAGTGATGAGTCGGTGGCACAGAACACCATGTAGAACATTTTTTGAGAATACAACTGGACTCTAGATGAAGTTTCTAGATAAGAGAAAGATATGGGGTGGATACATTGTATCCTACCTAATTCATTTGAAACCTAAAGTTGGAGAGAGAGAATCGAGAGGCAAAGGCAATCCAAATTTCTATTTAACGAGTCATAAGGCTATGAAGCAGAAGAGAGGAGGTCAAGCATGAAAGCATAAAGTACTGAAGGAAGTGCTAAGGAGTAAGAGAGTACAATTACTCTGCTTCAACAAATGACCACATATATGGTTGCATTGGTATGATGAGTAAGAAGACTTAAGGAGATGAAGCTTGAGATGACAAGCTGTCAAAGCTAAAGTGATTAAAGCCAAGCAAAAGGACTGAACTGAAGTGTGATATGAAATTTGCAAGATATGTTGTAAGTTGTATCAGATCAACAAGCCATTATTGTTACTCTCTAGCAATTGTAACAAATAGTTTAAATCCTATGGACTTAGGTTGGTTTAATAGCCATGTTATAAATCTTTTAATAGGGTGACATTTCAAGTGAATGTTCAAAAGTCCTTTGACCAGGCCCATTCCTAACAGTATGCTAAAATCCTCTAACAAGGTCACATTTAACAATGTGTTGTAAGCCTTTAACAGGGTAGGCTTTTAACAGGGCATCACTTTAGAAGAGTGAGAATTAAGTAGCATGTTACTGGTGGTTTTTCCCAAATTGGGTTTCCATGTAAATCACTATGTCATGTGTTGATCTTGCATGTTTTATCCTTGCATATTGATTTACTGTAATTTGCTAAGATGATTGATTTAAGTTTGGATGGATGAATAGTTTATGGGCTCACTATAATTTGAGAAAAAGTATTATTAGGGAATTTAGACCTTGGATAACTAATTCACCCCCCCCTCTCAGTTATTCTAAAGAATTTTAACAATTAGTATCAAAGCTAAACTGCTGATTCAGTTTAAAGGGACTATAAGCAAAAAAGATCAAAATGCCTAAGAGAGAAGTTCTCAAGCTCAACAAAGACAACTTTGTTGCATGGAAAAGTTTGATGAAGCTACATCTTGGATCCATAGGAGAGTATGCCCAAAATTAAATTGTTACTGAACATGTTGATCCAACTGTTACTCTTACTATAGAAGATTTGAAAAACAAACAGGAACACAATCAAACAATGCTGGAAATTGCTTCAGCACTCAACTATGCTGAATTCGATGATATTAAAGGATGTGACACTGCACTCAAAATGTGGAAAGCCCTATCAAACATCTATGGAGGAGATCAAAATGTCCAAAGAGAAAAAAAGAGAAAGCCTCAGAGGAAGGTTTGATGATATGAAAATGGAGGAAAGCGAGAATGCTGCTCAGTATGACACTGGAATAAAGGAAGTGGTAAGTGCAATAAGATGTTTGAGTGGTCAATTGGATGAAGATACTATTAATAGTAAGTTCTTAAGAACCTTGCTCCCTATCTATGTTATTAGAGTATCGACAATACAAGAACTAAGATGTGTACTAGGAAATAATCTAAGTTTTGAAGGAATAGTGGATAGACTCACTGCATTTGAGTTATCTAACTTTGACAACTACAGACCTGAGAATGTTGAATCTACTTTCAAGGCCAATCTATCATTAAAAGATGCTGAAAAGGTGAAATCAAAGAAAGGAAGAAAAATGAAATATGTATCCAGTGACAGTAGCACTGATGAGGAAGATGTGGAACAATTGGAAGCATTGCTAGCTAGAAGATTTCACAGATGCAAAGGAAAATTTGAAGGTAAGATGCCTATCATTTGTTTCAATTGCAATGAAGTAGGACATATTGCTGCAAGGTGTACATAGAAAAATGATTACAAGGAAGACAACAAGTACAAATATAGAAGAGAAGATGATAAGAGAGATTACAAAGACAAAGGCAAGAAGTGTTATATTGCTAAATAGAATTCTGATGATAATGATCATGAAGTTGTTTATGTAGCCATGAAGGATCAGTCTGATGAAGAAGAACCTACAACATTGATAACATGTATGAACAAAAATGATAGATGGATCATAGACAGTGGATGCTCACATCACATGATAGGAGACAAAAGTAAGTTTGTTAACCTTACTTAGTATGATGAAAATAGTGTTAGATTTGGTAATGATGCTCCATGACAAATAAAAGGAAAAAGTTCCATTAAGCTTACTGAACAAATTTCATGTGATAATGCATACTAAGTTGAAGGATTAAACTACAATTTTCTGAGTGTCTCACAGTTAGGCAATGTAGGATGCAAAGTAGAATTTGGAAACAAAACTGCAAAAATCTATGGTAATGATCTGGTAAATTGATAGGAAAAGGAGATCAAATAAGAAGTAATCTATTTTACCTTGATATGGATGATGTCTCTTGTTTTGTTGCAAAATTTGATGATGAATGGTTATGGCATAGAAGGCTATGTCATGTCAACTTTGACAATCTGGTCAATATCAGTAAAATGAAGAAAGTTAGATGTTTACCAAAATTGAAGAAACTTGATAATATGATGTGAAAATAATGTCAGCTAGGAAAGATGACAAATTCAAGTTTCAAAAGTAAAAACTATACATCTAAAGAAGTACTTGAGTTAGTCCATACTGACTTATGTGGTCCAATGGAAGTACAAAGCTACAAAGGAGATAAATATATAATGTTGTTTGTTGATGACTATTCCAGGATGATGACTGTTATATTCTTAAAGCAAAAATCTGATGCTTTTCAAATGTTTAAGTGGTATGTGTCTAGAGTTGAAAAGGAAATAGGAAAGAGTTTGAAATGCTTGAGATTAGACATAGGTGGTGAATTCACATCAAATGAATTCAAAATATTCTGTAATGACAAAGGAATCAAAAGAAAAATGTCAGCTCCTAGAACTCCCCCACAAAATGGAATTGCTGAGAGAAGAAATAGATCTGTGGTTGACTATGCCAGAACATTAATGATGGAAAAGACTGTTGCTCTAAAATACTGGAGAGAAGCTGTAAGTGTAGCTATTCATACACTGAATCATGTACAAGTCAAGAAAGGTATAAATACAACACCTTTTGAATTATGGTATGGTCACTCACCCAATGTAAAACATTTCAAAGTATTTGGTTGCAAATTATTTATCCTTAAAGATGCTAGAAATGAAAAATTTGATGCAAAAAGTGATGAAGGCATATTCCTTGGTTACTCCACTAGAAGTAAAGCATATAAGTGTTTGAATACTGACACTAACAAAATTGTGGAAATTGCAAATGTAAACTTTGATGAGCATACAAAAGTCCAAGTTGAAGAACCAAAAAGAATGGATGAATACAGAACCTTTGTATATTCCTATGAAGAAATTCCTATTGACGAGGATGCTATCAATCAAATTGAAACCCAACAACAAATTTCAGTTTCAGCTAAGTCACAACCAGTGAATGTCGAGTTACATTCAGAAGCCAAGTTACAGAATGAAAGAAATGCACAATCTAATTTTGAAAATAGTACACATGAAAGAGATGAAGAACAACTTGACAACTCAGTGCATAGTGACCTTGAATCTGAAAGATCAAACATGGAAACAAGGACAGAACCAAGATTATCCAAATATGTAAAAAGACATCACCCTACTAAACAGATAATTGGTGACAAAGATGCAAGACCAATGACAAGGAATAGACTAAGATATGAATCATGTCTGATCAACAAACTTGAACCTAAGACAGTATATGGTGCATTACAAGATGATGACTAGTATAAAGCTATGGAAGAAGAGATTGATCAAATAAAGAAGAAAAAAACCTGGAGTTTGGTTCCCAGACTAGTTGACAAGAATGTGATTGGCACCAATTGGGTATTCAGAAACAAGTTAGATGAGAATGGCAAGATTACTAGAAATAAAGCTAGACTAGTATGGTTATGCTCAAAAAGAAGGATTAGACTATGGGGAAACATTCACCCCTGTTGCTAGAATGGAAGGAGTAAGAACTTTACTTGCATATGTTGCATATAAAGGTTTTAAAGTCTATCAGATGGATGTAAAGTCTACTTTTTAAAATGGTATATTAGAAGAGGAAGTCTATATTGAACAACCAGAGGGATTTGTTGATGGGAACAATAGGGATATGGTTTGTAAATTACATAAAGTACTTTATTGTCTGAAACAACCACCCAGAGCATGGTATGAGAGACTTCACAAATATCTAGTGCAAATAGGATTTGAAAGAACTGATGATAATAGCAACATGTACATCAAATCAGAAGAAGGTAAGGATATTATTGTATCTAAAATATTTGTGGATGACATAGTTTTTGGAGGAAAGGAAGTGCTTTGCAAAGGCTTTGCTAACAAAATGAAACAAGAGTTTGAGATGTTTATTTTTGGAGAAATCAAATTTTTTGTTGGATTGCAAGTAAATCAACTAAAACATGGTATATTTGTGACATAATCAAAGTACATCAAAGAGATACTTAAAACATTTGGATTGGAGGAATCCAAACTAGTTAGCACACCAATGGCAACAGGAAATAAGCTATCCAAAAATGATGTATCAGCTGAAGTCAATCAAACAATGTACAGATCCATGATTGGAAAACTACAATATGTTGTACATAGTAGATCAGACATAGCATTAGCAGTTGGAATAGTGGCTAGATTCTCTAATAATCCCAAAGAAAATAATCTCATACCAGTAAAAAGAATAATGAGGTATCTCAAAGGAACTGATAACTTTGGTCTATATTACAAAAAGAATGAGAAGTTTGAGCTCAATGCATATACAGATGTAGATTGGGGAGGTAACATTGATGACAGAAAAAGCACAAGTGGAGGTGCATTATTTTTAGGTAAAAGGATAGTTACTTGGACCAACAAGAAACAAACATGCACATCCCAGTCCACTGCAGAATCAAAATATGTGATAGCAACAGTCAATTGCATAAACATTGTATGGCTCACACATTTATTGAAAGGAATGAAAGAATAGGTAACTAAACCTGTGATATTATATTGTGATAATACAAGTGCTATAAACATATCCAAAAATCTAGTAATGCATGCAAAAACCAAGAATATTGCAATCAAGTATTACTATGTCAGAGAATTGGTAGAAGACAAACAAGTGAAGTTGGAGTACATTCATACAAAGGAACAAATTACAGATATCTTCACCAAACTATTAACCAAAGATGCTTATGAATATCTTAGAGGCAAGTTGGGGGTAATACCCCTAACTCAAGCAGTTTAAAGCAACAAGATAGCTGCCCTGCATCAATAGGAATAAATCATTGAAATATCAGAAGAATGATGTAGAGGATGACAGTATGAGCAGAAACTCCAAATCAGTCACAAGCATGGTGACAGAGGGAGAAGACATCATAGAAAAAGCTTATATTGTGCATATTAAAGATGCTACATCTTTGGCATTTATGTCAAAGAGGGAGAAATATGGAGAAAACTGATCAATACAAAGTAAGAGGGAGATATATATGAAAGAGGGAGATATATGAGATTAGAAGTAAGGATGCAGTAGTTAAGAAAGTAGTATACAACATATACAATTGGTGGTAACTAAGTTGATCAATTGATCAGTTTGGTTTGCCATCAATGCCAAAGAGGGAGATTTTTGGAAATGATTGAAAAGATCACGAGGGAGATTGTTGGAAATGATCATACATAAAAAGTAATGGAACTGGTAAAGAATGTTCTCAATCATTATTTTTTCATTGATGTCAAACTTGCTACTTGCAGGAATGACAATTGATTTAGTGATCCAAATACTATCAATTGGTTGATTAACAAGGAGGAGGCAATCAATAAGATGTAACTAGAACACCTAGAGAAAGGTTTAAGTTATGATGTTGTAATGAAGTACAAGGATCAGCTAAGCCATTGATGAAAAAGTGTATTGATGACATACTCTAAGACATAGAGAATGGGCACACTAAAACATATCAAAGATGTAAGGTTTTAGCTAAGTCATTTGTAAATCCTAACTAAGTCTATTAGAGAGGGAGTCGAGCAAGCTAGTTAGTGCTGAATAGATTCTTAATTGAAGCCGAGCAAGAATCAAGTGCTAAGCAAGAATCATGTGCTGAGCAAGATACATATGTCGAGAAAGATATAGATGCTAAGCAAGATACAGATGCCATGCAGATACAGGTGCTGAGTAGGATACAAGAGCTGAGTAACACAGAGATGTCGAGCATCAGTAAACCAATAATGTCGAGTTGCTACATTATTTCAAAGATTGAAAATTTGCCAGATTTGAGCCAACAAGGTTGTTATCTTGAATTCTATGAATCAAATAGAAGATAAGAGTGATGAGCTGGTAGCACAGAACACCATGTAGAATGTTTTTGGAGAATACAACTAGACTCTAGATGAAGTTTCTAGATAAGAGCAAGATATGGGGTAGATACATTGTATCCTACCTAATTCATTTGAAACCTAAAGTTGGAGAGAGAGAATCGAGAGGCAAAGGCAATCTAGATTTCTATTTAAGGAGTTATAAGGCTATGAAGTAGAAGAGAGGAGGTCAAGCATGAAAGCATAAAGTACTAAAGGAAGTGCTAAGGATTAAGAGAGCATAGTTACTCTACTTCAAAAAATGACCACAAATATGGTTGCATTGGTATGATGAGTAAGAAGACTTAAGGAGACAAAGCTTGAGATGACAAGTTGTTAGAGCTGAAGTGATTAAAGCTAAGCAAAAGGACTGAACTGAAGTGTGATCTAAAATCTGCAAGATATGTTGTAAGTTGTCTCAGATCAACAAGCCATTATTGTTACTCTTTAGCAATTGTAACAAATATTTTAAATCCTATGGACTTAGGTTGGTTTAATAGCCATGTTATAAATCCTTTAACAGGGTGACATTCCAAGTGAATGTTCAAAAGTCCTTTGACCAAGCTCATTCCTAACAATATGGTAAAATCCTCTAACAAGGTCACATTTAACAGTGTGTTGTAAGCCTTTAATAGGGCAGGCTTTTAAAAGGACACCACTTTAGAAGAGTGAGAATTAAGTAGCATGTTACTGGTGGTTTTTCCCAAATTGGGTTTCCACATAAATCACTGTCATGTGTTGATCTTGCATGTTTTATCCCTGCATATTGATTTACTGTAATTTTCTAAGATGATTGATTTAAGTTTGGATGGATGAAATGTTTATGGGCTCACTATAATTTGAGAAAAAGTATTATTAGGGCATTTAGACATTGGATAACTGATTTACCCCCCCCTCCAGTTATTCTAAAGAATTCTAACACCAATTACATTTCTACCCTTGGGTCTAGGAACAAGAGTCCAGGTTTTATTCTTCTCTATCTGTTCTATTTCTTTATTCATTGCTTCAATCCAACTTTCATTATTCAAAGAATCATTAATATTTATAGGTTCAAATTCAACAAGTAAACATATACCTTTCAATTTTTTTTTCTTGTCATTGTTCCATCTGATTTGTCTCCAATGATCTGGTTAGGTGCATGCTGTCTTGTAACATATCTTGCTAGCACATGTTCTTTGGATATGGAGTTTGTTTTACTAATTTCTTTATGAACTTCAATATTAATATCAAGTCCACTATTTGTAACTTGGGTCCATTAGACTTGGTTTGATCTAGTAGAAGCTTAGTAGCCTCTGACTGTGACTTGGGTCCTTCAGATTGTGACTCAGGTTGGATAGATTGTAACTCGGTAGCTATTGGAGATTTTTGTGACTTGGGAGGTGAAGCCTCTTGTCTACAAGACACATTTGGTAGCATATTAGGTTCATAGTAAACAAATCTTCTGTAATCCTTAGGCTCTTTGTTGCTTTCTTCTTCACTCTTTTTTGCAAACTCATCAATTCTCACATGTGTACTTTCTATGATTTTATGAGTAGACAAATTCAGACATTTGTATGCTTTACTTTTGTAAGAATATCCTAGAAATATGTCTTCATCACAATTGACATCAAATTTACCTTTCCTAGATTTTTTCAAGATATAACATTTGCTATCAAATACTTTCCAGTAACTTAAATTAGGTTTATAGCCATACGATAGTTCATAAGGAGTTTGATTTGAGTCTTTCTTTAGTTGTACTATGTTCAAGGTATGTACTATAGTGTTGATTGCTTCCTTCTAGTATTTGATTGCAACATTTTTTTCTATCATTAGTGTTCTTGCACAATTCATGATGATCTGTTCCTTTTCTTGGCTATACCATTATGCTGAGGTATACTAGGGGTTGATACTTATCTTTTAATTCCTTTTTGAATTTAGAATTCATTGAATTCATTGGAGATGATTTCACCATCTCTATCTAATCTCAAACATTTCAACTTATTTCTAGTTTATTTTTCTACTCTTTCCAAATACCACTTGAATTTTTGAAAAGCTTTAGATTTTTCTTTTAGATACATTACAATAATCATTCTAGAATAGTCATCAACAAAAAGAATGAAAAACTTATCTCCACTATGATTCTCTATTCCAATTGGTCCACATAAGTTTGTATGCACAAGCTCTAAGACTTCTTTAGAATGATAGTTCTTTCTTTTGAAGCTAGTATTTCCCATCTTACCAATTTGATAGTTTTTGCATAGACCTATATCAGGTTTCCTCAAGCTAGGAATACCTCTCACTCTTCTATTTTTTCTTATTTTAACCACATTATCAAAGTTAACTTGACATAATATTTTATGCCATAACCATATTTCTTCTATTTAATCAATAAAATATGAACTTTCATTGAGATCTAGATAGAATAGGTTACCTTTTGTTTGTTTGCCAATTCCAACTAGATTTCGTTTTCCATCCAACAATTCGGCCTTCCCATTCATAAATTCTACCTTAAATCTAATGTTATTCAATTGTGCCACACTTAGTAGATTGTGATTTAGTCCTTCAACCCAATAAGCATTATCACATATAAGTTCATTGATTAATGAGATATATCCTTTTCCTTTTATGCAACAAGGTTCATTGTTTCCAAATCTCACACTACCACCATCATAATGTTCTATGTGCTCAAACTTTGTTCTGTCTCTAGTCATATGATGTGAGAAGGAACTATCAATAATCCATGTATCTTTTTTGATAGCATGAGAGATAAGTGCCATTTTATCTCCTTCATCATTAGATTCATCTTTTACAACAATATATACCATTTCATCTTCACTGTTATCAAAATATTTAGCCATAAAAAAGATTTCTTACCTTTGTCGTTGTAGTCCTTGTAGTTTTTGAATTCCTTCTTGCCTTTTTACTCATCACTTTTCTTTTATCCTTATTTTCTTTGTCTAGGAACTTTGCAACAATGTGACCAACTTCTTCACAAGAAAAGTAGATTAGAGGAATCTTACCTTTGTACTTTCCTCTGCCTTTGGAATATTTCCTTACAAGTAGGACTTCAAAAAATTTAAGTTCACTATTTGAACTTTATTCTTCTTCTTCTTCTTCACTTCCTGCTTGATTGGCCTTTGATTTCTTACCTCTTTTCTTGAGTGAAATTTTAGCTTCAAATGTAGACTCAACACTTTTGGAACTAGGAACATAGTTGTCGTAGTTAACCAACTCAAAAGCTGTTAATCTTCAAACTAGAGCATCCAAAGTTATATTGCTATTTGGATCACATCTCATCTCTTGAATAGTAGACACTCTAATTACATAGATATGAAGAAGGATTCTAAGTACCTTTCTTACAACTATTTTTTCATCAATGTCTCCTCTAGATACTTTGATTGCACTCACACTTGCTTTGATTCTTTCCACATATTTTGCAATGTTTTCATCTTCTCTCATCTTCATCTGATCAAATTGTCCTCTAAGACTTTCTACTTTAGCTCTTCTTACACTGTCATCTCCTTCATATATGGCTTTTAGTTTGATCCACATATCATGAGCTATAGTATAACTTTTAACTTCATCAAATTCAACATAACTAAGAGCAAATGCAATGCCAATCATCATGATGTTATGATTTTTTTTTTCAACAATATCTTCAACTGATAATGTTCCAGTGGGATTCTTGTATTTAGTATCAAGATACTTCTAACTTGAATTACTAATAGTTGCTATATGTAACCTCATAAGTCCTTTCCATGCTACAAAATTGTCTCAGTTCAACTTGGAATCTCTCTTTTGTAAGACATCCTAGTCTTTATCTTAGGTCCTTGAAACCTTCTCTACAAGCACCAAAAGCTCTAATACCAATTGTTGGAAATATATGTGGAGTAACTGAGAGGGGAGGGGTGAATTAGTTACCACTAAAATAAATTCTAGATCCCTTAGATGTCAGTACAAAATAAAATCTAAAAACTAAACTTTGCTAATGCTCATAAAACACAAAAAAAATGTTGTAACTCAATAAACACTAAAAATTATTGGCAATTACTTAACATTAAAATCTTAAAATGTTATCTGAGATTTATCATTACTTTAACTTAGGTGCAAAAACATAAGAGAAATAACATGAACACATTTGACACCAAGATTTAACATGGAAACCCAATTTGGGAAAACCCACCAGTTGCAACTAGTTATTGATTTTCGCTCTTCTAAAGTGAGCATTGTTAGGAGCCAACCTTGTTAAAGGTTACAAAACAAACTGTTAGGTGTGACCATGTTAGAGGATTTAATCATCCTATTAGGAGTGGCCTTGTTAGAGGTCTTTGGAAAATTCAATAGAAATGCCACCTTGTTAGAGAATTTACAAATAGCTATTAAGAGATTTAGATTACTGCTACAATGGTTAGACAATAACAATGAGATGACTTGATTTTAGATGCAACTAAATTACTAATTATAGATCTCAATTCTGGCTTGTATACTTGATCCTTCTTGATCAAATGTATCTTTTCAGCCCCACAAGGATATTCTATTTATCCTTCTAATTCACTTCCTCTTAGCATCATTAGATCTTTAATTATCTTCCATTCATTCATTCTTTCTAATTCTCAACTTGACCTTATATTTATATCTTTCATATTGTCAAGTTGGCTATAATATAAATTAGAATAATTAATATTCATTTTCATAGTCAGCTAAAACCAACAAACAATTAAATTGAACTTAATATGCCAAAACAAGAAAATCCTTTATTAGCCAACCTTGCTTGGTAGACACTAACCCAGAAATGTTTTTCCTATATTAACCAAGTGAAATTAGTCAACACTGCATATTTGAAAAGTTTCTTTGGTAATTAAGTGAGCTTGGTTAATGCTCAACTTTCATAATCTTTCCTTTGACACCCGAGTGAACTTGGTACATACTATCTTCTGAACTAGGCAAACTATGGAATGCTCGGTAGACACAGAACACTGTCTTCAATGCCCGAGTGAGCTCAACATACATTGACTGGAAATGATATGAAATTTTGTGTAACATCAAAGAAAATACACAATTAATCAATTTTTCCAACACATTCTTGTAGTAAACCTCACAAATAAATATACTTAGCTTTTTGGTACTTAGGAAATTGTCTAAGTATGGACATAGTTTACAATAGTGTATTGTTTTATGTATAACTTGTTTATATGATGTTATTATTGAGAAAGAAGATATATGAGAATACTATACATGTTGATGATGATGTGTATAACCTTAGACATCAGTACAAATAGTACAAAAGAGAGATATTTAAGATGTACAGAACATCAAAATGAAAGGTAAAGGAATTATTTTGTTTACAGAATAATTACTTGACCAATTAAGGACAACATGCTAGATGTTTACTCTAAGTTGGGAAAGTTTATTTTGGTCTTATCTAACCTAGCAAATTTTTTTGATAAGGTATGATATTTATGCAAAGACATCTTGCGAGATTAATTGAAAGCAATATGCGAATGTTGTGAACGTGAAGTTTTGTATCATATGGAGAAGCAAATTTTTGATAACTTGATTTTATGATCTTAGATCGAGCTAAGATTAGAGATCAGCTGAAAGAAGGTACGACATCCACGCTTTTGTATTCGAGGAATTTTAATTACTTGTTTGAGAAATGAGCTCTTCTTGCACACATTTTACCACAACTCCTAATAGGGATTCAAAGTCTCCTAATAGAGACTCATATGTACTAAATGAGTTTATAGACTCCTAAAAGTATCCATCCTCTAACAAGAAACATTTATATTAGTACATCATCTTGTGGGTATCATCCCCATTGGGGTTTTCCCTTGGCCAGGGTTTCTATAGTTAACAAAATATGGTGTTATGAGTTTTCTCTATGCATGGTTACTTTTACTATTCAGCATTACTTGTTTACTTTCTTATGCATGGTTTAAAGTAATTAATAATATCTAGTTGGCAACAAAAGTTTATAGAATAATGATTCACCTCCTCCTCTTTGTCTTCCCTATTTCTAATAGCTTCAACCCACATGGTGAAATAATTGGTGGTCATTAATATGTGGGTGGGTCCTACACTTGAAGCTAGGTTCAATGGACATATGAAGTCTAGAATTCACTACTTGAAAGGTTCTTCAATGAATATAGGTCTCACAGATAGAGCTACTAGACACAATTTTTATGTGAAGAGTTTGCATTCTCATACTTACCAACCCATTTGTATGCTTTAGAAATCATCCTGGGCCAATAGTATAAATTTCTAAGAATTTTAAATGTCATGACTATTGAGGAGTAGTGCCCTCCATATGGTTCATTGTGAAAAGCTTTCAACATATTATTTTGTTGGTCTATGTCAACACATCTTAAGAACATCCCATCTAGAACCTTTTTAATATAAAAAATCAACTATCAAAAATTTAGTATATTTCAACCTTATTGCTCTCTTTTCTTCACTAAAAAGGTGTTCAAGACACTTACCATAGGTGAGAAAATAAGTAATATCTATTTGTCATGCATTTTTGAGTCCTACCAATAATGTGGTTGGTTCCTCCTAGCTTTCTTCTTCCTAACTTTCAGCTAGAAATATGCATAGACCTTGTCCTCACATAAGTTTAGTTGGTCTAATGTCCATATTGAATTCTTGTACTCATACTATGTACATTACTCTATTGTTGGCAAATACTTCTTATTGGGTTAAGATGCTTTTTAACTGTAGTGCTAGGCACAAACATAATTGAATTCGAATGCAAGATGTAGTAGAAAAATTTATTCACTTCTTTGACCATAAAAAATGCCTATTTTTTTGTGAGGGAGTATCTCAATTCATGATTTTTAATGGAATAGTCATAAAACAAATGAGGACTTCTTCCTCCCGATCATTCTTCTGGAGATGAACAACGTACATGTTGTGCTTGCTTTCATAACAATAAATTTTGAATTTTTTTAATGCAATCAGGATGAAAAAACACTAGGGCTTGAGTAATAGAATTTTTTACCTCTTTAAAATACTTCTTGGCTTCTTCAATCCATTTAAAAAGTGACTTTTCACTAAGAAGTGCAACTATTAGCCTAATGGTTTCTGAGAAGTCCAAGTTGAATCTCCTTAGGAAATTAATTTGACCAAAGAAAGATCAAATTTAATTGCAATTTATAGGTAGGAATAATTACTCAATTGCACAGAATCTCTCTAGGTAAATCTTAATGCCTTTCCTAGATACTAAATGACCCAATAAATTTCATTTTGTTATGTAGAAAATGGACTTCTTGGAATTTAAAGATAACCCATGTTCTCGACACTGTTGAAGAAAAAGCTTTAAGTCTAAGAGATATTTATTTCTTCTCCTAGAGAAGACAATCACATCATTAAGATAAATGATAATCACTTTGTTTAGTAAATGGCTAAAGGAAGAATTCATCACTTGTTGGAAGGTTGTGCCTACGTTTATTAGCCCAAATGACATTATGCTATAAGCAAACATACCCTATGGGGTAGTGAATGCTATCTTATGCTAGTCCTTAGGGTATACATTGATTTGATTATAGTCATAGAAGCTATCCAAAATAAACATCATCTCTGAGCCAACCACTATTTGTAACATATAATCCATGTCGGGTAGTGTAAAATTGTGTTTTAAGCTAGCTTGGTTTAGGTTCCTAAAATCAATAAAAATATGGATTTCTCCATTCTTCTTTTTGAAGAGCATTATATTAGCCACCCAAGTTGAGTGATGGATATGGTAAATGGTTTTTGCCTTCAAAATTTTATAAAATTCTTTGAAAATTACATCCACCACTTTGGGATTGTGATTCCTTAACTTTTTTCTACAGGGAGTTGCTCCTAGTTTCAATAGGATTTGATGTTTGAATTGCCCTTGCCTAGAATCTTTAAGGTCTTCATACAACTAGGTGAAGACATCACCAAACTCTTTCAACAATATAGAAAATATTATTTTCTCAATATCAGTACAACACTTACCAAGGTTAATCAACTTAGGATTATCATCAATTCCAATGTTGATTCTTATATTCTCTTGATTGCTCATCTTTTCTTTTTCCAATTTTTCCAATAAAGAAATTCTTTTTGTTGAAAAATGTTTCTAGTGTCACCAAGCCTTTTGGGATACGAATGCCCTTGAATTGAACAATCTTAAGCCTTCTTTCTCTTGTCTCTACTGGACAAAACACATGACATTATAAATTTGAACCTTCAAAAAATAAGGACTCAAACTTATCTGTACCTTGTATGAAAGAATTAACATATGCATAATCATGAAAGTCCTACCAAGAATATGAATTGTCTAGAATTTTGGGTTGATGCATGAACTCTACAGTGTAAAAGCCTTTGGAAAATTATGGATGTAGTATCATTATAGATGCTAAACCAGCTAAGGCATCTACTCTAGATTGAGGTCTCTAGGCATTGCTTCAATAGAGAAAATGTCAAACCATTCCAACTCATCCCAAACACAGTTTCTATAATGTCCAAGTCTATCATTATTTACTACAAAGATATCCTTGACCTTCTTGACAACCATCTTAGCATCACCTTTGGCCTTTAATATTTTAATACTTCTTTTCTTGGTTTCTTCAATACCCAACAACAATGCTTCATATTCTACTATGTTGTTAGTATTATCTAATTCTAACTTGAATACTCAAGGAATCATTGTAAGGAAACTTTTAAGAAATAATATAATTGTTTCCACATAACCTATAATAGATCTAAAATAATGCAATTAAAATCCACATGCAAGAGACTAGACAACATACCCACAAAAATTGTGACACAAGATATACCCTGGGAAACCCTCATTGAGGGAAAAACCTAGCCTCCAAATGAATCCATCACCATGTCTTATTCAACAAAACACCATTGAAATACAACCATGGAAGCCTTCAAATCCATAGCCACAACCAAGCATTCTAGGTGAACAAGTATGAATCCACACATCCCATGCCATGCTTCCAACCTTCACAAATGCTCCCTTGGCTAACCTATCAAGCCTTGTTCCTCTCAACTCTTTCCCTTTTTGTCTTATTCTCTCTCATACAGCAACTACCCTTGTGGTTGCTTATGTAGTAGCAAGTCCCACAAAACCACCAAGTGGTATTACATAAACCATGTGCTACCTAACCCCTTGACCCCACATTTAATATTGGAATTTTAATTCTTTTCTCCAATATTAAAAAATTACATGAAATATTATCACAATGTTACAATACAACTCATCAAGTATATCCCATGGAAATATTTACATATTGTATGTCCATCTAGGTGCTCCTAGATACAACATTACATAATAAAATAAAATAATAAAAATTTAAGCAATATTATACAATATGTGCAACACCCATTATCTCAACAATAATTTCTCCATAAGGAAATATTAGCACTAATTGCTCCTAAGACAACTAAGGCATAACTACCATCAAATTCTATAACCCACAACCCTTTTTCTACTAACTCCTTTTATCCTGCTACATCTTCCTCATGTAAAATAACATAGTTAGAAAAATCAATTTTGTGGTACAAAATACGAGACCTACGGTCTTCTAAGGGAAGACTCTGATTTTTTTTTTTTTTAAAGGTTTCAAGGTGACCTTTTTACTAGCTATGGGTATTCTATCTTGAGAGTAACCAAGTTTGATTTCTCCACCTAGATTCTTGCAAATGGTTTGAATTATCAACATCCCATTATTAGCAGGGATGTCTACAACTATAATGGTCAATTTGATTCTTTTGTTAGGGAATTCAGCCAAAGAGACTTGCAAATCCTTCATTTGACCCACTAATGATACCTATTTGGAGTCCATTTCATATAATTTACCAAACATTTTAGTCATAGGTAGGTCAAGAGCCCTGGAAAGAGACTGAAATGTTGTCTTGAGTTTTCACTAGGTCTTCTTGAGTCTTCTTCGTTAGCAAGTACTTCTATAGTTTCTTATTTTTCTTCTATCTCTTTGTAACATACCATCTCTACATAGGAGTTTCCATCATGATCATCTATCAAATGGAAAACACACATAATTTCCTTATTAGTAGAAGGGCCTTGAATTAATAGCTTTTGATTACTAGGTAACATATTAGGTTCTCTCCCCATGATCCTCAATTATATGTGTAATTGATACCCTAATTAACTCCTAGATCTTAAGAACAAACTTGTATAGAAAAATGGTTTACATCAATGTTTGTGCTATTCCAAACATCTATACAAAACTATGTTACTTGACACATAAACCTTTTTGATGCTCAATGCATACTAGATTTTCCTGCTATCACTTGACTTCAATTTTACTCATCTTTCACTGAACTATTCATATTTTGTATCACTCAGTGTATATGTATCCTCAAAAACTACTATATACTTAGTGAAATTTGATCTTTTTGAAAAAAAAAGATTATATATACTTCTCCTTTACATAGCTCGACTTGTATAGAGTGGCTTAGTCACAATATTGACTAACCAACTCTTCCTAGTAGATGATTAAGTGTTTTTCCCTTATTGACAATACTGAATGACCTTTAGGGTCAACATTCTAACCTAAAATTCCCTATGCCTCATTTTCTCATTTGACTTAGTGTTGCACTATACATTCATCTTTGTGATGTGATTCCTCACCTCTTCATGAATATTCTTCAAGTGTTCTACAAAATTCTTAGCTTTAGCATTAATGATCTCTACATTGTCCAAATTTCTCAATTCAAAAGACTTTATGGGATTACTCCCATATACAATATGGAATAGTGATTTACCTATGTTGAGTTATTACATAATTATTATATGCAAATATTTCCTGCACAGTAAAATTGAATTCTATCCCATTGGTTTATCTTGAACCAAACATCTCAACAAATCCCCCAAACTCCTATTCACCACCTCTATCCATCAATCAATTTTTGGATGATGTGATGAGATGAACCTCAAATTTTCCTTTCACCTCTTCCATAATATGCACCAAAAGTACCCAAAAGACCTAGTGTCTCAATCTAAAACTATTCTATTTGGTAGACCATATAGTCTCACTACTTGCTTGAAAAAAATTCTTCCACATGAACAACATTATTAGTCTTCTTGTATAGAATAAAATGTGCCATCTTTAAAAAGCTATCAATCACTACAAAAATTGAATCATGTCCTTTTTGTTTTATTGGTAAACCAAGAGCAAAGTCCATAGTAATATCACTCCATTATTTCTTTGGTGCATATAATGACTAATATAACCTTATAATTTTTTTCTCCTTTTTCTATATGACATACTTTGCAACTTTGTAGAAAATTCTTGACATCTTTCTACAACTATGACCAATAATAATTCTCATAAACTAGATTAATAACTTTATCTCAACCAAAATATCTACCCAATCCTCCACTATGGATCCTTGATGAGATTATCCCTCAAAGAACTTCCCAAATAGGATATCATCTTGGATGATGAAGTCCAACCACTTTGTTCTATTTAGAGTAATATGTTCTATATAAGCTTTCTAAGATTCACCAAAATCAAGATCCTCCAAATACAATCTCTTGAGTTTCTTGAACTCAACCATCTTGATTTACATTTCTATTAATTAAATAAGTCTCCTCAGAAGCACTCCTAGAGTAGGCCATTAGAGGACAACATTCACCTTCTTTGGGTCCATTTTAGACTTTTAGTTGAAACTACAAACCCTAGATTTACTAACTCCTCCACAAAGCTGCAATTCTTCAAATTAATAAAAAATATCCCTTCCCTTAAGTTCTCAAACACCCTAATAATATGCATTAAATTCTCCTCCAATGTCATTTTGAAGATAAAAATATCATCTAGGTAAAAAATAAAAAACTTACCCAAAAATCGTTTCAATGCCTTTTTACAAGTCACATGAAAGTGCTTGCTGTATTGGTTAGCCCAAAGGACATGATGAGCCACTCATACAAATCATCCTTCATCTTTATGGAAGTCTTCCATTTGTCTCCTTCTCTTATCTAAACCTAGTCATATCCACTCTTCATATCTATATTTGTGAAAGACACAAGTCTACTCAAACAATCAGTAATATCATATAACCTCAGTAAGGAAAATTTGTGCTTGATTATGATCTTTATTAATAGACATAGAATCTATACACATCCTTCATTATCCATTCTTCTTTGGATCTAACACTATTGGTAGAAAACATGGAACTAGAATATCTTGAATTAACCCCTTCAAAAATAATTCCTATAGTTGCCTATTCAACTCTTTACTTTTTTTCCAATGTCATTCTTTGTGCTATCTTATTTAGGAAACTAGATCCTAGAATCAATTCCATCTGGTTACTAAACTTCTTCAATGGTAGTAATCCATTAGGTATATTATTAGACATAATATCCTGAAACTCATCCAATAAATCTACAACTTCTATGGGTATACCTTCTACTCCTCCTTTACCAACTTTCATAATTAAAGAAAAATATATATACTCATGCCTCATACCTTCTAGGAACTTCCTTTCATCAACAAAACACATTCGAGTATTACTACATACGTTTTCTTCTATGCCCTTCAACAACTTTAGATTATGTATCACTATATCCTATGTAATAGATTAGGTATTCACATGACCATCATGCACAATACACTTGCCAAACTACTAAAACCTACCCAAATAAATATGACATGTAATCTGTTGACCTAGTTTTTTCATTTTAAAATCCTAAAATTGTTGTAAAAATCTAGTTCTTATCCTAAGAAATTAGAGTTTTTGATTTTCATGTGCAATTTTAGCCTAGAAAACCCTAGTTTTGTGCCCTTTATCTCACAAATTCTTGTAATATTTTTTGAAAAAAATTAGTGGTCACATCCTTGGTTAGGGTGGGAAATAAAAGAAAAACCTAAATACTAACAAAAAATAATATGAAAATATCCTAGTACCATAAGTCTTTATTCTAAAAGGTTTTTTCTTTGATATTTCTAAGATTTTTCATGAAATTGAGTTTCTTCCTAAATTCATGACTTTTTTCAACCTATGGTTTTATTGTGGTTACCCTATATCCCACATAAATCACTTTTCTTTAATCCAAGTTGTGAGGACCCTCAATCTTCCTCAAGATTGAGGGTTGTCGATATATCACTATGAGAAGATGCAATAGTTTTAACCAAAGCGAGATAACAACGAATTGAAATCTATCATGCAGGACCACATAAGTGTTTGAAATATAGGATAGGCTAGGTTACAGTGAGGGGAGGGGTGAATCAGGAACCAATAAAACTTATTCTTATTTCACCAATTAATCCTTCATATATATTCTGATCTAATTGCAAGCATGAAAAACTAAAAGCATTAAAACATTCATAACACTTTGACACAAGATATGGTGATCTAGAAACCTTCCAAATAGAAAGTAAAACTAGGATAGGGATGATATGATTTAGTACTATAGTATAAAGTTGGTTGATTAAGGCTTATAATTGATCACTTTTGGTGATCTACTCTATTAGGAGCAATAAGGACTACTAGGTCCACCTTGCTAAAAGATTTACAAAACATACAATAAAGTATGCACTCAGTAAAGAGATTTTCAAAAGATTGTTAAGTCTACCTTATGAAAGGATTCAACTATTCCACCTATTAGGATGAACCAATGGCTGATCTCTGATTTGCAACTCTGATTTTCTGGTTGAGATTCCTTTGGAGGGTAATGATCACCTTGCTATGATACATAAATCTTTACTACTCATTATTCTTCTTGTAGCCTTCTTAATTCACACAATATGTTCTTCTCTTTCTTTTTCTATTATATACACACTTTGGATGTGATAAAATACATTACATATATACCAATCCAAATTACAATTGCTCAAAGTTGTTTCACCAAAATACACAAATTGGGCTCAACTGTTAGTACTCAAGTTCTAAAGACAAACTTAGTGAGGTTCTGATGCTTGACAACCATTATCAATACTTGATATTTTCATGCTCTTAATAGATGCAGAATATCAATTCATACTAATCACTTCCAAGTAGTCTGAACTTGGTTAGCACTGGTGACTTGGTGAACACTATGAAACTTGACATATAAATTGAATCACTTGGTTAACACTACAAGACTTGATCAACACTAACACTATGAGCTCAATATAAAATGAATCACTTGGTTGACACTTCTTAGCTCGTTCAATGCTTGATTAGCATCACTGATGTTGTGAACTTGAAAAAAACTATAGACCACAATTTGCATTTTGCAACTTGGTAAATACTATGAAGCTCGATTTACACTGGTACACATTAACTTAGTAGATACTACTTGGTGTGAACTGAATACTAGTTTTGGAACTTGGTATCAACTGTAGAACTTGGTAGAATATGAATTACTCAATTAACATTGTAAATTGCAAGATAAGCTCAGTAGCTACTAACCATTTTACTAAGTGTGAGTCATTAATAAATAAACTTGACCATAATGTCAACAATCTCCCCCTTTGGCATTAGTGACAAAAATAGTTATCAATCAAAAATTGATTTCTCAAAATTTCAAGTTCAAAACAATCTTTTAGTCTCCATCTTATATCTTCAACTCAATAACATACTCTATTTTTGAGATTTTTCAAAATTACTTTTATGAGAGATATTTTTTGATTAACTGTACATGAATATTATGCTTCTCCCCCATACATATATACACATATTACACATACTATATATCTTATTTCTTTATATCACATCTTCTCCCCTTTTTATCTCATATCTCATCTTCTCAAGGTCTTTTTGACATAAATGCCAAAGGTGTATGCTACATGGTAATGCCAAAATATGACAAGAAGTTAGAATGTACCTTAAAAATCAATGCCATTTTCTTGTCCCAATTTTCTTGTAACACTTTGCTTTCATATAGTGCAATCTGTACATCTACTGATAACTCCATCATGTGATTAACTATGAAAAAGTTATTATCATGGATGAGAGTTTTGGCATGTGCAATATGTTTTTGAAATACATCCATGTTTGGGAGAATCATGCCTTGGATGTCTAAAAGCATGGCCTTGATCCTGGCTTCTTCCCTTAATAATTCTACTTGCATATTAGTTAGAAATCTAATCTTTGAGTAGTGAGCAAAACAATAGCTTGGGTCAAGTGACAACTGGTGTGCACTTTCCTTCAATTCTTAATCTATCTTAGATAGTTTATCTTTGAATTCCCAAGTGAATATGGATATATCACATAACTTGCTAAATAATGAAGTAAAATTATTTGTAGAGGTTCCTAATGAGCTGATAATATAAGATAGGTCTAATTGATATATTGCAAATTTGTATGCAACTTTCTCCAATATTTTGTTCTCAAATTTCCTCTCTGCCCTTTGTAACAACCTTTCTTTCCCATTCAGATCTTCATTGAATTTTTGAACAACTTTTGCTAACTAAACCAAAATAGGTTGTGTACTATCAAACTTAGTACTTAGTGCATCTACAAGTATGTTCTTCACATCTTCAAGCACTTGATTTTCTCTACTATTCTCTTCTTTAAGCTTCTGTTACTTAGCTATCTTCTATAATAGTTCACCTATGATGTTCATTTGATCAGCATTTAGAGTAGATATACCCCAATTCAAGATCACTATATCCTCATCAAGATCAATGTCTTCTTCTTTAATTTTGTCTTTTCTTGAAACTTTAGTACTTAGTTGAGGCTTGCTCTCAACTATCTTTTTACTTACTATTTGTATACTTCGAATAGTAACAACAGTAGAAATAGAAGGGCTAGCAACAAAAGTAGATATTTAACTAATAGTAAAAATACCTAGTTGTTGTGTAGCCAAATATGATGATGGAGGAGGTACTAACTGCTTAGTAGATGAGGTGTTGATTACTTCAGTCAATATGGTACTTAGTTGAATAGGTTTAGAGATTGGTTGGGTGCATGGTGTTGTAATGGTTGCCACAACCAATTTGGAAAAATATTTCTCTTATCTTGATGGCATTAAATCTTTTCTTAAAGAGTGAGGAAATGAGACTATTACTACTACTATAATCTTCTCTAGGTTATTTTCCTCAATACTCTAAATCTCAAGGAGATTCTCCACAGTAGCTTCCTATTCTTGTTCCTAATCATCTAGATTTACATCATTTGCTTCTATATATTCTTCATTATTATTGTCATCTTCTTCCTATTGACATAATAATTAAGTTTTTTATTAGTAACATTCACTTATTCAGAGTGTAAGTATCTATCGAGCTTATTGTACAGTTAACAGTGTTTGCCAAGCATTTTAGTTGTTGTCAAGTTCTATAGTTGCTACTAAGTCTTTTGGAAAAATTCCAATGTTTATCGAGTAGTTATAGTTATCGTGATGATCAATAGTGTAAATTGAGCATCTTAGTGTATGCTAAGTTTACCAGTGTAAACCTAGCTGTGCAGTACTTATCGAGTTTGTAGTTAATGTGATGCAAGTCCAGTGTTAACTGAGCCACTCAGTGTTAACCAAGTGACTTAGTTTATACCGAGCTCAAGGTGATAGTGTTTACCAAGATATGTAGATGTAAATAAGTGATTCGGTTTATATAACAAGTTTCATAGTATCTACCAAGTCACCAGTGTAGACCGAGTTCAAGACTACTTGAAAGTGATCAGTATGGACCAAGCTTCTATATCTGCTAAGTGCATGACAATGCTGAGCATTGACAGTGAATGCTGAGCATCAAAACTTCATCGAGTCAGTCTTCAGAGCTTGAGTGTCTATACTTGAGCTAACTTTGTAATATTTGTGTAAACTTGTATAGTAGCCAACTTTGTAATTTGTATAATTGGATCGGTACATATGTAGTGTATTGTATCACATCCAATGCATGTATAACCATGCATATGTAATGTAATCTTAAGAGAAGAGCAGAAAGTCCAAATTACAAAGGCTACAATAGTATAAGGAGAAGAAAAGATTTATCTATCACAACAAGGTGATTTGTACACTTAAAGGAATCTCATTCAACAAACCAAGTTGTAGATCAAAAATCAACTATTGTTTCATCCTAATAGGTGGATTAGTCAAATTCTTTAACAAGGTAGACCTAAAAGTCTTTTGTAAATATTTTTATTGAGTGCATACTTCATTGTATGTTTGTAAATCCTTTCACAAGGTGGACCTAGCAATCCTTATTGCTCCTAATAGGACAGCTCATCAGAAGTGATCAATGTAAGCCTTAACATGCTAACTTTATATTGTAGTACTAAAGCTTGTGGATATCATCCCCACCCCATTTTTACTTTCTATTTGGAAGGTTTCTGGGTCACCAAATCTTTATGTCAAAGTTTTATGAATGCTTTCATGTTTTTAGTTTTTTTATGCATACAATTAGATTATATTATATGTGAAGGATTAAATGCTAATTGGACTATTGGATTAAGAGTTAAAATTGTAGAAGTTTTAAAAGTTATTGATTTACCCCTCCCCTCTGAGTAACTTAGCTTTTTTAAGAATATTTCCAACAATTGGTATTAGAGCTTTGTGGTTCTCAAAAGAAAGTTTAATAGCTTGAGCAAAGATCAAAGCCATGGAGATATTCAAACTTGACAAAGCTATTCACAATGAGAAGCTAGATTTGGAAATAGCTATTGCCCAACTCAAGAAAGCAAAGGAGAAACTTTCTCAATCCCTGAAAAGAAGAAAAGAACTTGCAATTCAAATGAATGATCATCTTTACATTGAAGAAAATATTGAAGATCTCTATTCAAGCAATTAGATGAAGCCAATGAAACAATCAAAGAACTCCTAGAAAAGAATGGTTCCCTACAAGAAGAAGTAAGAAAACTAAGAAGAGAACAAGAAAATCAGTTGGTAAGGCTATGCAAAGTCATGGAAGAGAAGAAAAACATAAAAGAAGAGATTGAAGGAAAAAACAATGAAATCCAACATCAATCCCTTTAACAAGTAGACCTCATTGATTAGCTTTCCAATGCAAATAAATAAATCATGAGCCTAAGATCTAAAAATGAAAGATTGAAAAATGATCTAAACTCTAAAAGGAAAATCAATGAAAGAATGATGAAATCCCAAGTAGACATGAATCAATTGAATGAGAAAAATCTCTATAGATAAAAGGAAAAGTAAGAATTGGATATACAAAAGAAGGAGAATCATCCAAGCAAGGAGCTCAAAAGAATCAAAGACCTACTTGCAATCACTATGGTAAGATAGATCATACTTCAAACAAATGTTGGAGCAATGGAAAAGAAAGATTCAATGGAAAGTGGTACAAATGCAATCAACATGGTGATAAGGCTAATGAATGCAAAGAAAAACCAAAATTTGAAGGTATATGTCACAAATGCAAGAAGCATGGGCACAAATCATTAGAATGCAAAACCAAGATATTAAGTCTAGTAGAACAAATTGTGAAGCTATATTTGGTTGGGACTAAAAAACTTGGTGTAAATATCATTATTGTGGAGAATTTGAACACATTGGAATGAATTGTGTAAAGCATCATTTGAGGAAAAGAGATACTATTAAAAGATGTTTCATTTGTATAGAACTTGGTCGTCTTGCCAAAAACTGCATGAATACATGTCAAATTGAAGATGAGAAAAAAGGAAAAAGATGTTAACATCTAAAAATAGATGAGACAACAATGGGTTCCAAAGTCTATCGAGAATGAAAGTCCAAGCAATGATGAACAAGTCACTCAAGAATTGGGTGATTCCTCATTATCTACTTGATTTCTCAAAGGAGAAACTAGGACTAGGCTACCAAAGAAGACATTCAAAACAATTCTAGATTAAAAAGATAGAAGATCCATATCTATGTTCAAGATACAAAGGGATCATCAAGTGAAAAGGTTACTAGGCACTACCAAGTTATCTTCTTTACCAAGTGAGGTTGGGTCATAGACTTTATCGAGAGAGGTTGAGAGTAACTAACATTTCATATAGATACTGAATGATAGAAGACTTTGCCAAGTAATCAATGCAAAGAAGTGGATGATAGTTTGTTAAATTGATCAACCATCCATACTGAGTGCTTATGGAAAAATTTGATAAAAGGAATGAAATCAAAGTCATTTTCAATGTGAATTTTTGAGAGCTATTGTGTAGTGCAATCTTAAGAGCTTCTAAGTGATTTGAGTGAATTGTTATTAAAAAATTTGAGCTCTCTCAAACCCTACCAAGTGCAGATAGCATCCAGTAGCAACAAGGAAAAGTAAGGTTCTGACATGCTAGTTCATGGTGAATGGAAAGCCCCAAACTTCAAACTCACCACTGCAATTGTCGAAACCCTAGATCTGAGTGGAGCACAGTCTCAAATCCCTCCAAAGGTACTATTGATAAATGAAATTTGTTCTCACTTTAAATGCATGATTCAAGATATTGGCACTTTGGAAATGGATGAAGCCCTAGGAAATTTGTGTGTTAATGGTGTCTTGAAACCTAAGCATCAACATCTAGAGACAAAAAGGTTGACACACATTCCTCATATGCCCCATGAATTTCAAGTAAAATGGATTAGATATATTCTTAGTTAGGTGCACAATGGTCAATTATGGTTGGAGCAACCAATTTTATTCACAAAGAAGATGATTCATAGAATCACTAGTCTCCCAATGTTGGCCAAATCTAAAACGACCAAAACCCTAGGTTAGGCTGAACTTGAGAAGAAAACCCTAGTAGAATGGGATGGTAGAGGCATAAAGATAAGTAGTATGACTAATATGGAATTAAAATTTGGAATTCATATCATAGTAGAAAAGATCTATAGCTCTAGCTAGTTGAATAGTGTGCCTTGTCAAGTAGTTGACCTTGCTTACAAGGTAGTCAAGAACAATCTTTTGTTTGACCTTGCTGAGCTACTATTGAAGCAATTCAACAAGAACATGGAAAGCATCTAGACGATAAAGAACAACTCATGTAAGCTTGGTTCTCTATTGACTTGTTTATTCTTTTATGTTCAAACATTTTTCCTTTCAAAATGATCAGTTGTATGGAGAAAAGATGTGCCAATTCTCTACTAAATTAATGAGTATATTGCCAAGATGGGAGAGAACTATAATAGTATCATGGATAACTATTTTGATGCATTTAAAGAGAAAATGAATAACATATTCAAAATTCCAAGAAAACTATTGGAAGACTACAAGGATGATGTATGTTAAAATGGTAGATAGTGATAAGGTATACATTTAGGCAATCAGGCCTAGAATATCATGGGTGTAACCTCTTAAATATGAGGTTAATATTGATGAAGCTAAGGATATAATTAAGGCACTTGTAAATGAACCATTTGATCCCAAGGTTGCATATTTTGGTACCTATTGTATATGAGCAATGTTAGTATGCTAATAGAAACCAAATCTAAATAAAGCTTCTACAAACTAAACAAAATTCATAAACTTCAAGATAGACTAAGATGAGCTCTCAATTGAGAATATGAGCCATTAATGGGCTCTCTCAATGAGAAGCTCTCTTGTTGAGTAGCTTTGTCTAAATAGATAGGATGTATGCTCAAGCTTATGCTTCAAAAAGGGCTTCAAATGGAGTTGGAATTTGGGTGTGAGTGTATGGTTTTGATGTAAAATGGCTTCTCAAAATGGCATTATGACTTTACTTCATGGATTGTGTTATTTTGCAAAGGGGAAAGATCCAATTTATAGGCAAGAGGCTTGAGGGATTGAGGGCTAAGATGCAAGGATGGGAAAAAGCTCATGGAGGGCTCAGATTGCATGAGAAGAGAGCACATGGATTGTGCTTCCTTATAGCCAATCAAGGAGTGGCACATGTCACATGGTGAGAGGATGGAGGAAAGGGGAAGGATGAGTCAACAAAGGAGGCTCAAGGGATAAAATCTTCATAAAGACCCTCATAATGACTTGTAAGAGCAATAAAAGGGCTTGTAAGAGTCATTAATGACCTAGTGGACTTCATAAAGTTTTATGGTTGAAATATTTTGAGGGTGATGAGAGAAATTTCAACTTGGACTTGATTAGGAAGGTTTTAAGCTTGTTTAGGTTTGTGCAAATGATTAGAGGATGGATTAGGATGGTTTAGGATTAGCTTAGGGATAGGCAAGTGGATGGCATTTAATGAGGGTGGGTGAAGGAGGAGATATTTGTTAACTTTGGCTTGGGTTAGTAAGTCTTAACCCATGTTTAGGGAATATGACAAGGTTAGGAGGGGATTAGGATTAGGTTTAAAGAAATCTTCTAGAAGAGTCTAGACTTTGGATGAGGATAAATACTTTCTAGAATAGTCTAGAATTTCCTAGGATGAGGATGAAGACTTTCTAGAAGAGTCTAGAACTTCTTAGGATGAGGATAAATTAGATTTTTAGGAAATAAATAAAGTTTTATTTATTTCAAGGTTTGGGTTGAGGAGATATTTATTAAAACTTTTTTAATAAACATGAGGATTAATATTTAATCTTAATTAAATATTTTGAGTTGGGATTAGGGGTAAGAAATGATGGGATTAGCCTTTAATCAAAATTAAAGAAGGATTAGAAGATTTTGGAAGAGGTTATTGGTCATAAGGAAATTGGCCAAGTTTTGGGCAAAAAATAATTTTTTTATTTATTTTAGGATTTTTGGTCAATTTATTAATTAAATAATTAATAAATAAGGAAATAATGTTTAAATAAGATTTAAACATTTTTGGGAGGGATTCCTTAATTAAGATAAAGGGATTTAATTAAGATAAATGGATTTAATGGCATAAAAATTAATTAATTAATTAATTAAATAATTAATTAATAAATGATGATGTCATCAGGAATTTTTCAGAAAATAAAAATACTTTATTTTCTAAAGGATTTTTAGGTGTCTACATTTTGCCCCTCTTTGATGTGATGCCGCAAGTGGCATGGTATCAAAGATAAGAAAATAAGATGCCCAAGGCTAGAGCAGAAGAGGAGAGAATGGACTGTGAGATGCCCCCTCAAGAAGGCAGCGGGGAGAGAAAGTGAGGCTCGGTGGCTTCTTGAAAAATACAAGAATCTGGGATGAGCAAGGAGACTCAGATTGGATTAAGAGAAGAGGTTTAGTTAGCTCAAACTCTTACTATGGGAGAATGATAAAGGGAGAATCAGAGGCACAAGAGGAAGCAAGCTTAAGATCTCAGGGATTGTAGAGGATGAAGGAGCGGAGCGCTATAAAAAAGAATCCAAGATAGGGAGATGGATGAGGGGATTATAAAGCTGATGCAATAGGATTTCAAAGAGTTAGATTGGCAAAAGATGGGTTTCGAAGATCCCTAAGACTAGGATTGTGGATCTCGAAAGATGAGGCTTGGTGGGTTGATTTGGATTGGTGGATCCCTAAGACTAGGATTGTGGATCCCTAAAGCTAAGAGTGATGAGTGATTCAAAGAGATACTAATGCATCAGCTGGGGTAGGAGAGACGGATGCTGGATATGGATGGGGGATAATGGAGATGAAGCAAAACCATTGAAGCTTTTTGAGCGGGGGGATACTTCAAAGAGAAGTACCACCATGTAGTTGAGCACTAGATTTGCTATAGGACTATTGGTTAATTGCCAAGGTTACCAAGAACATCAAGGCCTTTTCACCAACCATCCAGAGGACTGACAAACTAACTCAAAACAAACACACAAGGATTGCCCCAGCATCACACATGAATCCTAGAGGAAGCAGCGTGGAAACGACATTGGAGAACCCACAAGCAGAAAAGAAAAACAAACGAAAGACCTGATCAAGACCTTACACTCTAATTGCCCCATTCATAGCATACCATGATATGGAAGATCGTGGCAACCTTGAGGAGGGAACAAGGAGATTTCTTGGAAAAGATACTTCAAGACCCAAAAGGGAAGATCCCAAATCAAAAGAAAGTGAAAATCCAAAAGAGAGCCGTTTGCCAACAAGATGGGTAGGACAAGGTACTAATGGACCAAGATCAGACATGAGGAAAGCTATATCCTGCAAGGACCTATTGGAGAGCACCAAAGCTGGTGGATTTGGATGAGTGATGCGTCTGTCAAGCTGAACTAAGAAAGATAACACTTTGGTGATAGGAAATCTAGCTAAAGGATTCGTTGGAATAGCTAACCAAGATGTGTGATGGGTGCAAGATGCTGATCAAGGACGAACTGACACGAACGTTGGATAGATACAATGGTACTAAGCTAAAGAGGATGTACAAGTTGATGGACCAAGATATGTTACAAATGTACAAGTTTGTTCATGTTTTGGTTTTTGTGAGATGGAAATGTTTGTGAAGGATGGGATGTCTATAATAGGTGATAGGTGGATAGGTAGATGGTTTGCGAAAACCTTAAGTGAAAATGGGGTTTTGTGTGTGCACGTGATAGTATACAAGCTAGGATACAGGATTATTTATAGGCTGGAATATGGTACAAACCTTGGACAAGATTCGGATAGACAAGGTATGGTACAAGATTTACAAGGTATAATACAAGCTTTGGTACAAGATTTACAAGCTATACAGGAGGTATTTACAAGCTTCACCAGATTTTGGATATTTGGTTGGAACACCAAGGGAACAAGCAA
Organism: Cupressus sempervirens; assembly: GCA_028749045.1. Lineage (NCBI taxonomy): Eukaryota > Viridiplantae > Streptophyta > Pinopsida > Cupressales > Cupressaceae > Cupressus > Cupressus sempervirens. The sequence continues at coordinate 723,020,209 of CM053786.1, read as the reverse complement.
GTGTGTCTTATGGGATGGTGGGTGAATAGATGAGGGATAGGATAGTGATAGATAATGGATTAGTCTTTAGTACACAAGGCACCTGAATTACCAGGTTTTCACCAAGGTACCTATCCAAGGTGCTTGAATTGCCAAGTTTTCACCATTGGACGCTTATTTCTCTTTACTATTTTTTTCTTTTGTATTTTTCAAAAGCTGGGTATACCAAGGATCTTCAAGCATAGAACTTCTTGAGATGAATGATGTTAGTAGGATCATTCAAGAGTTCTCCTTCTGGTGTAGATAGCTAATAAGCTCTGGAGCCAAAGGAAGCAGTGACAACATAAGGACCAAGCCATGTAGGTTCATACTTGCCTTTCTTTTCTCAATCTACTTGGACTTTCATGTTTTCTTTGAGGACCATGTCACCTAGCTGAAAGTGTCGTGGAAGCACCTTCTTGTTGAAATTTCTTTTGAGATGAGTTTGATAGACTGTGAGATGATCATAGGCTTGTTGTTGCTTCTCATCTAAGAGATCTAGCTGGGTGAGTCGAGCTACTCTATATTCTTCATCTGATATTTTCCCTTGCAAAGATATGCGCAAGGAGGGAAGTTCAACCTCTATAGGTAGTACCACTTTGGCACCATAGACTAGGGAGTATGGAGTTGTGCCTGTGGATGTATGGAAGGAAGTTCGATAGGCCCATAGGGCTGGATTTATTTGTAGGTGCCAATCACGGCTGGAATCATTGACAACTTTCTTTAGAATTTTGAGGAGGGTTTTGTTAGTTGCCTCTGCCTGGCCGTTACCTTGTGGGAAATATGGGCTAGAAAAGCGGTGATGGATGCGGAGGGAAGTGCATAATTCTTCCATGTTGAGATTTTCAAAGTTACCTCCGTGGTCGGTGAAGATGGTGGATGGGATGCCGAAGCGGCAAACAATGTGGTACAAGATGAACTTGGAGACTTGAACTCCTATAGCTGAGACTAAGGGGACTGCTTCCACCCATTTAGTGAAATAGTATGTAGCTGTTATTATCCATTTATGTCCATCAGATGAGAGGGGTGTGATAGTTCCAACTAGATCGAGGCCCCAACAAGCGAAAGGCCAAGGTGGTGCAATAGGCTGTAGATCCTGTGCTGGAGCATGCACAAGATTTGCATGCTGCTGACATGGGAGACACTTTCTAACAAAGTCACAGGAGTCTTCTTCAATGGTAGGCCAATAGTAGCCTGCTCTAAGGATTTGTCGCGCTAGGACAATACCACTCGTGTGGGCACTGCAAAGTCCAGAGTGTACTTCCTTTAACACCATCGCGGCCTCATTTTGGTCTAAACATCGAGAGAGAGTATCGTGATAACCTCGATGATATAGGGTATTGGATATGATAACATAGCGGGATGATTTTTGGATGAGGTTTTGGCATTGGGTATGTGTGAGGTGAGGGGATATGATACCATCGTTAAGGTAAGCGTGAATCTCATGGTACCAAGGGGATTGGGGACCAACCAAGATGCAAACACGATTTGAATCCTCATTTGCATAGGTGGGTGTGAGGAGTTGCTCCACTAAAAACTCATACTGTGTAGCTACTTGGGGAATTTCCAAGAGCGAGCCTATAGTAGCCATAGCATCTGCTGCTTTGTTCTGTATTCGAGGCACTTATGTAAACTGAAGCTTTGTAAAATTTTGGGTTAGCTGATCAACTAGCTCTTTGTAGGGTAATAGCTTTTCATCTTTGGTTTGATATTCATTTAGGGCTTGCTTGATGATGAGCTGAGATTCGTCAAAGATTTGTAGCTCAACAATGTTCCATTCTGCAGCTATCTTTAATCCTGCTATGAGGGCCTCATATTCAGCTATATTGTTGGTGCTAGGGAATTGTAGCTTGAAGGCTTTTGGAATGTAATCTCCTTGAGGTGTGACCAACAATATTCCTGCCCCTGATCCATGAGATGTGTATGAGCCATCAAAATAAAGTTTCCATGGGGGTTGTTCTTCAATTAGACAGATATGCTCATCTGGAAATTCTGTGATCAATGGATAAGCATCTATTAGAGGTGCATCAACTAGGTGATCTGTTATAGCTTGCCCTTTGATTGCCTTTCTATCCACATACTGGATGTCAAATTCACTAAGGAGCATAACCCATTTGGCCAAACGGCCTGTAAGTGCTGTTCTAGAGAGCATATACTTGAGAGGGTCAATCTTGGAGACTAGTTGGATGGTATGAATTAGCATGTAATGGCGAAGCTTTTGAGTTGAGAAAACAACTACCAAACAAGCTTTTTCCATAGGACTGTAATTGAGTTCATAACCAACTAGGGTTCTACTGATGTAGTAGATGGCTCTTTCTCTATTGTAGTCATCAAGCTGTGCTAGAAGTGCCCCTAGAGTAGTAGGTGTTGCTGATATGTACAAAATTAGGGGACGACCAGGAACTGGTGGAACCAAGATAGGGGGATTGATGAGATACTGCTTGAGATGGTCGAAGCTACACTGACATAAAGGATCCCACTTGAAGTTCTCATCCTTCTTCAGTAAATGTGAAAATGGTGTACACTTATCTGCAAGCTGGGAGATGAAGCGCCAAACAGATTGGAGCTTTCCTTGAAGAGAGTGAAGTTGTCACAGTGTCTGGGGAGGAGGCATGTCTAAGATAGCCTTGACCTTCTTGGGGTCGATCTCTATACCTCGTTTAAAAACTATGAAGCCTAGAAGCTTGCCAGATGTGACCCCAAAGACACATTTCTTGGGATTCAGCATGAGATGATATTTGGCTAACCTATCAAAGACTTTCTCCAGGTCAGCAAGATGATCCATGAAGGTATGAGACTTGACCAAGATATCATCCACATAATCCTCCAAAATGCTATGGATGAGATCATGAAAAATGGCTGTCATAGCTCTTTGATAGGTAGCCCCAGCATACTTTAGGCCAAAAGGCATCATGTTGTAGCAAAAGGTTCCCCAAGGGGTAGTGAATGCTATCTTATGCTGATCCTCTTCTACAATCTTGATTTGATTATACCCAGAAAATCCATCCATGAGGGACAAAATTTCATGTCCAGCTGTAAGATCTACAATCATATCTATGTTGGGCAAGGGAAAATCATCTTTTGGACAAGCTTTGTTAAGATCTCTAAAATCAGTGCAGATTCTGATGTCACCGAAAGGTTTAGTGACAGGGACCATGTTGGAGATCCACTCTGAGTAGTCGATAGGTCGGATAACCTTAGTAGCTAACATTCTTTCTAATTCAGCTTTGACCAATAATGCCACCTTGGGGTGCATTTTTCTAAGCTTTTGTCTGACGGGCTTGATCTTTGGATCAACTGCAAGATGATGAACTACAAGCTTTGGATCAAGTCCTGGCATGTCCTGATATGACCATGAAAATCAGCCAATGTTCTTTCTTAAGACCTCAAAGAGGAGGTCAGCTTGGTCTTGTGATAGGGATGCAGCAATGTGAACAAGTCTGGGGATCTCTGAAGAACCAATGTTGACTTCTCGAGTATCCTCAATTAGAATAGAAGACACCTCTGGTCGATTATCTTGAGGAGGCAATGCTAAATCCTCATGTTCTTCTTGTGGCTTTGGATTTTCTTGCTAAGGGGTTCTCTTCGTTGCCTTAGCTAGTCTCAGATTCACCTTAGTTCCAGTTTTGGGTGTATTGGAACTAGGTTGGGGATTTTCTCCAAAATACCCCTTGGGATCTAGCTTGTAGATATAGGAAGAATCTGGCTTTGTTTTCTTGTGAGGAGTTTCAGCTCCCATGAATCTTAGAAGTGCCTCCTCTGATGTGAACTCATCGATGTGTATGACACTTGGTTGGTCCCAATCTATGAGTTGTGGATGGGCGAGTGGTAGGTCAATGAGGTGGATGGATAGTTCTTGAAGAACAGAGTCTTCGAGGGAGATTTGGTCTAGGATATCATCGTAGGCTCTCTTTTCAACTTCCTCAGGAATGTCTTCAATTTCGACAAGGTTGCAGTGAATGTTCGAAAAAGTGTGACTGTTCTCATTGGTGCCCCCAGTTGTGGGTATGCCAAAGCCAAGACCTGACTTCGATTCCCACTTGTGTGCGTCGATGGGGCAATGCATGCCTCTTTCTTTTGGTCCTAGACCACCACCTTGATAGTTTCATTTGTCAGTGATGAGCTTATGTTCTTGGGGATACTTTTGGCTGAAGTGATCAAGGCGTGCTTGATTTCTTTGAGGTGCATCCTTATGTAACCATTTGTTGATATCTGGAGTGAGCTCCTCATGAAGAGGGATTTTTGAGGATACAAAGGTTGTTGGGCCAAACTGTTTGTATCGAGGAGGTGGAATCTCCTTAGCTTTGTGATATGTCGGTCGTCCATGGGCATGTGGATCAAGTGGGAGTGCCCCGATAGCAAATGCATCTGACAGACTATACTCTCCACAACCTTTGTTATTGATCTTCACGGTAGACAGGGTAGAGGCGAGGATGGTTTTTGGGTCATTATAAGTGTGGGATGAGCTAGCGATGGATGTTCCGATATCAATTCCAGGGCAATGGTTTGTATATGAATCTTCAACCGCATTGCAGTAAGCAAAGGGTTCTCGATCGGCATGGATGGTTACCTCAGTGCCTTGATGCGGAAATTTGATGCACTGAGTGTAAGTGGATGGAACGAATTTCATGGCATGAATTCATGGGCGACTAAGGAGGATGTTAAATGGAAGGTTTAGATCAATAACATGGCAGAGTGTCTCTTGGATGACTGGGCCAACCTTGATTGGTAGCAAAATAGTTCCTTCTGTGGTTCTTTCCAAGTTGTCATAAGCTTTGATGGTGATAACCTCACTAATGATATCTGCCTCAGTATACCCAGCTTGTTTTATGAATTTTAGGGTGCAAATATTCAAGGCTGATCCATTATCTATCATTACTCTTTTCACAACAAAGTTGGATACCATGATGGCTATGCGAAGTGGAAGGGTGTGATCTGGCTCGACCATGGGTATGTCGGTGGGTTTGAACGATAGGGCACATGAGGATGAGAGGTGTCCAACAAGATTACAAAAATTAGTAGCATTGATATCAGAAGGGACACGGGATTCTATGAGAGCACTGTCAAGGATGTTCTTGTACACAAGACTAGTGCAAAGAAGGTCTAAAATGGAGATTTGGGCTGGCATGTTCCCAAGGTGTTCCAAGATATTGTACTGGCTTTTTGATGGAGCTGATGATGTTGGTGTAACAGGTGGGCCTACGATGTTAAATCGCACTCTTCGAGTGGTGACTGCACACTCATTGTTTGGTCCTTGGATATTGATAACACTGATGGAAGGCTCTTTCTCGGATATACAACCTATAAGGCTACCATAGTCTATATAGGATGAAGTGTGGTCATTTTTCTTCCCATGCTGTTGGTTTGGCTGACGGTTGTTGGTGTTGTTGTTGTTGGTTTGGATAGGTGCTTTTCCAGGATTTTGGTTGTGGTGTGGAGGAAAAGCATTTTGATAGATTTGTAAGCCTGCATTGGGAGAGGTTTGGGCACCAACAGTGATTTCCTTCCGATCAATGAGGTCCTGCACATAGTCTTTCAGTTTCATGCATCTGAGGGTAGTGTGACCTTTTACCCTATGAAATTTGCAGTACTCATTATCTTTGTACCATGCAGCTTTGGATTGGCTTGGGTCAATTTTTTGGGTAGGAGGAAATTTGATGAGGTTTTCCTTGACTAATTTGTCAAAAATGACATCCAATGGCTCACCAAGGGGTGTATAGTTTCTAGGTGTAGGTTGGAATCTAGGCTTTTGTCTTGCAGCTACATTGATGGCATTAGCTTGATTGCTAGACCCTTGGAAGTTGGGTCTTGGATTGTGGTTTTGATAGCTTTGGTTATTCTGTTGTTGGTAGTTGATAGCTTGTTGATTGTTTGGTTGATATGGTGGGTTGGACTGGTTGTGAGAAGGACCAACAATATTCACATGTCTGGTGTCAGTGACGCCATTTGTTGCAACGTGCTTGTTTTTGTTCCAATACCTAGACTTGTCATTGGAATGTGATTGATTTTGGTTGGCTTCCTTGTAAATCTTGACCACACCATCTTTAATGAGTCCTTGCTCAAGGATCATTCCTTTCTCTTTGATATATTTGTAGGTCTGCAAATAGTTCATGGTCATGTGGTGAGCCAAGCTAGGATGGGCATTATCAATAAACATTTTCACCACATGGCGTTCTGGCAAGGTGCAGGATATGCGGGTGGTAAGGGTTTGCCATCTTTGCAGGTATTCGGCAAGGCTTTCTCCACCTTTTTGCTTGGTGTGGACAAGATCAACTATTGATAGCTCTGTTTCAACAAGATGGGCATATTGGGCTACAAATGCCTCAGATAATATAGCAAAGTTTTTAATTGTGCCATAGGGGATTCTATAAAACCATTCAAGAGCTGGTCCAACCAAGCTTTTGGGAAAAAGGCGCAAGAGGAAGACATCATTGTATGCTACGTCCTGGAAGTGCATGTAAAATTCTTTGATATGTGTGACAAGGTCTCCTTTTCCTCTGAATTTGTCAAATTTGGGTACCTCAAAGTGTTTGGGAAATGGCTCTGTCAAATGGGTAAGGACACACATTCTCAAACTTGAATGTCTTCGGATCATTCCCTTCTTGGATGGCTTTCAGAGCTATCTTCATTTGCTCCCATTCTGAATTGATAGGTGATGGCTGGGGTGCCCCCAATGTAGGAGTGCCTTGAGGTAGGTATGTGTTGGATGGGGCCATTGAATATGGATGGCTATGAGGGATTTTCTGATAGGGATTGTACATTGTTTGGGCAGCTGCATGGTGGATGACAGGTTGCTGAGGGGGAGGTGGCGCATATTGCTGCATGTGCTGCGAGGCTTGCTGTTGATATGGGATTGAGGAACATGAGCTGGTTGTGGGATAAATGGATTGCTTTGCAGAGGTAAGGTATAAGATGGTTGAGAGGCTTGGGGAAAGGATCGGGGGGCTTGTGGGGTTTGACCAATATATGTGGGTTGTGCCCCCATTTGGGATGGTATCTGCAAATAATTGGTGGTTGGATGGGGTGGTGGATTACCTCCTAGAAGTGGCATTGAAAAGTAGTTGGTAATTGGAGGTAATGGATTAGTTGGTGGTGGGAATTGAAAGCTTGGGAATGGAACTGATGGGGTTTGATAGCTTTGTGGTTGGATTTGGAAGCTTGGTAGAGTGGTGGCAGGGGTTGGGGTCACTTGGGAGCTTGGTAGAAAATTGGTAGTAGCTTGTGGGATTTGATAGCTTTGTGGAGTGAGGGTATTAGCTTGTAGATTTGTGGCTAATGGTATTGAGCTCCCAAGACCTAATGGAAATGATGGGATTGTGCTTTGGGCTGCAGTGTACAAGCTGGGGGTGATGAAAGGTTGATTACTTGGCCCCATGGGTGGCATCCCTGTTGTATATTGTTGAGGTTGGCCAAAGATGCTAGCATTGATTTGGGAGATGGGTGGATTCGGAAGGCTGGGTTGGGGAGCAGCAGTAGCAATAGTGAAGGGGGTGAATGGTGAGCTGTTTTGGGTAAAGGGGGTTTGGAGCAGAGAGGTATGAACCAAGGATGGAGTGGTGGTGGCTGGGTTGGCTTGCAGCATGGAGATTTCAACTTGGGTGGATGATGGTATGTTTGGGTCTGTTGGATCATATGGATTGGCTGGAGGCTCTTCTTTTGGCATATATTGAGGATAATTTGGATCATAAGAGCCTATGGGTGGTGGTAGCTGCCCAAACAATGGGTGAGATGGATCTGATAATGGAGGGGGTCTTCCAAAGTCAAAGGTTCCTACATTTTCCCTTCAAAAATTAGCCATGATTGTCTCTTTGTTCTTGTCTATAATGGCATTTACCAATACTGCATTTCCTGGTTGGTTCATGAAAGCTTCAATATCAGTACATGATGGCATAGCTTTCTCTGGGCTGAAGGATGGCTGAGTGCTCAAGGGGGGTGAGGCTATTCGATCCAAATGATAGGGCTCCATTGTTTCTTTCTTCTTGGCTAAGCGAGTGACGGGTGGCATGAAAAATGCTCCTAGGGATGAGATGCAATAATGCTGATGGATGCAAAAGGGGGAAGGCTTCTCTATGCAAATGATTTCCTAGGTTAAGGAAAAGCTATATGACAAAACCTAAGGAGGATTGGGTTGGAGATTCTAACTTCAAAGATATGTTTCCAAAGCACGAAAGGTCTACTTTCCTATGTGCAAGCTTGGTGGTGATTGTGTCAACTTAACGATAGACTGATGATCCTTTAGGAAGAACACGAGATTGACCACTTGTGGATTCCAACCTTTAGCTCAAGGTGATGAGGGATAACAAGTGACAAAGCTAGATTACCCTAGACAAAGCTTTGTCAAAGGGATAACCTTGGTGAGATTGATGGATTTGGAAGATTTTAGGAGTGGCAAACTTTTGGCAAAAGTGACAACAATTTTGAAGGCTTGGATGTGAGGTTTTGATTGCTGGCTAGATGGTTTGATTCTAAATGAGATGGATGAGCTAATAATGCTTATGGGGATAACCTAAGATGGCTGGCTTTTCTACTAAGATGACTCTAAAGTGAAGCTTATCCAAGAAGATGTGGAGAAACAAGGGAGTCTAATCATAGAAATCATGCCTAGTTGGTAAGGCATAAGAAGGATTAACTCCTGGATGTTGGCTAAATTTGATGTTGCGCTCTAACCAGGCCTCTTGAAGTGCTTCGTTGGTAGCTTTGTCCTTTTCTTTGTGGAGTTTGGCAATTCGTGGGCTTGGTGTTATTTCTTTTCTCTTGGCTGAAAGTTCTTGGTATGCTAGAGACAGTTTGAGTTTAACTTTGTGGAACTTCTGTTTGGGTTTGGGTTGCTCTGACATCAATTCTTGAATCTGCTTGGCTTTGATAGATCTTGGTTGTTTTGCTTCAACTCATTCAACTTCTGGAATAGGCAATGACTACGCTAAGTATGCCCTAAGCTAGGATTGACCAAGTTTGGCAAACATTCATTCAATAAATAAAAGATCAAGCAATAGATAGAAACAACCAGATAGAAGTTTTTGATTCTCAGAAAGTGATACTTGTGCCAAGGAGTGTGTATGTTCTACAAATGTTTCGATCAGTCACCTCAAACACATTAACATCCTAGATGGTTGTCTACAAGGCTGACAGTTGGTTTAGCTAAGGATTCCTCGATATACCCAAGGTACGTGAGGCCTAAATCCGTAGATGAGACCAAAAAGATGTCACACAGCCGAGAGGAGCGGTAACCCACTTCTCCTCTTTCACTTCTCAAGGGTATAAAGTTCCTTGAGGCTTAGCTTGAGTGACAAAAGCTTGATCCCAAGAGAGGTTTCTTTCGATTCACCTCCCGATTCTTATACTCTGCCAGAACGCTGGAGTTGAGGTCGTTCAAGGGGTGATGAAATCCCCAAGTAGGCTTCTTAAAAAGAAACAAAGTTTTGGATCCTAATCTTATGCACCCAAGATGGCCTCGAAAGATGACAAGGGGAGAGAAGACTTGGATGACCTTGGGCTAAAAAACACGCTTGTTCTTTTACCAACTGACTCTTATGTGTGCTAATCTAGACATTGCAAGCACTCATGTTTAAGAGACAATGTTCAATTCCAACTTGAAGCACCAACAAAAGTAAATCGATCGAAGAATGCAAACAATAAGAAGAGTTAGGGTCAACAAAAGCAAACTCGCGCACCCAGAGGCCCTCCACGTCAAGTATCGATTAATTTTCTTTAAGGCATTCAAGATTGAGTGTGAGTTTGTTTTAAGACCAAAACAAAAGTGTGTGAGATTAGATTTCAAGCGCATGCTCGGAGGCTCTCCACGTCATTTGTTGTTCAATTTTAGTGCCCAAACTTGAAGTGTGATTGATTTAATCTAGAGTTTTGATCATTTAAGAATTTTGATAAAGTTAAAGCAAACATTCAAAGACCAAGTGAGTGAGTTAGATTGTGGAACATTTAATACCTTTTTCAAGTAGACCCATCCCCATAAATGGCGCTGAGATTGCAACCAATGGTTAATATTTGATGGGTGATTAGAAAAGAGGTTAGTCCAAGGAACTACTCAAATTGATTTTTGCAAATTTTTATTTTAACTTAACAAGGTTTCTTAAATGTCCAAAAATCAAACTTTACCTAGATTGCATGTGGAAAAGAGATTTGTTTTGTTCAATTTTTAGAAGCTCCAAATGAAGTGTTTGATATTGCAATGGTTAATTGATCCTTAGAATTCAAGATTGGATTTGTTGTTTTAATCATGCATTCAAGGAAAATTTGATTTTAATCAATGGCATTTAAGAGTGATTTTAGCAACATGCATTCAAAGACAAGTGGTTAAACATTCAAGTGTTTTCTTTTGAGCATTGAAGATTGAGATTTTGTGTGTTGTTTTAAGAACTTTGAAGTGATTTGTTTTAACCTTAGATCATTCAAGATTGTTTTGGACTAAAAAGTGAAAATGACTCTTTGGACTTTGGTTTTCATTCAAGATTATGTGTTCTAGTTTGCATATTTTAAGCCCAAAAATGATATTCCTAGATTGTTTTGATGCATGAAAAACCTAAGAAACATTCAAGATTTTGCAATAAGACATTTGTTTGGAACAAATAACAAAGATTTTAGGACAATTTTTGGCAACCATTTAGGACTCTTAGTTTTCGTGAGATTTTTTTAAAAGAACTTTTGTGTGCACTTAGTGTTGATTTTGAACCTTTTGAAATGGAAACTTGAAGTTCTTTTTAAATTCCCAAAAATGAAGTGTTCCTAATTTTGCATGAATGCATCTAAAACCTTGATGTTGCAAGGATGCAAATGATTAGATTGGTTTAGTTTCACTTGTTAAAAGATTTTTTCTTTTTTGCAAATTTTTAATTTTTCAATGGATTTAAGTATGATTTGGGGGTTCCTTTTAAGCACTAAAAAGAAGTGTGTATGATTTTGCTTCCTTAAAAAAAAAATGGCCAAGATCTCCCACAAGAAGAAGAAGAAGAAGTAGATGGAATAAGAAGAATATAGACAAGAAGAGGAAGAAGAATTTCAAGTTCTTTGTCCACCTATAAGCTTGAAAAATCTGCAAACACTATGAGATAGATTATGAGTTCCTTTGTCTTCTTCATGCTCATGTGGACCTACAAAACCAATTTATACAATCCTACCAATCACAAAAACAAGTAAAATTAGCCAAAATCAGCAAATGACATAGAAAACTTGACTAAAAAAGCTAATGAAGATGACCCATGCGGGGTCCCACCGGGCGTGCCAAAATGTATATGAGCAATGTTAGTATGCTAATAGAAACCAAATCTAAATAAAGCTTCTACAAACTAAACAAAATTCATAAACTTCAAGATAGAATAAGATGAGCTCTCAATTGAGAATATGAGCCATTAATGGGCTCTCTCAATGAGAAGCTCTCTTGTTGATTAGCTTTGTCTAAATAGATAGGATGTATGCTCAAGCTTATGCTTCAAAAAGGGCTTCAAATGGAGTTGGAATTTGGGTGTGAGTGTATGGTTTTGATGTAAAATGGCTTCTCAAAATGGAATTATGACTTTACTTCATGGATTGTGTTATTTTGCAAAGGGGAAGGATCCAATTTATAGGCAAGAGGCTTGAGGGATTGAGGGCTAAGATTCAAGGATGGGAAAAATCTCATGGAGGGCTCAGATTGCATGAGAAGAGAGCACATGGATTGTGCTTCCTTATATCCAATCAAGGAGTGGCACATGTCAAATGGTGAGAGGATGGAAGAAAGGGGAAGGATGAGTCAACAAAGGAGGCTCAAGGGATAAAATCTTCATAAAGACCCTCATAATGACTTGTAAGAGCAATAAAAGGGCTTGTAAGAGTCATTTATGACCTAGTGGACTTCATAAAGTTTTATGGTTGAGATATTTTGAGGGTGATGAGAGAAATTTCGACTTGGAATTGATTAGGAAGGTTTTAAGCTTGTTTAGGTTTGTGCAAATGATTAGAGGATGGATTAGGATGGTTTAGGATTAGCTTAGGGATAGGCAAGTGGATGGCATTTAATGAGGGTGGGTGAAGGAGGAGATATTTGTTAACTTTGGCTTGGGTTAGTAAGTCTTAACCCATGTTTAGGGAATGTGACAAGGTTAGGAGGGGATTAAGATTAGGTTTAAAGACATCTTCTAGAAGAGTCTAGACTTTGGATGAGGATAAAGACTTTCTAGAATAGTCTAGAATTTCCTAGGATGAGGATGAAGACTTTCTAGAAGAGTCTAGAACTTCTTAGGATGAGGATAAATTAGATTTTTAGGAAATAAATAAAGTTTTATTTATTTTAAGGGTTTGGGTTGAGGAGATATTTATTAAAACTTTTTTAATAAACATGAGGATTAATATTTAATCTTAATTAAATATTTTGAGTTGGGATTAGGGGTAGGAAATGATGGGATTAGCCTTTAATCGAAATTAAAGAAGGATTAGAAGATTTTGGAAGAGGTTATTGGTCATAAGGAAATTGGCCAAGTTTTGGGCAAAAAATAATTTTTTAATTTATTTTAGGATTATTGGTCAATTTATTAATTAAATAATTAATAAATAAGGAAATAATGTGTAAATAAGATTTAAACATTTTTGGGAGGGATTCCTTAATTAAATATTTTTAATTAAGATAAAGGGATTTAATGGCATAAAAATTAATTAATTAATTAATTAAATAATTAATTAATTAAATAATTAATTAATAAATGATGATGTCATCAGAAATTTTTCAGAAAATAAAAATACTTTATTTTCTAAAGGATTTTTAGGTGTCCACCTATGATGAAGCAAAAGCCAAGATAAAACTGGAAATCAAGCTCCCCCAGGCGGTAAACAAAGGAAAGAAAAGAATTGCTAAATTGAAAACCAACTCCACCCTTTTGTTGACCAAAGGAAAAGGTCAGGATGAGGAAGTAGAGGATAAGGAAGAATCTAAGGAAGAAGAACCATTAAAGAAAAAGGAAAAGGTAATTATCACCAAGCCTACCAAGACACTCACTACTATATTTACAAGAAGATGTTCAAGAAAGAAAGCTAAAAAGGAAGGAGGAGATATAATATTCAGGAAACCTCCACCCACCTTCCATGATAGAATGAAAGAACTATAGGAAGGAGAAGGTATTACAAATTTTAAAGCATTAAAGTATGAAGCTAAGACTAAGGAAGACTTGGTGATGAAAAAAATGGGTAAGTGGAAATATTCACCAGACCAGCTTACTTCTTAGCTCCTAATATTTTGTTTGATAAGATTAAGCCAAGATGGGAATTTTCCACACAAACTACAAAAGACATCTATGAGAAAACCATGAAGCAACTTATTCCAAGCTTAACAGATAAGGAGATTAAGAAATCTCTAAAGAAAAATGAGGAGAAATTAACTCCAAAATTCAATACTTGTTGGGTTTTGATAAAAGATATTGAGCATGTTGTAAGGATTACAACACATACATGGAAGAATATATATCTTCTTCATAAACCAAGTGATTTTTTTGTTGAAGTAAAAGATGATGATGGTGATGATAGAGATGAGAAAGATGAAGAGGAAAAAGTTGAAGAAGCAACCCATTTTGATAACATTGATGATGAAGAGGAACATGAGCAAGAGGTTATTGAGGAAACTGACCTAGTCAAGATTGTTGCAGCAATTATAGCCTCACTTACTCATTCTCCAAGAAAGGTATTGAACACATCAAGCATGGAGATAGCCTCTATAGGATTGATTGTCACCAACACTCAAAGATAAACTAGCCAATCAATCTTTGCACCAACTCAGTTAAGTACATCATTGACTGAAGTGACCTCCACTTCATATACCAAGCTAAAAACTCTTCCCTCTTCTACTTTGTTGGTACCATAGGTTTTGGACACATGAGGTTTGAATTCATAAATTTTTTCTACTATAGATATTACTTCAGGTATTTCTACAATAAATGTGGTATCAAGTTTTACAACTAGTCCTAGTATGTCTAATATTGTTTCTATTTTGAGTACACAAACAATAAGTGCAAGGATAGTTGAGATCAAGGCTCAACCAAGTAGAAAATTTTTGGGAAAAGGAAAGGAGATGGAGGAAAAAATAGACCTAGATGAGGAAATTGTAATCCCAAATTGGGACATTTCCAAGCTTACTCTAGACCAAATGCAAACATTTGGCAAACTCCTCCAAAAGAAAGCCAAGTAGTAGAGGCTTAGAGAAGAAAGAGATAAGGAATTTAAAATTAGTGAGGATGCCAAGAATATTTTGGCTGAGGTAGCAGACATAGAGGTTGATTCTTCACAACCAATTTTGTATCACCTAGCAGAGGTAGTTCAAAATTTTAATAAAGATATAGATGGACAAGATAAGTTACTGCAAAATGTAGAAAAGAAGTTTGAGAGTAAAGTGTTGGAGAAAATTGCTCAACAAAATGCTATTGATCAAGTAGAACTCTCTACCATTTTGGGTTCTCTGGAAACATCTTGTACTAATGTGTCATCACTTTTTGGTAAGATATGTGATGTTTCAAATTTTACCAAGGAAATAAAGGAAAAGTTGTCCAAGTTAGATGAAGAGCTCAAGGAAAGTGCTTAGCAGTTACAACTTGACCCTAGTTCAAACTTTGTACATTTCAATAAGATTAAAATTTTGACAGATTTATAGGAAAAATTGCTTAGAGAAGAGGTCAAAATCAGATCTACCTTAGTAGATATTCAGAACATGATTCTTCCCAACATGGATGCACTACAAAAGAATTTTGCACATTCCAAATATCTCATCCATGACAACAACTTATCCATAGCAAACCACATGATTGAGTTGTCAACAGAAGTGCAGATTGCACTACATACATGTAAGGTCTTGCAGGATAATTGGGACAAAATATTGGCCATAATACTCAAGGTACATTCAAACTTTTTGTCTCATTTTTGCATTGACATGGAAATATATAGAATATATCTTTGGCATTAATGTCAAAAAGGGGGAGTATATAATGTGAATAAGAAGATATAGAGAAGATATGGAAATAATAAGTTATGGGCGAGAATATGCATTGTAGAATTGATACATAAAGGAAATGGGGGAGATAGATGTGTACATAAATATACATTGTATATAGAAATGAAATGTATTTAGATGTAAAATATACTATATAGGAGCCTTACCATGTACAAATATATATCTTACAAAACCAAATTTGAAAAATCTCAAAAATAGTATACTCTATCGAGCTAAGAATCACTAGGTGATGGATAAAGGTATTCAAGAAACTTTTTGAATTTAGTTTTGGTAAGTGTTTTTGTCACTAATGCCAAAGGGGGAGATTGTTGACATAATAGTCAAGTTTTTTTATTAGTGACATACAATTATTCAGATTGTAAATAGCTACTAAGCTTATTGTACAATTAACAATGTTTGCCAAGCATTTCAGTTGTTGTCGAGTTCTATAGATTCTATTGAGTCCTTTGGACAAGTTCCAATGTTTATCGAGTAGTTATAGTTATCGTGAAGATCAATAATGAAAACTGAGCATCTTAGTGTATGTTGAGTTTACCACTATAAACTAAGTTGTGCAATGCTTACCGAGTTCACAATTAATGTGATGTAAGTCCAGTATTAACTGAGCTACTCAGTGTTAACCAAGTGACTCAATTTATACCGAGCTCAAGGTGATAGTGTTTACTGAGCTATGTAAAGGTAAACAAGTGATTTAGTTTATATGACGAGTTTCATAGTATCTACCAAGTCACCAATGTAGATTGAGTTCAAGACTACTTGAAAGTGATCAATATGGACCGAGCTTCTATGTCTACTGAGTGCATGATGATGTTGAGCATTGATAGTGAATGCAAAGTATAAGAACTTCACTGAGTCAGTCTTTAGAGCTCGAGTGTCTACACTTGAGCCAACTTTGTAATATTAGCATGTAAACTTGTATAGTGGTCAACTTTGTAATTTGTAATGTAATCTTAAGAGAAAAGAAAAAAGTGCAAATTACAAAGGCTACAATAGTATAAGGAGCAATAAAGATTCATCTATCACATCAAGGTGATTTTTACACTTAAAGGAATCTCATTCAACAAACCAAGTTATAGATCAGAGATCACCTACTATTTCATCCTAACAAGTGGGTTAGTAAAACCCTTTAACAAGGTAGACCTAACAATCTTTTGTAAATCTCTTTACTGAGTGCATACTTCATTGTATGTTTGTAAATCCTTTCACAAGGTGGACCTTTCAGTCCTTATTTCTCTTAATAGGCCAGATCATCAGAAGTGATCAATGTAAGCCTTAATAGGCCAACTTTATACTATAGTACTAGATCTTGTGGGTATCACCCCCACCCTAGTTTTACTTTCTATTTGGAAGTTTTCTGGGTCACCAAATCTTTGTGTCAAAGTGTTATGAATGCTTTTATGTTTTCAGTTTCTTATGCATATAATTAGATCAGATTATATTTGAAGGATTAAATGCTAATTGGATTGTTGGGTTAAGAGTTAAAATTGTAGAAGTTTTAGAAGTTACTAATTGACCCCTCCCCTTTGAGTAACTTAGCTTTGTTAAGAATATTTCCAAAACTTCCTTGTCATCTTCATCTTACATGTCACTAACATGGACAACAAAATTACTCTGCTGATGAAGTTTGTAGATATTCTTCCATGTAGTTTTTTTTGTCTTCAACTAATATTCAATGTCATTAATCAATATCATGCAAGTATTGAATTTTAGAGTGAGTTTCTCCTCATTATTCTTCATGGATTCTTTCACCTCTTTATTACTCAAACTCGACATGAGTTGCCTCAGAGTCTATTCAAATATATCTTTTGTAGTTTTCCTATCATTTTACCATCTAGGTTTGATTCTTTCCATAAGCTCATTGGGAATTTTCTATGAAACTTGATTAGGTGAGTATTTCCATTTACCTAGTTTTGACATTATCATGTCTTCAACTTGCTTCTTCTAATCTGCATTACTAGTTTCATATCTTAGATATTTGAGGTTTTCCATGATAGCTCATGCATCAATTTCCTTTAATTTTTCTTTAAATATAGGTGAAGGTTTCTTGAAAATAATTGTAGTGCTTGCCTTAGTTTGCATTTTTGCTTTCATTGCTAGACTCCTTTAGGCCAATTTTATGTTTGATGATTAGTAGTATTGTTTTGAGATGATCAGATATTGTTTTTCATTCATATGATATATGATGAGATTTCTTGGTACTCTATGATGATTATTTAGTGATTTCAGTAAATTGATGATGATTAGTTAGATGGATTATTATGTGTTTTCTTATAGATACTTACCCCATACTGCATGTGTATGGTGTGCGTGTTTGTTTTCTTTATGTATGGCATTTCTGATTTGGTTAAGGAAGGGAGTCGTAGTCACCTGCTAGTTAGGATCTACACAATGCACCACTTCCTTCCATTACCTATTTAGCTTAGAATATTGTGTTTGTATATGCATGGATTTTATGTAAGTTGTAGGTACCCAGTATTAAATTCCCTGAATTGCTAGGATGAGCGTACCCTATCACATTATCTCAATGGTAAGAGAGGGGAGATAGATTCTTAAGTCCAAATCCTAAACCCTTAAGCCATTTGTCTTAGAAAATTAGGACAAGTATCTCAGTTGTCTACCTTCTGAATGTGTTGAATGACGTTAATTTGTGATTATAACCCTTTATTTTGATTTTGTATATATTTTTCTTTGATGGGTATTCGTATGTTATTTTATGAGTCTTTATTAAATTTTCTATTAATTAAGTCTAATTAAAAAGATTAAATTAATGATTTAATTTAATGGAAAATTATTATGATATTTAATATTTAATTAGTTGGTAAATTAATTAAATAAAAATAATTAAATTTGAAGATAAAAGTTATAAGAATAAATTTAGCACGTGATAATATTAATTTAATTTAATAATAATATATTTAGAGTTCATTTTTAAATAAATGCTAAATATTATTATTATTTAAGTTAATAAATATTTTATCAATTTAGTTTCAAAAATAAATTTAAAAGTGAAAATAATTAAAATTTTTAAGATCGCATGAAGTATGCATGAGATTTAAAATATAATAATTAATTAAAAATATATAACAAGTGAATTTAATAAGAGTTGCATAATGCGTGCATGAGATTAAAATAAATTAATTAAAAGAAAGAAGTCAAATGAAAATTAAATAAAGTTATTTAATTATCCAATTAATGTGCATGGAAAAGATTAAGAAAAGTTAATAGGAGTTAAAGTCTGGTGAGCACGAAGTTCTCCTGGGTGAACGCACAATTAGTGCCCCGATTTAAGGAGAGAACTCCTTATCACTAGTTGAGGGTTCATTTTCGAGGGAGACAAATTTGGATGCGAATTTTGAAAGCAAATTTGGAAGAAAAAATCTGAGAATTTTTTTAGAGAGAAGTTCTTGGATAGAAGCGAATTCTCTCGCAAATCTTTTGGGTTGCGTATTAGCATCAGGCATAGTTAGGGTCTTGTGTTTTGATCACTAAATGAATTATGTAATTCAATATTTCTGTCTACTTCATGATTGTAGAAATTTGTTTCTCAAATTTCGTTGTATGAATCCTTCAACTTTTCATTTTGAATCTTTGCTATTTAATTCCATTTGTATGTAGGGATTTAAAGAACAATTAGAAAACCTCACTGAATATATTATAGAGAATTATATTTTATTTCAAATAAGGTTGAATAAGAAATCAAACAAATATGTGAACCTCTTTCATAATCGAATGTTGAAAATCGAGAATTTGGGTTGATAAGAAAATGAATTTTATTGTAGAATTTGACTAGTTGATCCAGAATTCCATACCAGATCTATATTGGAAAATTTATTTAAGAAAAATAAAAATAAAATAAATATCTAAAATTATTAGTGAAGGGGGAAATTGGTTGGAAGGATAATTTTTTATTAAAAAAAAAAAAATATTTATTTTCATTGGGGGGAATAATTTTAAAAGTTTTAATTAAAAATAAATTAAAATAAATTATAAATTTTTGGGTGGGTGGGGGCCACCACCCCCTCGCCCCCCTTTCTTCCTCATGGCTCGATCATTGTTTGCACACGCAAGTTGTGACTGCTGCGCGTAGCAGCAACATTAATAGCTGTTGGCGGCAATAGCCTAGTTTGTGGCTGCAGGCCAAGGCCGACGGGCCTTGTAAATCTAAACGCATATTGTTATAAAAAAATGTGATTTAAATTTGTTTTAAAAATATTATTAAATTAAATTTGTAATTAAATTTTAATTATTAATTGTTAATAAAATTATTAATATTTTATAATATATTTATTAAATAAGTCAAGAGTATTAAATATTAATTATTAAAGAATTGTAATTAATAATTATTAAATATTAGTAATTTTAATTATTAATTAATAAATATTAGTTTTATTAATAATTTTTATTTATTAATAATTAATAATTTTAATAAATTATTAATGATTGGTAATATAGTTAGTTGTATAATAATTATTTAATTTAATTAAACGTAAGTTAATTAAGTTATCTAATAAAGATCTAAATTTATTTAATTAGTATTATAATATTAATTTTAAATAAAATTTATATTTTATTTTAAAATCAACAAGTGTTATTTTATTATTTTAAATAAATAATTACCTATAAGTCATTTGGAATAATTGACTTAAAATCGAATAAGGGTAATTTGCACAAACTATTAAAAAATAAGAATGGGATAATTGTAAGGGTAAACTGTGAAACTTAATTACATAAAAGATACGTTAAACTAGAAACTGAAAACCTTACTATTAACTAAACAATGTGTTTTCTAATTCAACCAAACTGTGAGACTATACTATTTTCTATGTGTTGTCTATGTTTGGGGTTTGGGGTTGACTAGAGTGTTGACCAGTCTTAGGATGTTACTAGAGGCTCAGGAGTTATGCGATTGTGATGTTATGATGTTTGATCTTGATATTTCTGAACGCAACCATGGTAATGTGATGGTATGCTCTATGATATGTTTGTATTTATTGTTCATTATTGCTTTCCAGTGATCTTGTGTGACACTGAGGTGAATGTATGACTTACTTGATTTAACCATTTTTGAGTCCTCGATCAATTATACTTGGGTTACCTTCTAGTCACCTTGATGGGACTGAAGTGTTTGCTTTGATCTTGGTGATGTCATGTTGTGACATGTTTGACTTAACCATTTTGAGTCATTGATCAATATTATTGGGATACTTTTTGGTTACTCATTGAGAACCGATGGGTATTGTGATTTATCTTGGAATGTTTTCCAGTTGCTCGTAGAGAATTGATTTGATTATTGAGGATTATCTTTTGATGCTTTTCAGTCACTTGTATATGAATGAAGTGATTTTTATATGATTATTGATTTAAGCTTTTATGAGCCTAGGGTAGGTTATCTACATGCAGTGTTGGGAAGTGGCTTGCAATGGGGGCCAGGGCCCTAAGTGGTTCCTAGGGTAACTCATATTAAGTTGTTTAATAAGTGAAAATATTAAACTAAATGGGGATTAAAATGAACCTAATAAGAGTCTTTGTATGTTCTCACCCATGCCTCGAGTGCTAGTATAGACTAGGATGGGAGTAGAGAGAACACTTTGTTGCAACCTTGTATTCCATAGTATGCCTCATCAGTACGAGAGGATACTAGTGGACACATAGGGATCACTAGGGACCCAGGGGTCCTAAGAGACTACCAGGGTAACTCTAGCATGATTTTTGCAATGACACTTACTCACTTACATAGTAGGTTTCCTACGTGTCTTTGTGTGCCTTTGGGATTAGATGTCGTTCTTTATTAGAACCTTTGAGTTAGATTGCTTTTAATATTTCTTGGACTTAGAGAGTACTTTTGATATGTGGTTTGATATCCTATTTGGGACTTGAGACTATCTCCTTAGCATGGTGGGAGTGGGCCATTTAGATTCCACATGGTCAGGTGGTAGTGCTTTTTTAATCTTAATATTGAGATCAATCCATAGTCACTGTAGCTGGAGCATTCCTTTTTTGCATTTATTTTCATTCTTTCTATGTATCATTATGATGGAGGGTTATATTTCATGATGGATGTTATATCTTTTATGATGGATGGATATATCATGTATGGTGGATGGTTTCATTACTTTATTGTACTTGTATCATGGATCCAAGGAGGATGATGCATTTCTAGTTCTACATATGTATATTCTTTTAGCCTTTCATACCTTGTGACATGTATAGTGGATGATTGGGCATTCCAAATTTAATTTTCCAAGTGGCATTCAGAACAAATGTATATTATGGACTTTGGAATTTTTAATCATTCTTTCATATGGATGTGGTATTGGATAGACTTAGTATTAATTTAAATTTATATGTGATTCAATGTCATGGGATCCTTAAGAAATGTAACTTGTTATGTATGCTTTAGTTGAATGTATGTTATTGCTTCCACTACTTTGTGTTTGATGTGTATGTATTATCTTTCTTATTTAAAAAAAAAAATGTTGGCAAGCTTAGTAAAACTTTAGGTTATTTATTTTGGATCCCTTGGTGGGGTGTTACAATAATTTCCTCAACATCTTCTCCACCTAATTTCAGTTTCTTTCTTGATCTAGATGTTCTTCTTGTGAATACTGTAGTAGATGAATTGGTAGGTCTGGTTATGATAACCCTACCCTTCTTCTTGATTGGATCTTTATCTTTAGATTTTATTTCTTTTGCCTCATCTTTTGCATCATCTTCTTCCACATCATCTCCTTTTCCTTCTGTCAACAAGAGAGTAGAACTTGTTTGCCTTGGTTTTTCTATCCTCTTCTTTCCTTTGCTAACTACTTGAGGAAGCTTAATTTCAAGTTTTATTATGGCTTTAGCCTCATCAAAAGTACCAAAATATGTGACCTTGGGATCCACAAGTTCATTTAATAGTGCCTCAATGATATCCTTAGTGTCAACAATGTTAACCTCATAACTTAGAGGCTTAACCCACACCACTCTAGGTTTAATCTCTTGAATGTACACTTTGTCACAGTCTACCATGAAACAAACATCATTCTTATAATCTTTTACAAGTTTCTTAGGGATTCTAAATCTACTATTCATCATTTCTTTGAATGAATAAAAGTAATTGTCCATGATACTAAAAAATTTCTCACCCATCTCTATTATATATTCTTTAATCTGATATAGTACTAGTACATCTTTTCTGCATTTGGATGAACCTTTTGAAGGAAAAAACTTTTACACAAAGAAGAATAAAAAAATTAAGAGTGAACCAAACTTACACGAGTTTTTCTTTGAAGTTCTGATGCTCTCCATGCTTTTTTTGAATTGGTTCAACATTAGCTCAATAAGGTCAAAGGAGAAGCTATAGATCTTATGAGCTATCACATGAATTCCAAATTTCAGCTCCATTTTAGTCACACTACTGATCTTCATGCCTCTACCATCTCACTCAACAAGAGTTTTTCTTTCCAATTCTACCCTACTTAGGGTTTTGGTAGTCTTTTCCTTGTTCAACATTGGGAGCCTCGTGACTTGATGAATCATTTTCTTTGTTATTTGAATAGGTTGCTCCAACCATAGCCTCCCACTGTGTACATGGCTAAGGATAAACCTTAGCCATTTTATCTAGAAGTCTCGGGGCATATACAAAATGTGTGTTAAACCCTTGGTCTCCAAATGTTGATGCTTGGGTTTCAACACACCATTCACACATACATTTTCCAGAGTCTCATCCATCTCTAGGGTTCCAATATCTTATATCAAACAATGAAAATGTGAATAAATATCACTAACAAGTAATACCTTTGGCGGAATCTATGACTAAGCTCTGGTTGGATCAAGTCCTTTTGTAATTGCTGGACTCAATTTGAAGTCTAGTGCCTTCCAATCAACTCCTCAAACCAACATCTTGGATCCTTTCTCATTTTTGCTATTGGAGGATGCCCTGCTCAGTAGGATTTATGAAAGCACAAAAATCTTTCAACAAAAACCACACAAATCACTTGGAAGAACACCAATCACCCTTTGCAAATAGCTCTTCAAAAATTCATGGTGATAAGTGAATTCAATTCCCTTTCTTTTAATTTTTTTTCACTTTCCAATTGCCATAAATACTTGGTATGATTGCTTATTCAGTGAGAGACTATCCTCCACTTGGTTCAACCTTAGTACTCAATAGAGTCATTCGTAACTCAATGTCCACACAATGTTTTAGTGTATCTCTACCTCACTCGACAGGGTCATGCAACCCTACCTAGCTTGGTAAGATCTAGATTTTCCTTAGACACTTGGTGATCCCTTTGCATTTTAAATGTTGATATGGATCTTTCGTTCTAGTTGGTTGGAACTAATGTAAGATGTCTACTTTAGTCTTAGTTTGAACCATCCCTAAAAGAGAACAAGTAGAAATACTTAAGTTACCCAGTTCTTAAGTGACATGTGCTTCATGGCTTGGACTTGCATTCTCAGAATATTTTGGAATCCATTGCCGCCTCATCTACTTTCTAATGTTGTCAGCTTTGGCTTTGTTTTCATCTTCTATCCTTCTAGTGTTCATATAATTCTTAGCAAGATGTCCAAGTTCTATACAAATAAAACATCTTCTAGTTGTGTCTCTTGTCCTCATGTGATGTTTCACACAATTTGCTCCAATGTGCCCAAATTCTCCATAGTAGTAGCATCTACACCATGTGTTGTAGTCCTAACCAAACATATCTTTCACAATATATTTTTTTGGGTTCAATATCTTGGCTTTGCATTCAAAAAACTTTTGCCCATGCTTCTTGCATTTGTCATATTTACCTTCAAACTTAGGTTTCTCTTTACATTCATTAGCTCTATGACCATTCTTATTTCAATTGTAACACTTTCCATTGAATTTTGCTTCACCATTACTCCAAATTTTTTTTGATGTATGACCTAAGTTACCATAGTGATTGCAAGTAGGCCTTTGATTCTTTTGAGCTCCTTGCTTGGATGATTCACCTTCTTCTATGTATCCTATTCCCACTTTTCCTTTTTGTCTGTATTGACTTTGATCATTCAACTAATTCATGTTTGTTTGAGATTTCATCATCCTCTCACTAGTTTGTTTTTCAGTGTTTAGATCATTTTGCAATCTTTCATTTTTGATCTTAGATTCATGATTTCTTCATTTGCATTAGTAAGCTAATCAATTAAGTTTGCCTATTGAAGGGATAGATGTTGAATTTCATTGTTCTTTCCTTCTATCTCTTCTTTGGCCTTTTCTTTTTCTTCCATTACTTCACACAATCTTATTGAATTTCTTCTTCTATTTTCAATTTTCTAACTTCTTCTTGAAGATTACAATTCTTTTCTAATAGGTCTCTGATTGCCTCATTTGCTTCATCTAAATTTCTTTCTTGATAGATATCTTCAATTCTTTCTTCAATGTAGAGTTTGTCATTTATTTATACTGCAAGATCTTTTATTCTTTTCAAGGATTGAGAGAGTCACTCTTTTTCTTTCTTAAGTAGTCTAATAGCCAATTTCAAATCTAGTTTTTGATTGTCAATAGCTTTATCTAGCCTGAATACCTCCTTTGCCTTTGATCTTTTCTCAATCTATTAAACTTCTTCTTTTGAGAACCAAAAAGCTTTGATACCAATTTTTGGAAATATAGGATAGGCTAGGTTATTGAGAGGGGAGGGGTGAATTAGAAATCAACAAAACTTATTCTTATTTAACCAATTAATCCTCCATATATATTCTAATCTAATTGCATGCATGAAAAAATGAAAGCATTAAAACATTCATAACACTTTGACACAAGATATGGTGAACCAAAAACCTTCCAAATAGAAAGTAAAACTAGGGTTTGGATGAGACCCAAAAGCTTTAGTATTATAGTATAAATTTGGTTGGTTAAGGCTTAAAATTGATCACTTCTAATGATCTATAATAAGGACTGCTACGTCCACCTTGCTGAAGTATTTACAAAACATATAATGAAGTCTGCACTTAGTAAAGAGATTTGCAAAAGACAATTAAGTCTACCTTGTGAAAGGATTTAACTATTGCACTTGTTAGGATGAACCAGTGGTTGATCTTTGATCTACAACTTTGATTTGCTGGTTGAGATTCATTTGGAGTGTAATGATTACCTTGCTCTAATAAATAAATCTTTATTGATCCTTATACTACTTTTAGCCTTCTTAATTCACACTATATGTTCTTCTCTTTCTTTTCCTATTATATACACACTTTGGATGTGATACAATAAATTACATATATACCAATCCAAATTATAATTCATCAAAGTTAGCTACAATACAAGTTTCACCAAAATACACAAAGTTAGGTCAACTGCTAGTACTCAAGTTTTGAAGACAAACTTGATGAGGTTCTGATACTCAAAAACCATTGTCAACACTTAACATTGTCATGCTCTCAGTAGATGTAGAAGACCAGTTCATACTAATCACTTCTAAGTAGTCTAAACTCGACTAGTACTGGTGACTCGGTGAACATTGCAAAACTTGACATATAAACTAAATCACTTAGTTGATGCTGCAAGACTCAGTCAACACTAACACTACTAGCTTAGTATAAACTAAATCACTTGGTTGATACTTCTTGGCTTAGTCCACACTTGATTCACACCACTGATGCTATGAACTCGACAAACATTGGAGGGTACATGTTTTACTATGCAACTTAGTAAATACTATGAAGCTTGGTTTGCACTGATACACATCAACTCGGTAGATATTGCTCAGTGTGAAATTTTTACTACTTCTGTAACTCAGTAGCAACTGCAGAACTTGGTAGAACTTGAATTACTCAGTTAACATTGTAAATTGAAAGATAATCTTAGTAGCTGCTAACCATTTGACTAAGTGTGAGTCACTAATAAAAAAACTTGACCATAATGTCAATAAGAAGGTGTAGTAGTTAGGCTCATTTTATCAACCATAAGATCTCTTCATGATAACGCAACATAATGATAGTGTGACACCTCTCAGTAGGGCCTAACCATTTTTACAATGCTTGAAATCAACACCACCATAGATTTTCTCAAGATTTTTGGATATCGTTATGTCTCAATGGAGAGTTTCAAGGTGTTTAATCAAAGTGACATAATGACAAGCTGATGCATGTCCTAGGTGGGGCCAGTAAATTTGTAGGTATCCTAAAGGGATAAAGTAATTTGAAGTGACATGTGTTCAATAATGATTCTAGCAAAGTCAACCAGTCTTCTAAGTTTTTCCCTTACCCATTGATTGGGTCAAAGATCAATGAACGTCACTATGTCACTATAAGAAGATGCAAGTTGTTTAACGAAAGGGATATATCAATGGGTTGACACATATCCTTGTGGGCCAATGTAGTTTAGTAGGCATAATACTTTCCCAATGATTAGGTCATAGATTAATCTAGGGTTGTCTCTATGTTGCTATGAAAAGATGTAGGATATTTAAGCTTGGTGACATAACAACATGATCATACATGTCCCATGCATTGTAACTAGTACACAAGGGATGCTAATAAGACAAGAGGTTCCACATGTTGCTACATGATGGGTTTGACTACTAGGTCACAAGATGAAAAATGAGTCAACAACTAAAATAAGTTATGTCTATTATATTTTTGTAGATCAACGACCCCTTTTCAAATTTTGAAGTGAAGTATACATTCTTGCTTGCTGTAAAACATTTATGAAGATTGAATGCCTCTCATGTAAATTGGTAGAGAAACTATAATGGAAAGTTGACAGTTCATTTTGAAAAGAGATCATTAAAGAATCATAGTATAGTGCTAGCTAAAACCAATCTTTGTGTAAAGATAAACAATGAGCTACTAAAACAACTAGCTAAAAGTTTTGATCTTAGTAAGTGATTTTTTCTCTCTTGGAAGGATTTTAATAGTTATTTTTATTTTTTGCAATGTCTCCAAAAAAGAGTTTCTTTGGGCAAAGGGAGTACTAGCAAAAAAATATTCATGATGATTTTCTAGAACAATTGAATGAGTCCACTAATGATGCAATGAAAATGAAGAAATAAGTCCTTTTTGCTCCAAGATTGAAGGTGGTTGAGGGTTTGTATGATAGAGGAAACTGGACTCAAGACACAACTACATCTAAAATTGGGTTGCAGCTTTTCAAAAAATAATTTTTAGAGAGAAAGTTATTCACCCCACATAGTATCATTTGGAGCTTCGACTTTGGAAAATTAGTTGTTCCACGAGTTTTCATGGATTCAAACCTTATCACTTTAGTAGCTAG